>OY720429.1:80609085-81209085 GCA_963082735.1 Pocota personata
CGAATCAGATCGGGAAAGGAAAATTCACTACCACCACCACCACCACCACTACCAACAACAGCCCCAGCTCCACCTACAACGACACTTTATGTGCTTTTCTAAAAACACAGAAACAGCGTCGCTTTGAAGTATGGTTCGTGTAACTTACCCCTTAAACATCTACGTATCATTAATGTTCTGCCTATCGCCAGCAACGCCACCTGTTTCAGCTAGAAGCAAGTGTATGTGACTTCTGTCATCTCATAGCGTTTTGTGTATTCCCCATGAACAGTCATCTCTTTTTATAGACCAAAGTTACAATAATAAATTAATTACTCAGTGATGTTAATAAATCATTATAAGTGATATATAAGAGAAGGATTCAAATGGTGAAATCCAAAAAGAAAATTCTGATACAGATTTACCCGTCAAAATCACGGAGCAAGAAAGGAGACGACAGCGTGGTCCAGAAAGTGAGGTTAGTAGAAATTACACCTCGTCCGACTCGGAATCTGATTTTAATTCTTCAAGACCTCCAAACAAAAGAGTAGAACATGATCCTAGGATTGATGCTCTGATTAATCAAGTAAGTTATTTAACAAATTTCATAACATCACAACAATTTTCATCCTCGGGTGAATGGGACGAATTGAATTTACCATCAACAAGTAGAGCAAAAGATGGCAGTACACCTTTCTTGATTGATCCTGCTCAGACAAAAATGCTCGATTTTGGTGAGGCAAAGACCTGCGTCGACAACAAATATGCAATTAAACAAACACCTCATGCTAAAGTAGAGTCTTTAATAAAGCTGCAGCATTCTCTTTCCGATTCATGGAAAGATGTGAAATATTCAAAGTCGCTCCAGGGTTTCTTAGCTGCTCCTGGCTTTATTGAATTAAAAGTCAATGATGAACTATGTCATCTAAATAGAGGAAAAGACTATTTAGCATCGACTGAAAGAGTAATGGCAAGTCTGACAAATGGCCTGTTGGATTCAAAAGTTTTAATGCGATCAGGTTTACAATCTATAATTAACTGGGCAAATGGTTCTCCAAGTGAGTTTACTCCTTCTAATTTACTGAAAAAGTTTGTAGAATTATTTGGACCAGTTTCTGAAAACTATAAAGTAATGGAACAAATGTTACAAGTAGTCTGTGGAAAGATGGCCGAATGCAACTAGGTAAGACGCGAACGCAGTCTATCGGAAATAGGAAATAAAAACTGGCAGTCCACATTGCGAAAAGTACCTCCAAGTGCTGAACATATTTTCGATCATACCAATTTGGCTTCCATAATTAATTCTCATGGTGGTACATCTATGTGGCTTATTCCGCCCACTTACTTAAAGGATAAGAGGGAATTGAAACGGAATACGAATTTCCAAGAACCGTCCTCAAATACTTTTCATTCATCTCGTACTTTTCGTAATGATTTTCGTTCGTCTAACAGTGGCAGAACAATTCCCAAGAAATTTAAAAATTTCGTATAAAAGTTAGGAAGTGACAATCAAAACAAATTATTCAAGGTTTCTTCAAAAATTTCAAACAAATTGGCTTTCATAGGGAGCAAACAATTTTATAATGAAAGTCATCTCTGGTGTTCGAATTCCTTTTTGCAGGAAGCCCCCCTTAAATTTCCCAACCCCCGAATTGATGACAAAATTTTCAACCACTACTTCTCCAAATATGACAAAGTTGATAAACGAATTGAAGCTTCAAAGTAATATTGGAAACGCCGAACATCGCAGGCCCAAGTTTCTTGTCCAAAATGTTTCTTGTTCATAAAAGCGACGAAAGCCTTCGTCCCCTATCCGACCTTCGAGGTCTGAATGCTTATATAAAGGCAAAGCATTTTCAACTAATTTCCCATGCATTAGTCCCAGAGTTTCTCCAAAAACACGACTGGATGGTAAAAATCGATCTATCTCAAGCATACTTTCACGTTCCCATATCGATGAGCCATCGTTGTTTCCTAAGGATAGTTTACAACGAGGAGTTACTCGAAATGACAGCTCTACCATTCGGCCTATCTCCAGCTCCTCAAATATTTGCTGCCTTAACGAATTGGATAGCGTGGCATTTGTGTCTTAGTCTATCTAGACGACTTTTTATTTAAATTATTATATTAAATTAACTTTGGAGTTTCCGGGATGGCAGATCAACTACCAAAAAGCGGTACTGGATCCAATGCAACAAATCGAGTATCCCGGAGTAACATGGGACACCAAGGCCAATACAATTTTTCTTTCACAAAGGAAAACAGAAAAGATATTACATGCAATAGACAACTTTTTGACTAAACAGCTCCACAGCCAGAAACAAGTTCAAAGATTGTTAGGCCAGTTGAGTAGCAACGTTCGTAATCCCAAGGGGTCGCCTGTACTGCCGTCATTTGCAAATATATTGTCGGCGCTTCAATCGAAGGCCGACAAAGAAGAAGAAACAACCGTCGTCAACAGCTACGTATCATTCGATTGTAGAGATCAGTTTGCTCTCTTCTCAAACGCCTTCAGTGATCAGTGGGATTTCCCACTGGGTTGGATATTTCCACCACCCAATGTAATGCCCAGGGTAGTAGACCACTTGAATTCGGCGAAAGGACGCTGCATTAAAGTGGCACCATTTTGGGAAAAAACGTTTTGGATGGCAGATTTGCGGTTAGGAGCCCTAACAAATCCGATGGAGGTAGACAATCTATAAGCAGTCCTAGTGGATGTGTCAACCAATCTCCCGCCAGCTCAAGTAGACCGTCTGGCCCTTCTGGCCTGGTTAATTGGAGGTGGGACAAACTAATGGACAAATGGTCTACTCCCGAAAAACAACTTTTCGATGAGAGTTGGAGGGTTTCCGCACTAAATACATACTATCCAGCAATTAAACAGTGGCTAGTCTGGTGCGAAGAAAATTTAGTAAACCCGAACTCACCACAATCTCAACACATTGCGAGGTTTTCAGCGCATTTGTTTTTAGACGAGTATCTTGCGTATAGTACAATTTTAGTTCACAAATCAGCCATAGCTACTTTCTGTGTACAGCTACCAGAAGAATCATCTGAAAATATTTTGGTTAAACAAGTGCTTAAAGCAATTGCATCTGCTCAGCCGAGGAAAATACAATTGCCGATTTGGGATCCCCAAATTGTTTTTGATTGGTTGGTTTCGTCTAATGCCAAGAATATAGTGTTTGAGACATCTAGATGAACGGCTACTGTCGCGGAGAGTAGCAACTCCGCAAAAGTGTAAGCCGACCATAAGAAAGTTTGACATTAGGGTTGGCAGCCATGTTGTTGAGCCAGACACATTCATTAACACAAAGGATTTTTTGTTGAAGTAAATTGAAACAGCCAGCCGAACAAGTAGCACGCATTATATTGGAACAAGACAGGATGTGGGTTTTTATTTCTATTTTTATTGTTATTTCTTTGAACAATAATATTTGTAACTTTTAGATAAATAAACAACATTAACAACTAAAAACGAATTGTACGAGTTTATTTATCCTGTCAATTGTTCGTCGCCTGCGGAACATTTTTATTTGTTCTGCCATTGTCAGCCGCCTGCGGAACAATTTTTCATTTATATCCTACGATGCCGATGCCACAGAATAATTTATTCTTCGACGACGTTTGCCGAATATATTTAATTTAAAAGAATTATCGCTGCCAGCCGAGAATAATTACTTGTTATCAAGGAATTTCATCTCTATTTCATCATCGCCATTTCATCATCGCTATTTCATCATCGCCATTTTCATCGTCGCCATTTTCATCATCGCTATTTCATCATCGCCATTTTCATCGTCGCCATTTTCATCGTCGTCATTTTCATCATCGCCGTATTCATTGTCGCCGTCTGCCATCGAAGGAGTAAACACCGCTTTGCGCTTATATTCTCAACATGTCAGGATCATCCACGCCAGCAGAAAATCCTAATTTAGTACCGAATGAAGAGGATGATTCCGTCAACGAAGAAACGATGGTGGAAACTTCGATTATACAACAATTGATGGAACGGTTAAGGATTTTGAGTAAGTTAGTGGAATTGAACCGGTGTCGACAGACATGCCTGGAAGTAGTCACGGAGATTTGTTGCGTCATTGCTACAATACTCAACCAATCACGTCGGGACTTGCATATGTAACGCACGCCATACAGTCGCCAACACTCACGTCAGCATATTACCCAAGGTCTGCGCATGTTGTGCAACCACATCCTGCTTTCGTCGACGGATCATCCATAAGCACAATTAAGCCAGCCATGTCAACCATCTATGGTGCGCCTACAGCCAACCATTTGCAGGGAACTATACACATGCAGACACAGTTGTCGCCATCAATGGGTTCTAGGAATACGCCCTCTTATGTCAGCCACGGAACTACACGCAAACTCTACGACCCTCCAGAATTCAGTGGCCGACCGGAAGAGTGGCCTATATTTGTGACATCGGTCCAGGAGTCTTCAATGGCATATGGGTACACTGACTTAGAGAATACGTTTCGTCTACAGAAATGCCTTAAGGGAACTGCACGTGAGGAGGTGGAATGTTTGTTAATAAACCCACAAAATGTATTGAGCGTAATGGAGCAGCTTGAATTCAAGTTTGGCCAACCAGAACTTTTGGTCAAAAGCCAGCTTCAAAAGGTGCGTGACATTGTACCTATTGCGGAGAATCATCTGGAGCGTTTGGTGCCGTTTGCCTCAAAAGTTGAAAATTTAACCACGTTTTTGCAGACCGCAAGTGCCAGCCAATATTTGGGAAATCCTACCCTACTGGAGGAACTAACATCGAAGATGCCCATGATGAAAAGGATTGAATGGGCATCTTATTCTTCAGTGATCAAGCCATATCCAACGTTGGAGCATTTTGCTGCTTGGATCAAACCGATTTCGCGGGTCGTAGCCAAGGCCACATTGAACATGCTATCTACGCCGACTTCAGCAGCCAGAGGAGTGGTAATCCAACAGCGTACTAACCCGAAGTCAATGTTTGCCGTGAACGAGACCTCTGCTTTGCAAGGTAAGAGGGTAGTTGTTTGTGCCGAATGTGCGAAGTCTCTTTTCATATCGCAGTGTAGTCAATTCCTCAGTAAAACAGGGGAACAGAGATGGGAGACTGTAAAGAATATGCGCTTGTGTTTCAGCTGTCTCTCAAAAGGGCATAACATGTACCAGTGCAAACGAAAAAAGAACTGTGGGGTGGATGGTTGTAGCCGAATCCATCATTCTACACTTCACGAATCTTCGTACAGAAACAACGACACAAAGTTCAACAAGTCAACACCATGCAAGAGAAGCCGTTCAACCCAAAGTCGACGAAGTTGCTTTTTAAATTGCTGCCGGTCGAAATTCGAGGAACGAATAAACTAATTATGAGGGCATACGCATTCCTGGATGAAGGTTCGTCTACAACGCTAGTGAACGAATTAATTGCCCGCCAGCTAGGAATGAAAGCAAGAAAGCAGCCACTCAGTCTTCAATGGTTCGGCGGAAGGGCAACGAAAGTACCATCGATGTCTTTAGCCCTAAACATCAGAGGGTTAGGGAAGAAAAGCGAATGGCATAAACTAAGTGCTCGATCGGTGCCAAACTTGGATCTTCCCGTGCAGACAGTAAATCTCACCGAACTTCAAGACAGATATCACCACCTACGAGATCTCCCGATCACCGAGTATTATAATGCCACACCAACGATCTTAATTGGTTTGGATAACTGCCATTTAATAGCCAATTTAAGAAGTGTGAAGGGAAATCACAATCTTGTAGCCGCCCAAACGCCTTTGGGTTGGGTTACATATGGCAATCCGTTGAGTCCAAATGTAAGTTCATCATGCCAACTGTCCACAATAATGCACGCTGCAGCCAGAACTTCACGAACTTGGTATTTGCCACACTTTGCTGTTTTTAACGCTAACAAACCAGGTCAACTGCGCCTCGTATTTGATGCCGCCACCGCAGTAAGCGGAATCTCCTTGAATTCAGTGCTACTTAAGGGACCAGACGAAAGCCAGTCGTTAATAAAAATTCTTTTCCGATTCCGGGAAAAAGCCATTGGTCTGTGTGCTGACATCAAGGAGATGTTTTTACAAGTCCTCATCAGAAAGACTGATCAGGATTCCCAACGTTTTCTGTGGAGGCATAATGATAAAACGTCTAAGGAACCCGAAAACTACCACAGAATTACACATTTTTGCCGACGCCAGTGAGTCAGTGTTTGCCGCCGTCGCTTACTGGCGTATCACATTGATGGGAGAGACTGAAGTATGTTTCATCGCGGGAAAAACAAAATGTGCACCACTCAAATTGCTTTCAGTACCCCGTCTGGAGTTGCAGGCCGCCGTATTGGGAACACGTTTGAGAAACGCCATCATTGAGTGCCACAGCATACAGCCAACAAGAACAGTCCTTTGGAGCGACTCTAAAACTGTTATATGCTGGATTAAATCAGACCACAGACAATATAAATCGTTTGTTGCTCATCGTGTCGGGGAAATATTGGAAACAACGCAAGAGAGTGATTGGCGTTGGTTGCCTACCAATTTAAACATCGCTGACAATGCCACGAGGGCGACATATCCAGTTGATTATGTGCCAAATAATCGATGGATAGGTGGACCGGACTTCCTGAAACAAGCTGAAGAATTCTGGCCTCCGCAAACAAAACTTGAAGTCGCAGCACAAGACAGCGAGGAACGACGAAGATGTTGCCTAGTCGTTGCTCTACAACAGGTAATTAATTTTAAAAGATTTTCGAGTTATCTTAGGCTGCAGAGGACAGTTGCGTGGGCATTGAGATTCATCATGCTTGCCCGGAAGAAAAAAAGCGTTATCAGAGCTGTTGGGAAGCGAAGTGAGGTGACTGTGGATGAATTGCAAGAAGCAGAGGTAGCTGTTTGTAAGCTGGTTCAACGTGAAGACTACAGCCAGGAAATAGCAGAGTTAGAAGCCAGTAACGTTATATCCAAAGCCAGCGACATCTATATGCTCACTCCATGCCTCAACAAGGATGGGGTATTGTGTGTCGGTGGAAGACTAGATTACGCCCTAACTCTGCCTGAGTCAACACGTCAACCTGCAATATTGCCTAATCGTCATCCCTTCACTGAACTAATAGTTAGATGGTACCATGAGAAGTTGTATCATCAAAACGACGAACTCGTGGTAAACGAGATAAGGCGAAAGTTTTGGATCACTCATCTACGAGCTGCCGTGAAGAGAGCGAAGTCGAATTGTCAACATTGTAAGAATAGCCGGGCTATGCCTAAGCCGTCGATGATGGGTCAATTGCCTGTAGACCGCCTAACTCCGTATGTGAGGCCCTTTACATACACAGGACTGGACTATTTTGGACCGATGTTCGTGCAAATAGGACGTCGAAGAGAAAGGCGATGGGCCGCACTCTTCACATGTATGACCATCCGTGCCATACATATCGAGCTTGCTGCAGATCTCTCGACTGATGCCTGCATTCTATGCATAAGAAATTTCGTCAACTGTCGGGGAATTCCCACCAAAATACGATCAGACATGGGCACAAACTTTGTTGGAGCGGATGGGGAATTACGTAAGGTAATTGATTTATTTGACCAAAACTATATACAAAAAGAGTTGTCTGCGAAGGGGATCAATTGGGTATTTAACGCCCCGGGGAATCCGAGTAGTGGTGGCTGCTGGGAACGACTTATTCAGTCAACGAAGAAGGTATTAGCAGTTACGTTGAAAGAGAGGGCGCCTCAGGTCAAGACTTTACGCAGTCTACTTATAGAAGCAGAAAATATAGTAAACAGTAGACTATTGACTCATCTGCCAGTAACAACTGAAGATCCGGATCCAATAACTCCTAACCACTTTCTTCTGGGGACAACTAATTCTACGCAAACGCCTGGCGACATAGCAACATTTTGTTCCCGTAAGCAGTACAGAATCAGCCAACAATTGAAGAATACTTTCTGTCGCCGCTGGATAAGGGAATATTTGCCTACGCTGACAAGACGTACGAAGTGGTAAGTGCCGCAGAAAGCAGTAAAGGAAGGTAGTTTAGTCTTGATATGCGATGAGAACTTTCCGAGAAGCCGATGGAGAAGAGGTAAGGTGACCCACACTATACCAGCTAGAGACGGTCACGTTAGATTAGTAGACGTACGAACATCAACCGGAACGCTGAGAAGGCCAGTATCGAAGTTGGCAGTTTTGGACGTTTGTGGTGAAGTCCCCCAGGATCTTCACGGGGGGCGGGATGTCGTGGAGAGTGGCAACTCCGCAAAAGTGTAAGCCGACCATAAGAAAGTTTGACATTAGGGTTGGCAGCCATGTTGTTGAGCCAGACACATTCATTAACACAAAGGATTTTTTGTTGAAGTAAATTGAAACAGCCAGCCGAACAAGTAGCATTATATTGGAACAAGACAGGATGTGGGTTTTTATTTCTATTTTTATTTTTATTTCTTTGAACAATAATATTTGTAACTTTTAGATAAATAAACAACATTAACAACTAAAAACGAATTGTACGAGTTTATTTATCCTGTCAATTGTCCGTCGCCTGCGGAACATTTTTATTTGTTCTGCCATTGTCCGCCGCCTGCGGAACAGCTACAATTCTCTACAGCGGATGGGGATGTAATATTTTGGCCAGTCTTTGGATCAAAAACTGATTCTTCTACTCACAGGCAATCTGGATGGTTTTATCCAAGCGTCCTAATCAAAATGTCTGTCAAGTATAGTGGATTAATAAGCTCATAGCTATTTCGGACAAAAGAAGAGCAAAGATAAACGGATTAGCAAACCTTTTTATAACCTTAATAGGTGATCCAAAACCAGCATCTAGGACCGTAATTGGTGGATGGGTTCGATTAGTTCTCGGAGACGCTGGTATAGAAGCATCACCGGAAGAATCAGTTCAGCTATAGCTTCAGCCAGTTGGGTAGAAAATAATTTTATTCAAGATATACTCGCCAGAGGCAATTGGAAAAGTGAACAGACCTTCAAGAAATTTTACTGTAAGGAGATACAAAAGAGAGAAAGAAATAAATCGAAACTTTTATTTTCGAATTTTCGTCCAGATTGAAAATGTATCCTGTATTATTATCAAAAAAAAAAGAAAGAAAGAAAATTATATATTAGATTAGATTAGATTAGATTTATTTATTTTCTTCATAACTTAAAGCTAATTTATACAATTTTCTTCAGATATAGCGGAAAATAAGAATGATCATTCCGTAACTTGAAAGTTAGCGTGGAATGAACATCGATTTCATATTAATAATTATATATAAGTTTGATGTGGGGTGACATCGGTTATTCAAAAATTATAAGTAGGGATCTAAAATTAATAGTTATATAAATTCAAAAAAGAAAAAAAAGAAAAATTAATTAAAAAAGAACAGAAATAGAAAGACATAAAGAATAAAAGAAAGAAATTCAGAAATGATATAATTTACAATTCATAATTAATTAATACTCGTATGAATAGCAATAAACTTAGACATTAACTTGTGCTGAAGATTAGGATAGCAAATCACTTTAAAAGAACGATTCAAGGACATCATAATTGACAGTAAATAACCAGTCTTTAAATTTTTTTTAGAAAACCAGTAAAATTATTGGTTGTCCGGACAGAATTTGGTAGTCTATTGAAAATTGAAGGGGCTATAACGGTGTAGAAGTGAGAAAAAATGGATTTGTACGCGAATGGAACCTTGACAAGATGCATGGTATTTACACGTAGGCTGTATAGTGAACTTCTGCTAGGAATATTTCCGCTTTGCTTAAAAAATTCTTTTAATACTTTAAAAACATAAAGGTGTCTCATTGGTAGAATACGCAGTTCTCTAAATAGAGGCCAACTGGGAGTTAAACGATTTTTATTGCAAATAATTCTAACTAAATGTTTCTGAGCTATAAACAATGGTCTGAAAGTGTTATTATACGAACCACCCCAACTTGCTATACCATATTGTAATTTAGAATGAGCAAGGTCATAATAAATTAATTTTAGTACTTTTGTAGCGCAAAACTGTTTGATAAGATACATTTTACGCGTAATCAGGAGCATATATGATTTAATGGTATTGATATGGTCTTTCCAGTTCAAATTATGGTCAATTAAAACTCCAAGGTATTTGTAGTGATGCACAGATTCAATGTTAAAACAATTATTAGAACAAGATGAACTATAAACAAAATTAATTTTTCCACAACTATGTACAGGTAAACAGAATTTTTTACAATCATGTGCATGAAAACATAAATTGAAATCATTTAGCACATGATTCAATATTTTGAAAGACATCAATTTTGTCTTCTCACTAACGACCAATTTATGTTCCGCAAATCAAAGTCTCAATGTTTCTAGATCTTCCGAAATCTTCGCTATACATTCGTATTCTGTGCCAAATTGGTATGTAAAGGCTATGTCGTCTGAATATGCAGTGGATATTCCATTTAGATTTAATTCAAACAGAGAATTAATGTAAATTAAAAATAATAAAGGACCAAGAACTGATCCTTGTGGTACACCATTTTTTAAAACACGAGAGTTACTAAAATTTCCATTCACATTAACTTTTTGTTCTCTACCTTTTAAGTAAGAGGTAAACCACTTATGAACTACTCCTCTGAAACCAGCATTATATAGTTTTTTTAGAAGCAAGTTATGGTCCACCATGTCAAACGCTTTTGTCATGTCAACAAAGAGAGCCATTGTAGATTTGTTTTCGTTAATACTTTCATACAATTGACTGCACACTCTGAGTATGGCATCTTCGGTTGATAATCCTCGTCTGAATCCAAACTGATTACTACTAAAAAAATGATTGCTTTCTAAAAAAGATACAATGCGTGATTTCATAAGTTTTTCAAAAATCTTAGAAAACGATGGTAGTAGAGAAATAGGTCTGAAGTTCGACATATTATTTTTATTACTTTTTTTAAAAAGTGGTATAACTTCAGCACCTTTAAGGTGACGGGGGAAACAACCATTTTGAACACTAAGATTGAACAAGAAAGATAAAACGTCCACCACATATAAACCTATTTTTTTTAACAATATACTCGATATACCATCACTAGTACAAGAATTTGTATTTTTTAAAGACAATATAGCTTTATATATTTCAAATGAATTAATTGGCCGAAAACTAAAACTGTTTATTTGCGTGTTTTCTGTGGTTATTATGGAGCAATTACAACCTGTCGGAATCTCCAAGGATGTTGGAAATACTAGTAGAATAAGTATAACTTAATCTGTTTACTTTTTCCTAAAATGCAATCAACCACCTTCCGCTCATCTCTTACATTACCTCTGGCTCTTACAAACGAATCAGTATAATATTTGTTACGCGTTTCTTCGATACTTTTGTGCACAGATTTGCATAGATTAACATAATATTTTTTTAGTTTTCTGTTGTGAGGATGACTTCTACATATTTTTGCAAATTTGTTTTTCCTTTTTATCTGCAACAAGAGATTGTATGTCATCCACGGCTTTAAAAATTTATTTTTACTTGAGTTTTGCAAAGATAACCTAGTACAATTTTTAATATGAGTTTGCAAAGTTGTAAGGAAGAGATCGAAGGCGGTTGATGGGTTACGTTCAGAATAAACTGGCTCCCAGAATTCAAATTTTAAGCATTCATTTAGAAGGCTATAGTTTGTGAATAATTTTGTTTTTGCAGATGTTTTGCCGTATTTTAATGAGTTATTACTTGAACACACAAGTGCAATCATACAATGATCTGTTAATTTCAGATCAAACATAACACCATTAAACATATTTTTATTATTTTTTTGAGTACGCATAAATAAATGATCAATGCACGTCCTAGTAGAATCGGTTACACGGGTAGGTTCATCAATAAAACTCTTCAGACCATTAGACGCCATAAGAAACAAATAGTTTTCTGTATCTTTATCAAGTTCATTTAAAATATCAATATTGATATCACCTATTACTATTAAGTTTTTCTCTTTACAGATACTTAGAGCATCGCTTAATTCGTCAATGAAAACACCTTTAGAAAATTCGTGCAATCTGTAAACACATAACATTACATAGTTCTCATACATAAAATCAAAAGATAGTTTCAAAACATCATCACTACGAAAATTAAGCTTAAAACAATCGACTACATAACCATTTTTCACATAAACTGCTACACCTCCAGCTGAATAAGATTCATTGCAATTTCCGAAAGGTGTGTACCCTGGTATATTATATAAATCTAATTCATTCTCATAAAGCCAGATCTCACTCAAAACAATAATGACAGGTAAATTTGCTATCGACTCAAGATGTGCAACTAAAGCTGAAAAGTTTATTCTAATGCTACGAATATTTTGATGTAAGCAAAAAATGTTATTACAACCAGAGGAAATGACTGGGTATTCACATGTATTAGGGACTAAGTACGAAACAGAATTAAGAGAATTCATAAATTAGTAAAATCTTCAGCACAAGTAATTCTTACTAAATTATCCCCTTCCTTCTTCCGCATATAAACTGTCCCATTCTTAGTCCATACATATTGATACCCTTTTTCTCCCTTAAGCGACAATGCAGTATTAAACAGTTGACGTGTCTGGTAGGTTAAACAGTCATTTAAGTACATCTTCTCTGGTCTCGTGAGTGTTGCTGCTGAGTAGTGTTGTTGTCAGTTGCGTTTTTTTTTCTCTCTTTGCTTTCATCAGTTTCTCCTTGCACTGGCGCGACACAAATTTAACATGCAGTATATTTTTCTTTGTTTGACTTGGATTAGTGCCAGTATTCGGAATGTTATTTTTCCGTTTGGTAATATGTTTTATGTAGCAAAGGTCAATGTCTTCTTTCGATGCATCAACAAGAAGACCATCACGAAAAATCTTCAGCGCCAAATCAATGCTAGAAGTGTCGCCACAGTCAAGCGGAACATTGTAAATCTCCACTGAATTTCCGATGAGTTGTTGCTCTAGATGATCGACTTTTTTTTCAAGCTGCCGAATTTTAAGTTCATATCCTTTGTTCTTTATTTGAAGTTCCTCTATCTGTTTCTTTTGAATCTACTTTACCTCTTGTATTTCCGTGTAGATCATATCCAGTTTGGTGGAGCGGAAGGTGTTTGATTAACAGATTTTTTGTTGTCAACTAATTTGAGTAGATGCTGCTGATTCACGAGACTAGAGACACAAGCTGGCGCATCCCCCGCCACTGCCAGAGTTTGTTAGCCTTCTTCATAAACTCGATGTCGGCAGGCAGCACATTAACACAAGCCGCGTGAGAAAGGCTATTGCAGTCTCGACAGCTCACCTTCAGTTGAGAGCGTTTTTCCACACGTTTTGCAAGACATTTTATGTAGAAGTATTCCTGCGTCACAGCGTCGCAGGAATATCTTCCTAGCGAAGACGCTATGAGATGACAGAAGTCACAACGATAGGCAGAACATTTATGATACGTAGATGTTTAAGGGGTAAGTTACCGAACCATTCTTCAAAGCGATGCTGTGTATTTTTCTTCCAGCACATAATAACAATTTTGTTGCAATTCAATATTTCATATTGTAATATGCAAGCTAGGGCTCGAGTAGATAAAACGATATTCTGTGAAATTTATTTCTTTATTTTCTAGTCTATAGAACAATTCAAGTTCACACTACACTATTCTTCGCAAATTCTTTTCTTACAAGGTCTCTTTCCTCTCAAATCACTTTATCTCCTTTCAATTACTTAATTCACAAATCCAAACTAATTACTTTTT
Source organism: Pocota personata (assembly GCA_963082735.1). Taxonomy (NCBI): domain Eukaryota; kingdom Metazoa; phylum Arthropoda; class Insecta; order Diptera; family Syrphidae; genus Pocota; species Pocota personata. The sequence continues at coordinate 80,622,791 of OY720429.1, forward strand.
CTTGTTTACTCTCAACTTTCAATTTATCACCAAATTACAACTTCGCCCATTATCACTTTTCCAATCTCTTCGCCACGGTTCTAAACCAACTGTCCTTATATAGCAGAAGTTTCTGATAGCCAGAAACTTCTAGCAAATTCTTCGACCACTGGAACAAGAGAAATAATTCTTGCAGTTATAATTCCCTTTTATCCCTGATATTATTCGTCTCTTTCGTTGACGTGGAGACTTCGTCCCAGACACGAACCTCGAATGAAAGGACAGTTCGAACCAAAATTCTGCCAGAATGAAAAGTCACTTCGGAATTTGCTGCATAGTCATAGGAGCGTAGTTATTATTATGCTACAATATTGTAATATGCAAGCTACGGCTCGAGTAGATAAAACGATATTCTGTGAAATTTATTTCTTTATTTTCTACTCTATAAAACAATTCAAGTTCACACTATACTATTCTTCGCAAATTCTTTTCTTGCAAGGTCTCTTTCCTCTCAAATCACTTTATCTCCTTTCAATTACTTAATTCACAAATCCAAACTAATTACTTTTTCTTGTTCACTCTCAACTTTCAATTTATCACCAAATTACAACTTCGCCCATTATCACTTTTCCAATCTCTTCGCCACGGTTCTAAACCAACTGTGTCTTTTTTGATCGCCATTTGTCCTTATATAGCAGAAGTTTCTGATAGCCAGAAACTTCTAGCAAATTCTTCGACCACTGGAACAAGAGAAATAATTCTTGCAGTTATAATTCCCTTTTATCCCTGATATTATTCGTCTCTTTCGTTGACATGAGCTGTGGAGACTTCGTCCCAGACACGAACCTCGAATGAAAGGACAGTTCGAACCAAAATTCTGCCAGAATGGAAAGTCACTTCGGAATTTGCTGCGTCATATTTTTAGGGGGCGTAGTTATTATTATGCTACACTGCCCCCCTCTTAGACGTGTTCGTCCCGAACAAGTGCATCCTCATTTCGGCCATTGTATCGACTCAGTCGGTCCACATGAACCACTTTCATTTTGGCCCTCGGTCCTCGCTGGATGCGGTAGACAACATCGTTGATGCGGGTTACTATTCTGTAGGGACCTTCCCAGTTCCGCTGTAATTTAGGTGATTTCCCCTTTTGGCGATGGGGATTATACAGCCACACCAGATCTCCTTCCTGTAATCCTGACGTTGTTGCCTTGGCATCATACCTGGTCTTCATGCTGTCGCTCGTCATCTTAATCTGGCTTCTGGTCCTTTGGTGTATGTCCCTAAGCCTTTCCCTAAGGTCCGCCACGTACTCTTCTTCATTTCTGGGCTCATTGGTAGGAGATCCAAATTTCACCTCACTGGGTAAACGAGCTATTCCACCAAATAAGATTTCGAACGGCGTATGTCGAGTAGTGCTATGCACGGCACTTCTATAGGCCATCAAAAACAAGGGAATCTGCCGGTCCCAATCCCGTTGGTAGTCACCTACGACCTTCGAGAGATGTTCGTCCAAAGTCCTATTGAAACGCTCCACCATACCGTCCGACTGTGGATGAAGCGGGGTTGTCCTTGTCTTTTTGATTCCGAGTAGTTGACACATCTCTTGGAAGATTCTTGACTCGAAGTTCCGCCCTTAGTCAGAATGCAATTCCAAGGGCACACCGAATCTGCTAACCCAATTGTAGACGATCTGCTCCGCCACGGTTCTGGCTTCCTGGTTAGGGATCGGAAACGCTTCCGGCCACTTACTGAAGTAGTCCATCACTACGAGTATATACCGATTACCATTGTCGGTTTCCGGAAAGGGCCCTGCGATGTCAATGGCGATTCGTTCGAAAGGTGCTCCCACGTTGTATTGGTGCATCTTACCTCGAGTTTTGATTCTCGGACCCTTGCTAGCTGCACACACGTTGCATTTTCTGCACCAGTCTTCGATATCTTCCTTCGCTTTTAATCAATAAAAACGTTCTCGTACCTTTTCTAGCATCTTATTCACTCCCAATTGGCCTCCGGACGCCCCGCCATGCATTTTCTGTAACACCTCCTTGCCCTCGTCCGCGGTACGACAAGCTGCATTACAAACGACTTTCCGTCGGAGGATTCCCATTTTCTTCTCAGAACACCTTCTTGGACATGGAGGGAGTCCCACTGCGCAAAATATGCCTTCAAGGTCGGGCTTCTGTGAGAGATGTCCTGATGATCCGGTTTCTCCATGTTCTCCTTCCAGGCCAGAATCGGCTCGATATCCAGGTCTTCCTTCTGAGCGTTCCGGATCTCATCTACGGTCCAGCCGGCGATAGGTTCGGCTCTCATTCTTTGGATGGAAACCAGCTCCCGTTCTTCCTGACGCGCACAATGTTTACAATCCGTTCTGCATGGTCTCCGGGACAGTGCATCCGCATTAGAGTGGAGTTTTCCTTTACGATGCTGTATTTCGTAGTCGTAGATTTGCAGCCTTTCGATCCATCTTGCGACCTGACCCTCAGGACTCTTGAACTGTAATAGCCATTTTAAGGCTGCATGGTCTGTGCGAAGAACGAACTTCCTCCCGTAGAGGTATTTGTGAAAATGCTTCGTAGACAAGATCAAAGCTAGAAGTTCCCGCCTTGTCACGCAGTAGTTCCTTTCTGGCTTAGAGAGCACCTTGCTGAAGTACGCAACCACCTTCTCTTGGCCCTCATGCACCTGGGAGAGTACGGCTCCTACCCCGACATTACATTATCTGTATCCACAATGAACGTTTCCCCGAGAGTGGGGTAAGCTAGTATCGGGGCATCGCATAGCCGTTGTTTAAGTGCCTTGAAGCTCTTCTCGCACTCAATTGACCATTTGAATTGTTTTCCATTTTCCGTCAACTGGTGCAGGTTCTTTGCGATCCCGGCAAAATCCTTCACGAACCGTCTGTAGTAGGTGGCTAGGCCCAGGAAGCTCCTTAGTTGGTGTTTGTCTTTGGGGACTGGCCAGTTTTTTACCGCTTCGACCTTCTCCGGATCGGTTCTCACTCCTTTCGCTGAAATTATGTGTCCCAGGTACTTGACTTCCGCTCTAAACAGGGCGCACTTCTTGGGGTTGAGCTTCAGGTGGGCACTTTGAAGCCTTTGAAACACATCCCTTAGATTGTCTCGGTGTTGCGCAAACGTTTTTCCTACGACGATGACATCATCCAAGTATACCAAACAGGTTTTCCATGTTAACCCTTGCAGGACACATTCCATCAATCGCTCGAAAGTCGCCGGAGCATTGCACAGCCCGAATGGCATTACCGTAAATTGCCATAGCCCATTTCCTGCGGTGAAGGCGGTTTTCTCCCGGTCTTCTGGATGGATCTGCCAGTAGCCACTCTTCAAGTCGAGAGTGGAAAACCATCGGGCTCCTGATAGTGTGTCTAGCGTGTCGTCAATCCGTGGCAGAGTTTAGCTGTCTTTCTTGGTGACGTAATTGAGTTGCCGATAGTCCACGCAGAACCGCGTGCTGCCATCTTTCTTCTTAACCAGTACAACCGGTGATGCCCACGGACTTTTGGAACTTTCAATCAGACCTTCTTTCTCTATTGCCGACACCATCTCTGCAACTTCTGTCTGCTTTGCCAATGGAAGGCGCCTAGCAGGCTGACGAATTGGTCTAGTATCACCAGTGTCTATTCGATGTTGTACCAGGTGTGTTCGGCCGTATTCTCCGTCCTGTGAGGCAAATACATCAGCGTACTCATTGATAAGATTCTCTGCCATAGTTCGCTGCTCCTGATTCAGCTCACTGGACTGGAGAATCGTCTCTCTCGTTTCCGCTGTCCAAGGTGATGAGAGAGGTTTTGGAGCATCACGTTCAGATATTGTTGCGACGGCGGTAATCGGCGTGCATTTTCCAGTCACCTCCCCTCGCCTTAGTTTGACAGTGTGTGGCCTCGTGTTCAAAACTCTCATTAGAACCATGGTGTTCTTTGGTTCGACTAAAGTCTTTTCCACGATTTAGTTTTGAGAATGCTTCTCTGGGTCTGGTTCTACTATGTAGAATCGGTGGCTCCCAAGATCACCTTCCAGCTTCGTCCAAATGATTGTCTCTGAAGACGGCGGCAAAACTTCGTCTTTGCTGATGACTGTCCTAAGAGTTACGGCATTCGCGTTTCCGTACACCATCGGAATCTCCACATTTCGATACCTCAGTACTTGCATCCAGATGTCCAAGATTACTTCATTTGCTTTCATGAAGTCTACTCCGATGATGCACTCGTCGCATATATCTGCCACCAGAAACGCATGGGAGAACGTCAGTCCTGCCAGAGTAATCGTAAGACGAACTTCTCCAAATACCTTCGCCATTTCCCCTGTTGCAGTCTTCAGGCAGTAGCTGTTGGTGTTGTGCAGCCAGGAGCTTTTGACGATATCTCTTCTTACAATGGAGGCAGTGGCACCTGTGTCGATGGTGGCTACGCACTTCTTCTCGTTGATTAGTGCCTCCACTGTCAGGCTCTTGTTACCCCGTTTGGTTTGCGAAACTTGAATGGTGGTCCTGGGGGCCTCGATTCCAGTAACCAACTTCTGCCCCGCGAAGTTGGTCCTTACGCATTTCCCGACTGCTGGTTTTGGGAAGTCTGACTGACAGGATGGATGTTATTACCGCCAGATGCTTCCTCTCTGCTTCTCCTACTTCCGCAATGTGAACAATTTCCTCGTCTAGGTGCACTTCTGCACTGCCGTTGTAGGTGTGCGGTTTGGTTGCAATTCCAGCAACGGATTTGACTTCCGCGAGCTCTGTCTTCATCCATGACGGTTGTTCTCTGGCATGAGCATTCCACGACGGACATTTCCCTGACACGGTGTATTCCCTGGTATGCTTGGTCCGCAGCCTTCATTGACAAAGCGAATGCCAATGCCTCGGGGAGTGTTCGCTTTTCAGCCATCCTTACAGCCATTTGCAGTTGTCTGTCCTCTATGGCCTGAATAAAAGCTTCCACCGCCATTTCGTTGATAAGCTCCTCACCGGCTTTAGGGTATGAAAGATGGGCTAGCCGCTCTATATCCGCTTGCAACTGTTGGAGCGTTTCCCCCCTTTTCTGGACTCGACTACGCAGCTGAACCCTGTACACCTGCTGCATGTGTTCATCCCCAAACCGCATCTCGATAGCATGAACCAGAGAGTCGTAGTTCTGCTGTTTATCTTCCGGGATGGTCTGCAAGAGCTCCGCAGCTGGACCCCTCAGTGCAAGTGTGAGTGCAATGGACTTCTCTTCATCGTCCCAGCTATTGGTCATTGCGGCCGCTTCGAATTGCCTTTTATAAATTGGTCATGATGTTTGACCATCGAAGATAGGAGGCTTCATCTCCTTTCTTCTCAGACCGTCAGTGGAATATTCCCGTGCTTTCTGTCTCTTCACGTCGCTGACCTCCTTAGCAAGATTTTCGACTTGCTTCCCTACTATCTCGAATTGCGTATCCACTTTTTCAAACTGAGTCTCTATTTTCCCGAACTGAGTTTCATGTTTCTCAAAATTTTCATCGAATCTAGTTTCGACTTTTCCGAGTTGCGTCTCGACCTTCTCCATTTTCTCTTCGATCGCTTCGAATTTGGATTCCAAGTTCTTGTTTTGCTCATCAAGTTTGCTTTCCAGAGCATCTAGAGAATTCTTTTGTTCGTCCAGCTTAAGTTCTAGAGAATTCTTTTGTTCCTCCAGCTTAAGTTCTATAGAATTCCTTTGGTCTTCTATTGTTCGTCCATGACTAACTTAAGTTGCAGGAGCAGACTCGTTATACCCGGGTCGGCTGCTGTACTTGCTGGTTCTTCTTCCACGTCAAACTCTACGTCGTGCGGATTTTCACCTTCCTGCGTTACTGCTTCTTCCAGACGAATCAGCAGGGCATCTTTTCCACCAGTTGTGTCGAGGTTCCGCGTACTGAGTTCTGCCTTTAGTTGAATTATAGTTAGTTTTCCCAATTTGCGACCCATTTTGCGCAACTAATTAACTCAACACGGAAATCGTTTTTTTTTTTTTTTTTTTTCAATTTCACACCACGGAAATAGTTATTCACAGAATAAGTTTTATCCCGCTTCTGACACCAATGTAATATGCAAGCTACGGCTCGAGTAGATAAAACGATATTCTGTGAAATTTATTTCTTTATTTTCTACTCTATAGAACAATTCAAGTTCACACTATACTATTCTTCGCAAGTTCTTTTCTTACAAGGTCTCTTTCCTCTCAAATCACTTTATCTTTATTATACCTTTCAATTACTTAATTCACAAATCCAAACTAATTACTTTTTCTTGTTCACTCTCAACTTTCAATTTATCACCAAATTACAACTTCGCCCATTATCACTTTTCCAATCCCTTCGCCACGGTTCTAAACCAACTGTGTCTTTTTTGATCGCCATCTGTCCTTATATAGCAGAAGTTTCTGATAGCCAGAAACTTCTAGCAAATTCTTCGACCACTGGAACAAGAGAAATAATTCTTGCAGTTATAATTCCCTTTTATCCCTGATATTATTCGTCTCTTTCGTTGACATGAGCTGTGGAGACTTCGTCCCAGACACGAACCTCGAATGAAAGGACAGTTCGAACCAAAATTCTGCCAGAATGGAAAGTCACTTCGGAATTTGCTGCATAGACATAGGAGCGTAGTTATTATTATGCTACAATATTATGAAAGCAGCAACCACCAAAGCAACGGTTAATTGTTTTCTCCAAATGAATTAATGTCGCTTCTTAATGAAATGATGCCTAAATTAAACGTATGTAGATCTAAAGTTGATCAATTCAATGTTATTACAATGCTAGCCTTAAAATATGTTTATAAGCAATGATAATTAATTCCCTTAAAATAATTACTTGTAACGCACGAAGCGTTCGCTATAAAACTTTAGAATGCTTTGATTTTCTACTCCGTAGTAAAGAAGATATACCTGGGGCAAGAGCGAAGTTAAATTTTCACATCCAAATTATATTTATTATAGATGTGGCAGAGGAAACAGTTTGAGAGGAGGAGTTGCTATCATAGTAATATCAATAAGCCTAGAACTTATGGAAAGTGTGGGGATTGAAGTTCATACAAGTAATGGTACTAACCTAAAAATCTCCTCTGTATATTTCCCAGGTAAAAATAAAAATCGTGAAAGGAGCATCTGATTTAGAAACGATATTCTGAAATTGATGAGGACAAAGGGAAATTTTTTAATATACGAAGGTGGTGACATTAACTCCAGGCATCAATCTTGGGGTTGTATCAGGGCAAATTCTTGGGGTAATATTTTAAACGATATTATATCCGCACAGAGTGAAATTTATTTACTAAACGTAAATCCTACGCACATTTCCAGCAATTCGTCCATAAAACCATCAATTCTTGATTTTTTTATAACTAATGTAATAGTTTCCTTTTCGCATCCAATACCTTTAAATGCTCTCAGCTCTGATCATCTACCTATATGTACAAAACCACTCACACGTAGCAAAAAATCAACCGGGAAGTTATCTATTCTCAGCTGCATATTGAATGGTTTTCCGTTCCTTTATTTCTAGCAATATCAACACCCGTGAGCTAGTGCGTTCTGACATTAATCATAGCTATCAAATTGATGCCTGTATTCAAAATTTCGTTGATCTAGTACACAGAGCAGTTGATGTAGCCATTCCAAAACAAACTCCTCGAATGAACTGAATATTCGTCCGCTCCCTGACCACATTTTAAATCTTTTTCGCATTAGGAATTGTGCTAGAAGAAGCTGGTTACGATATAAACATCAATACAATAAAAATCTGGGTAAAAATTTGGACAAACAAATAAACATTGAAATTACTAACTATCGTAATGAAAGGTGGAACAAAAAAAAAAAAAGTTCAAAACTTTTCTAGAAAATTTATAAAATTGTGTCAAAAAGACGTAGCAACATCCCTCCTCTTAAGAAAGATGAAGATGGTAAGTTGAATTGTTTAGCTACTTTTTTTAGACAAATTAACGTCATGTCCGTGGTGCATCTTAGTGATAAAGAGACAAATTGTATAGTTAATCAGTCATTAACGGAAATAAATATTAGGTGCGCAACTAAATTCTCGCTGTTTTTTTTTATGAAAATGCAACTTTATTGTGAAAAAATGGTTACAAATGAATCATTCAAAGTATTACCCATCGCTAGCTACAACATCTTTCTGGCAGAGCTCGAATACCGATACGGTAAAAGTGTTCATCTTTTGAGGCTATCCACGAATCAAGCCATTTTTTAATGACTTCACATGAGCAATATCTGAGGTATATGGCGGGTGGGGTAGAACTTCCCATTTGAGGGTTTCCAGGTAAGTTTTAACGGGTTTGGCAACGTAAGGCCGAGCGTTGTCATGCTGTAGAATCACTTTTTCGTGCCTCTGCTCGTATTGTGGCCATTTTCCGCGCAGTGCTCGGCTCAATCGCATCAATTGAAGTCGATACCGTTCCCCATTGATGCTTTCGTTGGGTTTCAACAGTTCATAATAAATGACACCGACGTGGTCCCACCAATTACTCGTACACAGCATAATCTTCGCAGCGTGAATATTCGGCCTAGCCGACGACGTAGAAGCATGACCGGGCAGTCCACATGACTTTCTTTTCTTTGGGTTGCTGTAAGGAATCCATTTTTCATCACCCCTCACGATGCGATGAAGAAAACTCTTCCTTTTTTGCCGCTGGAGCAGTTGTTCACAGACGAAAAAACGACGCGTAACGTCTCTTGGTTTCAAATCATAAGGAACCCAAGTTCCTTGTTTTTGATTCATTCCAAACGCATGCAATCGCTTGGAAATGGCTTGACGGGTAACACCTAATGCTGAAGCAAGCTGTTCTTGCATTTGGCATGGCTCCTCATCGAGCAATGCCTCCAATTCAGTGTCTTCAAAGGATTTTTGCCTTCCTTCACGCGGACGGTCGTCAATATCGAAATCACCGTCTTTGAAGCGACGGAACCAATCACGGCACGTTGTTTCAATTAGAGCAGCATCTCCGTAAACTTTTTGGAGCTCTCGATGCGCTTCAGCTTTCGAATCAAACATTTTCACACAACCAAAAGTATATGACGCCAAAACAAAATCATTAATGTGTCAAAACAGTTTGTTTACCATATGTCTAAGCTTGGTTCATGATGTTTTGGATATGTCAAAATCGACCAACACTTACTGCTGGAGCCATCTATTGAGAAACAGGGTGGCCGTGGTGTGGTGGTAACATCATCGCTTGTCACGCTGTTGGTTCACAGTTCAAATCCTGACGTCAAGAATCATCTATTTATTTCGCATGACATAAATAAAAAAGTCGATCAATTGCGAAAGCTAAGTCAACTCTACTGCGAAGGCATAACACTGGCAGTAGATGGTCATATGGCTTAAAATGCAACTTGATCGTGATGATGACATCAGGAGGACGGAGAAAAATACTGTGAATCATGAGCAATGACAAAAGCAAAACAAAGAAGCTCCCCAGTTATCTGGACGACACCCTTGGAGTTTACAGAAACTTAATATCATCTGAGTTTCAAACCACTACACTAAAATCTTTCTTTCTCTCTCTCTCTCTCTTCTTCACAACGCCCGTGTCCTGTAATAGTATAAGAGTATTCATATCCTCTTTGGTGCGCGAGTTACGGTGCCAACGCAACGCACAGCCAGCATATGTGGGGTATCAGGTGAAATCCTTCAGAAATAGTTCCGATCCCAGTGCAACACATCAGCATATGTGAAACCTAGGTCATTCACCGTGGGAAATAACTCAGCGGGAACAATACAGAAGTTTCAAATTGTCATTGTCATTCAACGTGGGAGATAACTGAGCTCGAAAAATACAGAAGTTTCAAATTATCATTTCATTGCAAATATCTAGAGAATTAAGAAATAAGTTGTAAAAAAATAGAATAAGTAAGGTAGAAAAAGAATATTCGTTGTCATTGTTTGTTCAGTCGTTAAACGGATTGTTAGAACGGAATTAATAAAATATTTTTTTTTCCTAAACCACGGCAACGGAAACATAACTGGGGCAGTCGATATGTGTCGACAGTGAATCGGGAGTAAGCGGAAATTAGAAGCATTATCGGAAACTGTGAATTTCGAACGAATATTGGAAAAGTGATAGATAAATTGTGCAATATATCGAAGAGAAGTGACAAATAGATTGAGTGACACATTGGAACAAGTTCAATAAAGAAAAACGACAAATAATTGTGCAGTTCTACACCAAAGAAGAATAAGTGTAAAAACAAAATTTTTGTGCAGTTTCTGCATCGAAGGAACATCGGTGAAAAGTGGCAAATAAATTTCGTAACTCCACATCGAAGGAATATCGGTGAACGTCGATTCAAAAAGACCAGTCACACGAAGGTGGGGTGTTTCTACACATTGGACTGGAGAACAACATCTGTATTCAAACGATGACCCCAACACTACTCAGGGTTGGTTATACATATGTAAGTCAATTATTGTTCATTAAAGATAGCTCAAACCTTTCAAATATCCCTCCTTAAAGAGAAATAATAATAAAGATAAAAATAATTCTTTCCTACATAATCTCTAACCCTCTATGCGTAAGCATTGTAAAGCAGCAAAAAAAATAAATTTCAACCTTATTATAAGAATAGTAGCGAAGGTGAAGAAATAAGTATGGGTTTAGAAAATATGCGTAGTGTATTAAATTCAAATACTGCTGCTAGCAGCGCCGCGGCAAACGGGGCTATCGGCAATAACCTGAATGATGGGGAAAGAGCAATCCTTGAACCTAGACCTAGCGTAGAATTTAACTTAACAGACATAAATAACGTTTTAAATGCACTAAAACTACCAGACGCAATAAAAGGTCTCCCGAAATTCGACGGGAATCCGCGTCTCTTCTATGAATTTATAATAAATATAGAGGAAATCCTCGAAGTAATGGTGGTAGTTAACAACACCCCATACGCTAACATTGTCCTAAGAGCAATACGGAACAAAATAACAGGAGAAACCAACGAGGTGCTGAATATGTTCGGCACACCTCTAGATTGGCAACAAATAAAAAAAATCTAATTTTGCATTACTCGGACTAAAGGAAAAATACTGCAAAGTATTGTCTTAGAAGAAAAGACCCGGATACTATTTAAAGATTTACTTTATTGAATGATAAGTGATGGTTGAATTAAAACTGAACCTTGACTGGTTTAGACGCAGTCTTTTATACATGACATACGAACAATATGCCTATTGCAAATTGTAATTAAGGGAGAATTAATAATACATACATGTAGATCATAAACAAGTAGAGAGGATTAGCACTTTAAGAGAAATGTAAGTGTACATAATTTCAGTTTTCTACATCCTCCGGCCCGGAAATTAATGAACCTCTAGTGAGTACAGCAACTGAACTGGTCTTCTTAGCTTGGTGCCATTTGCGTGTCTTATTCGATAAGCTCGAATCTTGTTGTCACACCCAGGAAAAACTTCTTCAACGATGGCCAATTTCCAGATAGTTTTCGGCAGCGACGGATCGTTTACTATGACGACATCATTTGCTTGAATATTTGGTGAGGACGCCCCAGTCTTGCTATGGTGAAGTGTTCGTAACTGATGGAGATACTCCAGTTTCCAACGTTTCCAAAAAGATTTTATGAATTTTAACCTTGAGTTCCATTTATCTCGAAGATCGCGACTTGTGTAAAGAAGCGAAGAACTTCCGCAACAGTGGGATGTGCCTGTAAAGAAATGGGAAGGCGATAAAGGTTGAAGATCTGGGGGATCATCCGAGATATACGTTAACGGTCGAGAGTTGATGACGCTCTCTACTTCCGTCAACAATGTTTGTAGCTTCACAAAATTCATCACGGTTCGGCCTATAGTCAATTTCAAAACAGTTTTTATGCTCCTGACTAATCGTTCCCAGAAACCATCCCACCAAGCAGCTTTTCAACAATGAATTTCCAGCGAATGCCCTCATTGTTTATAAATCCTTGGATTACCTCAGATCGAAGTATTTCGTTCATGACCCTCCATTCCTTGGCAGCACACTTGAAAGTTTTCGCATTGTCAGAATAAATGACACTTGGTTTTCCCCTTCTGGCGATGAAACGTCTCAATGTTGCTCGCATTGCAGCATTCGGCAGTCAGGTCTGTAAATAGTTCTAAATGAACAGCTCCGATCGACCCGCACGTTGGCAAAAGAATATACGCCTTAGAAGTTTCATTGTTAGCTGTGTTTCGGACATACAAAGGCCCTGCGTAGTCTACTCCTGTCATATCGAAGGGTTTCGAAGTGAGCATTCTGTCACGTGGAAGAGGAGCAAAGGGTTGCGATCCAGGGACAGCCGCTTGCAAACGAAACATCGAGAAATTACATTCTTCACCAATTGTCTCCCTCTTATTATCCAAAACTTGTTCCTTAACTCCGCAAGAGTGGTATTCGTTCCGCTGTGTAACATATTTTGAGGTGTATATAAAACGATTAGCTTACTTATATGAGATCGATTTGGCAATATTATAGGAAAGGCCTCAATATCTCCTTCTGGGCTATCTCTCAGACGACTGTTGACCCGCAGTATCCCCTTTTCGTCCAGTACAGCATTTAAGGAATATAAAACAGACGACTTACTGATTGCCCCATCAGTTTGCAAGACATGAGTCTCGTGCCGGAACAATGAGTATTGTGTATGCTTAATCCAATATTCTTCAGCAAAAAGGAGTTCTTGAGCCGTAATGACGCCATCTTTTCGTTCAACGGGCAGCTTTCTCAGAAGATGTATGAAGCGCATCACAAATGCAGTCACTCGTAATAATTTCTTCCAACAACTGAATCGTTGCGATTGTAAAGTTGGTTCTGCCTCGGGGGCGGGATTCACATTATCAAAAGTCACCTGTAAGGAGATAAAAGAGTTAGGCAAACCTAGTTTAATTTTATAGTTTGACCAATCTTCGCTTCCCGACATTACCCAAGCTGGACCGTGTATCCACTTATCGGAAGTAGCTAAGAATTTTGAAGTGACACCCCTAGTTAACAAATCAGCAGGATTATCCTTCCCAGGGCAATGACTCCATTCGATTTCGGCTGTTAGTTTTCGTATCTCGTAAACGCGATTTGCAACGTAGGGCTTCCACTTTTTTCCAGCATCGTTCTCAATCCAGCAAAGAGTTATCTTTGAATCCGTTCAAAGACAAATACGATCGAAGGTCACATTTAACTTAGCTACCAGGTAGGAACATAGCCTAGCAGCTATCAGCGCCGCGGTAAGTTCTAGTCGACGAAGGGTCAACTCATTTGAAGCTTCCACCTCTTTAAGGGGGGCCATTGGATTCTTCGCCCACAGAAATCTCACCGTTGTAACTCCGTTCCCATTAATCGATCTCACATATGAAACGACGCCATACCCGCTTTGACTGGCATCCGCAAATAGATGAAGCTCTTTCCTGACAGCATCTGTTCCATCGAAAGCACACCTTGGAATAGATACGTGTTTCAGTTCAGCAAAACCGATAGGGAATGCGTTCCAAATCCTTATCAGATCGGCTGGCATCTTCTCATCCCACTCTAGCTTTCGTCTCCAAATGGTTAGAAATAGTATTTTAAAGTTCATCAGGAACGGTCCAAAAAATTCCAAGGGATAGAAAAAACGAGATATTACCGGTAATACGGCGCGTTTTGTAGGGTTCGTTTTGAAAAAAAAAACGTTTGTATTTAAGACGGGAGTAACGTCGACGTCTAATTCATCGGTAATGGCATACCAAATAACACCCAAAACTTTTTTTTTTTTTTTTTAATTTAATTTTTTTTTTATTATCTTTATTAAACTTACATACTAGATAAAAATGACTAAATCTAAACTTAACTTAACTATATCATATAACATATTGCCTTTCGGCCTAAAAACTATTCTACGAACTAATTTACATATTATTATGTACCAAGAAAATATAAAATAGAATAAAAACTTGGTATCTTTATTTTGTTTTAAATAAAACTCTTACAGGCTACCTACGCTACTTAACCTACCTAAGCTACTTAAGCTACAATAACTATAATCAGGGTGGTGAGCACTCGTTGCCTCACGCACCGAGTGGTCACCATCCCAATTGCTATCCGGGCGCCTGACAGACACCAACATAGTGCACATGCGCCGCCGAGAGCTGACCGAGGCCAAGAGGCGTCAGTCAACTCTCGGAATCACCAATTCATGTTGATGAGCCCGGCCTCACCCAGAAACCCCCTAACTAACCTCGCTAACTTAAACTATCTTAAAACTAAGAGGATGTTACCGAAAGTAACACACCGTCCTGGGAAGGCGTGTTGACACTTTCCCCTTCAAACAGCCACCAGAACGTGGTGTACTGTTTTGCAGTATCCATTTTGTGACTCTCCGCAATTGTGGAACTAAAACGGAGGAGCTTAGGAGCTTTCTGACTATCAGGTGGCACTTCCTCAAAGCAGCTCCGTACGTTATGATGATTGCTGTTCAAATTTCTTAAGTTCATAGCGGCTCCCCTCAGTATATGTTTCGATTGTTGGTACAGCTGCAACGCTGATTCTTCATTATCCACACTGCATACTAGATCATCCATGTAAAAGCTATTACTTAAAATATCACAGGTTTCTGGAAATCGTTAATTTTCAGCCTGTAGATGCCGTTTCAGTGTAGCTCCAAGAAGAAAGGGACTCGAGGTCAAGCCGAAAGTTACGCGAGTCATTCTAAAAACTTGAGGTTTAGGAAGAACATTAATCGAGTCGATTTGCTTCGAAAACCAATAGAACCGATGGGAGTCTCTATCTATTTCTCTTAAGGATATCTGAAGGAAAGCCTTTTCTATATCTGCGACTAAACCAATAGAACCTAGGTGAAAATTGATTAAAATCTTGAATATATCGGGCAAGTTAGATCCCGACATCAGATTGTCGTTTAGCGATGAGCAATGTTCAGCGTGTGCGGAGGCATCAAATGCCACCCGAAGTTTTGACGTAGTTTTCTCCTCTCGATATACACCTCGATGGGGCATATAGTATGTATGCAAGCCTTTCGTCTCATTTTCTGCCCTTTCTGCTATACCCGTATGTATGAGTTCCCACATTGCCCTATCATACCTAAGGAGATTTTCCGGTGATCTCGAAAGTTGTTTCACAAGAGAATTAAAACGCGTAAGCGCTCCCACTTGATTGTCATTTAAAGCAGTACACTCACCCTTCCATGGTAAAACAACTTCATAGCGCCCATTCCGTTTGGTTATAGAATTGCAAATGAAATTACGTGTGAATGCATCGCTTTCTTCCACCGATGTTCTTATTCTGATAGTTTCCAGATCCCATACAACCTTTTCATCTATAATATCGACTTGTAAGACACTCGTTACGGCATTTATAGCCCGAACCGGTGCAGGCCTCTGCAAAAGTCCACCCGAAAAGCGTTTCGATAGCCATTAAACGATCATCTATCCCATTGTTTTTCCCGAAG
This sequence comes from Pocota personata, assembly GCA_963082735.1. Classification (NCBI taxonomy): domain Eukaryota; kingdom Metazoa; phylum Arthropoda; class Insecta; order Diptera; family Syrphidae; genus Pocota; species Pocota personata. The sequence goes on from OY720429.1 coordinate 80,638,188, forward strand.
CTATTCGCCAATAATTATCCGAGCCGATTAACATCGAAATTCCATCAGCTGGCCCGTGATTAAATGGACGCGAATCAGTTAAGATTAAATTGCAATCATTTATATAACATTTATTGGGAACCGTTAGCACGTCCAGACAAATGGTCGGCACTACTATCGCATGTAATTCTAGCATACGTTCACTGTGCTGATCCTTTAATTTAAATCGAACTATTTTGTATTTTCTGTTCGGCGATTTTCTTTCCTCACTACCAAATGGTTCTATGCTAAGATTTTTAAATCCGACGACTCGAAGATTAAGCTTCTCAGCCAGCGATACTTTGACAAATGTCATTTGACTACCACCGTCTAAATTATCCGCACGTACATACTCATATTGTTATCTGTGTTCAACACAAAAACCGATGCCGTTTGTAATAAAACAGTTGTTTAATTTTGCTTCTTACTTGCGGCATATAAATTCACAGACTGGTTTGAGGAACTGTTTTCCAATGCACTTTCCGACTGTCGCCGGTAATTTGGATCACACATAGCTTTAGCATGGCACCCCCTACAACCACTACACCTTAAATTTTTCACTGTACATTTCCTTGCCGAATGACCTCGAGCAGTACAGCGGAAACGTCTGCCGTCGCGCTTCAATATGTTTTTTTATTGGGTTAGTGTAAGAGAACTGTCGCAATCTTTGGTGTAATGAGACACAGACTTGCAAAACACGCACTGGGCTTTTGATTGTGTGTGCGTCGCTGCAAGCAATCCGGCGGCAGTGGAATATAATTTCGGTTGTCGTTTGTTTTCTCTTTCGTCTATGGAATTTTCAAGAGCCACAATTTCTCTTTTAATGAACTTTAAGACGTCTCTGATTTGTTTATCCCCAATACCAACATAAGAGCTCTCGCTTTCTGAAGAAGCAGAATCGACTACATCCGTTGTATGGGTATCACTTTCTTGCTTAGGCACATCGATTTGGCAACGGAAATAATTAGCACGAAGATCATTCGGAAGACAACGAAGTAATTTCGATTTTAGCATTATGGAATAATTACTTGATGATATTCCTAATGCTGTTAGAGATCTAATAGATGCCGTTACGCTATTATATACATATATGACGAAGACCCTTTAGATCGGTTTTTGACGTCAAAGATTCGTTCATATTTTTATCAATTAATTTATCTGAATTACCGAATTCTTCTTGCAGCAATGCCAAAGCACCATCATAGCAATTGCCAGTTGGAGTAAATCCGGCAATGGAATCAACAGCAAGGCCTTTCAAGGCTGACTGCAAATAATTGAATTTATCTGTGCCAGATAAAGCCTTGTTCTCGTGGACAGCGCTTTTAAACTGCTCCCATAATGGGATCCATTCCCTAAAATCGCCCGAAAAAGACTGAGAAGAAGCTTTGGCAATCTAACACCATTACTGTACCGGTTAACGATTGCATGCGGCGCAATAGTTCGAGGCGTTGCGTTAATCGCGTGATAACGGAAATTACTTTGTCTTCATACTCAACCGTTGTTTCACTGTCTTTTAGCTGGTCTTCAGGTTTTCCAGCTGCTTTACTCACATTGTCGGCTTTGATGAGCCCCTCATGAGCTGTTTTTAACCGATTTGAGAATACGGAGAGTTCCTCCTGGATGGACTCCCAATTTTCTTCGTTCCTGGCGGTAGGTTTAGATTCAGGTGACCTAAAGTAATCGTTAGCGCTATTCGCGACGCGCGTTACTTGTACTCTATAGGCGGACCGATTAGCGTTCTCCATCATTTATCAAACAAATTGCCCTATGCGTAATCTTTACGGTTCCCGGGTTACGGCACCATAAAGGAAAAATACCGCAAAGTATTGTCTTAGATGACAAGACCCGGATACTATTTAAAAATTTACTTTATTGAATGATAAATGATGGTTGATTTAAAACTGAACCTTGACTGCTTTAGACGCAGACTTTTATACATGACATACGAACAATATGCCTATTGCAAACTGTAATTAAGAGAGAATTAATAATACATATATATAGTTCATAAAAATGTAGAGAAGATTAGTACTTTAAGAGAATGTCTCTTATTAGAGATGTCTCTTATTATGGACCTTCATGCACAAAAACAAGGGTACGAAACAATTGAGCAATACTACTCAAGGGTAGTAGAAATTCTTCCAACCCTAACCAACCACATACACATCCACGAGGTGGATCCAAACGTCATTTCAGCTAAAACAAGCCTTTATTCAGACATGCGTTTAAGCACATTTCTGGGGGGAATAAGAGAATCAATGGGATCAACTATCAAGCCATGAAGCCTGATAATCTCCCTAAAGCCTTTAGCTACTGCATAAAGGAGCAAAACACCTTTTATATGAAAAATTCAAAAGCCTCATCAAACCTTAAGACTTCTTATCAATATGATCACAAACTAAACACAGTTAGGCCCAACCAAAATATCCCCATTTCAGCAATCAGTTACAAACAACCACAAAATTTTACACACCCATCTAATTATTCTAACCAAGCCCGGCAATTCTCGTACGGTAAACTAGTAAATCAAACGCAGAACCATCAGATGGTCCAACCAACTCCTTTAGTCGGCAAATAATGGGATACCATCAAAATAATAACTTACAGGGATTTACGTCTGTAAACAATACATTAATACACACAGATCAAATCCCCTACCATACATTAATGTAATATCTCCCTCAGGCCAAACACTCAAATTCCTTATAGATACCGGTGCATCCACCAGCTTCATAAATCCGGAACATGTAGACTCGCGACTTCATCAATCAATAACCCCAATTACTATATCCACATCAATCTTAAGGATAACATACTGGAAACAAAGAATTCGATCATTCCTCTACTTTTCAAACCAAACCTTATGTTTCAAGCTTTCGACATCCCTCCCAATACTTAAATTGTTGTAAAAATACCAATAGTCATAGAAAATGGCGAAATTTATATACCAGAAACAAGACTAGGTAAAACGCTTAAAATTCCAGAAGGAATTTCTAAAGCAAGCAATTGGCACTGGCGGAAGTCATAAACCTAACAAACCAAGAACAGAAAGTCTTTCTGGAACAGCCACTCAGAAGCAAGCAATTATCAGCCTTTCAAGAATATAATAACATAAATCTACAATATATGTACCTCCGACCAAATTGAGTCCATAAACAAGACATAGCGAAACTTATAAGAACTGACCATTTAAACGCTGAAGAAACGAAACATTTAATTAAAATTTGCAGACAGTATGACGACATTTTCTTCAAGGAAGGACAAACCAATCTACACTAAATCATACAGATATCCAGAAATACATCGGACTGAGATACAATCTCAAATTCAAGAGCTCCTAAGACAAGGTATAATACGACCTAGTTATTCTCCCTGGAGTAGTCCTATAAAGGAGATTAACGCCTCGGGAAAACAAAAATGGGGAAAAAACTGTCAGTGACCGGTACCCACTTCCAAAAATATCGGATATACTAGACAGACTCGGACGTTGTAATTATTTCAAAACTTTAGACCTTGCATTTGGATTTCACCAGATTGAAATCGATCCAAGAGACGTAAGTAAATCGGCCTTCACGGTTAACAACGGACACTATGAATTCAAGCGAATGCTTTCGGCTTAAAGAACGCCCCATCGACCTTCCAGAGGGTCATGGATAATGTCCTTAAAGACTTACAGAGAAGGACATGCCTAGTTTATATTAAAATACAGCTCGGCAAGTCGGAATTTATGAAAAAAGAAGTAGGGTTCCTTGGTCACATCGTGACACCAAATGGCGTAAAACCAAATCCGGATAAAAGTCATGTAATAAAAAAATACCCTATCCCAAGAACTACGAAACAAATTAAAGCGTTCTTGGGCCTTCTCGGTTATTACCGAAAATTTATTAAAGACTTCGACAAAATAACAAAACCGTTAACAGAATGCTTGAAAAAAGGCCGACAAATAAAATTAGACAATAAACTCTATATAGCACTATCGAGAAGGAACTCCTAGATATCGTTTGGGCAACCAAGCACTTCCGTCCATACCTCCTCGGACGAAAATTCAAAATTGTAACAGACAATAAACCACTCACGTGGCTAATCTCGCTCAAAGATGCCAATTCCAAACTTATAAGATGGTGTCTAAAATTGAAAGAATTTGACTATGAAATAGTCTATAAAAAAGGGAAGGAAGGGAACTAACGCTGATGCGCTCAGCAGAATAAAACCAGAAGAAGCAAATAAAATTGAACTTAACCTTAACGAATCTGAATCGTTACAAGCAACGGGAACCGCTTAATACCTTTAATTTCCAATAAATTCTCGAAAAATTGAGCAGAACGCCTCCTATGTCTTTTCTTCCCCATTCCGAAATAAGCTGAGACATATTGTCAAACTCCTCCCCAATTTCACGGAAAACAATATTACAAGCATTTCCAAAGATTTGTTACCCCCAAACAAATTAACTGCAGTTTATACAATGGACGACGACATATTTCGTTTAGTCCAAACGGTCTACTCAAAATACTTCGCTCAGTCAAAACTATTTAAACTAATACAGTGCAGAGATACTAAAGGACATAACATCCGAAGATGACCAAGATAAGCTCATAAACGACTACTACTCAAGTAGTAGTCACCGCGGAATAAATGAAACCCTTCAACACCTGAAACGGGAATACTTTTTCCATTCATGAAAAATAAAATCACTAAAATAATAAATAATTGCGAAGCGTGCCAAACCACAAAGTACGATAGAAGCCCCCCAAAGATCGAATTTCAAATCCCAGAAAACCCTTAACTACCCCTCGATATCGCTCACGCCGATCTTTACAGCATTAACAATAAACAGGTCCTAACCGTCATCGACAAATTTTCTAAATATGGAGCCGCCTACACGCTTACAGACAGAAATAGCCTCACAGTCATTACCTCCTTAAAACACTTTATGAGACTTCACGGCATACCGAAAAAACTTATCACGGACCAAGGTGCAGAATTCACATCCATAATATTCAAAGACTTTTGTAACCAGTTTAACGTAAAACACCATATAACTTCCTACCAACAGTCAAGCAGTAACTCGCCAGTGTAGCGAATGCACTCCACCTTAACCGAAATCTATAGACTCCTTTACATTAAAAATAAGAACCAAAACCACGAAGATACGAGTATCTTACATAAAACGCTCATAACATACAATAATGCAATCCATTCGGCAACCAAGTTAACACTTTTCGAATTATTTTACGGTCGGACATATAAATTTAGAAATTCCAACTATAGTAATGACAATGACTACGAGTATTTAGAAAAACTTAACGAATTCCAGAACATATTATACCCTTCCATCAAAGAGCAAGTGGACAGGCAAGCCACGAGAAACATAAATAAACTTAACGAAAATAGGGAAGCATAAAAACGGGTTCTATTGTCTTTAGGAAGGAATACAGGAGAAACAAACTGACTCCTAGATTCAGTAGACAATTAGTGAGGAAAAATAGGGTTACACTACTTACTTCAAACAATAAAAAACTGCATAAGTCAAAACAGGGTTTTACATGCAACAGCACAGAAAATAGAAATCCAAGACCTGGCGAACAGTAGAGGACTTCTTCCACTAAACCTTGGACCAGCAAAACTAATAGAAAGACACACAAATCTACTTCATATTATCGACCTAGAAAAATATATCGAAAATGTTAGGAAAATACAAAAATCCGTAGAGATAATTAACAATAGCAAAAACCTAAGCCTTATGACAAAGATAACCAATTTTAAATTCAAGAAGTTAGAACGACAGCTTAACATTTTATTGCCTAGACATTGAAATAGAAGAAGCCTTATAAAAGGCCTATGTTCAATCATTAAAAGTATAACCCGTAAAATCCATTTGTTGTGCCCACACACAATGCTGTGCCCACACAAGACGCAGCGACCTAACCCAATTCGGCACGTGTCATTCATATCACTATTTCAGTGCAAACATGCAACTGACCTACTGTGGCGACACCCATGTCACTCTACCCCATTCCACGAATATGCAACTGACCCACAGCGGCGACACACTTGTGCAGTCACACTGACCCACTCAAGTGCCCGCAACAAATAACCGAAAAGGTCACAAAGTGTCGATTACAAATGTTACGTATTCTTGCTACCACTTGTAAATAAACTAGTGCAAGAATACGCCACGTGGATCGAATTACTTTGATGACCCATTGACGGTACAATGGTTAAGGTACGAACAATGAGACATAGAGGAAACATCGGAAACGATTGGATGCAGAGTGGAGTCCCAACAGTCAAACAGAAAGGTCTTTTTATTTTCAAATCGACAAATCACAAATCGACTCGCGTATCCACTCGCGCGTTACAACACATTCAACAAAGCAGAATTAACGAACAAATGACGCAACGGTTAGAAAACATAACAAAACACATAAATAACCAGCAAGACATTTTAGAAGATTACCTAAAAAAATACCAATTAGCAGTTTCTAATAAAATACGGACAGAACAAGAGACCTTCCAATATATCCAATACATCCATCAGACAAACTTCAATATAGGTACACTTAAATCCCATCTTCAGGATATTGCAGAAGTAATAGCCATGGCAAAACTGAGAGTAATATCTAAATAAATACTTAGCCCTTTTGAAATAGTTTTGATCAACAAAATATTAAGACAATGGCTAGTGAAGAAATATAAGTATAATCAACTGGGGTTACAAGCTTACTATAACCACTCCAAAATCATCCTTAATATCAAACTCCCTATAGTATCCCAAGAAAAATGTTCACTCTACCACCTAGTAACCCTTCCTATTAATAAAACACATACTATCTATTTGCCCAATCCTTACTCCCTACTGAGCGACTTTAATGTTCAAATCTTTGACGAAGCATGCATACCAATCGGAAAAATTCATCACTACAGGAAAAGGAGCCTTCAGCTTACCGCTTCAGACAACTGTATAGCCAACCTCATCAAGAAGAGGCAAGCCGCTTGTGAACTAAGAGAAGAACAACAGCAACGCGTCATCCAACCAGAGGATCATTACATTGTACTAACCGATATGCCTATCACCGAAATGCAAACAACCTGTGGAATAGAGCAAAAAATAATATCTGTTCTGGTACTGTCTGTTGTATTTATTGGGATGAATGAAGACGGTACAATGAAGATATCGTCCCACTGTACATGTGCTTTGCTTGTGTATACTATTTTATTGATGACGACCTGTCAGTTTTCGTAGTGTATGAGCAGGGATAGTGTATCCCTGCTCATTTTATCAAACGTATGTCCAATGAAGCAATGAGTGTCAATATCTGGGTATTATTCTCGATAAAAATCTCACATTTCAAAATCATATTCTATCCTTTCATTATCAGAGCTTCACAATAAGTTAATTATCTTCAAAAACATTTACCAACCGATTTTGTTATATAGATCGCCGGTATGGTTTGATTGTACAAACTGTCACACTAAAAAGTTACAGATAATACAAAATAAAGTCCTAAAAATCATTATGAATTTACCCAGGCACTACTCAACATTAAGACTTCATGAAAGAGCCAATGTCAACCATGTTACGGAATTTAACTGAAATAAATTATTTGGGATTTATTGAAAAATGTGCATACTCAGACATCAGTCTAATACGACAACTATGTGCAATCTAGTTCATAAAGTGTTATATGAGGGTTTTAATTTGTAGAGGTTTCCCTTAATGAAACAAATTGTTTAAAAAATTGTTCATTATATATCTATCATACTATATTTTAGTTGTAAAGAATCATTAAATTCTAAAACTCTAAAACTATTATATATATACACAAATGTTAAGAAATTGTTCACAAATATTATTCTACAATAATCGAGTATGAATGAATGAATGAATTAAATGAAGTCTATTGCTTTTTGTAGAATTCCGTTATTTTAATTAATTATTCCAAATTTGGTGAAATACTTATATTTCTAGGTGAACAATGAAAATGAAAGAAAAACGAGGGAATAAAAGGATCTTTAGTTATTATTTATTTATTACTCAATTCAGAAGCAAATTGCAATTAAGTTTTTATGTGTTCATAAATTGCAATCAAATCTTTGCATAATGTTGTCGGATGTTGGTGTTCTAATTTCGTTTAAGAACCTTGATTTGTCTTAAATAAACGGAACAGATGAAACTTCTTGCAACACAGTAATGTCACATGCAAGAGAATTTCAATTCGTTCAGCAAGATTAGAAGCCAAAAGAATAATCTTAGCGATATTACAACCCTAAACAATTTTTTTAAAATTTTTTAATTGAGGTATTATTTTGATTCAATTGGGTGTCGAATGCTTCAGCCATGTTATTACTTTTTTTCAATTTGTATTATTGTATTAAACTGCTGACCTCCATTAAATTTTCACTGTTGATGCTGCTAAAATTAAATTATACCTGCAGCACATCCGATTGTAATGTGCCAAGATAGACTCTTTTTTCTCTTGGTCTAATTTTTTTCTTTTGGTCTAATAGAAACATAATGTTTGATTTGTAATATGAGGACTATTGCACTTTTTACAACGCTTTGATGAAGAGTTTAATTGTTCATTTTTATTTAAGGTAAATGATTAATAATTTTCTGTTTCAGCCCAGTAGGTACGCATTTCCAGCATTTTATTAACAATCAAATTTGTGGGCAAATTTGAACTTGCAATTATTAATCATTTTGATGACGGAAACTAAAATTGCAAGGGATATTGAAGGCATTTTGAATACATAAAAATGTATACATTATAGAAAATCCTATATATTTTCCAAAAGCGGAAGCCCTGCTGTCAAGGAATGAACTGATCTCGTTCTGTGAGCCAGCTTAGACTTGCCTGCTCCACAACGCGTTCATATCATTTTGAGCTAATTCGTAGGTGACAGACCGACTTCTTTCTTAATCGCGATCAATCAATTAAGTGGGACTAACCATCAAGAAAGGAACTCTTTTGAGTTTGAAATTATGAGGTGCACTACTTGCAAAGTTGCTGAATCATGTCGCCGAAGCCATTCATTTACAGTATTAGATACAATTTGCGTGGCAGATTGACAGATAATTTAATAAGGCATGCACGAAACATTCGTGGCAGAAATCCAAAAGCTTACAGATATGAACATTTGTTGATATGTTTCATCTGCCATTGCATATGATCGAATTTAAACAGTGTTTCAATAAAATACACATAAGTTCACAGGATGAAACTAAGAGCAGCAGTCTAAAAATTAGAAAGTATTTATTGATGGCTAGAGAACTCAACCTTAAGTCAACTTCGGGGTCTGCGAAAGCCGGAAACAATATCGACAAGGTGAGCAAATGTGTCCTTCAACTAAGAATCAAGCTGCGAACAGCATCTGTTTTTCCATGTAGAGGCTGAACATACGAACTCGTCAACACGAAGGTCTAATATCGTGTTTTTAATTCGGCAAAATCGATCTATTCCAAAAAAAAAACATGTCACGTTTCTAAAAACATATTTTCTGTTTGTATGCAAATAAATTATTAGAAAAACATAGAGAAAGTTACAATCCATCTGAGGTACATCGCATGATACCCTATCCTTAATAAAACAGGCGTTTTTACCCTACTCAGAGAATATTTTCTCGATTTTTAAGAAATTTAAAACATAATTTGTTGCCTAGATATTCTTCGAAGAAAATGGTCCCGGCGCGAATGTCGCCTTTTCTAACCGAAGGACTTGAAAACGGCATAAAACCATTCGTGTGGCGCACAGCACGAGTGGCGGCGAGGCCAGGCCCTGCATTGAGCTATTAGAGCCAAAATATTTATTTATTTTACATTTTTACTGCTTCAGGTCCTAGAAAGGTTACATACCAAATTTTATCTTCCTAGCTTAAAACTGAAAGACGGACGAAGGGCCGAACATGGCTAGATCGACATAGGCAACTTTTATTTTCCCCGAGTATAGATGAAAATCATCTGTAGACGAATTCATCTGAAATGAATTCTTTTTAATTCGTTACTTTGGAATAATAAAACGAACACAAAACTTCGGTTTTAGGTCCGACTCTTAAGAGTGTATTTTATTACTCTTTTTTCATTTCTTACCTCTAATCGAAGAAGTGCCATCCACCGAACATTTCTCCAATCAACATTTCCTGTTATTATTTGCAATGTTCGAGCACTTAACTGTTGACTGCATTGGAAATGATAGCCTTAGCATTTCCTGTTTTCATTTGCAGTACTTTGCTTTAATTACTTCAATGTTGCAATACTCGACCATTGAACTATTTTGCGCATCGGAAATAATGTTCTGCGTTGACTCCTTCAGTATTAAGATATTCCTGAAACTTTTCTATAAAGCATAATACACATGTTACAAAGATTATAATAATTACAAATGAGCTTAATCCTTAAATTATAATTAATAACTTTATGAAATTTAAGTTCAGTTATTTCTTTTATGTTGGCTTCATAATTAAGTTTAATTTTGTCAAAATTGAGCAGTATATCTTTACTAATAGTAATGTTTTGATTATAAGGCGTAATAAATCGTTCTACAAAATTATACATATTATTGCTAAATTCTTTATTTGCTAATCTTACTGTACAGTTTATAAAATTTAAAATATATGTAATTGCCAGAAAGAAGAAGGTTTCTCTTGTCACAAGTACTACTGAACTGTTTGTTTATTATATTATTTAAGATTAGAAAATCATGTTAATTTCAACAATTTCTTCATCTGGGCTAATAATAATTTTTTTTTATTGTACAATTTTTGCTTAATTTGAATTCGAATAAATATACATTAATGTTTTAAATGTTTTTTTTATTGATTTTTACAATATACTTTAGATCTTCGTGAATTTGTTTACTTTTGGAATTTGCGATTGGTACTATTAATTTTGTGTCGGTTTTTAAAATACTTAGCTTTTGTATGTCGAATTTATATTCGTTTATTTCCTCTTTGCTTAATATGTTTGGGTGAATAACTCCTAATCTAGCTGACACAATATTATTCTGTATCTGACCAATTTGTTCTCTTAACATATTAATTCATATTAATTTTAGAACGACAGCTAAGTTCTAAAATGTGCTGCTGTTCACTTGCCTCGCAGTGCTTCTTAAGTATTTCACTAAGTCTTCTATGATTTTATTTCTATCTGATTCTAGAATATTTTTTAGTAATTTGAAAGAGTTGTAAAAATTCTGGTTATTTTTCACTTGTTGGTTTATTGCCTTAATTGTGTTGTGATTGTTTTGTTCCAAAGGTACCAAAAAGCCATTTTAGACCTTTTCCTACAATGTTAACAAGACGTCTTTTACTTCTAAGGGGAAAGTGTTGATACTTTGTTTTTAATTGAAGAAAGAAATTTGATTTATAAGTGAAATTTTGTTGTTTTGTGTTTGTTTTCGGTTGTTTGGTTAACGGGAAATATTGGTATGACCAGCAAAATTCAAATAGTCTTTTATTGTTGCTTTCATGTACTCCTTTTAATGCATATGTGCTAAATTTTGGTGTTTCCTTATGTCTTATACGTACTTTATGTGGTCCTCTATAAAACCTTCCTTTCGAGTTTCGTGGTAATCTACTTTATTCTTACTGAGCTTACCTACCTAGTTCTTTATAAAAACCTTCCTTTCGAGTTTCGTGGTAATCTACTTTATTCTTTTAGAGTTTACCTACCACATTAGCTTTCCTCTTATCCATTCTGTCTTTAATTGTTTTAATATAAATGGTAAGATTTTGTACTTCTGTAGGTTTAGCTTGAATAATGGACTGATAAGAATTATTGTAATATTCTACAGCTTTAAAGATCTGTTCTTTAATTGGTATCTTGTTTTCCAAATTTATTGCTCTGATTCTTTCCATTAGGGTACCTGTTTTCGAATGAAAACTACAGTGTAGAACAACTGATTTGAAAAAGAACTGAACATACTCCGTTAAAACAATGAACCACTTGGAGCCGATTAAATAAAAACACCCGTATTCTTTTGCTTTATAAACCAGTTAGTTCCTTTATTCATCTGAACTCATATTTATATGTATTTATTTATTTATTTATCAAAAATAATTTACAAATAAATTTATAAATTATTATTATTATTTTTTTTTTTTTTATAATTTGCACGTGTGAAAGGGGTTGTGAATACCCTTATACTAACTTTTAGGACACGGACGTTTTGAGGAAAGGGGAAGAGACAGAGAGAAAGATAGATTGGTGCAGTTGGTTTGAAACTCAGCTGGTATTAAGTTTCAGTGAACTCCAAGGGTGGCTGTCCAGATAACTGGGGAGCTTGTTTGTTTTTGCTTTACATTTAAGACACCAGGGCAGCAAGACCATAGGTGTCGTCTACCAATTATATAAGTAAATTTTGTATTTAATTTTTTTAACATTAATGTACGAAGGTAATAATGAAGTTTTTGTTAGAAATTGAAAAATAATACAAAAATATTAAGTAATTATTTGCGAGTATATATACAGTGCCATTCGAAAAATGTTGGTCAAACATTTTTATTACCCTTTTCGGGCGCAGTTCTTGGAATTTATGAGAGCTACGGGGTTTTTTTGCACTAGGTAGCAAAATGTTGTTTAAATAGTGTATAAAAGTCGATGTTATTATGAATAAGAGGTGCATTTAGCTCGTGGTAGTAGTCCGAAACGAACCGAAGTAATTTAGAGAAAAAAAAAAAAAAAAAGTGGGAAGAATCAGTTCGGAGTGCAAAGCTAATATTTTGTGTCTGTCACGTCTCAATTTGACAACACGTGAAATTTCTAGAAGATTAAATGTTGCTCAACAAACAGTGGCATGGAATTTAAGAAAATATAGTGAGAAAGGGACTACCAGCAGAAAGAAAGGCTCAGGGAGGCCAAAAAAGACGACCCCAGTGGAAGATCGTTTTGTGGTGAAGTAGTGGATCTTAAAAACGATCTGTGTCGAGCTACAGGAAAAATAATTTCGTCAAGCTCAGTGAGGAAAAGGCCCGTGCAAAATGGACTTAGAATACTCAAGCCAGTACTGAAGCCGGATTTTCCAAAAAGAGTCAGAGAAAAGCGATTGCTCTGGGCATCTTAATTGGACTCAAGACATCAAAGACGAATCAAAGTTTAAGCTGCATGTTGGAGATGGGAGGATTCTTGCGCGAAGAGAACCAAAAGAAAGACTGAGCTCTGAATGCATCTTACGGATGCCCTTCAAAACTGAAGGTGCGACGGTCTGGGGATACTTCTCTGGAGATGAAGAATGTAGAATGGTCTTCCTAGAATCGAAAGTCACTGCAGAAGTTTTCCTACGGGTTCTGGAAAATGTATTAGAGCCCTCTGCGCTGGAGCTTTTTGGTGACACTTGCAGATTCATTTTTCAACAGGACAATGCTCCTTGCCGTACAGCCAAAATTGTAAGTACGAACTTATTTTTTTTTTTAATATGAAAGACTAATATCAAGCTCTTAAATAAGCTAGAACTTTTATGACTAAAAATAATATTTCCATTTTTTTTTTATTTCGTAGGTTAAAAAGTATTCGAAGAAAATAATGTCGATGAATTAAGTTGGGCTCTCTACAGTCCAGATCTCAATCCAATTGAAAATATCTGGTCAATAATGAAACTTAAGGTTGCAGAGAAGCGTCCAGAGTCAATTGAAAACCTAAAAAATTTAAAAATTTACTTATCCGGACCTGGAACACCATACCTGCTTCCACATTTAAAAACCTATCCGAGTCAATGTCTCGCCGATGTACAGCTGTAATAAAAGCAAGAGGAATTCCAAATATGTACTCGTAGTCATTGCAGCAAATTTGACAAAATTTGAAAAAAAAAGTTTGACCAACATTTTTCGAACGGCACTGTATATATATATGTATATATATTTAAGTTTAGATGTTTTTAGACTTATTATGCAAGGTTGTGGCTACTTTAGTGCATTGTATAGTTTGAGTATCAGATGGATTAAGGATTTCCGCTAGCTACTTCTGCTTCTCTTCTGATGAGTCAGTATTTTTCGTTTGGTGAGAAATAGGACATTCAGCAAATATATGCCAAATTGAAAGAACCTTCCTACAATTTCCACACTCCTCTATAGGCTCCTTAGTGAAAAAGTGTCAACTGGTAAAAAGAGTTTTTCCTTCTCTGATCCAAAATAGCTAAATACATTCTTCTCTACTTAAGGTTTTATTGTACGGAGTTCTTAGATGTGTGAAGTGGTGTTTTCGAAGAAAGTTCTGTTCATCTTGCCAAGAGCTTTCAAGCTCTTCATTTTCCTTAGCAATAAATACTCTCCGGATGAGCTGAGGAATATTTGGCAGTTCTTTTATATACGTTGCTTCTTTAGCTGCAGTATCTGCAACTTCATTTCCCTTGATACCAGCATGACCTGGTATCCATGCTAAAATTATGTTGCCATTATTATACAGGATACTTCGAATATAGTTGAGATTAGGGCTGTTATTTGTTGCACTTTTAATTCCGGTAAGGATACTTAAGCTGTCAGTGAGTTTCAATGTTTTTCCATCCCAAGTTGACCTCTGCTAAGTAGCTTCCAGCCGCGTCTGGAAGAAGACCTTGGAAAGTGATGATTTCTTCGTTATTCGCTCTGATTTCGATGACTGCGTATGTCGAGTTGTTGTCCTTGTAGGATCCATCTGTACACAATGTCCTTATAGGGTCGAGTGTTTTGATCAGCTCCTGGTGAAGCTTACGGAAGTATTGATATGGAGTGCTTTCTTTATTGTGGCTTGAGAGGCTGGTGTCGATAGGCAACAAGTGTCTTTTCCATGGAGGAGGAGAGCTGATAATTTATGGTATTTCTAAAGGAATTCAAGAGATCAAATTTTCCTGTTTTGCTTTTTCCTACGTAGACTTTCTTGTGAAGCTGTGTGAAGTGTATGAGTCATATCTGTTAGCGCTTTGCTTATTAAATTAACTGCTCTTTTTTGTCCCAGTCTGTTAATTGATTTGTAACCAGCTTTTATTCTAAGAGCTTCAATTGGTGTTGTTCTTAGTGCTCCTGTAGTTGTTCGGTAGCATTCGTTTATGGCTACATCAATGCTCTCCAAGTTTTTTTTTTATGTCCACATGAAGTGAGTTAGTCCATGCTGGAGGGTGCCTTCGACCAGGGTTTTTGTTATTTTAAGAGCCGTTTCTATATGTTGTCCTTTTCGATGGGAACATATCAATTTCAGAGCGTTGTTTCGATTTGTCAATTGGTTGATAGTATCTTTTATTTGAAAATCCCATTTTAGATTACCACTGAAAGTTACACCGAGGACTATTAGTTCTTTTTTGAGTGTGACTGTTACGAAAAACAAGAGGGGTCGGCGTACTTTTTTTCCGACAAAGGTGAAGTGCCTCTATTTTGGAGGGTGGAACAATCGCACCGGTTTTTTGGGTCCAAGAATAAATTGTAGTGTCCGCAGATTGTAAAAAGCGGTTACATAGACGCCAACGAAATCTAGACCGTGTTTTGGTTGAACCAATACATAACTCCGTTATGAGTGCATCTATAAAGGTATTGTAGAGGTATACTAACAGGGGAAACCCTTGTGGTGTTCCATTTTCGAGTTTTAACGTTTTTGAGGTAAATCCATTAACTTCAACACAAAAAGTTCTTCTCAATAAAAAGGAAATGATAACCATTAAAATTTGCTCTGGGACTCCCCATTTATGTAATTGTTTGATAATAGGAAAAGTTGTGACACGATCGAAGGCCTTCTCAAGGTCAGAGGACATGAAAACGCTGTGCCTACAAGATGTGAGATTATCTGCTATTTTATGTTTCATGATATGAATTAGTGATTGGACTCCTCTATTCTGCGTCCAATAATTTTCTCAAAAATTTTAGAAAGAACAGATAGAAGTGATACCGGACGATACCCATCTACTTGGTGATAGTTCGGAGAGCTTTTGAGAATTGGCTTGAGTATAGCTTTCTTCCAATAATGAGGAAAGATACCAGTCCGAAGGATGTTGTTATATAACGAACAAAGTCGGTTGTCACCTGATTTTACCATACTGTATGTGATTTTGTCCAATTCAATTGCGTTACTAATACATTTAAATGGTTGTTTAGAAAATATAAATATTAATTTTGACATTATGTGTGGACATTGTTGAGGTTAGTTCGTTTTATTATTCGTCAACGGTACCATTAAATCTTTCTATCATACATCTGCGTTACAAAATTATCTTCTACTCCCTCATCCATACAGAATTGCTTTATGTTAACACTATTGAACTCATTATCACATACAAGTTTTTCATTCTCGCTTTAATGGAAATTAAATGTCCTAATTTTTCAATTAAAGTCTTGTGGTTTCTATCTTCAAGGGGTAAAATAATGGCTTGATTAGAGAAATTGTCGATAAAGTTAACACTAGGTTTACGGGACGCGTTATTTTGATGCATTTCGAATTTTGTCTTTCGATCAAAATGGAAAATATCTCATTGATTAAAGTTTAATCGTTGCATTTAAAAATATGTTTTTTATTTATCTGAAAAAATCGGCAATTACTTTGTTGCCAACCTGATATAAAGAAAATTACAAAATCCGTTCGCATTTTTGTTTTATCTCTTTTACTGACTTTTATCCGTAGAACTAGGTAAATATATATTGAAGTCTATTTTCTTCAAAAGTTGATGTAGATGTTGTTTTTTCTTTAAATATATGTATTCGTCCAAGCGTCAAATTGATGCGTGTTTGTAGAGATAGGTATATAAGAAATGTCCGTAAATCTAGTGTTAATGAAATTATGTTTGCCGTTTGTGTAAACATCTACATGGATTATGCCATTAATATCTGTTGGTGTTTCTGTAAATTCAAATTTCTTTTTAAACGGGTTACTTTCTTTTTATGCAGTGCAGATTCCACAATTATTTATTACTTTGTTAATTAAAATTTCAAGATTCGGGTAATAGACTTTACTTTTTATTCCCTCATAATTAGATGTCATTCTTGAATGACCTGATTCTATTTTATGGAACAGGGATATTTGTTTTATAGATTCCTCTTCGTCTTTTAAATCCTTTGCAAAATAGGTGCATTGTACAAATTTAACTAAGGGTTTCTCCATTCGATTAGGTTTTTCTTGCACAATGTACAGCGAATCGATTAGTTGGCAATAAATTCCAGTTTTACCTCTAGTGATATGTCTTCGGACTATAGTATATCAAATTTTTGGTCAGGTATGTCATTTTTGTGGATAATAACTTCTTTGTGGTTGAAAATATTTTCAGTCTCTACCTGTTTTTGCTCCAAAATTATTATCTAAGACTTAAATCGATTTACGACAGATTCTAAAATCGGAATGAGGTCATTACTATTTATTCTGTTCTTGAGAATGAACGGTTGGGATTTCTAGGGATTCATTGGAATTAATATGTTCTTCGGTATTTTCTGAAAAAGGTCATCGAATGAATTTATTTCATTACTATCACGGTCAATTCTGCTAAGGAAATCGGCTACTTAGTTTTCCTTGTCTTTTAAATAGTCTATTTTGATATCACATTCACCCAATTCCATCAGCCACCGTTAGAGCCTTGGGCTAATCTTTTGACCAATTTTTTTGGGGTGCAACCATTTGATTGGTTGATGATCTGTTTGCAGATCGAATTCTTTACCAAATAGGTAGGGCCTACAACATTTTATTCCCCAAACAATTACGAGCATCTCCTTCTCGACGGTGGAGTAGTTTTTCTCGTGATCATTCAGGGTACGAGATGCTTAGCAAATAGGGTGCCCATCTTGTGTCAGAACAGCTTCTAGTGCAAAATTGCTTGTGTCTGTTACTAGCTTAAATCTTCTGCCAAAATTTGGATACTTCAGAATAGGATAATCTGTTATTACAGACTTAAGTTTTTCGTATGACGCAATATAATGTGGATCATGAATATTAACTTTAGTATTTTTCCTCGGGTACTTAACTATTTCGGGAACAATCAGTTATACCAAGGAACGATTTAATTTGCATTTGTGTTGGCAAATGTCGTCGTGTTCGTGCGAGCATTCCAATTTTCGCCATTACGTTTCTAAAAAGAGACTATTGGATGCTTCCGGCGTATCCAGAATTGACAATGTCATTCTAGATCTTGTGGGGAACCATTTTGGGCAGTCAGCGAGCGTTACGGAAAACGAACTTGTGTCAGGCTTATTTTATCCTAACCCTGGGGATTTTCAAAGTACTATGGTGAGTGGTTACATCCCCCTGAAGCATTCTTGTATCTGGCTGCACATAGTTGTTTGTCAGATTCGCTGAACGTTCTTATTATTTACCATCTTGCTAGATGGGCTACAGATAAACGTACCCTCTACGAGCCGATGGCCTCAGGAGAAGGAAACTCTGACTTGAGATACTGCGTAAGCGTACCTGAGCGGGATTCAGTAATCGACGACAGGTTGATTAGGGAGAGATATTGGTGGCTCGACTGGGTTGAGGCTGGATCCTGATATGTGACTTTTGGCATACCACTGAATGGCCAATTGAATCGTCTAACTCTCATTTGATTGCTCTTTTCCTTGGCGGCTCAGAAATCATATATTAGGGTCCGACCTGAGTATTAGGTTAAGGTAGTTTTAGTGTATTTTAGTATTGTGTAACCCTAAAGTCAGTTACTTTAATACCTTAAAGTAGTGTAGTTTTAAGTTTATTGGAACTATAAATTACATATGTTAGTGTATGAGTGGAATGAAACCGACAATTAAAAAAAAAAAAAAACCCATGAGATTCAACACAAAATCATTACGACTACAAATAGCCCTGTATATTCCAAAATTTATAGGTACCCTAAACAGAAGAAAAACGTAGAAAAACAAATAAAAGATAAGCTGATATCAGAAATTGTATTTGAAAACAATTCTCCTTATAATAGTCCGCTTTGGATAGACCCGAAGAAGAAAGATAATTCAAGACAATAAAAAGGGAGAATTTTTATAGATTATAGACGATTAAACGAAGTGACCATTAGTCATAAATTTCCAATTCCTAATATTGAAACAATATTAGACAAATTGGCAAATATTTTTCCACTCTCGACTTGGCTAAAGGTTTCTACCAAATTTTAGTTGTCTGAGGACAGAAAAAAAAACTACATTCTCCACTCCACATGGTCACTACGAATATGTAAGAATGCCATTCGAGTTGAAAAATGCTCCTTCGACCTTCCAAAGATAATTGAATTCAATTTTGGATGGTATCCTTGTTTTCAGCACATCCTTGCATGAACACATATACAATATAAACAAAACCTGCGTTGTCTGTATGGATGGTATCCTTGTTTTCAGCACATCCTTGCAAGAACACATAAACAATATAAACAAAATTTTCGAAACGTTGAAAAAGTCCCGACTTAAACTCTAAATCGGTAAATGTCATTTCCTTAACGAAGAAACCGAATATTTATGCCACAATTTCACTCCACAAGGAATTAAGCTGAATCCCGATAAAATTACAGTCCTTCAAAACTTAAAATTGCCTACAACACAAATTAAATGGTTCCTTGGTATAACCGATTTTTCCCGAAATAGTTAAGTACACATTATATTGCGTCATACGAAAAACTTAAGTCTGTAATAACAGATTATCCTATTCTGAAGTATCCAAATTTTGGCAGAAGATTTAAGCTAGTAACAGACACAAGCAATTTTGCACTAGAAGCTGTTCTGACACGAGATGGGCACCCTATTTGCTAAGCATCTCGTACCCTGAATGATCACGAGAAAAACTACTTCACCGTCGAGAAGGAGATGCTCGTAATTGTTTGGGGAATAAAATGTTTTAGGCCCTACCTATTTGGTAAAGAATTCGATCTGCAAACAGATCAACAACCAATCAAATGGTTGCACCCCAAAAAAATTAGTCAAAAGATTAGCCCAAGGCTCTAACGGTGGCTGATGGAATTGGGTGAATGTGATATCAAAATAGCCTATTTAAAAGACAAGGAAAACTAAGTCGCCGATTTCCTTAGCAGAATTGGCCGTGATAGTAATGAAATAAATTCATTCGATGACCTTTTTCAGAAAATACCGAAGAACATATTAATTCCAATGAATCCCTAGAAATCCCAACCGTTCATTCTCAAGAACAGAATAAATAGTAATGATCTCATTCCGATTTTAGAAACTGTCGTAAATCGATTTAAGTCTTAGATAATAATTTTGGAGCAAAACCAGGTAGAGACTGAAAATATTTTCAACCGCAAAGAAGTTTTTATCGACAAAAATGACATACCTGACCAAAAATTTGATATACTATAGTCCGAAGACATATCACTAGAGGTAAAACTGGAATTTATTGCCAACTAATCGATTCGCTGTACATTGTGCAAGAAAAACCAAACGAATGGAGAAACCCTTAGTTAAATTTGTAAAAAGCACCTATTTTGCATAGGATTTAAAAGACGAAGAGGAATCTATAAAACAAATACCTTTGTTCCATAAAATAGAATCAGGTCATTCAAGAATGACATCTAATTATGAGGGAATAAAAAGTAAAGTCTATTACCCGAATCTTAAAATTTTAATTAACAAAGTAATAAATAGTTGTGGAATCTGCACTGCATCAAAAGAAAGGAACCCGTTTAAAAAGAAATTTGAATTTACAGAAACTCCAACAGGTATTAATAGCATAATCCATGTAGATGTTTACACAAACGGCAAACATAATTTCATTAACACTAGATTTACGGACATTTCTTATATACCTATCTCTACAAACACGCATCAATTTGACGCTTGGACGAATACATATATTTAAAGAAAAAAACAACATCAATATTTTAACACTTTTGAAGAAAATAGACTTCAATATATATTTACCTCGTTCAACGAATAAAACTCAGTAAAAGAGATAAAACAAAAATGCGAACGGATTTGTAATTTTCTTTAAATCAGGTTGGCAACAAAGTATTTCAGATAAATAAAACAATTTTTTTTAAATACAACGAATAAACTTTGATCGATGAAATATTTTCCATTTTGTTCGATGTTTGCCATCTTTCTGGCAACTTTATATTTTCACGTTCGTAGAACTTCTGATCTTTATCGGCAAAAAACTGAATCCAGTGCGATTTCACAGCGTCATCATCATTGAAAGTTTTACCATCCAGAGATAAAATTCGAAATGCATCAAAATGACGCATCCTGAAAACCTAGTGTTAACTTTAACGACAAATTTTCTAAACATGTCATTAGTTTACCATACTACCTTCAAGAACATAGTCAGAGTCATTTTATTTTCATTAACATCCAAATATTTATTTTCTAAATTTAATTTTGCTCCTAATGGTTGTAATATATAGGGTCATCCAACTAGAGGTGTCATTAAAATGACAATAGAAAAATGTAACATTTTTATTAAAACTGGTGATATTTTTATTTTAGTCTAAAGTTCAAACTCTGAGGTAAGTAACGGAATACAATATCTGGCAAATGCCCGCCTCTGCTCTGCCAACAAATAGTAATTCTTTTGATGAAATTGTTCATCACGTTTTCGCATAATTACGGCTGTATTTCGCGAATAACAGCTCTGATATTTTCTTTTAGTGCATGAATCGTTGGCCCCAGAGAAAAAAGTCTAATTGTATTAAATCGCACGTTCTCGGAGGCCAATTGAAGTCTCCATTTCTAGAAACTACTCGTCGAGGAAATTTGCCACGCAATAGAGCCATTGTTTCACCAACTGTGTGGTATGTGGCGCCGTCCTGCTGAAAATGAGGGTGAGGGTGGCCGTGGTGCAGTGGTAACATCATCGCTTGTCACGCTGTTGATTCACGGTTCGAATCCTGTAGTCAAGAAACATCTATTTATTTCGCATGAAATAAATAAAAAAGTCGATCACTTGCGAAAGCTAAGTCAACTCTACTGTGAAGGCATAACACTGGCAGTAGGGTGGTCATACGGCTAAAATGCAACTTGATCGTGATGATGACCTCAGGAGGACGGAAAAAAAATACTGTGAATCATAAGCAACGACAATAATAGCGAAATCAAACAAAATACTCCCCAGTTATCTGGACAGCCACCGTTGGAGTTTACAGAAACCACCTGAGTTTCAAACCACACCACTCTGTCTTTCTCTCTGTCTCTTCCCCTTTCCATAAAAAAACGTACGTGTTCTAAAAATTAGTATAAAGGTATTCATATTCCCTTTAACACGTTCAAATTATAAAAAAAAAAAAAATGAACGTCGTCCACGTCCATACCATAAATTTCAGGCAAAAAAAAAAAGTCAGTCGACATCAGCATCATTTTCGAAAAAAAATGTGGCCCAATAACACCGCCAGCTCAAAAACCGCACCAAACTCTCACTCGTTGTGGACAGAGAGGTGGTTTCACTACTTCTGTTGGATTTCGGAGCCACAGATGCAACAATTTTGTTTGTTTATGTACCGGGCCTCTTCATTCAGAATAATTTTGCGTAAAAAATCATGATCTTGTTCATTCATTTCCAGCACCCAATCAGCTAAAGTACGGCGTTGTGTATTCTTGTGTCAACTGGACTTTAAAAGCATGTAGACCAAAATCTTCATGCAAAATGCGGTGCAAATTGTTTGCGGATAGGTCCAATCACTGTGATCGTCTCGAAAAGAACACACCTGGATTTTCAGTCACATCCACAGCTACTGCGGCAATATTTCCAGTTGACCTTGATGGACGAACACGAGTTGGAGTCTCTTCATTACTAACCTATCCGGGACGTTAAAATTGAATTAATTGCTGTGCGAGGAAGCGCTTGACCAAAAGCAGTGGGAACTTTACGAAACGTTTCCGCGTTTTTTTAACCGTTTTGTAGTGAATTTTCACTATTTCAACACCTTGTGCGAATATGTATCGATCCATATTTAATAACCTCCTAACTTTTACTTATCAAAAGTCATCGCAGTGATAGTTGAATGTTGACAATTCAGCAATGGCGTGAAATTTAAAATGACACCTCTTGTTGGATGACCCTATATATTTCTGGTTGTTGCCACAAGATAAAATTATTCTGTTGCTATTTACTTTAAAATTAATTATAAAATTACTTATACACAAAATGTTTTACTTTGCGTTGCGCACAGTTCGGAGGATAAACGAAGAATAAAATTAACTATACTGCTGATATCTGTCCTCCGGTTCTTTCTTCGTCTTGTCATTGTTATTATCGGTGCAGGGTATTCCTGGTGTGTGGTGAATTGCTTTGGTACACGCGCTGTGTTCGTTACGTGCATCGCCACATTACTCCCCTCCTAGTAGAGACGTTGCGGTCTACGAATGATTCTGCCTGACTTAGCTATAGTAGGCTTCGAGAAAGTCGCTGCTGCTTCATCTAACAGTTCCAACGTTATCGGTTGATGATGTGCTACAGTTTTGGTTGATTAGTGTCCGGCGTTTAATGAGTTGTTCTCCTCACCATTAGATATGAAAGCGGGCTTTAGACGATCGATTGATATTTTACGTGGTTTGCCATTAACTAAAATGCTGAAGTACTTCTCTTTTCGTTTAATCACTTCGAATTGTCCTTGGTACGTTGGAGTGAGCGATAGCCTGAGCGCATCGTTGCGGATAAAAACATGCGAAATATTGTTTAAGTCCTTGAGAGGGAATACATGGTCGACACAATGCCTCGATGTAGAAGTAGGTCTTTGCATTTTTATGTTTCGTTTAAAATTCTTAAGGAAGTCGGAATGGTTAACGTCTTCACGTGATTTGGAAAAAAAACTCGCCTATCGTAGCGTTGTCCCGTACACTAATTCTGAAGCAGAAGCCTTTAAGTCGGGTTTAAATGCCGTTCGTATTCCCAACAAAACAAACGGCAGAACATAGCTCCACTCGAGAGTCTCATAGTACATCAAAGCCGTTTTTAGAGTTCGATGCATCCGCTCGACTATTCCATTTACCTGCGGGGATAAGGCGTCGTCTTAAAATGCACTATCCCCAGCAGTTTGGGCAGTTGCTGAAAAACTGCGGATTCGAACTGCTTTGAGAAGTCCGTTTAAATTTTTGTCGGCACTTCATATCGTGAAATCCATCTTATCCTGAGATTCTGAGCTATCGATTCGGCTGTGATAACGCACATCGCGATAACCTTTGGCCAACGGGTGAATCTGTCGATTATAGTGAGGCAGTATCGAAAACCTTTGGATGGCTGCAAGGGTCCAATTATATCTACGTTGATATGTGAGAATCTCTCATCGGAAAGTCCGTACACACCCAAAGGACCTTTACGAATGCCGCCGAACTTTAGTGACTGCTTACGTTTGACGAACATTGCACAGTCCTTCCTAAGGTCGTACCAAATATACCTGTTGCTTACTAACTTGGTTGTAGAATGTGCGCCCGGGGGGAACAGACTATGAACTTTTGATATCACAAGCTTTCTGCAGCTTTTTGGAATGTATGGTCGAATTACTCCGTTCCTAATATCTCAATAAATCAGTTTGTTGGAGTTAGGTATTTTAAATGGGCTAGCTGTAATGATGTTTTTGCATCGGGTTCGGTCAGTATTCGTTGTAACTCCACGTCGGATTGTTACTCGTTTGCCATGTAGTCGTAGTATATGTTTTTAGATCCAGCACTTATCTCGTTGACTCGTGACAAAAAATCTGCTACCTTATTTTCCTTTCCTGCAATATGTCGAATGTCGCTAGTAAATTGAAAAATCAAATCCAAATGTCGCATTTGACGGGGTGAGGCTTTGTTGATATCCTGTTTAAATGCATATATTAGTGGCTTGTGATCGGAGTAAATAGAACACTCACGTTCTTCTAGCATATACTTAAAGTACTTTACACCGTTATACATCGCCAAGAGTTCGCGATCATACGTACTGTATATTGTTTGTGCACCTGTCAACCCCTTGGAGTAAAAACCAAAGGCTGTTTAAGCCAAACTAATGTCAGCGCACCCTTAGCTCAATCCACTGCGCATCTTGCGTCGAATACACAGATGGCACCTCGTGTCGATTACACCCAAAGTTGATCGATCCCCACTCACTTCACTCATTTGCTTATATACTCCTTTTCCGAAAGTCATCTTGGTCTTTTTCCTTTGTTCTGCCTCTTTTGACTGACACCACTCGAATCCGGATGTGCCCGAGCATCAATTAATTTTTTTCTATGTTGTAATAACTTAAGTCATCAAATTGAATAAATTAGCTTTCATTTTTCGTGGTTCGTTTTTTTTATTATTATTGAAAAGTGGTTATTGTTCCGCCATATCCTGAGTGCGGATTGCCTACGACTTTCCCCAGAACATTGGTCCAGTCGAACTGGATTGGAACATAACCTGCGCATCAACGACCACAACAGTAGTCGCTCCACACGTGGACTTGCTCAGACCTCAGCAGCAGTCGCACCACACACCGAACTGCTCCAAACGCAAGTTTTTATTTGCCAGTGCATTGTGGAAGTTGCACGCACATTACAACCACGCTAACCTGCACTTCAGAAACCTCAGCAGCAGTCGCACCACACGCCAACCTGCTCAAACGGTGGCAGTTGCACAGCAGATTCGCAACCACACATCAACCAGCTCATTTTCCAGTGCACAGTGCAGTTGCACAGCAGCAATCGTCATCAACATCATCATCATCAGCATTGTCATCATCAGCATCGTCATCCAGATCAACAATAATTGTCAAAGGTATGTGTTCCATAGATATATTTTAATGAACATTTTTATTAAAAGAAAATATAATAAATGAAAATAAAGGCATATCGTGCATACACAAATAACTAAGTAAAATCATACGTATATATCATATACATACATATTATATTCGACTTTGTTGAGTTTAAGTGTCTGTCCTATCGCTAATTGGGAAACGGGGGTGAAACAAAGCCATAAGTCGTGTATCACATGCACAGATGGTACAAACGGGTCGTAGATATATACAGTTTTGATTCGAGCGCGGTTATTATGGTACTAGTTACAAGCATGGATAGTTTAATTTTTAGTTCAGATTGTTTGGTTGAGTACTTTGCGGATTTGGAAGAAGTACCAACAAATTCTTTAACGTTAAATTCGTTGCAAGTGCGGGAAATCGAATTAAAAGATTTATGGTCAGATGTAAAGGCCACTTACGCCAATTGTGCGTGTGATAAAGACACACCGTTATCACAAGAGGATCTAACTGCAGTTAAGTCGAAATATAAGCACTCGACGGAGACTTATATTTCGTGTTTAGTGTTCATCCTGAGGTGTTCAGATAAGCTTCGTTCTCCTGATTCCAAAGCGAACTCGTCTGAAATTAAAGAAAGGGTTGATTCATATGATTTTCAACAAAACGATCAGAATCAAACTTCATCTTGTCAAGGCAAAGATTATTCCAAACATGCGTTCACTCTTCCTCCGTGCGATTGTAAAATATTTTACGGGGATTACCTATCGTGGCCATCCTTTCGGGATATGTTTTCGGCGGTATATCTCAACCATACCCGGCTAAGCCCCGTTCAAAAGTTGTTTCATCTTCGGGCAAAGACACGGGGTGATGCGTTCAATATTGTGGCGAAATTTACCTTGACTGACGCTAATTTTGATCTAGCGTGGAAAGCTCTTAAGCCCGGTATGAAAATCGACGGATTATGGGAGCAAAGTTCAAAAATTCCAAAGTGGAATGATATGAATAAATTCTTAGTCGCGCGGTACAAAACACTTGAAATCATAAGTGACATTCGCCATTCTGCTAAACCTAAGCAGGGTTCCAGTACTTTGCTGACACCTGCAAGTCGAAAGTGTAACATGCATCATAATAAACTGTGCTGTGTTATATGCCAGGGAAATCATTCATAGCGTTTTTGTTATACGTTTAAACAAATGCAAGTACAGGATCGAGTTCAAACAGTTCGAACTCATCTATTGTGTTCAAACTGCTTGGCTTATAACCATTCTGCCCAAGCATGTAAAAGTCAATTTAATTGCAATTTGTGGAAGAAACGCCATCACACACTGCTTCATGTACCTGAGAATTTGGATGTAAGCAATACGGTGGTAGCCCACACAAAACCTCAGCCATTAATACAGTCCACTATCTCACCCTTTTTACCCAACGTGAACTCTCACTTTTCGACTTCGTCGAAGTAGATACTTTTAGCAACCGCTTTAATCTTTTTTAATCTATTCACTCCCACGATACTAAGTATACTTTACGAGCGCTTATAGGTCCAGGCTCAGAAGTGAGTTTGATCTCCAAACCTACATAGATTCGATTGCTTTTGCTCGTTACGAAGGTTCACGTCCAAATATCTGGCGTTGACAAAGCTTTATCTACAATCTCTAAGTATCTATGCCATTTTTCTTTAGGGTCCAACTTAAACCCGAGTCGCGTCTCGGCTCAAGCTCTTGTCGTCGACAACCCAACTGGACAGCTCCGTCCCAGTATGCGAAATCCTTTGATTTGACCGAGCTCGCCGGGCTTAAGCTTGCTGATCCTTATTTCTATAAACCCTCTCATGTAGATCTACTCATCGGCGCCGATTTGTATCCAGATATTCTTCTAGTGGGTGTTCAACACAACTTGTTAGGAAAACTTATCGCTCAAAGTACGATATTCGGTTGGATAGTATCAGGTTCACTTCCCAATATTCACACATCGACTTCCACAACATTCGCGTCACATTTTAATCAAGTTTGTCTTGAAAAAGAAATAAAGCGCTTCTGGGAATCCCAAACCGCTTTCCCACGAAGACCAGTATTGCGCAAAGCTGTATGCGGAGTCAACATACCGTGAAGCGAACGGCAGATATGGGGTCAAGTTACCTTTTACCAAGAGTCTTGGTGTCTCACGTCGCTTGAGCGAGAAACGTTTAGTATATTTAGAACGTCGCCTAAAGAAAGATCCAGTCCTAGAGCGAGAATACAATGCGGTTATAACAAAATACCTTCAGGTAGATACCGTCAGATTCTCGTGCACCCTAGTCATACCCCGTTCCAAAAAATTCTTTTTAGAAGTTATCCTGATAACCTTTGAGCGCGAGAAGCTTCTTCGGTCCATACTAGTTCTGTCCGGTCGTTCTTTTTGTTTCCTGATATCAGCGAATGTAGATTTATTTGATTACAGACCGCACCTGATATAAAGCGTCTATAAAAATTGGTTACACCCAAAAATCTTTTCAATTCTTTTGCTAATTTTGGCTTGACAAAGTTTTCGATTGTTAGAATTTTTTGGTCGAGTGGCTTAATTCCCTGTACATCAGTGGCGTGGGGTGAAATTTCAAGAGACTGAAGCCGAAAAAATTTCAAGTAAAATGTTTTATTCAAGACTTACCATTTTGGTGCTTATTCGAAACACAGACTTAAGATATGCAATCTAAGCCACCTTTGTTATACTTTAAGTCATTGGAATTTACGTATACAATGAGATCATTGCATAAAAAAAGTGGCTTCGAAAGAAGCCGTTCTGGCAGAATAATCTATACAAGTTATTGATAACTCGGAGCGTTGTTAAATATAAAAAATTTTGCAATTACAATTATGTATTACCCATTTGTACTCTAAAGCAATCCTACGATTCTTTTTTACGAATTCTGCTTTTTCATAAAAATTTGGGTTATTTTTAACTTCTAAAAGAAGGTGATTTTCGATAGAAAAAAGTGCCAGGTCTGAGAGTCTTACTTCTTTGTGAGAATTTCTTAAGTGTGGACTATTTTTAAAGTCGAAAAAGATCTTTCGACAAAGGCCACAGTCAAAAGCAGGGTTAAAAAGATTTCACACAATATTAGAGCTTGAGAAAAAGTATCTCATGAAAATGTTTCTGATACCCATCCTTTCGCGTATAATCAATTTTCATTGATGGTATCGAGCGACCTAGTTCTATAACTTTTTTTTTTTTTTACAAAAAAGAAAGCTTACTGAACTCGTGGGTTTCTTTTAGAAGAAAATCAGTTAAACAACACTCAAAATTAACTGGAGACATCTTGTCTAAGAATAATAAGCATGTTCAATGGGGCACCTCTTGAGTAGATTTATAGTTACTTACTTGGTATATAGCTACTTTTCATATATACTTTCACTTTTATTTAATAATTTAAAACACTAACTTAACTGCCAATATGTAATTGCTAAATTTTTAAAATTTTCTAATAATTAGCAGTCACAAAAATCACAAAAATTTGCATCCAAATTTTCAATAAATCACGCACAATTACACAACCGATTTGCAACTGTCATTTCAAATTTGCAAAAAAAAAAAAATTATGCAAAGAAATTATACCCAACAAGTAAGAAAAACCTCAAACGCCGTTCGAACCACCACATCACCCAATAACTCGATTTTCGTCGGCTTATTTTGTTGCCTACAATAAAAAAAAACTCCCTCGAACCAAAACCTTTCTCCTCCACCAATGTTCATCCACAAAAGCCGACAAATCCCGGGTTATTTTCCTCATAAGCGAATGTATGTTAGACAAAGAAATCGCAAATAAACTTCTACTATATGCCAGAAAGGAACAGAGTTGAATGCATAAGCCGGAAAATGAACGGCTTTTCAAAAAAAAATTCATTGCACGCTCTCTCGCTAGATTAGTTCATACTTGTCTCGGCTATGTTTTCGAGTTTGTGTATGAGTAAAAATGAATAAACAAGCGAAGTGGTCGCAGCATTTCATCTTCGAGCATGTATAAAGTTATGATTTATGAATGAAAAATGGTTTAACGAACAAATAATTGAATGGCAAGTTGTAAAATAAAAATTTTTGATGTTTGAAAAGGGAAGCCTGAAGGAATCGGCTTATATGGACGCCACGCCACTGCTGTACATACAGTTACCATATGTCCCAAAAAATTTACTTGCTCTTTTCCGAAGACCACATTTCGCTTCATTAATGCGCAGGTTGTTTCGCTGGAGAAAATCGAAAACCATTCGTAGATGCGCTTTATGCTCTTCTCTATTGCGAGGTGCGACACAAATGTCATTTATATATGGGAAAGCGAAATCTAAATCCTTCTAGTCTTGGTTGCCATGCCTCTAAAGGTCTGCGCGGCGTTGCGCAATCCGAAGGTCATGTATTGTAATTCGTAAAGTCCAAATGGGGTCGTAATTGCTAATTTTGGGATGTCTTCCGGCTGAACAGGGATTTGGTGGTACCCCTTTTGTAAGTCTATAGTTGAGAAAATTGTTTTGCCGTATAATAGAGATATCCTGAATGTGTATAATAGAGATATCCTGAATGTACGGGACTTGGTATCTGTCTGGAACGGTTACTGTTATTTACATGTGCAATGAATTTGCCCAGTTACTATTCGATGGGCGGAAAATTCCCTGTTCTACTAAACTTTAAATTCAGCTCATTCTGCGTCTAACTTCAGGTGGTAATCTTCGTGGCCGTGAAAAAATCGGGGGACCCTTGTCTTGTTTGATGAAGAAGTAACGTTCTTGTACTAGTTCAAAATTACGACAAACTCACCCTTCGTTTCGATCATTGTAATGCTCGTCGTTGTATACTCGCAGTTTTTGTTCATTATGTTTTTCCAAACTCGTTGTGGACTAATTTTGCGGGCTTACTGTCTATCGTCAATTTATAATGAGCTAAAAAATCGAGACCTATAATAGGATTCTTAACATCGGCGATTATGAAAAATGGTACCATTCGCAGTGTATAGTTTTAAATCTTCTGGGATTTTCGTATTATCTTTAACTGTGGGAGGGATGACTGAAATATCAGCTTCGGTGTCAATTAGAAAATCCGTAAATGTTGATGAATCGGTGACATAAATTCGAACTATTCAAACGTTAGCCGACTCCTCTAACGTTTGATCTCTTAGTTTCCCCTTTGCTGACACTCAAATCGACACGGAGGATGACACTTGGTAGTGTTCTTACCGTGTTGTAGGTGATACCAACACGTGTTGGTTGCATCACTTCGTAGTGCGTTGTCACTTGTCTCTCCTCTCGGTGCGTTCGTATGTTTCTCCTTTGTTCGGCTTCGTTGTCCGTGTCGCTCATTACATAGCATTTCCAACCTCACTATTCGATGTATCATCTTATCCATCTTTGTTTCCAATGACGAACGCTCATCCTTGAATCTCGTTTGTTTTGACACCTCAGCTGTTCGAGCTACTGCTATCTGTGTGAATTCTCCTACCTCCATAATTGTGTCTGCTAGCACCTCCAATTCGCCCAACTAGTTGTTGCTCGCTTGCAAAATTGCCTGTACCTGTGTGGGTAGCCTCTTCAACCATAGACTTCAAAAAATCATCGTTGATTTTTCCTGCAGCTAAATTTTTTAACTTCATATACAGTTGGGATGGACGTCTTGTTCCTAACTCTACTTCAGACAGCAATTTTTTTTATCTTAGTTTGTTCCGTATCTGTGAAAACCGCGAGTATCCTTCTTTTCAAATTATCCTATTTGTTAAGAGTCGGGAGTTTTAGAATCGCATCCAAAACCGACGTCAGTACGCGACCTTCCATACTGCCTACCACTATACTAAATGAGCGATCGGATGTCACTTTGTGTGTGACGAAAACCACCTGTGCAAACCATATCTGAGGCGATTCGGACCAGAACGGAGGAATTTTCATGGAGATTACCGTTATATTATTTCCCGTAGATCGTTTTTCTGCCCATCCTCGCTTCTATTGTTTGCGCTTGTTCCAGCGTTATCGCTATCTAAACCGCGTGTTGTGTCTGTTCTATTTATGACCTTACCTTCAGATTCGCTGCTGTCTTCGTGCGTATTCGTCATAGTCGTCGTGCCTGTATTTCGTTTAAATCTTTAAATTACTTTTAATCTATTAGAGTTTAACCAAAACTGTAAAATTAATGTTAGAGAAAAATAAAAATGTACTATTGTTGAAAACCTGTTACGTAATTGTGAAGAACAGCGGCTACTCGACTATATTTCTTCGGAGGAAGGTTCCCTCGCCGCAGTCACAGTATATGTATATGTTCTTTTTTTTTTAACTTTTTATTAATTTTAATTCATTTATACTTACATGCTAGACAAAAACGCTTAAAACTAGCTTAACTACTTTTTATTCTATCTTACTGGCGCTATGCGGGTGCTCTAAGCTAAACTTAATCCTTAACTATGTCTTTCGACTTAATCTATTGCTTATTACTATTTTACTTGAGAACAATTATGACTAAGAAAAATGTTGATTTCGAAAAAACTTAGTACCAGAACTGCTTTTTATCTTATATATAAAACTTAAATGCTACCTTAAAAATAAATCTTAACTTAACTTAACTGCAGAAATAGTTAAAAAGGTTTTTTTTTTATCCAAATGCTGTGCCTGCCTGATAATACTAAACCTACACTAGGCTAAATAACCCTAGACGCCTAAAAAACTATGTAAGCCGACCAAGGCAAAAATATGGCGGCCAACTTTCCCGTACAAGGCATCTACCCCGAATCGAAAGGGATCGACTCTTTCTAGTAACCCCCAGAATTGCTGGTGCTGCTTCTGCTAACATCTTTAACATCGCGCCGCGATACCGATCTACTGAATCGGAGACGCTCCTCAGTGCTCTGTGCGACGTCTCGGCTGTAGTTAGGCCGCCTATCCGCAGTTGTTCGGGCAACGTGGAAGATTAACGGCACCGCTGATCTATCCTGGATCAGACCTGCCTGATCTAAATAGAGGAATGCTTCTGGGGGGACAAAGCCGTTAAGGCGCACCCTCTCATGGTACATATGGTTGGGGTAATAAGCCCCGAAGATCAGGTTATTCATCGAGGTCATTGCTCTTGCATTGTGCCTTCGAGTCATCTTGACCAGCAAATTGTCCACTCTTATCAGATTCGCCCTGTTGTATAGGACCGCAATTGCCCCTATGTTGAAAAACACGGGACATCCATATTAGAGCATGGGCTGAATGTGGGCCGTGTATCAGATTACCTTTACCCTTGCATCGAGTTGCTTGCTATATATATATGATATGTATTTTCATGTGCATGGGTGCCTGTACCCACAACCTCGCTCTCGTATCTGCATTCTCTTCTTTGGCCTAGTTGGTAAAAAATTGTGCTTTTCCAGAAAAAAAAATGCTGCCATTGCCAGCGACTACAGGCCCATCAGCATTTTGCCGTGTCTGTCAAAAGTTTTTGAAAGGGTGCTGGCAAAGCAAATACAAAATCATCTCTCCGTTAATTCCTTATTAAGACCGTTTCAATCAGGTTTTAGAACAAGACATAGCTGCTCATCTGCAATGGTCAATATCTCGGATGATGTACGCCTAGAATTTGATAAGGGTTTCGTAAGTTTGCTATGCCTGTTAGACTTTTCGATAAAGTCAATCATAGTATCTTCTGCTGGAAACTTAAACACTTTTTTGGTTTTGGTGAAAGAGCTGTAAGACTATTGAAAAGTTTCTTGTCAAACAGGTGGCAAAGAGTTGTTGTCGAAGAAAAATGCTCCACACTAAAACCCCTTACTCAAGGTGTACCCCAGGGTTCAATCCTTGGACCAATTTTGTTCTGCATTTTTATTAACGATCTGCCCTTGGTATGCAAACATGTCTCAGTATATTTATACGTTGATGATGTTCAACTCTGTCTATCCCAACACTTGAATAGAATAGATGAACTAGTTTCACATCTCAATGAGGATTTGGCTGCCATCAATTACTGGTCTGAAAAAAATGGTTTGTTTCTTAACCCAGCAAAATCCCAGGTTGAGTTTCGTCCCCGACGTACGGCTATCCAACAACAAGCTGCAGCTGGTAAAATCAGACCACTCTTGTTCTTTCCTTTCCTTTATTCCTTTTCCTTCCTCCTTCTCTTTTTTTTCTCTCTTCTTTCTTCTTTTTTAGAATAAGAACTCTTTATTTAAGAATATTATATTATTATTGCAATTTCAACAGTTATATGATATAATTTTAATAGTATTTCTCAGTACTATAAGAGACATTGCCACAATATAATGAAATAAATTGAAATTGAATTGAAATTGAAATTGAAATTGAAATTGAATTGAAATTGAATGTTAACGATCTTTTGATCACTGTTTAGATTAACACTTCACTTGACTTCAGTCTATTTAGTCAACATATACATATATGTATATGATCTTTAGACCGCTATTACTTAATTTTTTGGTTTTCTTTTTTTCGACTGCGCCACTTAAATGAATTCATTTAAATTTCAGTTTTAGGTCCAAGTCTTAATTGCGTATTTTCTTACGCTTCTTTCATTTCTTACCTCTAAACGATGAAGTGCCATCTACCGAAAATTTTTCCAATCAGCATTTCCTGTTATTATTTGCAATGTTCGAGCATTGAACAAATGACTGCATTGGAAATGCTAGCCTTAGCATTTAAGTTTGTAAAATATTAGATTTCGTTTTCTTGGTACAACCCCAGAGCTGTATGTCAGCAATTGCAAGAGCAGCTTGCAATATTTTCGAAGTAAACAGTACATTTATTTGTATTTGGTTGCGAGTTATTTACGTTTATTTTTAACTTGCGTCTTTCATTTTAGCTTTGCGTCGAGTATCATAGTCTCGTTTGCGAACGGAATACAGACCGAGTTTATAAGGACAGGCACGTTGTTCGTATTCTTACAAGTTCTTACATGAACATATTTGGTTTCATTGAGGGCGATTAACAAAGTATTTAGTATTTAGTATTTAGTATTTATTATTGATTAAGTAACATCATTTATAATAGACTTTACATCATCTTTAAGCTATAAATGAGATATGTATATATAGGTAATACTAATATTCAAAAATTCATACAATTCAGTGATAAATGAAAATGAAAAATGTATAAGTATTGTAGAAAATTGTTATAGTATACAATATGTAGAAACAAAATTTAACTTTTACTCGTAATTGTGAAAATGGAAATAAACTAAAATGTGCTTGTTTTACCCTGCCAAGTGCCGAAAGAGAGTTTCCCCAAAACCATTCGCATCATAAAGTCTCCTAACGCTGAGAGGAAGTGCATTCCAAAGATGAATAGCATCAACGAAAAATTGACGCTCTGAGTTTTGATAGTGAACACGCGGTTGGATTAAACTTAAAGATCGGCTCGACCGTGAAAGTTTAAGTTTTTCGAATAAATATGGAGGCTGTTTGCTGGTAATAATTTTTTGTAGGTACTTGATTGTGCAGTACTCGATATATTTATCAAGAGTGCATCCTAATATGTTCTTAGCATATTGTGAAATATGGTCAAAACGTCTCAATCCATAAACATAGCGAGTTATATTGTTAAACGCAACGTTGAGCTTACGTCAAATGAGAGCACTGCTGCAACAAAACACATCCGTATGTAAATATTGGAATTAGCAAAGCCCTTACTAGCATTAACCTTGTTTGCAAAAGGAGTGAAACACTGCGACATAGATAGATTCCTAAGAGAACCATAGATTTCGCCTATAATAGTGGAGATATGAACATCCCAACTTAACGTTTTGTTAAACCATACCCCAAGATTTTTAGCTTTGTCAACGAACTCAATTGGTTCATTTTGGAGGAATATATTAGGAAGATCACAGCCATTCACGCCATTTCTGCTAATAACGAGACATTTAGATTTGGCTGGGTTAAGCTTCAACGAATTATCTTCAGACCAATCTAGAACTTTTCGTAGATCCTCATTAAGCTTACAAGCTGCTTCCTTAATAAGGTCTAATTTGCCACTTATGTAAAGCTGTACATCGCCTGCGTACATGTGTAGGAATGAATTTTTGATTATGGTCGGAAGATCATTGATAAATATTGTGAATAACAAAGGTCCCAATATGGACCCTTGAGGTACACCCGCCGAGGTTGCAATAAAATCAGACATCGCATTATTAACAGCAACGGATTGTTTTCTTCCACCAAGATATGTTTTGATGAGCTTGATAGCAGATAATGAAAAGCCAAACAACCTCTTGAGTTTTAAGAGAAGCTGCATATGATCCACTGTGTCAAAGGCCTTGGAAAAGTCCAGCAGAGTCACAAAAGCTATTAGATCTTTATCCATCGCCACTCGGATATCATCAGTTACTTTAAGTAGAGCAGACGTACAGCTATGATATGGCCTGAAGCCAGATTGATTTGCGCAAAGTAGTTTATTGCGCTGGATAAAGACAGACATTTGCTTATGCATTATCTTTTCCATGACCTTGGACAAGAATGGAAGGATGGCAATGGGTCTATACTCAGCCGGCGAGTTGGATGACGCTTTCTTTTTCAGGGCTGGAACAATTTTTGCAGTTTTCCACTCAGTCGGAAAAGTAGATGTAGTTATTATATTGTTGAAAATTT
Source organism: Pocota personata (assembly GCA_963082735.1). Taxonomy (NCBI): domain Eukaryota; kingdom Metazoa; phylum Arthropoda; class Insecta; order Diptera; family Syrphidae; genus Pocota; species Pocota personata. The sequence goes on from OY720429.1 coordinate 80,674,358, forward strand.
GAGTTATGGCTGGAAGAATGTGAGGTAGTATGATTTTAATAAAAATCGGATGAATTCCGTCGATACCAACAGCTTTAGACTTAGTTTTAAGGATAGCATTGACAACATCAACCTGTTCAATACGAGTGAATTCAAAGCCACTGAACGTTACATCCTGTGGATCAGCACTTGTTCTGGATGTCATTTGCACTTTCGTGAATTCTCTATTTGAGCTGGTTGGGATCGATTTCATTCATTTCAGCATTCTTTTTCCATCCAACACCAAACTAGCGTAAATTTTGCCAGAGAGTTTTTGAAGGTAACTCATGGTCAAATTGTCTAGCGTAGAACACTCTTTTGGCTTGTTTAATCTTGGAATTGACCAAATTCCTTAGTTGGCGAAAGCTGTTATAAAATTCTCGGAGCTTGAATCTTTTCCACTTCTTATAGGCTGTATCACAATTGTTTTTTAGGGCAATAATTTCTGGTGCAAACCATGACTTATGGGGATACGTAGTAATTTTAATTCTGAGCGGCACGTGCGTATTGAACAATTCCAGTACAATTGGTTGAAGGTGATCAACTTGGGTATCAATGGATGTTCCATGATAAATTGGATACCAATTTATTCTTTGAATATCTTGCTCCAGAGCATCAAAAGTGAGATTTCTAAAGTCTCGGAATGTGTATTTGGATTGAAGTTTATCTCGTGGAAAGTTAAAAATAGCAAAAATTAGGTCATGTTTGGAGAACGCAGGTGCAGAAACCTGACTATAAAAAACATCGGCACAGGCGTTAGAGAGGAATAAATCCAAAAGTGTGCTAGCTTGAGTGAAATGTGTTGGCACAGTAGTGTTTAAAATGTCCAAGCCAAGAGTTTTCATAGATTGAACGAATGACTCAGAGCCCTCATCATCCAATATGTTACAATTGAAATCACCACATACTATGGTTTTCCAATAATTTGGGGAGTAATTTTCTAATAAGTGAAATATGGGAGTTAAATCAAAATAGCTATTTGGTCTATAAACGACACCAATGAGACACTTTTTCTGTTCACAAACAACTTCGACAAAACAATACTGAAGTGGACTATCAGGGGGTGAACTTATCAAAAATTTACTAATTAAACTGTTTCGAAGGTAAATTGCAACGCCCCCTCCAGTTTTATTGTGCCTATCACCTCGAAGAATTCTGTAGCCATGCAGAGCGTAGGTATCATCCATTATTTCTGTTTTAAACCATGATTCAGTGACACATACTACATCAACATTAGAACCAACAAACAGACCTCTAAATTCATCAATTTTCTTAAAAAGACTTTGTGCATGAATATGACACACACGCAACCCTTGCGCTTGATTATCGAGACAGTTTGCACACATTAAGCGGGAGCAGTCTGAGGGATCGTGAGGTGGAAGATTGCAATGTTCGCAGATTTTTACTTTTGTGCATCGTTTTGTTGTGCGGCCTAATAACTGGCAATTTCGACACCTCATTGGAGATGGTATGTACTCCTTTACTTTTGCCTTATACCACCCAATCTCGACAGTTTGGGGAACTTGGAATAAAACAAAAGTAAAAAGTATTAACCCTGTTGGTTGATATTTCCCGTCGATTTTTTTCGTGAATTTGTGCACTTCACTTACGCCCTGGTTTTTCATTTCTGAAACTATTTCCGATTCTGTGACATTTACCAACCAAGGAGCATAAACTATGCCCTTGGAAGAGTTTAGTTGTTTGTTAAGAGATACAATTACGGGAATTTGGTTAGCTAGATTTGTAATCATGAGAAATCTATCTGCTATTTGTTGACTTTTTACTAAGATAAGAATACTTCCATCTCTCAGAAGAGAAATACTTTCATAATTAGTGCTAATACAGTCGATAGATTTTCTAAGTACGAAAATACTCGCAGCTGAAAGTGGATAGATAGATAGATATTTATTTTCTTTTTATAGTTAAACATTTACATTAATTTTTTATATTTAGCACAGCTTGCACAGAGATATGGTTATTGATACCTTACTACTGATAGATACAATTGATTTTTAAATGCTTTTTGTATTAACAAGTATGTTGAGAGGAAAAACTATAGAAAAAACCTCCATATAAAGGAACAATATATGTTATTATATAGATATTAAAAACTATATTATCACAGCAAATGCCTTAAGAGTAGATAGATAAATAAATACTTAAAGTAATAAACAATTAAATAAATAAATAAATAAATAAATAAGTAACTATATAAATATATAGTTTTTAAATGAAAATGCATAAACAAGTAGTGAATACGAATTTAACAAGGAAATCTACAGGTAAATAAATATATAAGTACGAGACTTGATGCACAAGTAAATAAATAACATAATAAATAAATTAATTAACAATAAATAAATAAATTAATTAACAATAAATAAATAAATTAACATGTAAATTGGATAAATAATTATGAAAAATTAGTACATTAATAAAGAAATGCAAACAAAGAATACAAATTTATTAAATAAAAGGCAAAAGTTATAATAGTTCTAGCTTGTTGACTAGATGATTTTCTACATTTAAACATTTAGAGACAAAATTTTCATTGAGAATCTCAATCCTTCTTGCAATCTGGATAGCTCCGGCTCTTTCATGCAGAACAATTGTTGAAAAGTCCCACGGTAGACCCAACATCATTTTTAAAATCTTGTTTTGAGCAATCTGCAGTTTCTTAATGTGAGTTTTAGCACAGTTCCCCTAAACAGGACAGCCATATGTCATCAATGCTTGGAAAACAACTTTAAAGATGATCATTTTATTTTATTTACTCAGTAGTGACTTGCGATTTATCAAGGGATATAGCATTTTAATTGCAATATCGACCTTTTCTAAGATATGTTTGATGTGAATGGCGAAGGTTAATTTCTGGTCTAAGTACACCCCGAGGTACTTAACAGAACCAACCCACGGTATATCACAATTGTCCAAATTAAGAGTGCCATTTGGAAAAAAGGAACTTAGTCTTTTTCTCGTGAAAAAGATAGCTTGGCTCTTTTCGGCGTTTATTTTGATCTTCCAATGCTTGTAATATTCGAAAATTGTATTTAGACCGATTTGTAAATTACTTTCTATAATTGAACCAAGCTCGTGTGATGAGTATATAGCACAATCATCGGCATAAAGAGCTATGTCACAGTTAGGTATACTGGGTAGATCAGCTATAAAAATGTTAAATAATATTGGAGCAAGGACTGATCCTTGAGGAACGCCAGCTGGTACAATTTTTGGAGAAGAAAAACTTTCTTTTATTGAGACTATGAATGTCCGATTACATAGAAAACTTTGTATAATGTTCATTAAATATTTCGGACAACTAAATTTAATCAGCTTGTAAATTAGCCCGTTGTGCCAAACTGAATCAAAAGCTTTTTCGATGTCAAGTAAAACTAAACCAATCGATTTTTTTTTTGATTTAGCTGTTGCTTAACTTCCTTACAAATCCTTAGAATTTGGTGAGAAGTGCTGTGGTGTTTTCTGAAACCAAATTGTTCCGGAGGCAGTATATTTCTTAACCCCATGAAAGCATCAAGCTTCATTTTGATGACTTTCTCTAGAATTTTGCTACATCCATTTAAGAGGCTAATGGGTCTGTAGCTGGTTGGATTAGATGGGTCCTTTCCGCGTTTTAAGAGGGGAATAACCTTGCCATTTTTCCATTTCATGGGGAAATATCGGGTTTTCAAGCAAGCATTTATAATAAATGTAAGATAAATAAGAGCACTAGTAGGAAAGTTTTTGATGACTTGATTATTGATATTATCCAAACCTGGTGATTTTAGATTTTTAAGATCCGAAACTATAAATTCAATATCATCAGCAGACATGAGTTCATTTGTTGGAAGTTGAGTATCAGTTTCATTAAAAGCAGAGAGTTCGCTTACGACAGTTGTGTCCAGAGTGGGATTGTGTTATTTCGCGAGACATTATGGTTTTGTAAGAATGTATCTGCTAGTAATTCAGTTTTATTTTCATTGGATGTTATTAAGGACCCATTCACCTCAAAACTTGGCATATAAGTATTTTTCTTTTTCAATATTTTAGCAACGTTCCAGAAAGGCCTAGAATTGTGATCGAGTAAGCTTAATTTTTTATTCCATGAAGAATTTCTGAACTCTGAAATTTTATATTTGATTAGGCGAGTTAAAATATTCATTTCTTTGAAATCATTAGGTAATCTATCCCTCTGCCAATGCCTTCTATAGCAGTTTCTAATTTTAATTAGGTTTAATATTTGGCGAGGAAGTACGATTGCTCTTTTAGGAGATGTTCTTAAAGGGACTGATGCACGAACACTTTGAGTTACTTTATTTACGAAAGTTTCAATATAATTGTCAATCTGTTGGTGGTTATTTACACTTTCTAAGTTTTTAGGACAATTACGAATATTATTAATAAGATGGTATCTAAACACATCCCAATTTGCGTTTCTATAATCTAGGTATTGCACATTATTTAATATAGGACTGAACAAGATATCACAGCTGACAGGAAGATGGTCTGAACTTAATGCATTATTGACGATAGGGTTGGTTAATGAAGTAGGTGTATTTGTCAAAAAAAAATCTAATGTAGACGGAGAAAATCTACTAGAAGCTGGTATATAAGTAGGACTAGAAGGATACATAATTGTAAAGTTATGCCTCATTGATAAATTGTTGAGCACATTTCCCCAAGAATTTGCTCTTAAACAACCCCAATTGCGATGTCTGCAATTTAGATCACCTCCTATGATAAAATGATCACCATTGAGTAATTGTCTCAAGTCGTTTCTCAAGCATTGTGCTTTGTTTACATTAGATGACCCCCCTGGAAAATAAACTGAAAAAACTTTCAAACTAGTATTACGATTATTTGTTAGTTTAATTTCGATTCCAACGTTTTCTATAACCGTAGTATATATTGTTGGTAATATGGTGTGAACGATATTTTTTCTTACTAAGATGGCAACTCCACCACCTCTTCTGTTCACACGATCTCGTCTATGACATATATAATTACTACATGAAAAACGAACACTATTATCGAGACCTGTTTCGCATACAAGACAAACATCAACATCTAGATTGGATAGAAAATTGAAAAACTCAATGCTTTTGTTGCGAATGCCTCTTGCATTCCAACATAAGAGCTTAAGATTAGACTGCCTATTACTTAACATTAGAATATAAATATTTACTTGCAAGCTATGCTACCACTTTAAATTGCTGTGTTTTTGTTTTGCATTTTTCAAGCTCAGAGATCATTTCTATCATAAGAGAGGATAGTTCCTCATGAGAGAATAAATCATTTTGCGCTGAAGAATAGGATCCGTATGATGGGCGCTCTGGTACACGTTGCTGAATTGGTGATTGTTTTTGTTTTGGCCACTGCTGCTGCTGCTGCTGACGTGCTGAATTTGGAAGAGATGGAAAGTCTTCTACGCTGTTGAAGTTAAACGACTTGGGTGTCACTGCTGGTTGTGCTTTTGGTCGCGACGGGATGGGAAAACGTATGCGAGATTTTTGAGTAGATTTTCCAATTATTTGTATATACTCTGCTCGACTTTTACATGTTTCGTCTGTCGATTTATGATTTCCTCCGCAGTTTGCACATTTGGAGATGGCGGTAGAAGTACAGATGTTTGTTTTGTGATTACCTGAGCAATTTGCACAGAAGGTTTTCACATTGCAATGCTTTTCACCATGCCCCCACATTTGGCAATTGTGGCACTGGGTGATATTATTTTTAACACGTCGTTGGAATTCCCATCTGACTTGTGTGCGAAAAATTGATTTAATATTTTTGCGGAGATCGGCTAAACGAATTGAACCATTTTCGAAGTAGACGATGTAAAAGAATTCAACATACTTTTCATGTTGTTTTTTAATACTTTTTATTTCTTTACACTTTAGTCCAAGCGTTAATAGTTCAGTTTTAAGAGAGTCGGTGGAGTATTCATCCAGACCGAAAAGAATAACTTTAAATGACCTTTCACTTTTAAGGTCATGAGAGAAAAACTGACACTTATTTAATTTTAAAGCACTAAGTACAGAGTTGTATGAATTAATTGACTCACAAAAAACTTTAATGCCTAACGAAATCTTTCGAATCGAATATTCGGTGATCTTTAATTCTTTAAAGAGTTGATGAACAAATTCACAGTTTTTACGCAACATTTTTATGGGGGGAATTGACATTTTTTTTGACACTTGTTTATCGTGATTTGTGGACATTTCTTCTTCATTATCCGTGTCTGGATGCGATTGAAGAGGCCCAAAATAATTGCCACGACGCGACATTTTACTCGTTGAGGATGTAGAATCCTCAAAAGTATTGGCGCGACTCTTTAGAATATTGGTTGTTGAAAGAAAATGGACTGTGGTAAATCGAAACTGACTAATGCTAGAATACGTCTAGCTCGACTGAGAGTGCAGACCCGAATGAGCTGAAAATGGAGTTTCTACGTTTTTCGGAGCAATCACAATAAACTTTGCATTTTTGATGTTCTGGTTTGTTGGGAGCTCGGGAAATTCCTCAAGACCATGTTTATTTTTTTTTTGCCCTAGGCTCAAGCGACGGGTTTTGAGATAAACCGTCGTAGTAACCTTTTGGCTTCTTCTTGGACCCCGGCCACGGGCCCATGCCTTATTTAAAATAGGTGAAAATAGAGAGGTTAATCAAGTTTTTTTTTTATTACACACCGGTTTAAACTAGACTATGGTGGAAAAATAAAAACTATTAGCGAGTGGGAAAGAGACAACCAAGGTTGCCAGAGAAAGCACTTTTATGCAATACAACAGCGATAGTTCGATGTTTTCGCTACGAGAGCTAGACGACGACTGTGTCCTCCAATCTTATGATATTACTTATTTCTACATTTGATAGTATTACTGGGTTGACAATACATATTTAAATGGGCAAATGTAACCGAGTAAACGACGTTGTCTAAAAGAGTGATTGCTCTTTGATTTCTAATTGCGATAAGTTCAAACAAATTCGGACTATTTGAATCTTGTGCATTTGCATTATAATTGCGTTTTAAAGTATTGATTTGTGTAGTAAGCTCATTAATTTTACTAATCAACTCCGTATTGATTTCAATTTGTTGGGTTTCTGCGCGTATAAGTTTTGACTGTTTCTCTCTTAATATCACAAAATCATTATGGTCTGGTGTACCAGCGATAAACTTTAATGTGGATCCAATAAAATCAATTGACCGTTGTGGTCGTCTACGAGGGCGGAGAGCGGATAAAAGTATAGATATTTATACCATATCCTGATTACTAAATAAACGTTCAAGACTCACAATATCGTCTACTATAGTGTCAAACTCTGTTAAATTAATAGTATAAATTAAATATATATATTCGTCATAAATGGCGACGTCCCCTTTGCGAAATGTGTAGTCCATAATTTTAGCATGAGCCGTAGCTAGGACAGTTAATCTGAAAATAAAAGTTATCTAATATTATCATTGTGAAAATTTTTTCCGTCTATAAGAACGGTGCTTCCTAAATCTTTCTGAACTATTTTTCTTACATACCTACTAGTAATTTTAGTACCCCTACGTTTGTCTATCTTCACAAATACATCCTGATGAGGCATAACCTTTCTATCAACTCTTTTTTTATTAATATTTTGGTTTTGTTTGCTTTGGGCCTCCTGGAGCAAATCTTGTATTTTTTCCTTTTCAAGGTCGGGCATAGAAAATATAATGTCAGTAGGCTTCCGCTTGGTAACCGAATGAATTGAGGTATTATATTTAAACACCGCGGTCTGCAGAATTTCACCCACGCTACTTAGTTTTTGCTCCAACTTTATAGCCCTGGAAATCTCACCAAGAGTAGAATGTAGGCGTTCAATCTGACCGTAACTCTGGCTATGCATAGCCGGTAGAGTGAAATGTATCATTCCAAAACTATCCCTAATAAGAGATTGTATTGTCTGTGAGCAAAATGTTGGCTCATTATCAGTCACCAGTAATTTCGGACTTTTAAAAAATGCGACCGCTTTAAGTATTGGTATTTTCATGTCGACTATAGAACGCAATGCAATTGGTTTTTATAATAGCAAACTTTGAAAATTTATCAATACAAGTTAGAAAATAATGGCTATCTGCATTGAAGATGTCCATATGCCAAATTTCACCAGGCTGAGTAGGTATTGGTGTTGGCTTTAGCATTTGTCTCGGATGTCTTATGTATTTAGATATAAAATCAAAGAAGATTTAGAAAAGAATCGACAAACTGTTTTAAAGTAGGTTAAATTTTTTATTTAAATCAAAGAAGGACTTTAAAAGCATGTAGCATTTATACTAGAAATTGCCAAAACAATCAATAGTAGAACGCATTCTGTGGCGAAATTATTAAAAATCTCTTAAGCAATAATAATATTTTGAAACTCAAGCATTTGCTTAATTCGTACAAGACTACTTTCTTTAGAGATGGTGATAATTTAACATTCACAAATGAAGAGGGCATCAGATAAATTTTAAAAATTAAATTCCAATTTAGTGGAATTATTATTATTCTAAGCTATATAGGTATACGTAGGTACCCGAAAATCCATACCGAAGAAGTGGATAAACAAATTAAAAAAATGCTACATCAAAAAATTATCGTTCTTAGTAATAGTCCGTATAATTCACCGGTGGCGAATCATCATCGATTATAGGAAATTAAATGAGCAGACAATAGATAAGTTTCCTATGCCCAAAATCGACGAACTTTTTTTCAAGCTAGGTCATTTACCTAGCTTGAAAAAAAGTTCGTCGATTTTGGGAATAGGAAACGATAGACCTCGCAAAGAGGTTCCATCAAATGGAAGTCCATCCGCCCGACAGAGCAAAGACGGCCTTTTCCACTAAAAGTGGCCATTATGAATTCGACATTTCAAAGGTTGATGAATAACGTTTTAAAAGACTCAATAAAACTTGCGTAGTTTACATGGATAACATTCTCACCTTCTCTACTAATTTTGAGGAACATCTAGACTCTCTTAAGAAAATTTTCCGAAAATTGAAATATAGCAATTTAAAAATTCAAATAAATATCATTTCGTCGATATGTCGACCACTTTCTTTGGACGCGTTATTACAAATAACGGAATAAAAGCGGGTGAGAAAAAGGTCAATTACAGTCAATTATAGAAATAAGATTACCTACAAAAGTTAAGGGTATTAGTAATTTTTGGGTATAAAGGTTTATTACCGGAAGTTTGTTAAAGATTATGAGAAAGGCTGCAAATCAAATGATTAAGTACTTAAAAAAATCTGGAAAGGTAAATGTTTCAGACCCTCAATACATAAACGCATTTAAGAAATTAAAAACCTTACTCACCTCAGATCCTGTACTAAAAAGTCCAGACTTTAGCAAACCTTTCGTTCTCACCAGCAAAGTCCCCAGTTATGCATTAGGAGCAATGCTTACTCAGGGTAATCACCCTATCTGATACGCCTCACGAACTCTTAACAATCACTTACTTACTTAGGTCGTTTAACCCCTCGGGGGGCATAGGGCGTCAACCACGCCTGCGCGCCATTTTGTTCGTACTTATGCAATGCGTTTGAGCTGCCTCCAACTCATTCCTAGAGAGCTCGATTACTCCTCAACTGTTCTGCGCCATGTTTGCCTAGGCGACCCGCTATTCTGCCTGCTTGGGTGAGCGGATTCCACTGCATGGTGTATTTCGCAATTGTCTTCACGCCGTAGGGTGTGTCTAATCATTGCCACTTTCTCCTTCGTATAGTAATGTGATAATTATGACCTTACTTCTTGCAATAAGATAGAACACACCTATATCGTTTAAAAATCAATCACCAACTGCGACATTCTCCCTCGCATATTCATTGCATTTCGTTTTGCTTGCCAAAATGCAAGGCAAGCATAATTTGGTAAGCGCGTGCATACTGCCGAATTCTTGAGAATTGTTGATTGGGTTAGTTCCCAAGAGTTCTGGCAGTGCGTCTTAGATTACGTCTGGAAATTGTTTCCAAGACGCAATATGACGCGTATCAAATTATACTACACCTTCCCCTTTTGAAAGTATGATTTAGTAAATCATATGCTTGGGGAACAATGCGTCAGCTTTCAGATGTTTTTATTATTAGCAAACATACTTTACATTTCTTAACTTATAAAACATATTTATTTTCTTAATTGAATAACATTAATAATTTTTTTAATCGCAAAAGGAATTATTGTCTTAGCAATTTAACTATTTTACATTTATTTTTAACTCTAATTCTGATCTAATTATTATTTTAATTTTTTTTTTTTTATTAATATTTTTTATTTTATTTTTTTCATTGTAATTAACAATTAAAATTATAGAAATGTCGACTTAAATGATGATCTAACCAGTTAGAATCGAAGTACACTGTGCTATATTTATGTACTTATACCTTACTTCTACTTAATTAAGTTACAATCATCTCGTTTTCCTTATTTTATCCTTATGAACAATTATCTCTTTATTATTCTTATCAATAAGTATACAATTTGTGAGTTTTACCTCTTTTACTGTATATGGACCTTTAAAAATTGGATCCAGCTTATGCCTAGGTTGGTTTTCTATTAGTACTACGTCATTAGGTAGAATATTTTGTGGTCTAGCAGATTGATCGTGTGTTGATTTTCTAGTAAACTTGCTTTTTTGGACTAATTGTTTTGCTCTAAGGTTAGCGATTTGAAGACGATACTTCAGTTCTTTGTCATATGCTTCTATGTTATATAGGGGTTCTATTTTTTCCGTACTTACGCAATCAAATGTATCCGGTAGCTTTACCGAAAATCAGTTCAAAGGGACAATAGCCATGTACAGTTGATGGAGTTGTATTATAACAATAAACAAAGAAACAGAGCCAATCATCCCAATCAGTTTTGTCATTGTTTATATAAGTCCTAATGTATTCGTTGAAAGTTCGATGAGATCTTTCTACAGTACCTAGTGATTGGTGATGATATGCTGTTGAGTCCTTCTGAGTCACATTAAGCAATTTTAGAACCTGCTCAAAGGTTTTGTTTTTATATTCTTTTCCTAAATCTGTTCGGACCTCTTTCATAGGGCCATAAACTAGTACAAATTGCTCAAATATTGCCTTTGCTATTGTCGTTGCTTTCTTGTCTACAATTGGTATTGCGACGAGATACTTACTAAGTTCACATATTATGGTAACGGCGTACCAATTGCCCTTAGCTGGCTTGGGCAGTGGGCCTATTGTATCTATTAATACAATATGGAACGGGTTTTGTGGGGTTGGGGTAATTATTAGTTCCTCTTTATTTGTTGTTAAAGATTTTTTCTTTTTGCATTGGTCACATGATTTGACATATCGCTTTATGTCTCTGGTCATGTTTTTCCAATAGAAGTATTTCCTAATCTTATTAGTAAGCCTCGTGATCCCTGGGTGGCCACCGAAAACAGGGTCATCGTGGTATTTTCTTAAAATGTTTAATTTTCCATCTTCGTCTTTTATTATTGTTAACTTAGGCGTCAGCACAATATTTATGATCTTTAATAACGCGTTTCTTTTTTCTTTGGATTCATTTATCCGGATTTTATTAAATAATTTGTCACTAAGTGATAATTGGTATCTTTCAAGCTATTTTTTCAAGCTTTGGGAATAACTGATCTAGATCAATTTTAGCATTAATAGTAAACTCGTGCCTTTTTATTGTGCTTATTTTTTGTTCGCCTTTTTTGATATTGAAGTTATGGTTATTAAGACCTAGGCGGGCACGTTTATTTATTTCTTTTAAATTTAACGCCCTTTGCCCTTTTCTGTTTGGAGTCTTGTAGTGACATTCAAAATATTTTCGGAATGCCTAGGAATTTGTTTGATTTCAGAAAAATCTATGCGAGATAAAGCATCTGCTGCATAGTTTTCTTTTTCCCTAATATACTCGACTACGAAGTCATATTCCTTCAAGTCTAGTATCATGCGTGTCAGTTTTGAGTTCTTGGTTTGGTATCAAAAGCTCGCTTTTTTTTGGTGTTAATATAAATTAGTCTTACAACTTCTGATCTTGCTGGTATTGAAAATGAGTTTGGACATGTAGCCATATTCTTTGGTATGGCAACCTTTTCAGGAAAGTTATGTGGGCGTAAGATCAACCAGTCCTGACTATACTGATAGTCCAATATACAATTGTATCTTTTTATAAAATCTAGGCCAAGTGTACTATTACTGGGTATGGGAAAATCGGCTTGTACCACCTGTAAATTCAGAGGTATGAGTATATTTTCAACTTGTAGGTCTGCTTTAACTATACCTATTGTATTAATCACACACTGGCCTACACCACTTAGTTTTCTTGTATTTCCGTCATCAACGAAAACATTATTTTGAATATTTGACTCTTTTATCGGAGAAATATCCGCTCCCGTGTCAATTAGAAAGGTTGAAAATTTATTATTTAAACTTGATCTTATTGTTATAAAACTACTGAGATTGAGATTTAGACTGAGGATTTTGTTCGCAATATTTACTGATTGTTTAGAGTATTTAGGGGTCTGTTCGAGTTTTCCGAATTTTGAATGTCGTTTGTGTACCTAATATTGCCCTGATTGTTTCGATTATTAGCCCGGTAACGGTTACTGTTCAGAAAACTTCCACGTCCACGGCCACGGTAATATTTTCGGTTTTGGACGCGTGCACGGCTACAACCATGATTCCAATTGGTTTGGTTTGTATAATTGTTTTTTCTGTTGAAATATAAAATAGAATTTGACTGACTAAAGGCTTCGGTACAGCTATTGACAAATTTGGCAACTACTTCATTCATATTAGTAAATTGGTCAGATTCCATTACAATTTTGACCTTTTCGTTCGTTGCGTTCTTCGTTATAGCACGTACTGCTGTTTGAGTTGAGTACTTCTCTGCTACTTCTCTTCAATTTCTTTTGCATAAGTATTTTAGGTATTTAGTATTTTAGCTGCTAATACTTCTACCTCTCTGTCTCCTTTAACTGATGTTTTTAGCTTTTCTATAATTTGTTGCAATGAATACTGATTCGAAATTAAATTTCGTGCCGTACCTTTGAGTTTAGTTTTCACTAACTCAACTGCTACCTGTTAATGAGTTTTTTGAATTGATTCAATCAAATGTAAAGAATCTAGAAAACTTTGTAAGTTTTCAGTTCTACCATCAAAATCTGGGATTAATTTTGAAGCTGCATTTAGAAACTCTACCTTAGTTTGTGGCATGTTGTTAATGTTTTTTGGATCTATTTTGTCTGACGTAATATTTATATAATAATGCTCCTTTATCCAAAACATACATATCTACGTAAATTGTCAAATATATATAAATAGATGTATGTATATATACGATTTTTTTTTGTATTACATTAAATTTTACATTAAAAACGAAACTCTTTTGATATTAATAATTTCAAATTGTATATTTAAGTATATAGCATGTATAGATATATATATATTATATATATATATATATATAGAAATTTGTTTGTTGAATGTCTGTACGATATATTTTCTTATTTATTTGTTTTTTTTTTTAATTATACACTTTTAATTTTGATTACTAAAATTGGTTTTAAACTTAATTTAATTTTTTTTTTTAATAATTCCAACCTTTTAATCATACATCCTATTTCCGCCATGGGTCTCTGCCTTTGCCGCTGCTGTGTTGCTTTTCCATTTTGTAGTTGCTAATGTTTTACATTTATCGCACTTATGAATCGTTTCTCTTTTTTTTTCATCGTTTCAATGTTTATATTTTTTCCACTGATTCATTTCGTAGTTGCTGATGTTTTACATTTATCGCACTTATGAATCGTTTCTAATTTTTTTTTCATCGTTGCAAGGTATTTCCGCTTCAGACTACTGCGGTAAATCCTTACCATTTTAAACAAAAATTCCACTACACATATTATTGTTATCAATAGTAGCATTATATGAATGCTTGATAGGTCTGTTTTACTCTCATTGATATCTACTTCGTTTATTACGTTCACCATTGGGTCGGATATCTTTGACGATTTTCCGCCCATTTTACTTGCACTACGATCAAATTGTTATTACACTTTCGAGCACATTGGGTCACAATTTACTTTTAAAAATATTTTTTTCATTAATTAAACTTTACAAGCACATCAGATCACAAATTCAAGGTCACAAAGTCATGGTCACAAAGTCATGGTCACAAAGTCACGGTCACAAAGTCACGGTCGCCATGTAATAATTATGACCTTACTTCTTGCAATAAGATAGAACACACCTATATCGTTTAAAAATCAATCATTTACTGTGATGTTCTCTGTCGCATATTCATTGCATTTCGTTTTGCTTGCCAAAATGCAAGGCAAGCATAATTTGGTAAGCGCGTGCATACTGCCGAATTCTTGAGAATTGTTGATTGGGTTAGTTCCCAAGAGTGGAAATTGTTTCCAAGACGCAATATGACGCGTATCAAATTATACTACAGTAATGTTTATAGGTTCTTGGCCCGTTCTCATATAAAGCTGTTCGTTTTAGATCCGGTTCGGCCAAAAAATTCTCAGGATGATTCTTAAACATTTATTTACGAAGACTTGCAGCCTGCGTGTGTTAGTGGTGTCCACCTTCCAGGTACTGCACCCATACAGCAGTACCGATTCTACGTTAGAGCGGAACAGTCGCAGCTTGGCTGATAACATTACTTTTCCAGATTGTGGATAGCATACCGAACGCAGCTTTAGCCTTCCCGATTCTACTGCACACGTCCAGTTGGGTGCCACCGCGGTTAGCCGAGATCACACTTCCTAAATATAGAAAGCTGTCAACTTTTTCGACTTCCTGTCCGGCAATGTTAAGTTGAGCGTTAGTATTGGAAGTGCTGAGGGCTTTTGTTTTGGCCGTGTTTATTTTGAGCCCCACTTTGTTTGCCTCAGTTTCTAGATTATGGGCCATTAGATGAAGGTCCATTATCCTATGTGAAAGTAGACAAACATCGTCAGCGTAGGCTAGGTGTTTAAGGTAAGATGTCATAATCCAACGAATTCCATTGTTTTCTTCCATCAACTGAGTACATCGCTGATAAACACCAAGAACAATAGTGGTGACAGTATGCATCCTTGACGTACTCCACTTTGGACACCAAATTCGTCTGACACCTTACCGTTGTGTAAGACGTGACATTTACCGCCCTCGTATATAGCCTTGATAATAGCAATAAGTTTTTCCGGGATGCCTCCCCTGCGCAAGGCCAGCCAAATAGCATCTCGATTCAAGCTGTCGAAAGCCTTCTCGAAGTCGATAAACAACAGATATAGCGGAGATCTGTACTCAACGCATTATTCGATTATGATCCGTAAGGTGTTTATGTGGTCGATGCAGGAAGATCCAGCGCGAAAGCCTGCCTGTTCGACATCGAGAGTAGAATCTAAATGCTCTTTAATTCGGTCCGGAATTATTTTTGCTATTATTTTGGCTACAGCTGGAAGAAAACATATACCTCTCCAGTTTCCGCATTCCATTAAGTTTCCCTTTTTCGGAAGCTTAATGATCATCCCTCTTTTACACTCCTGTGGAAATTGTTCGCTATCCCAAGCTCTCTGTATTAGCGGATGCAGCAGATCTGCTGATGTGTTTGGCGCCGCTTGAAACAGTTCAGCAGGGATGCCATCAATACCCACCGCTTTGTTTTTCTTGAGGGACTTGATCGCTGCCATAATTTCTGTTTTGCTGGGAGGTGCCATGCGTATTCGGGAATTCGTTGCTTCTTTGAGATCATATCGCCATAGTCTAAGTAATTTAGCACTGAAGCAAAATGTTCTCTCCATCTATTGAGCTGATCCTCATCCGAATTCAGGAGGTTACCGTCCAGACTCTTCACCGGGTGTTATTTGGAGTTTCGACCACCAAAGAGCTCCTTGGTGATGCTGTAAACAGTCCTACTATCGCACCTGCTCTTCAGCCTTAGCAGCCAGTGTGTCGATATATTAACGTTTGTCACGTCTCACACTACGCTGCACTTCTTTCTTCTTCATACGGTACTGGGTTTCTAACTCGGTTCTCTCTACTGCTGAGGCCGATGCAATCCGAGCCTTTATTGTTCTACGCTCATCGATCCGTCTCCAGGTGTCTGCCGAAAGCCATGTGCGATGGTGTGCCTGCCTTTTACCGACATAGGTGTGTACCCCGCTCGCCAAAGCATTTTTCACAACATTCCAGTGATAATCCATTCTCTCCTGCATTGAGCTGCTGATTGCTTCTGCTTCTAAGGTAAGGTGGTCCCTAAATTGTTGGCGCACTTGGGGGACCTTAAGACTATCGGTATTGAACCTAGAGATGTTCAACAAGTTTGATCGGTTGTTATTGACGGATGCAGTACGAAGGCGTATATGATGGTGATCTCTTTCTTATCCGATATCAGCTCCAGGTCTGTTTCGGACGTCCAGAAGACAATTTCTAAAGCGGCGACTGATCGCAATGTGATCGATCTGGTTGGATGTTCTTTGCCTATCTGATCTTATGGCAAGTCTTATGCTTAAACAGCGTACCTCCAATGACTAGGCGGTTGGTATTGCAGAAGTCCACAAACCGCTCACCGATGTCGTTTCGTTCTCCAAGACCGTGAACTCCCATCACGTATTTAAGCATGTTGTTGTTGCTGCCTACTTTGGCGTTGAGATCACCCATCACCATTACGGTGTCCCCATTAGGTGTTCCATTGAAGACGGCGCCTAACTGGCTATAGAAATTGTCCTTTTCATCCTCAGTCGCGTCATCAGTCGGAGAATAGCACTGTATGAT
Source organism: Pocota personata (assembly GCA_963082735.1). Taxonomy (NCBI): domain Eukaryota; kingdom Metazoa; phylum Arthropoda; class Insecta; order Diptera; family Syrphidae; genus Pocota; species Pocota personata. Next base: position 80,691,117 of record OY720429.1, read on the forward strand.
GGTGACCTTCCTTACTCTACTCTGGAATCTGGCCGTCAATATCCGGTCGCTGTGAGGTTTCCAAGATATGAGGCTTTTACGCGCTGCTTGAGTTAGAACCAGTCCTACTCCAGACCTCCATGTGCTTCCAGCAGGTTTACCAGAGTAGAGCATAACAGTACTTTTTGTTGGCGAGTCATATTCCCCAGCATCGAACAATCTTATTTCACTCAGCCCTAAGATGTCTATTTTATACCGTACGAATTCACGCTCCATTTGGAGGAATCTGGCGTTATAAGGCCCTTGTTGGAGTGAGTCCAGGAGGGTCTTAACGTTCCAGAATCCGATCGTTGTCCGTGTTTGATAGCCAAAGATCGTCATCAAATTATCCGTCCGTATCCGAGTCGTGTGTTTCCTTTTCGGAGCAATTTTTATTCTTACGGTTGAGGCTCGCTGGGCCCCAAACCGAGACTTATCCTGTTATATGGCGCAGGAGACTTGCCATTCGTCCTCTCCCGTTCGCAATTTCCGAAGTAATTCCCAGATGGCATCACGAGGAGGTGGGAGTAGGGCTTACTAACAGAGCTGCTAGGTTTTCGGCTGCAGTGGCTCTTTCTCGTTACTTAGTGAAACAACACCTATCGGGAGATGCTGCTCCTACGAGACCTTTGCTAGTCGTTGCCATCCAAACAGCAACAATAACAATCACGAATTACATTATTCTACAATTGAAAAAGAACTCCTTGCAGTCGTCTGGTCCATAAAATACTTTAGGATATGTACATATGGAAAGAAATTTTCTGTCCACTCAGACTATAAGCCACTCGTCTGGTTAAATGGTATAAAAGAATCAAATGTGAAACTTTAACGTTGGAAAATAATAGTAAACGAATATGATTTTAGCATCGAGTACCTAAAAGGGAAAGAGAATTTTGTAGCCGATGGGCTCAGTAGATATTATACATTGCCCAAGACTGTAAAAACTTAAAAAGGTCGAACATGAGCGACGAAGTTACTACAGGAGACTTTTTTAATAACGAGTTGGCTTGTGATGGTGGCAATAACGATGAAGTTATGTTCACTGGCGCTACCGTGCACAGCGCAATGAAAGATTAGACCCTCCATATTTACACAATAGAAAAACCGGTAAACTTATTCAAAAACTAAATACATTTATTGTATGGGATGAAAGAAAGGACCTTCATTAAAATAGGAAATAAAAAGTACAAAATCACATTCAAATAACGAAAGTCAATAAAAACCTGTTAAGTATTATGAAAATATTCATTATTGACAAGGGTCTTTATTTATTTATTTATTTATTTCTTTCATCAACAAGCTTAGCTTAGAGATTACGAATATATAATTAAATTTAAGAAATCATATGTAAAATTAATTTAATATAAAAATGTACAGTAAGTATAATGAAAATAAAAATTTAAACAATATTAACTTAGTTTGAAAGCAAACTGAATAAAATATCTTTGAATCGAAATATGAAAATCAATATGTCTATTAATTTCATTAAATGAATTCAGAGATCTAGAGATTGGCTCATTTCGACCATAGTTTGTTCTATGCCCCATTAGGTAAAAGATATGACGCTCCCTTAATACCCTCTCCGGAGCATAAATTGGAAACATAGATAAAAGTAAAGGACTATTAATACGGGAACACAGGACGTCTCTCACAAACATGATGTCATGTGCACGCCCTCTTGCACTAAGTGGCATTAAACCTAAAAGTAGACATCTAGCTTTATAAGATGGTTCAAAATTCCAACGCATTTTAAATAAGATATATTTTGTAAAGCGCCTCTGCACTTTTCCAATACGGTCTGAATATGTCAAATAGTTTGGATTACAAACAACATCGGCGTATTCCAGAACTGACTTAATTAGCGCAATAAAGAACTATAAAAAAGTATGAGGATCAGGGAAATCTTTCGAGTTTCTTTTAATAAACCCAGCTAGTGAATTAGCCTTCGCAACTATGTATTCGATATGAGAAACAAAGGTTAGTTTTGTATCAATGAATACACCGAGATCTTTTATTTGTTTAACTCTTATTAAGGGCATGAGTGCAATGCAATAATTAAACAAATGTTGCATATGAGTTCTTGTGAAAGAGATAGCAACGCATTTTCCAACATTTAACTTTAAACCATTATTAACATACCAAGTCGATAGATTGTTAAGGTCCAAGCCTTTAATTTTTAAAAATATTTTAAGATCATCAGCATATATTAAGCAATGACAAAATTTTAATTGTTGAACAATATCATCAATAAATATAATGAAAAGGAGGGGCCCTAGATGGCTTCCTTGTGGAACCCCAGAAGTGCAAGAGATTACTCTTGAATAATTGTTATCAAGGCAGACCTTCTGACACCTACCAATTAAAAATTATGAAATCCACTGCAACATTACTGAATGAAATCCGAAACTTTCTAGCTTCTTTATCAGCAAAACATGGTTCACAGAATCAAAAGCCTTACTAAAGTCCGTGTAAACAGCATCTACCTGACATCCGCTTTCAAGAGCATTAATGACAAAAGATGTAAAATGGACTAAATTAGATGTTGTTGAACGACCTGAAACAAAACCATGTTGAAATTCTGATATATGCACTTTAATGTGAAAATCTATTTTACTTTTTACAATGCATTCAAAAAGCTTTGGTATAGCGGAAAGTTTGCAAATACCTCTATAGCTTTCGACGTCATTTTTAGAGCCGGATTTAAAGATAGGCACCAAAAAGGAGATCTTCCAATCATCAAGGAATAAACCCGACGCTAGCGATAGATTGAATACCTTAAGTAAAGGTTTGCAGATACAGCTGCAACAGTTTTTTAAAACAATTGCAGGAATACGGCCAGCACCAGGCTTAGGATTCGGTTTGAGGCAACAGATAGCAGACTCAATGTCCTGAACCTCCAGAACTAAGTTGCTAAAATCAATTTTTGGCATTGAACATGATTCAGGCAAAATAGGAATTACAGAGGGAGAAAAGACGGTTTCAAAAAACTGAGCAAATAGTTCAACAGAATTTTTAACGTCATTAGACACTGCATTTTTATAAAACATTTGCTTCGCCAATCCTTTGGAGCACCTTTTTGATTTATTAAAGACCAAAATGATTTGGAATCATATTTAAGTTTGTTCTCCACATTAATTATGAAAATATTATGTAATAATTTACTTAATATTGTAAAATCTTTTCGCAGTTTACAGAAAATTTCTTTATCGGCATTGTTTCCCGTTTTTTTTAAATCGTTTGTAAGCTTTATTTTTTAAGTTTTTTAAGTGCAAGAGTCGTCTGTTATACCATGGGGGCTTGGATTTATATTTCCTCACAGAGCATGGAACAAACATGGAAAAACCGACATTAATTATAGAAATAAAATGATTATACATATCACGTAGACATAGATTTTCAAATTCCATATCCCAGTTAAAAGAATGAAGATACTCTATTAAACCCACAAAATTACATTTTAGAAAATCTAAAGAACTAATCGAATTCGTTTCAACTTTTACATAAGAATATAAATCAATTTCTATCATTATTTGTTTAAGAAAAATTGAGTTATTCAAAAGAGGAAATGGAGCTTCAGAGATATTTGTTTTGACTTCGTTTACATTTATAAAAACAAGATCTAGTAGCCTGTTTTGCGAATTTGCAATTGAACTAATCTGACGTAAATTAATTGAAAACATACAATCAATAAGAGCTATTTCGAAATCTTTTTTAACATTATATTTTATGGGCATTTTGTCGTCTTCAGACCAAGACCAATTTACATCACCAATATTAAAATCTCCTAGAGCACATAAGATATTATCTTCAGAACAATAATGGCTTACAAATTCAAAATTCTCAATGCAATTTTCATAAATATCCAATATACTACCAGATGGTATATAAGTAAAAATATAAATAAATTTAGTACTCCGACATCAACCGAAAAGCAGATTTGGTCAGCATCTAAATTTGGTAATGGAATCTTTTTGCTGGAAAACGTTAACTGAACAGCGGCCAGTACTCCACCACCACGATCCTCCACCAATTTACAGCGATCATTCCGAAAAACATCATAAATTGAGTCGTCAAAAGTTACAGTTGACAGAATATCTTTGTAGAGCCAGGTCTCTGTAATTATAATTACGTCATAATCTTTGTGGCTAGACGCAATAAACAAATCTGAGGTCTTTGTTCTGCATCCACTCGCATTGTGGTAATAAACATTTAAATGGTGTTGATGCATATTTCCACCATTAGCATTAATACGGCTTAGTCTTTTGTAGGGTCGTGAATAAAAGAACGAATCTTAACTCCATTCGTTCAGTAACACCATCACCAGAACTAGCAGCGTACAAGTCATTTGTACTGACAGCAGTAACCAAATCGGCATTAGCATTGCGAGCCACAGAATCATCAAGAACATTGTGCATGACAGTGACCATTGCGGACTCAGTGCCGTAATTACGATTCCCAACGAAATTGCGGAGTTGGAGGAGTTTGTCCAAACGTAGTCCTACAATTATAGTAGGACACGATAGACTCGCTTCTCTAGAGTTTTGACAAGAGCACTCTCCTCGAATTCGCTCTACCCACCGTCCAATAGGAATCTGTCAAACGAGGAGATTGACCGGTACCTAAAACAAATGGACGAGACAATTAAACGAACTATGGACAATACGATACCTCGGTATCAATATACTGACAACGCAGACATATTCCGAAATGCAACAATTGACGCACTACACCAACACAAAAGTAGATTGCTGTCGAGACTAAAAACCTTGTACAGACAGTTTACTGACAGACAAAACTCGGAGGTTAGGACGCTGAAGTCGTTGATTAAAAACCTCCAAAAATTAATTAGAGAAAATTACAGACTTTCTGTAAATTTGCATTGGAACAACAAAATTCGGGTTGTAAAATCCAACAACCCGAGTATGTTCCCGCAAATAAATAAAATATTTCGGAGGAATAATCAAAACGACCTTCCGTGTCTTAAGATCCCCCGAACGACGAACAATGGACAAATACTAATAACAGCAGGTATAGATCCAGATAACGCAGTAGAGGATGACAACTTCTTTGTGATCGAAGACCCGCAGGAGAAGGTAGAGGCTATAGGAGCGACTTTCCAGGAAGTGTATAAGGTGAATGATACCATTTGCCCGAACCACGACCTGGAACATCGCGTCCTTGTACACAACTTCTACCTTCGAAATGATATAGAGCACTGGCGATCCGAGAATACTGGTTTTACCTGGTTCAATGACGAAAACTTGGCAAAGTGCAATGATATGCGAAGGAGATTATTGATGGAAGAAGAGCTCACGTTAGACAAAGCACAGAAATCATGCTCATTAGCACAACAAACAGGAGAAAAAATGCGAATGATTACACACACAACAAATTGCAACTTACGGGAATTCAGCGACAATGAGACATATATGCTAAAAAGAGATTACCGAGAAGATAGAACAAGTGATCGAGTAAGACAAAACAAACAACTTCAGCACAGAGCGAGTAAGTCAAACGACAGCTGCTGTGGTTACTTTGGTATACACACCAGAAAGGTCCAGCATATGGAAAGATATGCCACATATGTAAAAGGAAAAATCACTTCAGCAAAGTATGCAAAAAAGGGAAGGCAGTAAATAACCTAGCGGAAACTGAAAGTGAAGAAGAAGAAATTTTGTATGTCGCACAGATAGGAGAAGAGAAGAAAAGGGAGGGAATGATTTTGAGACAAATAGAATTTTCTGTGGATATCAACAGTAAACCAAAATTAATGCAGTGCATTATAGACACAGGCTCGTCGTGCAACATAATGAATTTAAACGATTATAAAGAAATAGTGAAAAGAAAATACGAGTTAAGTGAGAGCAGAATAAGATTAAAAGCCTTCGGGGGAAATATAATAAAACCTGTTGATACTGGAAGCCTTTTTGGTCAATATAGTGGTATAAAAAAGCGATTAACATTTCAACTAGTGAAGGAGAAGTGTCACCCGATTCTATCAGCACACACATCCAAATTATTTGAGATAATTCAGGTAAGTTCTATAAATCTAGTAAAGAATATTGAAGTTAATGCTGAACAAATTATGGAGAAATATAGTGATATTTTTAAAGGAGATGGACTACTGGAAGGATGCGTCAAACTAGAAATTGACAAGACAATGATTCCAGCACAACAATCACCACGACGCATTCCGATATCACTGAGAGAAGACCTGAAATTAACTACGATTCGGCATATTTGTCTTAATGGATCGGCAACTTCTGAAATTTTGGGCACAAATCTCGATAAATACGTGCATAAGCCTAAGAGCCTTTGTGTTTCTTGCACGTCTTGCGGACGTTCCATGTTAACAATAGCGTTCACTTTATTTTTGTCCACTTTTAGTCCGACCAGTGATAGTGTAAATCCATAAAAAGATTCCTCCCTCAGTCCAATTCTAGCTTTTTCTGGATTTAATTTCAAATTAGCCTCTCGTAGTCTTATCAACAGTTTTTCCAAATTCCGATTGTGATCTTTTACCAACTCTTCCATTGTGTCACCGAGTCCGTAAATTAAGTAATCGTCTACTATAACTTCTACTCCCTCTAGTCCGCTTACAACCTCTTGCTGTTTCTGCTGCCATATTTCTGGTGCCGGCTTTATTCCAAAAGGCATTCTTAGCCAACAATACCTGCCGAAAGGTGTCCAAAATGTTGCTAAAAGACTACTATCTTCATCTAATACCACTTGCCAAAAAACATTCTTAGCATCAAGCGTTGTGAAAACTTTTGCGTTAGCCAGACTAGGTAACATTTCTTCTAGTGTATTGGTTTGTAGATTCCTTCTTTTTAGCGGCTTGTTCAAATCTTGGGGATCTAGACATATTCTCAATTTATTATTTCGTTTTACAATTATTAAATTGCTTATCGACTCCGTATGATGACTTACCTTCTTAATAATATATCCCTTTTCTAATTCTGCTAGCTTTAATTTCAGGTCTTCTGTCAGCGATATCGGAATGCGTCGTGGTGATTGTTGTGCTGGAATCATTGTCTTGTCAATTTCTAGTTTGACGCATCCTTCCAGCAGTCCATCTCCTTTTCTTTACTAGATTTATAGAATTTATCTGAATTATCTCAAATAATTTGGATGTGTGTGCTGACAGAATCGGGTGACACTTCTCCTTCACTAGTTGAAATGTTAGTTGCTTTTTTACATATTGACCAAAAAGGCTTCCAGTACCAACAGGTTTTATTATATTTCCCCCGAAGACTTTTAATCTTATTCTGCTCTCACTTAACTCGTATTTTCTATTCACTATTTCTTTAAAATCGTTTAAATTCATTATGTTTCACGACGAGCCTGTGTCTATAATGCACTGCATTAATTTTGGTTTACTGTTGATAACCACAGAATATTATATTTGTCTCAAAATCATTCCCTCCCTTTTCTTCTCTTCTCCTATCTGTGCGACATACAAAATTTCTTCTTCTTCACTTTCAGTTTCCGCTAGGTTATTTACTGCCTTCCCTTTTTTGCATACTTTGCTGAAGTGATTTTTCCTTTTACATATGTGGCATATTTTTCCATATGCTGGACAGTTACCTTTCTGGTGTGTATCACCAAAATAACCACAGCAGCTGTCGTTTGACTTATTCGCTCTGTGTTGAAGTTGTTTGTTTTGTCTTACTCGATCACTTGTTCTATCTTCTCGGTAATCCCTTTTTAGCATATAAGTTAACGACAACTTTGTAAACAGAAAAATATGCCACACGTTTCCGCTGCATGAAGCGTAATGACACCGTACGTGATGGAATGCAGGTGGTGTCAAATGGTCCAGACGAAAAGTCAGCATTTGGTTGCCGTTGCATCGTGGGAATGAGATTCAGCCGACGATGAGTAGGTTTAAGTTAATTTAAGAAAATCATTTTGTAGTTTAGTTTTTAAGCAGCCGTGAAGGCGATCGGTTCTTTTTAATAAAGATTTTTTTTATGGAAAACCGTATAAAGTAAATTAATTGGCGCACAACGTGGGGCTCATTTGAAAATAATTTGCACTAAGTGTTTTTCGTGGATCGACCTCAAGTAGTTCGCGCGTTTACGAAAAAAAAACGACCTCAAGGAGCTCGCAAAACACAAAAAAAAACGACCTCAAGTAGCTCGCAGTGTGTAGTGAAAGTGCAGTGAAAACCCTAGGTCCCTAGAACCCAATTGTGGAAGACTGAGAATCTATCGATCAAAGTCACCGACGAGGGAGAGTGAAGAAAGGAGCCTTAGTAACTGTAAAAGACGAAAAGGAAAGTAACCCCTTCACCAGCGTTGGGAAATGTTCCACATCATCATCATCATAGTGTAAGTTAGTTTTAAGAAATTATAATTTGTTAATCAACTACTCAAAAAATATAAGCGAAAAAATAATAAAAATGAAATCGCAAAGGAACCAAATAATTTAAACTAAATAAGCAAAATAAGTCAATGAGTAAAAAAGAAAATCTAAATAAAATCAAAGTAGAAAAGAAAGTCAATTTAAATTGAACGTAATTAAGACATAAAGTAAGTTTAAGAAAAAATATAGGAAAAAATAAGATAGCCATAGAATTAGCAAGTTAATTTACACATATAATAAGTAAATCTTCAGAAGTCCAATATGACTCCTCCAATAATACGTCCAACTGTACTAAACATTGATAATACTGTTCCTACAAATAATCCTCAACCTTCATTTCAACCTGTAGCAACTCCAGGACTCGAAATTTTAATCACTAGCATAGTAAACCGAGTTTGTGCCAACGAATGTAGAAACCTGGTTCAGTCGATTATAAATCCTGATACATCGTTTCAACGAGGTATCGACCAGACAATCGATGACCAGTATAGGGCAAACTTGAGCGATCTGGACAAAGTTCCAGATGATGTGCGCAGTCTTAGGGAGTTCTCTAGAACTCCTGGTGAATATAGTTCTTGGCGCAAAAACGTCGAAAGAATATTAAACATCTACGAGAAATGTAAGGGAACACCAAAATACTTCGATATCATGAATACCATCAGAAACAAAATTGTCGGGAATGCAGATGTATTTCGAAGTGCTTAACACTTCATTATGCCGATAGACGGGATCTGGGAACGTTAGAGTACCAGATGACGACACTTGTCCAGGGTAATAACACAGTAGAAAATTATTATCAATCCGTCTATAATCACCTTTCCTTGATTCTAAATAAGATAGCCAGTATGAACCTTCCACCAGAAGCTCTGTACCATTTAACATCCTCATATAGAGAGAAGGTCCTAGACACCTTCATAAGGGGTCTCGAAGGAGACCTGCCTAGACTACTAGGTATCAGAGAGCCAGCAGATTTGCCAACGGCCCTCAATCTCTGCCTTAAATTGGAAAATCAGCAATTCTGCATGAAGCGTAATGACACCGTACGTTATGAAATGCAGGTGGTGTCAAATGGTCCAGACGAAAAGTCAGCATTTGGTTGCCGTTGCATCGTGGGAATGAGATTCAGCCGACGATGAGTAGGTTTAAGTTAATTTAAGAAAATCATTTTGTAGTTTAGTTTTTAAGCAGCCGTGAAGGCGATCGGTTCTTTTTAATAAAGATTTTTTTTTATGGAAACCCGTATAAAGTAAATTAATTGGCGAACAACGTGGGGCCCATTTGAAAATAATTTGCACTAAGTGTTTTTCGTGGATCGACCTCAAGTAGTTCGCGCGTTTACGAAAAAAAAACGACCTCAAGTAGCTCGCAAAACACAAAAAAAAAACGACCTCAAGTAGCTCGCAGTGTGTAGTGAAAGTGCAGTGAAAACCCTGGGTCCCTAGAACCCAATTGTGGAAGACTGAGAATCTATCGATCAAAGTCACCGACGAGGGAGAGTGAAGAAAGGAGCCTTAGTAACTGTAAAAGACGAAAAGGAAAGTAACCCCTTCACCAGCGTTGGGAAATGTTCCACATCATCATCATCATAGTGTAAGTTAGTTTTAAGAAATTATAATTTGTTAATCAACTACTCAAAAAATATAAGCGAAAAAATAATAAAAATGAAATCGCAAAGGAACCAAATAATTTAAACTAAATAAGCAAAATAAGTCAATGAGTAAAAAAGAAAATCTGAATAAAATCAAAGTAGAAAAAAAAGTCAATTTAAATTGAACGTAATTAAGACATAAAGTAAGTTTAAGAAAAAATATAGGAAAAAATAAGATAGCCATAGAATTAGCAAGTTAATTTACACATATAATAAGTAAATCTTCAGAAGTCCAATATGACTCCTCCAATAATACGTCCAACTGTACTAAACATTGATAATACTGTTCCTACAAATAATCCTCAACCTTCATTTCAACCTGTAGCAACTCCAGGACTCGAAATTTTAATCACTAGCATAGTAAACCGAGTTTGTGCCAACGAATGTAGAAACCTGGTTCAGTCGATTATAAATCCTGATACATCGTTTCAACGAGGTATCGACCAGACAATCGATGACCAGTATAGGGCAAACTTGAGCGATCTGGACAAAGTTCCAGATGATGTGCGCAGTCTTAGGGAGTTCTCTAGAACTCCTGGTGAATATAGTTCTTGGCGCAAAAACGTCGAAAGAATATTAAACATCTACGAGAAATGTAAGGGAACAGCAAAATACTTCGATATCATGAATACCATCAGAAACAAAATTGTCGGGAATGCAGATGTATTTCGAAGTGCTTAACACTTCATTATGCCGATAGACGGGATCTGGGAACGTTAGAGTACCAGATGACGACACTTGTCCAGGGTAATAACACAGTAGAAAATTATTATCAATCCGTCTATAATCACCTTTCCTTGATTCTAAATAAGATAGCCAGTATGAACCTTCCACCAGAAGCTCTGTATCATTTAACATCCTCATATAGAGAGAAGGTCCTAGACACCTTCATAAGGGGTCTCGAAGGAGACCTGCCTAGACTACTAGGTATCAGAGAGCCAGCAGATTTGCCAACGGCCCTCAATCTCTGCCTTAAATTGGAAAATCAGCAATTCTGCATGAAGCGTAATGACACCGTACGTTATGAAATGCAGGTGGTGTCAAATGGTCCAGACAAAAAGTCAGCATTTGGTTGCCGTTGCATCGTGGGAATGAGATTCAGCCGACGATGAGTAAGTTTAAGTTAATTTAAGAAAATCATTTTGTAGTTTAGTTTTTAAGCAGCCGTGAAGGCGATCGGTTCTTTTTAATAAAGATTTTTTTTTATGGAAACCCGTATAAAGTAAATTAATTGGCGCACAACGTGGGGCCCATTTGAAAATAATTTGCACTAAGTGTTTTTCGTGGATCGACCTCAAGTAGTTCGCGCGTTTACGAAAAAAAAACGACCTCAAGTAGCTCGCAAAACACAAAAAAAACGACCTCAAGTAGCTCGCAGTGTGTAGTGAAAGTGCAGTGAAAACCCTGGGTCCCTAGAACCCAATTGTGGAAGACTGAGAATCTATCGATCAAAGTCACCGACGAGGGAGAGTGAAGAAAGGAGCCTTAGTAACTGTAAAAGACGAAAAGGAAAGTAACCCCTTCACCAGCGTTGGGAAATGTTCCACATCATCATCATCATAGTGTAAGTTAGTTTTAAGAAATTATAATTTGTTAATCAACTACTCAAAAAATATAAGCGAAAAAATAATAAAAATGAAATCGTAAAGGAACCAAATAATTTAAACTAAATAAGCAAAATAAGTCAATGAGTAAAAAAGAAAATCTAAATAAAATCAAAGTAGAAAAAAAAGTCAATTTAAATTGAACGTAATTAAGACATAAAGTAAATTTAAGAAAAAATATAGGAAAAAATAAGATAGCCAAAGAATTAGCAAGTTAATTTATACATATAATAAGTAAATCTTCAGAAGTCCAATATGACTCCTCCAATAATACGTCCAACTGTACTAAACATTGATAATACTGTTCCTACAAATAATCCTCAACCTTCATTTCAACCTGTAGCAACTCCAGGACTCGAAATTTTAATCACTAGCATAGTAAACCGAGTTTGTGCCAACGAATGTAGAAACCTGGTTCAGTCGATTATAAATCCTGATACATCGTTTCAACGAGGTATCGACCAGACAATCGATGACCAGTGTAGGGCAAACTTGAGCGATCTGGACAAAGTTCCAGATGATGTGCGCAGTCTTAGGGAGTTCTCTGGAACTCCTGGTGAATATAGTTCTCGGCGCAAAAACGTCGAAAGAATATTAAACATCTACGAGCAATGTAAGGGAACACCAAAATATTTCGATATCCTGAATACCATCAGAAACAAAATTGTCGGGAATGCAGATGCTATTCTGGAATCATACAACACCCCATTAAATTGGGAATGTATTTCGAAGTGCTTAACACTTCATTATGCCGATAGACGGGATCTGGGAACATTAGAGTACCAGATGACGACACTTGTCCAGGGTAATAACACAGTAGGAAATTATTGTCAATCCGTCTATAATCACCTTTCCTTGATTCTAAATAAGATAGCCAGTATGAACCTTCCACCAGAAGCTCTGTATCATTTAACATCCTCATATAGAGAGAAGGTCCTAGACACCTTCATAAGTGGTTTCGAAGGAGACCTTCCTAGACTACTAGGTACCAGAGAGCCAGCAGATTTGCCAACGGCCCTCAATCTCTGCCTTAAATTGGAAAATCAGCTATTCAGAGCTAACTACGCTCACCATAGTAACGCCCAAGTAAAGAGACTACCAACAGGTCCTCCATTACATCCTAGGAAAAACTCTAACCAACCATTTTATCCGCAACTGGTTCATCTCCCACAATTAACTCCACGACCTCCACCACCACTGCCTCAATACAATCCATTTTAACGATCCCAACAACCACCATTCCAATCAAATAATCAACCGAACTATCGGTCAAACATCCACTTCAATCCTTACACTTCCCACCAAAACCAACAATCACCCTATCCTATAAATCCAAGACCCGCTCCTATGCCTGAACCAATAGATACAACTACAATTAGAGCCAATAATGTAAATTACATGAACAGGCCACAATTAAAAAATTGGCCGCCTGCCCCCAAACGTCCAATGGGTCCCCCTCAACAATTTGTTCCTCCAAATAAGTTACAAAGGAATTTCCATGTACACACTTCAGAGGTCCCACCTCAAGCCGATTCTCAATTAACAGAAATGCCTACTGCGGTTGCTTCGCAAAGCGAAATCGATGATTACAATGCCATGATTCCGAACATGACCAACCAATATGATGATAACCAATCATTTGACGAATACGCAGGTCAACAAGATAACTACGAACCTACGGAAGCATATAGCGAATTTGTCGATGTCCATTGTTTAGAATGACGAACTCGTCCTTACCATATTTTGAATGCAGGACGAGTGATAACAAAATTCTTAAATTCTTATTAGATATAGGGTCAAACAAAAACTACGTACAACCAAACCTTATTCAAAAAGCTATCCCCAATAAAAAAAAACTTTCGCGCTAACTCCGTCTGTGGAAACACTGAAATTACCCACCACACCATGCTAAATCTTTTTGGTCTAAATACAAACTTAAAGTTTTTCCTTCTACCGTCCCTAAAATCATTTCACGCAATCTTGGGTAACGATAGCCTCAAGGAGCTATCCGCCGTTATATTCACTAAAGAAAACTACTTTCTAATAAACAGTAACATAAAAGTCAAATTAAAACAACAAATCTCTGAATCAATTCACAATGTAAATATTAGAAACGATCATATGACTCAAGATCAAAAGCAACAGTTGAGTTTTTTAACCACAAAATATTGCAGCCTATTCGGAGAACCAGATGAAAAGCTAACTTTCAAATCAACGATTAAAGGAAGAATTCGCACAACTACTGCCGATCCTATTTATTCAAAACATTATCCATACCCCATGTCATTAAAGGAAGAAATAGATAAACAAATAAATCAACTACTAGATGATGGAATCATCCGACCTTCACGGTCGCAGTACAATTCTCCAGTATGGATTGTACCAAAAAAAGCGGACGCCTCAGGGGAAAAGAAATACCGCATGGTTATTGATTACCGTAAACTCAACTCGGTAACCATACCTGATCGTTATCCAATTCCTAAAACAAATGAAGTCTTAGCCCAACTGGGAGAAAATAAATTATTTTCAGTACTCGATCTTAAGAGCGGATTCCACCAAATTCTTCTACACGAAGGTGACATCGAAAAAACAGCATTTTCTGTCAATAATTGCAAATATGAGTTCATGCGACTCCCTTTCGGATTAAAAAACGCTCCGTCGATTTTTCAAAGAGCTCTAGATGACATATTACGAGAGCACATTGTAAAATCTGTTTTGTATATATCGGTGATATAATCGTGGTTGGTAAAGATGTAAAAACCCACCTACAAAACCTAGAAACAATTTTCAAAACTCTCCAGGAAGCTAACCTTAGGGTCCAACTAGACAAATGTGAATTTCTAAAGTCCGAAGTCGAATTCTTAGGATTTATCATCTCTCCTGAAGGCATAAAGGCAAATCCAGCTAAAGTAATGGCAATTGACAAATTTCCCTATCCCAAGACATTAAAAGAATTAAGATCATTTCTTGGTCTGTCGGGTTTTTATCGTAGGTTCATAAAAGATTACGCAAGGTTAGCAAAACCCCTGACAGCACTTCTAAGGGGGGAGGATGGACGGACGTCCAAAGCAACATCCAGCAAAAAAGCCATACATTTGTCAGACAGTGCGATAGAAGCATTTCACAAAATCAAAAATTCACTTCACAATTCAGAAGACGTTATACTCACTTTCCCAGATTTTCGTAAAGAATTCCATCTGACGACTGATGCGTCGGATTATGCAATAGGTGCCGTATTGTCACAAGACAATAAACCAATTACTTTCATTTCGAGAACTCCCAACAAGGCGGAAGAGCATTACGCCGCCAACGAAAAAGAAATGCTGGCCATAGTGTGGGCCTTAAATTCACTACGAAACTACCTACACGGTTCAACTAAGCTTAAAATTTTCACAGACCACCAACCCTTGATATACGCTCTAAGCAATAAAAATACCAACAACAAAATGAAGCGTTGGAAGGCTATACTTGAAGAGTATAATTACGAACTAAAATATAAGCCAAGGAGAGCCAATGTTGTTGCAGACGCTTTGTCAAGACCACCTAAAAATAGTCAAATAAATTCCCTTACCGTAACTCAATATAGCGACGAAAGTTCGGGCCAAGACCTTAATCAAATTGTAGATGCACCCATTAATGTCTTCAAAAATCAAATTATTCTACTTACAGGCAATGCACCGTCATATGAATTTCAAATTGTTTTTCCCACTTATCACCGACACACTATAACAGAAACAAAATATACCCAAGAGAAATTAATGGATATCTTGAAAAAATATCTAAACCCTTCCAAAACTGAAGAGAGAACCCTGGGCATCATTCAGGAGATATACCCAACTCACATTAAACAGTACCGAACGCGTTTTGCCAGAAAAATGGTCACTAATTTAACTAAAGAAAATTCTCAAGAAATAGAAATAATAAAAGAACATAATCGGGCCCACCGAAACGGCCGCGAGAATAAAATCCAAATCTTACAGAACTTTTATTTCCCCCACATGAAATCGAAAATAGAAAAAATTACTAAATTGTGTAAAATCTGTAAAGAACATAAGTACGACAGACACCCAAACAAACCCGAATTGCAGCCTACCCCTATTCCGGAATATCCCGGCCAAATCAATCATATTGATATTTATTTCACTAACAAAAAGATTATACTAACAGCAATAGATAAATTTTCCAAATATCCTAAATTCAAGAGCATCAAATATCCTAAATTCAAGAGCATCAGACGATATCAAACAGCCTCTCAGAGGATTAATATTAGCCTTTGGCGTTCCTCAAACTATAGTCATAGATAATGAGAAATCTTTTGGTTCGGGTTCCATAACATTCATGTTGGAAAATATGTTTAATATAAAAGTTTTCAAAGCCCCTCCTTACACAAGCTCAGTCAATGGACAAATTGAAAGACTCCATTCAACACTCTCAGAGTTGATTCGTTGCTTAAAAACAGATAACATCGACAGAACGTTTTCAGAGTTATTAGACAGATCCATTTTTGAATATAACAAATCTATACACTCCACTACTGGAAAAAGACCCATAGATATATTTTTCGGTAGACAATTATTGAACAATCCAGAAGAGCTTGAACGCGTAAGACAAGACAATATTCAGAAAATCCGAAACAAACAACAGAACGACTTAAAATATCACAATAAAAAGAAATCTCCCTTAAAAATGTATTCCTTAGGAGAGACCATATATGTTAAAATCAACAAAAGAATAGGAAATAAACTAGATCCGAGGTACAAAAAAGAAATAGTGGCTGAAGACAAAAACACAGTAGTCACAACCCAGTCAGGAAGAACCATTCACAAAAGTTTAATTAAAAACTATTGGGTTTATAACTTATTTCGTGCGGTTTTTTGTCAAAAATTGAACGTTTTTTTAAGAAAAACATGTACAGTAGTATTATTCAAAGTATTGCCCATCTGAAGCTATGACTTTTTCCCATCTTTCTGGCAATTTGTGGATCCCATCCCAAAAGAACTGCGCCGGCTTGGCAGCTAAGAATGAATCAAGCCAATTTTTGATATTCTGCTCTGATGTGAACCGTATTTCAGTGAGGGCGTTCTGCATCGACCGGAACAAATGGTAGTCAGAAGGGGCAAGGTCTGGGCTATAAGGCGGGTGGGGTAAAACTTCCCATCCACTGTTTTCCAAATAGTTCTTAACCGGAATAGCAACGTGGGGCCGAGCGTTGTCATGATGGAAAATTATTGCCTCGTGTCTGGTCGCATATTCCGGTTGTTTTTCGGCTACTGCTCTCTTCAAACGGATTAATTGTGTTCGGTAGCGTTGCCCATTGATGGTTTCACCCGGTTTTAGCAGCTCATAACCCTTCTGATCCCACCAAATACAGAGCATTACCTTCGCGCCATGGAATTCGGCTTTGCCGTTGATTTGGCTGGTTGGCCGGGTTTCACATATGATTTTTTGCGCTTGGGGTTGTCGTAATGGATCCATTTTTCATCACCAGTAACAATTGGATGCAAAAATGACTTCCTTTTGTGGCGTTCCAGCAGCATTTCGGACATGCAAAACCGCCTTTCGACGTCTCTCGGCTTGAGTTCATGTGGAACCCAATTTCCTTGCTTTTGAATATATCCAGCTGCTTTTAAACGTTTTGGAATGGCTGCTTGAGTGACACCCAAAGATTCTGCGAGCTCTTCTTGTGTTTGGCAACAATCTTCATAGAGTAATGCTTCCAGTTCTTCATCTTCAAACTTTTTTGGCTGCCCAGGACGTTCATCGTCTTCCAAGCCAAAATCACCACTTTTAAATCGTGCAAACCACTTTTGGCACGTTCGCTCAGCTAGCGCATGTTCACCATAAACTTCCACCAAAATGCGATGACTTTCGGCAGCAGTTTTCTTCATATTAAAGTAATGAAGAAGAACTCCCCGCAAAAACACTTTTTCAGGCACAAAGTTCGACATATTTGAGTGAAAAAAAATTATTGTTGTTTACCCTTCAAATGAATGACATATACTGAAATGACGTACAATGACAGTAGCTTTCAAACGCATGTTCCAATGGAATAATAACAATGGAATAACACAAGTTACGCCATCTCTTAGCAAACCGCACGAATTAAGTTATTGACCCAATAAATTTTCCAACAGGTCACTGCTACCACTATGCAACGCAGATGCACAAATTTTGGATTACTCCAACTCCCAGATGATCGAAATCAATACAGGACATGCAAAGTTGCAAAATGGTTCATTTAAAATTATACATATGATCGAGATAGAAGCTTATGAAGTAGCAATAAAGAGTCTAGAAACTACACTAAATTCGTCCATTACAAGTAATTACTCCTTATACCCTGTCCTTTCCTACGAGATCCGTCGTATAAAAACATATTTAGATAGACTTAGAATAAATAATAGATTTAAGAGATCTTTAGATTTTATAGGCAGTACGTGGAAGTGGATCGCGGGGAACCCGGACCACCACGACTACGAAATAATTACAGACAAAATGAATAACGTATTGGAGAATAATAATAAACAAGTTATTATCAATAAAATGTCGATAGATAAGATTAATGAGTTAACAAATATAACAAATAAAATACTAAGAATATTCAAGGAAAAAGAAAATAATAGTAACGAAATCCTTATGCAAATTAAATATAAATTAGATATAATTAAGGAAGAATTAGTTAACGTAGCATATGCCATACACTGGGCGAAAGCCAATATAATAAATTCTTATATTCTTTCTAACACTGAAATAAATATAATTGAAAGTATCTTTAAAGCTGAAGATATACCTTATATTAATATTGATGAGGCGTTAGAATTCGCCGAAATTAAAATTGCCACAAATAATAAAAATTTAATTTACATATTAAGTTTCCCTTCGACTAAGTCGGAAATATGTAACCTTTCAATATTAAAAGCGGTAAAAATGAATAAAGTAATAAATAAAATTAAATATGATTCAATCCTAGAATTTAACGAAGAAATTTATGGTATAGTAAAAAATGTAAGACATATAATAGTTTATCTATTTGTAGTAGTAATAATATCGTAGAATTTTTTTTTTTTTTTAGTTGCGCCTGGAGTTGCAGGAATCTTCAAAAGATACCAATGGCCCGTACCATTGGTTATGTCCGATTCATATATCTGACCTGATGATTCATAAGCGTCTGCCAGTATATGCCTACGGGCTAAACCTTACCCCCTAGAGAGGCACTGTGAGAACCGGCCGTTCGTGCTCATAGTAGTAGGAAATTCGTTCCTCTCATTTTTGCTTTTTGTGGTGACTACGACTAAGTTGCCTTAATAAGTAGTTTACGCTTCTGTAGTGTTAATCGCGTTAGGTAGGTAGCTTTCCAGCGAAGGCACCTACTAATACCGACATTACATGCGGTTTTCCCTTACTGCGCCAGATCGCACGGTCTTGTTCTTTGTAGTCGGCGCGCGAGGTTTGTCTCGTCCAGAGTACGGATTATTTCATTATTGCAATGATCATGAAGGCGAGTACGAAGTTTGTGAGCAAAGTTTGTTACTTCATCCCTCACGGTAGCAATTCCTAGAACTCTGTGAATATCACTATTCCTTATATACCATGGAGCATTCACAATTGCTCTTAGTGTTTTGTTTTGGAATGTTTGAAGAACAGTCATATTGCTTGGCTTGGTACAACCCCAAAGTTGTGTACCGTATGTCCAAGATGGTTTTAGCACTTGCTTGTACAGAAGCAGTTTGTTGTATACGCTTAACTTCAAGTATCTCCCGAGTAGCCAGTACATTTCTCTAAGTCTGATTTCGAGCTCGTCGCGCTTCTTTTTAACATGTGGCTTCCACTTAAGTTTTGCGTCTAGTGTCATTCCTAGAGCCTTGTTTGCGTACGGTATTTGTACCGAGTTAATGGAAATAGGTAAGTTGTTTATCTTTTTGTATGTAAAATTGACATGCGTTGACTTGGTCTCGTTAAGGACGATTCTCCAGGTCTTTGTCCACTCGCATACTTTGTTTAAAGCTCGTTGGAGTTTTCCAGTTGATGATTCGACTGACTCATCTGTTGAGAGGATAGCCGTGTCGTCTGCGAACGTTGCTACGACAGTCCCTTCATCTTGTGGTATATCTCTTGTGTAGAGCAGGAACAGGATTGGGCCGAGAACGCTTTCTTGCGGAACACCGGCATGGATTTCTTTGAATTCCGAATATTCTGCCCCATATTTAACACAAAAGAGTCTGTTATTAAGGTAAGATTTCAATATTCTGTAGAATTTATCTGGTAAGATTTCTCAGGCCTTCGTGCGAAACCTTGTCGAACGCTTGCGATACGTCGAGAAAAGCGGTAGAGCATATCTTTTTCCTTCTAGAGCTTTTTCAATTTCATTTGTAATTCGATACACCTGATCGATTGTGGAATGTTTAACCCGAAACCCGAATTGATGATCCGGGATCAATCGCCTTTCTTCAATTACTGGGTGCAATCTTTTTAGCAGAAGTTTCTCAAAGACTTTAGATATTATCGGCAGAAGCGAAATGGGTCTATATGATTTCTTGTCGTTTGCACATTTCCCCGGTTTCGGAACCATTATTACTACGGCGACTTTCCATTGCCTTGGAAAATATAGAAGTCTCAATGAAGCATTTATAATGTAGAGTAACCTAACTAACGCTCTTTTCGGTAGCTCCTTCAAAACTTCGCCAGTGATTAAATCATATCCTGGAGCCTTGTTGTTTTTCAGTTTTCTTATTGTTATTCGAAGTTCGGACAGGGATACAGTTTTTAATTTAAAGTTGTCGGGTGCCGTATTTGCATTCGGATCTTCGATCAATGGTTGTCCATCGAATGGCTTGAACGTTTCCTCTAAATGTTCGGCAAATAATTCCGCTTTCTCTTTGTCTCCTTTTGCCCATTCGCCGTTAGCTTTTCTTATTGGTGGCGAGTGCATTACGGGTTTCCTTATGGACTTTAAGGCTTTCCATAGAGAGTAGTTTAAACACTTATCAGCGGTCAAGCTCTCGAGGTAAGTAGAAGTCTCGCGATTTCTTAAGTCCTGCCGCACATTTTTTAGCTTGTTGCAAAGGTGGTTAAGTTTTATGCGATGGCGCGCGGGATTGTTGCCTTCTCTTGCGCGCTCGCTCTTCTCTTCTCTCGTATGAGGTCTTCGATATCAGGCTGGTATTTGACTTTGCTGTTCCGTGTTGCTGTTTTTCGAAAAGGGGTATTTTTCCATGCTGCGCACTGAATGGCTTCCACGAGCTTGTCAATTTCGTCTTCTATTTCAAGTGGTGTCTTTAGCGGCACATTTAGAGCAACATTTTCCTTGCAGTCTTTTCTGAAAACGTCCCAGTTTGTTTTGTTACTAGTTAACTTAGGCGGTCCTTCTTTTTTTGCTAGACTTCCACCGATTTTCAGAATGACTGCTGAGTGGTCTGAGAATAAATCACAACATTCTTCTACTTCCGTTAGATTTTTAGTTAGCGCTTTTGCGATAAAGAAGTCGACGAGGTCAGGGATTTTATTATTGTCAGTTGGCCAATACGTTAGCTTTCCCGTCAAAAAAAAGTTCCAAACCACGTTTCATACTGGCTTTGTACAATAATCTGCCTTTCGTTGAATTACATCTTGAACCCCAGAAAGTGTGTTTCGCGTTAAAGTCACCACCGGTGATAAAATTTGGCCCGAGTGAGTCAAAGAGGCGAACGAGGTCGTCGTCCACCAACCTATATCCCGGAGGGAAGAACACGATCCGATCTGGTAGTCTAAATGATTTATTTTTACAGAAACTGAGCTTATTTGCATAGAAGTTCTTCTTTTATGTTTTCGGAGTGCTTAATGTATTCTCTAATGTACATAGAGGAACCGCCTCTGGCATTTTCCGAAGGATGATGCGCGTGATAATCACTGTAGCCTTTTATTCTGGGTCCAGGTCCTTTTTTTAAGTGGGTTTCCGATATCAAGCATATATCAGTATTGTTTTTCCGTAAAAAGATTTCTAATTCGTCTATTTTTGCCAGAATGCCGTTTGCATTCCACGTTAGTATCTTTAGCAGCTGTTTCATATTCATGTTTTGTTGTTTGTCTTGCGAGGCTTGAACTCGAGCTTGCTTAATTTGTCGAAAATAACTTGATTAACCTTGGTTTGCTCTTCAAGTTTTTCCAATATCACAGTTAGTATTTGGCAGACCGGATCTGTTGTGGCTCACCTTGATGCGATTTGCGCATACGATTTCGTACTTCCAGCCAGTGGCAGTTTTTCCGTTGGACTTGGACCAGCGACGTTCTCTTGTGCAATTTTTATATTTTCCTTTATATGTCTCGTCCTTTTGACTGGCTTAACGGCCTTAGGCTTATCGATTTTAGGATCTTTTAAGTTTGGTTCCGGGTGTAGCGGTTTTTTTTAGAGTATCGCGTCTTTTTTGAAGTTCTTTGGCGATTTCGCAACCTCGATAGTTCGCTGGGTGGTTTCCCTTGCAATTCTCGCAGACCGCTGGGACCTGCTTGGTTATGTTGCACTCTTCCGAGAGATGTGTACCGGCACATTTTACGCACCGTGGTTCTTTCTGGCAGTATGCCTGCGTATGGTTAAAGCCTTGGCATCGCTTACACTGAGGTATCGATCTCTTGCCCTTATGCATGGGCTCGACTTTTACTTTGATGTTAAGAATGGTTTTCATTTGGAAGATTTCGTCCACATTCTCGGTCCTATCAAAGGTAAGCATAAAAAGTGGGAGACCGCGTTTGATGACATTATCTTTGTCTCCTTCCGTACGTTGCTTTTCCTTCTTGATAATATTCACGGCGTCAATAATTTTCAAGCCTTGGCTTTTCACGTCTTCCATAACGTCTTCTTTCGCGCACGACGGGTGAAGTCCCCTAACAAAGACTCGCAGTGGTTTTTCGTACTTATTCTCGTAAGTATACCATTGGATTTTCTCGGTGTTTAATTTTAGAGACAGTGCTCGGTAGGAGTCTGGGTCATCTACGTTGATTTTCCACTCGTTGTTTCGGCGCGAGGTTATATTGTGTTTTGTCCTCAGCGTATTTTTGAGAAGATTACGAAGTTTTCCATAGTCCGCTATCCCGACGACATTTATTGCGGGTGGAGGTCGATTTTTCGCTTGGGTTTTTGCCTTGGTTGATACGGCGGGCTTATCTTCCTTTTGTGTAACTTCGGGTGAAGTAACGGCCTTACGTTTTTTGCTAGGCCTCTTTTTGGAGGCCGGATTGGTTTCGTGGGCAAGTTCTTCCTCGTCCGTAAAATATTCACTCGCTGGACGGTTTGGCGTTGTATCGGGATTTTTCGGTACATGAATGTTCTTGAGATCCTCGTTTTCTTTTCGCAGAGCATCTACTTCCTTTTTAAGCTCGTGGAAGAGTTGCTCCATTTCATTAAGTTTAGCTCGTAGTTTGTTGTTCTCTTTTACGAAGCATTTCGTTTTCACTGAGTCCTGGTTAGCCAGCGTAGACTTAAGGAACTCATCGTGCATCCCCCGACTTATAAGAAGCCAGAAAGCTAATTGCACCATCATAAACAACGAACATATTCGTGAAATAGAAGAGGTCACGCCAGGAATACTGCTACTAAATCAGTTTAATGGACCAGTACTCATCAACAACGAAACTGTTATTCTCAAGGGCACGTTCATTATCAAACATTTCAACACCACCATTGAGGTAAACGGCAAAGCAATAACGACAAAAGAAATTACCCAATACCAACCCCTACCGGCAATACTCCAACCATCCTACAAGCAAAATAAAATAGAATAAGTATTATCTCTCGAAAGGGTCAAGGAACTTTATGTCAACCGTACTGAGAAAGCGCAATAAGAACAAACAATGCAACCAAGGACAACCTACCATAAACATTAGTCAACCAGCAACAACAACCATAGGGCTCGAAGATATCCCTCACCTATTAACACCCATAACATCGAACGAGGACGCTCGAATTTAAGGGCGGAAGAGTTAACGACAACTTTGTAAACAGAAATGACATGTAATGACACCGTACGTGATGGAATGCAGGTGGTGTCAAATGGTCCAGACGAAAAGTCAGCATTTGGTGCCGAAGTCAGCATTTGGTTGCCGTTGCATCGTGGGAATGAGATTCAGTCGACTATGAGTAGGTTTAAGTTAATTTAAGAAAATCATTTTGTAGTTTAGGTTTTAAGCAGCCGTAAAGGCGATCGGTTCTTTTTAATAAAGATTTTTTTTATGGAAACCCGTATAAAGTAAATTAATTTATACATATGTCTCATTGTCGCTGAATTCCCGTAAGGTGCTATTTGTTGTGTGTGTAATTATTCGCATTCTTTTTGCTGTTTGTTGTGCTAATGAGCATGATTTCTGTGCTTTGTCTAACGTGAGCTCTTCTTCCATCAATAATCTCCTTCGCATATCATTACACTTAATTCCCGGTATGAGCCGATCGCATATATAGTCGTCTTCGTATTCTGCTGGATAACCGCAAGTTTTAATGAGATCTCTCAATCTGCATATGTATGCTTCCACACTCTCCGACTCTTGCTGTATGGCTGTATTGAAAATATAACGCTCATATCGTATATTTTTTGTGGGTGCAAAAAATTTTTCCAGGGCGTTTAGGATTTCATCTGCAGCTGATATCATGGATATTGAAAGCAATCATAGAAGAATTTTATGTTTAGGTAAAATTAATACACTGATATCAGACGGCGAAAAATGCATAATTCAGAACCTAGTTGAACAGTTTCTGAAGGAAAATAACATAATAATAACCTTCCATCAAACTACCGCATTTAATAAAACTGGAAATTCTAACGTGGAACGATTGCACAGAACCTTAAATGAACATTTACGAATTATCACAGTCGTCACACAAGCAAGCAATGATGATGACGACCTATAACGACATAACAATACTATTCGTTCAACGTCAAAGTTAAGACCTATAGACGGTATTAATAAGAATTTAGATTGAACGGACATACAAACTTTACAGTCCAATAAGAACTCTTGGGCATCGGGTTATAGCTTCGGCTCACGACACGTCGCTCCCTCCAAACAGACGTACAAATATCGTCGCTATCGCCGTATTCTATGACAGATAGAGTGAAAACCCTTTTCGTTTGGGCTAAAAGGATTGTCAGTAACGTACCCAATAAGAATACTAGAGACTTCACGTCTAAGAGACAAAGATCGTTGGAAGATTCCGGGTCGGATTCTAAGAGACCTAAGGTGCACAACACTATAAATTCCTCCAGGCCCTCCAATGTTACTTCTAAATCGTACAGCGATGTCCTCAAAGACAAGTTTATAATGGCAGTCATCCATAAAAATGACATCGATGAAATAATCACTCCAGATAAATGGAGGATGATTCCAACCAAACTGGCGACTTGCTTTCTGGATATTATGAAAGAGAATCCCTGCCAATCTCCCAACTGCCGTAACGACGGTTAGCATCAAGGCTATGTCAAGCTGATCACTTGTGCTGACAAGAAATCTTGTGAACTCTATAAGCTTGCGATCGATAAACTAGTGGAGGTTTGGCCTGGTGTTAAGCACGAGGTTGGAACAAGGACGAGATCAAATCCTGATCTCAACAATCATCTACTTATTTATTTCTTCTGAAATAAATAAAAAAGTCGATCAACTGCGAAAGCTTAGTCAACTCTAGTGCGAAGGCATAACACTGGCAGTAGAGTGTTCATATGGCTTAAATGCAACTTGGTCGTGATGATGACATCATTTGGAGGGAAAAAATTCTGTCAATCATGAGCAACGACAAAAAGCAAAACAAACAGTTATTTGGGCGCCACCCTTGGAGTTTACTGAAACTTAATACCACCTAAGTTTCAAACCCACTACACCAATCTTTCTTTCTCTCTCCCTCTCTTAATTTTTACAAACGCCCGTGCCCTGAAATAATTTAATGGTATTCATATCCCATTTGGAGCGCGCTAATTATAAAAAAGGGATTCCAGCCGAACCCTTCAATACGGAGGATATTATCCGGATCCTCCAAATCAGCAATCCGTCATTTCCTACTCACAAATGGAAAGTCGCTAAGCTGGAGGAGCAGAGGAGCATCTATTGATGCGCGCTTATTGCGATCAATAAGGAATCTCTTGCTCCTTTGGCGAAGACCGAAGGCGTGATAAGCTATGGGTTCGATAAGCTGAAGGTGTACAAAAAGGACGAGGTGGATGTTGACAAACTTACCCCTCATCCTACAGACCCTACTATAGGTAACAAAATCCCTGAGACATCAACCTCCTTCCCTTCCTTGGAAAATGATGACTCTCAAGTCGACCATAAAACCATCTTTAGTCGATAACAGTTCGCTATCAGATGAGATGCGCGATATTACAGACAAAGCACCTTTGAGTGAAGATGACCCTATCCTCAGACTCGGATGGCTTGAATAACACTGTTGTGGAGGTTTCTCTGTTAGTTCAGATTGACCTCCATCACTCCAAAACGGCTTCGGCCAGCCTTCTTCTCCGTTTCACAAAGGATAGAGAAGATATTGTCTTGTCCAAGAACCTTGGGTAGTTAACAATCTGATTTGTGGACTCAAGACTCCCGGATACTATTCCCTATATGTCAAGTAAACCTAGATCGTGCATATTGGTAAAAAGTAGCATTAAGGTAATTTTACTCCCTAATTACAGTGATCGGGATATAACCGTTGCTAGAAACAAGCAAGCCCTTCTACTTTCAGCATCGGCTTATCTCGCCCATGATATCAAAGACCCTCTTCCTGGACCCAATATGGTAAGACTGGTCGCAGACGCTGAAAGATGTAAAACTGTAATCATAGTTGGCTGTGATGCTAATGCACCACTCCGCTTGGGTTAGCTCTGATATCAACTAAAGGAGTAAGTTGCTTTTTGACTATATTCTAAAAACTAACCTCATTTTGTGTAACATCGGTAACGAAACTACATTTATATCTACAAACTGACAGGAGATTCTAGATATAACCCTCGTCTCTGACAATATTAATCAAATGATCAAGAACTGGAAGGTATCTGGTAAACACTCTTTTTCTGACCACCGATACCTTCAATTTAGTCTTGATGATGATCCTCCAGGCCCATTGGTTTACGGAAATATCCGTAAAACAAACTGGCTCAAATATAGGGGAACTTTAAAGAAATTGGTTACCTCTGATACTTTAAAGTCTTCGAGCAATCCTCAAGAGCTTAATGGTATGGGTAAGGATCTTACTTTGGCCTTCAATAAAGCGTTTACTTCCTCTTGTCTTTTGGTTAATGTTAGGGGCAAGAAAAAACCACACTGGTGGATCTCTGATCTAGGACCACTTAGAAATACTTGTACAAGAGATGCATCTGACTGAGACTCGTACAAAGAATCCCAAAAACATATAAAAAAGAATTGAGGAAAGCAAAACCTAATTCTTGGAGACTCTTTTGTGGTAAAATAGAAGAATCTTCTCATTCGTCTAAACTGAGAAAAATTCGCTCGACTAATCTTTCAATGCCCAGCTGTTTATTAAGAACAGATGGGTTTTGAACAACTTATAGTGTAGATAAGTTAAATTTACTTATTGATACACACTTCCCAAGTAATTCCCTAACTGCCAACAATATTGACCCTAACTAGTCAAATACTCAAAAAACCAACCTCTCAAGTCTAATTGCGCAGGACAAACTCCTTTTGGCACTACATAGCTTCAAACCATACAAATCCGTGTGGCCAGATGGCATAACACCTGCTGATCTACTAATGTCATCTGACATTATCCTGCCAGTTCGAAAAAATATATTTCAGAGTTGTCTGGATCTGATCCATACTCCGCATATATCAATGTCAAAGTGGTTTTCATACCCAAAGCTGGTAAATATTCATACGCCAGTTCAAAAGACCTCTTAATTTTTGTCTGTCATCATTCCTTCTTAAAACACTAGAACGACTGACTGGTATCCATTTACGTGACAGTATAGACATACAACTACTGTCCGGGGCCCAACATACAAGTTAATTAAAATACTACAAGTTTTACTAAAAAAAAATCCAAAGGCAGAATGCCTTGACCTTTATTCATTCGAAAGAAAATTGAAACTAAACTAACAAACATTCGATTGCTTATATTTATCACCTAATTTTCCCTAACTCAGCTTCTGTTGTTGTTTGCTATCGTGGGAATGACTCGATGTGCATCGATTGCACCAGACGCTTGGTCAGCATTTCCGTTCCTCGGGGTTCTCGCGTGCAGGTGTTGTTTGCATCGTCTGCTAGTGTTAAGTCTTCCCCTCTTAAATGCGATTGTCCCCAATCGCTAAAAATATGGAAGGTTGTTGAACCTTTGCTTTGGCATCTCAAGATGTTGGAGTGCGTTAGATGATACGATCGTTCTTGGTTCGTGATGGTTCTCGTAGATCTTTTCTTCTGGAATTTGGATGGTGACCTTGGTATTGTTTCGTTTAGGTAAAAGCTTGCAGATCGTGGTTATTACGGCGAGTATCCTAAGACAGGAGATGAGCGAGTAGGTGGTTACTTGATGTGCGTTGTTCTCTGTTTGTAATAATCGGATTTCATTCATCTTGGTCTGTCCAACGTGAAAGTCACTATTTGTGCGTTTGAGAAGTCCAATATTTGAATGGTTGCCTGACAGGTGCAAAAGGCACATCTGAAAAGATAAATGTTAGTTTCTAATATTACTTTTGTGCACCACTTTGCCGGATTCGGTTATTACTGTAGAGTTCTTATTTTCCTTAACTATTTCTTGTCGGTATCTACCAGTCAATTTATTTGGTAGTCTTTAATTGGCTTCCTTTTCTTGTTGTGGTATTTATTGTCCTTCTCTTGTTTAGTTTTAAGTCTTTCGATGTTAGTCAACCGTGTCTTTTCAAATTGATCGGGATTTAGTCTGGGTATTCGTCCGTAAAAGAGTTATATCGGTTTCTTACCGGTGGTTTAGTGGACAGTGAAGTTGTATTCATTCACGGCTCGTTCGAGAAGTTCTTCAAAAGACCGTGGAGGTCCATCGGATTTAAGACATCTCATGATTTCGGACAACGTGGAGTGGAAGCGTTCAACTTGACCGTTCACCTCACTTTTGTATGGAGGGATTTTAAAAATTTCGATTTGAAGATCATCTTCTAACATTGAGGTTATCTATTACAACAGCTTCAGGTACGCATAAGAAGAATATGATATCTCGTAATGGTCGTCTAATGTCTTCGATTGAGCGTGATGAGATAATTTTAGCCTGGGCAAATTTTGTGAATTTATCTACGGCAGTGAAGTCAACTTGTTTTTCTGTAGAAAAGATATCGATATGATAAGTGTGTCCAGGATAATTAGGGATGGGTGTAGGTTTCAGGTGTGGTTTATTAGGATGCCTGTCGTATTTATTTTTTTACAGGTTGCGCAACGGTTTACTAAGGCTTTAATTTTTGAAGACATTTTAGGGAAGTAGAAATTTTCTAGCAACTGAATTCGGTTTTCTTCGGCGTTGCGATGAGCGCGTCGGTGTATCTTTAGGATTTTCTCTTCTTGCTCGGTTTTGCTGGGTATGTCTTCCACAAACTTTTGGGTAAATTTAATACGGTAGTCCTTGAAGTGGAGTGGATAAATTTCTTGTATCTTACCCATAGTTTCTTCATTTGTCAAGAGTCCATTTAATAGTATTAGGGTTCAAGTATCTCTTGAATGCGTTTACTAAGTCTGCTTCCGAGTACTCTGGTTTGATAAAAATGTGTCTTGTGTAGTTTTCGAATGGAGTTTTAATTTGGTAACTGTTATCTTCGCCTGTTTTTAGTACTAGTTGATTACGGAATACATTTATTTGGGTTTCAAGTTATCAGAAGAGCTATCGGCACTATGTTCGGTTGGGGTCATTGAATGAATTTCGGTTACTTGGGGTGGCCTTGAAAGGGAGTCAGCCACTACGTTTGCTTTCCCTGGCTTATACTTGAGTTCGTAATTGTATTCCTCTAGAATGGCATTCCACCTTTTCATTTTACTATTGGCGTTCTTATTGCTCAAGGCGTAAGTGAGAGGCTGGTGATCGGTAAAAATTTTCACTTTTCGAGATCCGTAGAGGAAGTTCCTTAATGAATTTAGTGACCATATGATAGCGAGCATTTCCTTCTCGTTTGTTGCATAATGTTCCTCGGCCTTGTTTAGGGTTCTCGAGAGGAATGAGACTGGTTTGCCATTCTGGGAGAGGACTGCCCCGATAGCATAATCCGAGGCATCCGTGGTCAGTTCGAATTCATTTTGAAAGTTAGGATATGACAGAACCACTTCTGCCGAAACAAGTGAATTTTTGAGTTTATTGAATGCTTCTAAGGCTTCTTTGTCTAAATGAATGGGTTTATTTTTTGAAAAGTTCTTGGACACTCGTCCATCTACCCCTCTTAAGAGGGATGTCAGGGGCTTCGCAAGTTTTGCGTAATCTTTAATTAAGCGGCGATAATATCCTGACATAAAGAAAAATGAACGGAGGTTTTTAAGTGTTTTGGGGGCAGGTCGGTCAACAATCGCTTGGACTTTCTTGGGATTAGTTTTAATGCCATCTCTACCGATGACAAAGCCTAAGAATTCTATTTCTTCCTGAAAGAATTCACACTTGTCCAACTGTATTTTCATGTTGGCGGCCTCTAACGTCTTGAACACTATTTCCAGGTTCTTAAGATGTTCAATCTCGTCTTTCCCGAAGATGACGATGTCATCGATATAAACATAACAGCACTTCCCGATGTATTGTTTCAGAATATCATCCAAAGCCCTTTGAAAAATGGAGGGGGCATTCTTTAGCCCAAAGGGGAGACGAGTGAATTCGAATTTCCCGTTATTCACGGAAAAAGCAGTCTTTTCGATATCAGATTCTTTAAGTGGGATCTGATGGAAGCCACTTTTGAGATCAACTATTGTAAACCATTTATTTTTGCCAAGGTTGGCAAGAACTTCCTTAATCTCTGGGATCGGGTATCTGTCAGCGACGGTAACAGCGTTTAGCTTACGGTAGTCGATCACCATGCGATATTTTCTTTCCCCAGAGGCGTCAATTTTTTTGGGGAGGACCCAAACTGGAGAATTATAAGGCGATTTAGATGGCCTAATGATGCCATCTTTTAGTAGGTCATTTATTTGTTTTTCGACTTCTCCCTTGAGTGCCATCGGGTATGGGTATGATCTCGAATAAATGGGCTCGTTGGTTGTTGTTCGAATTTCCCCTTTTACTTTGGTGGACTAGGTTAATTTCTTGTCAGGATCAGAAAAGAGGTTAGGACAGTCGTTAATTATACCCTTGAGTTTGTCCGACTGTTCCTTGTTCATGTGAGAAGTTCTTAGAGTAATATTATTAATTAATTGTGAAATATGCTGTTTGAGTGGTATTGATACGTTTGGGTAAATAGTCATATAACTCTCTTTTGTATGAATAACCACGTTTCATTTTCTCAGTGTATCATTACCTATTATACCTCCGAACGAGGTAAGAGTGGGGAGAATGAAAAATTTTATTTTATCTGTATTATGGCCAAATAATTGGACAAATGAATGGTGTGTAATTTTTAAGCTTTCCCCGACTGATTTAACGTACAAAGACTTTCATTCGGGAGAGGATTCCTGATATGCCGGGGTTGGATGTAATTTTTATTAGATTCTGTGTCTATTAAGAACTTTAGTGTCTCTCCGCTTCTTGCGATATGTTCGAAGTAAGAAAGCGAAGAGGACCTTAGTCTAAAAAATAGATATCGTCGAGTTGCTCCGGTTCATCGAGTTCAGGGTCATCTTGTGAGTCAGTGTAATTCGTTAATGTCTGGTCATAATTTTGGTCTTCTCGTTCTATCTCACTTTCGTATTCTTCTAGTGTCTGCTCATCTGGATCGGGCTCTTCGGTGTGGTAAACTCCCTGCACTTTGTTTGGCTGGTGGACCTGTTGTGAATATTGGCGCTTCTGTGGAACAAACTGTTGGTTACGAGATCTGTTCTGTTAATTAACCTTCTGGGATTTGATGGAATAGTCGATGTCCATTGGCTTGGGAGGAAGCGGGCGTTGATTCGCCGGTGGTCGTTACGGTGAGTATTGGTATTTCGGCTGGTACTGTGGTTCCCTGTAAAACTGGAGTGGCTGAGCATTTCGAGGGTTATGGAGTAACTCAGGATGAAATTTGCGCCTCGGTGCTGGAATTGGTGCTGGTCCTAAATGTGAAGAATGGTTCTTTCTAGGTGGAACTGGAGGCGGTTTTTGGTGGAACGTTCTCCTGGTGCTTGATTGTGAATTGTTTGCATGCTGAGCCCGAAAATCGGCATTTTGCAGTTTTAAGCAAAGGTGCAAAGCTTGCGGTAAGTCAGCGGGCTCTCGGATGCTGAGTAGCATAGGCAGTTCGTCTTGCAACCCTCTGACGAAAGTATCAAGGGTTTTGTCCCTATAACATTGGGTCATGTTATTCATGGATTCTTGACTCATATCCATTGATCCTAACTTATTTAGGATAAGCGACAAGTGGTGGTAGACGGCCTGATAGAATTCAGGGATCGTACTACTACCTTGTACCAATGTTGTCATTTGGTACTCGAGGGTTCCTAAATCCCTCTTGTCTGCATAATGTAAGGTGAGACATTTTGACATTTTTTCCCAATTTAATGGGGTGTTGTATGATTCTAGGGCGACGTCTGCGTAATCCGTAATTTTATTTTTGGTAACCGATAGGATTCCATAATACTTTGGGATACCTTTCAAATGTTCATAGATTTTGAGTATCCTATCAACACTCTTTTCCATGAGTTGAATTCGTGTGGCTGTCCAGAGAATTCTCTGAGGTTTTTCACCACATTAGGTATTTTGTCCATGTCGGACAAATTCCTATCGTTAACCAAGTCTATTGGCTGATCTACGTCGTTGTTAATATCGGACGCTGGGTTCATGATGGAGTTAAAAAGTTGCCGTCCCTGTATTTGAAGGGTTTCGGTCACTAGTTGTGAGATCAGCCTAATCATGTCGTCGTTAATTGCGTTAGGAGCAGGGGGAGGAACGGGAGCAGGAGGTTGAGGAGCTGCAACGTTATCTGCGGGCAATTCTAGATGAGCTGGTCTTATTAAATTATTAGGGTTTACCATCTTTCAAAAGATTTTTGTTTTATTAGATGAGGGAATCAATTATATCACTCGTTCAAATAAAGATAATGGATGTTTTAGTTAACGTATGTGCTTCAGAGCAATAATTTAGCAAACAAAAATTTATTAAATCTATAATTTAGAATATAAATTTACTATTTAGTATTTTCATAATCGTTAAGGTAGTGCAAGTATTTTTCTTTTGTTCATATAGATAGAATGTGGTTTATAATTTTTATACAAATATTATAAAAAATTTATTTTTATTGTTACTTAAGTTGGTTAGTATTGACTTACAGTAGTATAATAATTATTCCTTGTAGCATTTCTTCTTAACGTTTTAGTTTTGAAGGTGGGTTCTGGCTGCTTCTGCTGGTTAAATGTTGGGCGCCAGTTAATTAAAATACTACAAGTTTTACTAAAAAAAATCCAAAGGCAGAATGCCTTGACCTTTATTCATTCGAAAGAAAATTAAAACTAAACTAACAAACATTCGATTGCTTATATTTATCACCTAATTTTCCCTAACTCAGCTCTGCTGTTGTTTGCTATCGTGGGAATGACTCGATGTGCATCGATTGCACCAGACGCTTGGTCAGCATTTCCGTTCCACGGGGTTCGCGCGTGCAGGTGTTGTTTGCATCGTGTTAAGTTACATACTGTAAGGGCAAATCAGTAGAAACAGCATTGCATACGTTAGTCAATAAGATCGAATACTCTGTATATCATAAGGAGTACACTATGGTAGCTTTCCTAGATATAGAAGGTGCTTTTCACAACGTCTACTCATCTGCGATAACGAGAGCACTGTCAAATAGCTCATTCGGCGATATGATTAATTTAATGCTTAATAGTCGGATTATCAACTCAAAGCTGGTTGGGACGTTTGTTAGCAGATATATCAGCACGTGGTAAATGAACTACTGATAATCCTGGAGGCTGAGGGTTGCGATGTTATTGCCTGTGCGGACGACGTTGCTATAGCAGTCTTTGGCAACACCTCATTACTTTAAAAGAGCTCCTACAAAACGCTTTGAATAAGCTATATAGGTGGACAGCTCGGTGTGGTCTAGGAGTGAATCCCCACAAAACCGAACTAGTCCTCTTCTCAAGGAAATACAAAATCCCACCTATTGACCCTCCATCCCTTAATGGAACAAGCTTAACTTTCTCCAACGGAGCAAATACTTGGGTCTTATTTTGGATAGGAAACCAAGCTGGAAATCTAATGTACAAGAAAGAGTAAAAAAAGCCACTATTGCATTCTTCTCTCGCAAAAAAACCAAAACCAAAAACAAACGGGGCTTACAACCCAGATTCACTCACTGGCTCTAATCTCGGTCATTAGACCGATCATTTTGTACGGGGTAGTTGTCTGGTAAATTCCCTTGGATAAGACGATAAACCAGAAGTTATTAAGCAAAGTCCAACGTTCAACTTATCTGTGCATTAGCGGAGCACTGCGAACAACGCCTTCCGTAGCTATGGAGACTCTCTTTCATCTAACACCCCTCGATATTCTTGGTAGACAAATGGCAGCTTACTCAGCTATTCGCCTTAAAGCTACTTCACAGTGGTCCAAAAAGGTATATGGCCATGCCTCCATATTAAACAAGTTTAATATCTTCCCTAAAGGCGTTGACTATACCATACCCAAGTTAAATTTTGACAGAAACTTCCAAGTTACCGTCCCTTCCAGAGCATTCTCGAAAGAAGGTGGTTTCACGGAAGATAAGTCGTTACATTTTTGTACCGACGGTTCAAAAATTAACGGGTGGGTGGTGGTGGCTTCTCTGATAGGCTTAATTTAAACCTTTCTTTTCGCCTCCCAAACCACTGTAGCATGTTGCAGGCAGAGATAAGGGCAATAAGGAAAGTCTTGTCTTGGCTAAAGAAAAAACGTGATATTGGCCAATGATATCCGCATCTTTTCAGACAGCTAAGCAGCAATCAAATCCGTGACATAGGGTCATTCCGTTAAATTGTAAGGCTGGCAAACTTGCCAGGCATGGAATAAAAATACCCATCCTCCCAGACAAAAGTTTACTGGGTATGCTTATCGCTACATGTATACTTAAATTAAAGCTGGATGCTATTGAAAAGATAAATTCTAGGTGGACAAGTGATACAACTTGAAACAGATTTGGCCTAAGCTGGATCTGAATCGCTCTAGGAATTTGATTTCTCTCAATTGAATGAATAACAGCGCTGTTATAGGTGACATTACTGGACACTGTCTAATAGAAAAGAATGCGACAAGGTTTGGCGTATTCGCAAATGATTTCTGCAGAAACTGTATGGACGAGGAGGAGGAGGACACTATTTTTCACCTTCTTTGCATCTGCCCAGCTCTCTCCCAAAGAAGGAAACTCCACTTAGGATCCCTCTGTTTTAACGACCTAAATGACCTGAATGAAATAGACGGTAGGGACCTTCTACGCTTCATCAGAAGCTCCAAATGGTTCAATGAGTAGCCTAGATGTAGTATCACAATGGATCTATTACTGGTCTGAGTGTTTTGGCTTTCTTAGCTGACTGCCACCTCAATCTAACCTAACCTACGAACTTTACATCAGAAATTATTAGTTGAGAAAGTAGCACGAGTAAATAAATTAAATGCAACTAAGGATCATAACTATAGACAAAGGGACAACATCTTTAGAAGTGGAAATATAACAAAAAACAGTCCCAAATATAAAAGGTTAACCAAGTTCAAAATCGATTCGAACAATATTTAGCAATAAAAGGCAAACTAAATATTGTACTTGTAATTCACTTTAAGTTAAATTCTACTCTTTCCAGAGAATGGAAATAATAATCTTGTGCTTCATAATGACAAGCGTCTTAGGACAAAACCTGGAGATCATACCAATTCTAACAGAAAACGGGTTTATGATATACAAAGGTGTGTATTCGCTTGTGTCCCGTACTGTGCAGGTTCCAGCCCGGACGGCGAACAGCAACCACAGCCACCCGAGCATAAAAGAGAAACGAAACTATACCAGGGTAGTCCACATTGTAAATTTAACTAAATATTCTAATGCAATAGACATACTTCATAATAATTTGAATCAATTGGAATTAAACAATAATGACAGCAGCTATCAAATGCTACATCGGGAATTATCGTCTCTTCATAGACATTTTAATGCTATAACACCAGACATATACAAAGATAAATGTGTTCGACGTGGTCTTATAAATTTATTGAGAAAAGCGACGAAATACGTAGCGGGGTCTATGGATAACGATGATTCTGAAGACATTTGCAACCACTTAAAGAACTTAGATACGAACGGCAAACAGATGACCGACCAGGTTAACAAACAGGTAGTTATTAATAATGACCTTATCAAAGGCATCACCGAAATGACCGATCACATTAATACCACAGAGAAAAGGAACTAAGCAAATACTTACTAGGGAACATAACCGAAAAGAACATGCTTCTGTCAAGCCAATCAGAACTCATAGTACAAATCGAATGTATAGGAGGCATTATTCTACTAAGCAAACTTGACGTTCTGACACATGACATACTAACTGACGAAGAAATAAACGGTTACAAAATAACACTTAACATGATGCCTTATATTAGGAACAGTGTAATATTTCAAGATTATTTATGAGTTTCCGTTTTGCTAATACCGATTTTTACTTCTGAAACATTTTCGAAAGTTGTTATAATACCTTGTCCTAATAATAACTTAGAAGAAATCGATGTTGGCTTACGAGAAGTCATCATAAAAAAGACAATACTATTTTTGAAAAACCAAACAACCTAATTCAAAAAAAAGAAAATTTAAAATTTCGTGGTAATGAATGTAAAGGGTGGTTAAGTTTTAAGGGCCGATGTTGATTTTGAATAAAACACAAATTATTTAGGAAATTACTGTCATTGCTTTTTGTTATGATAATATTGGTATGGTTCAATTATGTATGGAACAAAATATCGGCCAAATGGCCGCCGCGACTTCGGCGGCACACCTCCATGGTCCAAATTTTCGATGACGCTGAGGCATAATTGAGGTTCTATGCCGTTAATGTGACGAATTATCTCATCCTTTAGCTCTTAAATTGTTACTCTCTTATCGACGTACACCTTTTCTTTCAAATAACCCCAAAGAAAGAAGTCCAACGGTGTCAAATCACATGATCTTGGCGGCCAATTGACATCACCACCACGTGAAATGACACGGCCATTGAATTTGTCGCGCAAAAGAGCCATTGTTTCGTTAGCTGTGTGGCAAGTGGCACCATCCTGTTGAAACCACATATCGTCCACATCCATATCTTCCAATTCTGGACATAAAAAGTTCGTTATCATCTCATGATAGCGAACACCATTCACAGTAACTGCCTGACCGGCCTCATTTTGGAAAAAATACGGCCCGATGATGCCGCCAGCCCATAAACCGCACCAAACAGTCACTCTTTGTGGGTGCATTGGTTTTTCGACAATCACTCTTGGATTATCATTCGCCCAAATGCGGCAATTCTGCTTATTGACGAATCCACTGAGGTGAAAATGTGCCTCATCACTGAAGATGATTTTCTTCGAAAATTGATCATCCACTGTTGCCATTTCTTGCCACCACTGTGACCATTGACGACGCTTGAAATGGTCAAGAGGCTTTAGTTCTTGAGTCAATTGCACCTTGTAAGCGCGTAAATGCAAGTCTTTA
Source organism: Pocota personata (assembly GCA_963082735.1). Lineage (NCBI taxonomy): Eukaryota > Metazoa > Arthropoda > Insecta > Diptera > Syrphidae > Pocota > Pocota personata. Next base: position 80,728,502 of record OY720429.1, read on the forward strand.
TGCATAATGTTCATCAACGACGAGCGTGAGAGGTGCAATTGTTGGGCACGCCGACGAGTTGAGGTGGACGGCTCTTCAGCCACACTATCGCGAACAGCAGCAATATTTTCTGCAGTACGAGCTGTACGAGCATGAACTGGTGTTTTCACATCTCCTACAGGCCCGGTTTGCACAAATTTTTGCACGAATTTTCCGATTGTACGCACATTTGGACGATTAAATTGACCGAAACATCACGAAATGCACGATATGCATTTTGATTTGAACGCCCATTTTCATAATAAGCCTGAATAACTTTAACGCGTTGCTCGATTGTGTAGCTTTCCATGGTTCAAATTGAGTTAGTCTGAAATTGAGAAATGTCAAATGAAATGCAGAAAAAAATTGACGTTTAGGTGTGGTTCACATTCAACATCGGCCCTTAAAATTTAACCACCCTTTATATGGAACCTATCAGTGAAAACCAGTACTTGTCCTTAAAGAAGAAGAAGTCTGTAACTCAAATAAATGAAAATACTATTATATTTTAACAAAAAGTGAAGCTTTTTCAAAATTGTAAAAACGACAATGTATTTAGTACACGTTGTTAAATTTAAAAATTGTAAAATAAGTGTTAATAATACTGAATTTTTAAACAGTGTAAAAGAATTTAGTGAAACAGTTATTTTTATTTATTTATTCATTTCGTCTTATAAGTTACAATCTTATTTTCGACTACTTCTAGTAATTTACAAAGTTATTAATTAGTTATAAATACTTTAATGATTACAATTAAATTTTACCATCACTAAGGTTAAATATTATAAAAATAATTAATACGATCAATAATAGCGAACTATTAAATACATCGAATATGAATCGAAAATTGTCAAATATACTTCTATGTCATTTATTACCCTGCTAACATTAATAATCATTGTAATTTAAATTATTAAATGCAAAAAGAAAGAAACTAAAATTGTAATTAAAACCAAGCCAATAGCTGACACATTTAAAGTCTAAAATACCTTTTTGGTGGACCAAAAAACTTATATTGGGAGGTGTCACGTAGAATTGTAAGTGACACTTCCGAGAATGTACTCACGGCACATCCACAGAAACTTTATCCGAGCATCGATTATCCAGTGTGCTGCTAATCGTCGCCTACCCTTTTTGCTCTGTCTTCATCTTTGTGAGAAGATATACGTAAAGTTAAGAGCAGAGCAGCGTCATGCACTTTAGCTGTAAGTATTACAGAATACCATGTAATTGTTAGCTGTAGTTTGCTATGAATAAATAAAGTTATACTATATGAAAGCAGACAGGACGTTCTGTTATCCATTTTCTTGAATAGCCTCTAAATTACGTATATTGTTGATTGGAAGAAGTTGGGAAGCCTCGAAACAGGAGAACATCTAAATCAGACTTATTTGTCGTTATAAATCCGTAAATGCTCTACTACCATGATTTTTTCAAGTATTTGAATCACGCACTTTGGAAACGCGAGGGGGTGACACCCATTTTTCGCAAGACATTTCCATACTGTGAGTGCAAATTTGAAATTTTTAATTAAAAAAAAATGTTGGTTTCTACAAAAAACATTTGCTTGTTCTGGGACAAACTTCAAACTTTTTTTTTTTTTTAAATTTCACTGGCATGTGTCCATAATTGGTGCGCTGAGAAATAAGACGAAAGAGTGGTGAGGACCTGAGGTACGCGGGTTGGTGTTGGAAGAAATCATACGTAGAAGCGCGGGGGATCAATATTACCAGCTTGGCACTTGCTGGCATTAAGCTCTAAAAAATTACTATGGCACCATACTGAAAATCGGTTCAAATCATCTTGCAGTGAGAAAAAGTCTACCGAGATGACATGATTCTGAAGATTTTCATATCATCCGCATATATAAAAAGGTGGGAGTTATTGATGATAAAATCAACATCGTTAATTGTCAAAATGAAGATCATTAGACCAAAATGACTGAATTTAAAGGGGCTCCCCGATGTGGCTTTAATAGAACCAGAAATTGAAGATCTGAAGAGGACTGCCAATATAAGCATTTTTCTAAGTAAGATAAACCCCGGTTGAATAACAAGAGCTTTAAGTTTGAGGAGAATGATTGTAATACGCAGGCGGCGTAATGATGGGCGTTGAGCCCAAACCGTATTCGCTTTTACATAATTTTAACGCTTCTTCCTAGTGTATTCGAATGGATTCAAGTGGATTCAAATGGATTAAAATAGTTCAAATGGATTCGATTCGTTTATTCTCCATGAAGTTTACAAATTATTCAATGTAGGTACAAGTAAAAATGAAATGCGAACTTACTCTTTTTTTAGCGAACTCGTGGCGTCGGTTTGGGCCTCAACTCGAAAATGGCGAAAAGACCAGAAATAGCCCGCCTTTATTCATTTCCCGAATGTTTTATGGCACGTTTTTCTGACATTTGACTGAGATATTTTTGCTTTGTTCGTTTGATTTATCTGTGGGTTCTGTTCGTTTTGGTTTGAAACCCAAACCACTAAATACATGAAATATTATAGCTAAAAGACAATTGCTTTTTAATTCATAAGTCGAAGGCTTTGCTGAAGTCGATGGCAACTACAAGTACATCGACTTCATTATTACCATCTTCCATAACACACAGAGTGCTAGATACAAACTCGGTGAGGTTGGTGGTTGTTGATCTGCCCTTATAGACTCCATGCTGGTTCGGGAAAAGGATAGTCGTGCAGTGAAAAAACAAAGACTTTAGGTATGCAGGACAGTCTAGCGATGGGCCGGTAGTAGGATATTTCACTTTTACAACCTTTTTTGTGAGTGGGGATTATATACAAATTTTTAAGATTTCGAGGAAAACTCTCTGCAAAATAGATAGATGAAATAGAAGTAGTAAGGGGTTGGACTAAATAGTTCACGCATTTTTCAGGCAGGACGTCAGGGACGAAGGAGTATTTGCCCTTTAGTTTGTTAATCTTATTTAATAACGACGCCAAAGTTACATCAATTGTGACTAAGGAGGTTTGGGGACAGTTGTCTAAGTAGCGGAAGTAGTTATGACCAGGTTGATTAAAGTCATTCGTAAACGATTGGCTGAGCAAATGAGCGAACAGGTGTGCGATTATTTTAGGGTCTGCCAAGGATTTATTAGCAAATTTCAAAGTGGATGGATAACTATCAGATTTCCGATTGGTATTAATGAACTAGAAACGTTTGGGACCATTTATCAGCGTGGATTGCATTCTGTAAAGATATTCGATGTAGAGATATACACACAGCAAAGAATTGGGAGTAGACGTGTTGGTAATGAGAAAAATCAGAGCCAGATTGAGATATGACGAATGCTTGCCATATTTTGTTTCTTTTGCTACGAAGTGAGCGTAGATCTTTATTATACCATGACGGGGCTGACGTAAAGTTCTTCTGAGGCACAAAAGCGACTGATTGAATGAGGCACGTGAAAATTTGGTCTTAAAAATACGCTAGAGCTTTATTGATACTGTCATCTTGGATAGGACTAAAGTTAATGTTACTGAGAAGATTATTAAGTTTAGCTAAAGCTGCCTTATGAAAGTTAAAGCCATATGAGTTCTCACAGTGACGAATTGTACTTAAGTTGTCGTAAGAAAACGTTAGGTATAGGGGTGGGTCGAAGCGATCCAATGTGGAGAGGATGTTTGCTGGTAGTTACTATGCAATTGGCGGCATCAGTTGAGATTATATCTAGTTGTCTACCTAAGTTATTCATAATGCCACTAATTTGAAAAAGGCTAGAATCAGAGAGACAGTCAGTGAAAAGGACTTCCTTTTGAGAGGAGGGTTTGCAGGAACGAAATGGGACACATCTTCAGACTGTGCCCATTGGAGATGGGAATCATGAAGTCATCGCAGGGTCTCCAATTCACATAGGGAATCGATCGCACCTACGGCAAGCTGATAGCCCTGGATTGGTTGAGAAGGGCAAATGTAGCAGCACAGTATGTAGAGATTACGCCTTGGGAAGGTGATTTTGACTAAGTTGTATTCGAAGTCATCTGTAGGCGAGGATTTAACAAAAGTTGAGTCACAGTTGTTATGTATCCCTAAAAGAACTCCACGACCAAAGGAATCGTCATCTTTCAATTAACCATCATCTCGGAAGATAAAGAAATCAGAGTTAAATAGCTAATTATTCATGAAATTATGAGATAAGTTCGTCTCATTGAGAGAAAAAATATCGTAGGGGAGATTTTACGAGTTAAGAAATACGGAGGAGATTTTAGTTCGCATAGCTCTCTCGTTCTGGTAATAAATAGACTGATTAGGGGCGAAAATAATTATTATGGTCGGCGCAATGTCGTTTGTTACATTGAGGCTCTCACGGAACTGAACAAATAAGTTCATCAAAGCATTCTTGTCAGTAGGGACATCCTCTTGAGAGATGGAAACCTTAATGTTGGTACTAGTTTGTCCATCAATACAGATGGAGTCTTCTTTATCGTGGAGGTAGGCAAGATAAATGCGGACATTTTCGTAAATTTTTCGATCTCACAAACGTGAGATTACCAAGCGGCTATCATCACCGGAATCTGCAAATTGCTTTGTAAGTTTAACAATGGGTGAAAGCAGCGGGTCTAAAAGGGGATGTGATGGTGGAGTTAGTGGTGCCGGCATTTGATGTTAGGTTAGAAGATCTAGGTGAGGCTGACGATGAGGGGGAAACAGGGTTAAGAGTGTGAGAATTAATGAAATTAGGGTAGATGTCTGGAGGAGTGCCTTAGTGTTTTGTGAGGGAGAGGGAACAGGCGAAATGTCGAAAGAAATTCGCTTGATGTTGGGCAATTTGGTAGCAGAATTAAAATTAGGAAATAAACCTATTTTGAAAGACCAGTTATTATTGGAGGGTTTCGAGTTCTTGAATGAATTGGAGAGCAAAGGATTAGAGGTACGATGTTTAGATCTAGAGTTAATTATAGGCTTAGAGCTAGTATTCTAATTATTAGGTCTTTTAAAAAATAGTCAACTTTCCCAGAGCGAGTTAATTTCTTGGAGAGTAGAAGAGCCAGTCGTAATTTCGAGGTAACAAAACCCTAAAGGATTGACAGTTTGTGGAAGTTGATCGAATCGCTCGGCATTTAACACCAGTGATGCAAAATTTTGTTTGAAGAAGTTGATTATCCAGGGTGGGTTAGCTTGTTTCGGAACGTTATTAATTAGGTGGGCAGTGAGATTTTTATTCTTTTTAACCCAGTGGTGGATGAGCGTTCTTTAAATTTGAGAATTCTACTGCTCCACTCCAATAAGGCCCAAGTTGTGCCAATTGTTCGATTGTTTGAGGTGTAGTAGCGGCAGTAGGTGGGGACGGTCGAGAGTCAAACATTGCAGTAGTTAGGCTAAGATCGATGTTAGCATTATAGAGTCCATCATGCAGGGATATGTTGTTAGATAGCTGTTTTTCACAAGAGATTAGGAAATCAGTTCGTCTGTGATTTCGGTGATAGCAAGCCTAGTGGAAGCCGATTCATCTCATAGAGAACTTAAGCAAAGATGGATCTCATCTACGCGGTTCATGAGGGTAGTTATTTGAGCGGCCAAAGCTTCAATTAAAAGGGAGTTATTAGACAAGGACTCAGTTAAAAGATGCATATCCGATTGACTAGTGTTGCGTAAAGTTTATTTAAGTTCGTTAATACGCGTAGCTACGGTGGAGAGAGAGTGTTTAGTTCACTAACAATTTCAACGACACTATTTAGGTTCTCAAGATTTCTGTGCAGTTTACGTTACCGCATAATTTTCCATAATTAGGTTACAAAAAAAAAAGCACGAACAAGCAATTTGAGCTAGCAGCGGGGTAAAAGCACTACGGGGTAAGCAAACAACGACAGAATCTTTCACGAGGCAGCACAAGTGAACATTTTAAGCGAGCACCAGGTTAAATGCACTACATGGTCGTAAAATACTGTGTATTTTGCAGCGTTAACAAAGAATTTGGAAAAATATATTTCCGAGGCAGAAGAAAAAACAAAAAAAAACACATCTGGTTTACAAAACATTAGGTTTACAAAACTACTTGGACTACGAAGCAAAGCCCAATTTTTAACAACAGTAGCTATACCAAAGGGAGTCTCTTACATGAACGAAATCTGCCAATTTAGCCTCAATAGTAGCAATACCAACAAGTCGTGTTACCATTTCTGTTATTAAAATGAAAATAAAATTTGTTATATTTAGTCTTTAAATCTGCTGGTCCTTAAAGTGGGCACATAAAGTGGGTAGTATATTTGCTTGCAATAGGAGTCTGTCAAACGAAGAGATTTACTGGTACCTAAAACACATGGACGAGACAATTACACGAACTATGGACAGTACGATATTTCGGTGTCAATGTACTGACAACGCAGACATATTCCGCAACTCAACAATTGACGCACAATACCAACAGAAAAGTAGATTGCTGTCAAGACTAAAAACCTTGAGGAATAATCAAAACGGCCTTCCGTGTCTTAAGATCCCCCGAACGACGAACAATGGAAAAATACTAATAACAGCAGGTATAGATCCAGGTAACATAGTAGAGAGTGACAACTTCTTTGTGATCGAAGGTCCGCAGGAAAAGGTAGAAGCGATAGAAGCGACTTTCCAGGAAGTGTACAAGGTGAATGATAGAATATCTCCGAACCACCTTGTGTACAAACGATCTTACATAGCTTAAGGTTATGAAGTTGTAGGTAACCTTTTATTTAAAAAAAAAAACAACAAACAAATTTAAAAATTCACAGCACTTTGTAAAAAAAAATTAAAAAAAGTACATATGTATATAATCACGTAGTTAGAATGAGGTAGAATAAGGCAGAATAAGGTAGGTTAAAATTTATTTTAGAGTAGTTTTCAAGTTTTATATATGAATCAGAAAATGTTCATTTCCTAAATTTTGTCTCGTCATTAAAATGTTTTTTAGTAATTATCAGCAATAAAATATGAAATAAATGAAGGATATACTCGTAAGTTGGGTTACTTCGAAAGACATAGTGTAAGTATTAGGTTTAGCTTAGAGCTCGCGCATGAAGCCAGTAAGTTAGAGTTAACATAGATAAATTAGTTAAGCTAGTTTTAAGCGTTTTTCTGTCTAGCATGTAAGTAATTCTGAATTTAATGAATTAAAATGCACTAAAAATTAAAATGAAAAAAAGTGTGTTTGCTTGTAACCCGAGCTGTGCAGGGGAACAGCAACCAAGAGCCACCCTAAGTTTCTCCGACCAGTACACCAAAAATGTATTTCTGCCTGGTAGTACAATGGACTACTTCCATTGTAGTCAACAAAATAATTTATATTCTTAAAGATAGAGTCTTCGATTTTGGGCATGGGAAACATACATGACTTCGTGTTATGATTAATATAATATTGCGGTTAAATGTACGCGGTGCAGTAATTTTTTGACAATGTAGTTCAAAAATGACAAGCAAATAATGAAAAAATATTCGATTATTCGAAATCAAATTAGTACAGCGATACACGATTGCAACACTTAATACACAATACGGGTGGGTCTTGTAATATTTCGCTACCCTTGCAAGAAGAAATGGTATAAAGAAATTTTTAAATGTGACTTAAGATTTTACACTAGTTACTTTTTTTTACACCTAATCGTGAATATTCGTCATTCTGTTGGCGATATTTCTGATAAGTTACAGTTATCTTGAACGGAAAACATGGAGCTATCATACAAATTGAGTTATATTTTCGGAACCGCTGATTAGTTTTATACCGAAATACTGCAGGTCTTGAGTACTTCTTCATGTAAGCATTTTATAAAAGGAATCATTCGAATAGGTGTACTCTTGCAGAGTCATTTCATTTTAACTTAAGTTGCCTGTTTGAACATGATTTACACTCGCAAAAATAGCTTATGTCGATATTAGAATCGATTTGCAGACCACCTACCGAATTAAGTTTTTTTCAATATGAATTTTTTTTAGTCAAACTAGCTTATGTTAGGATTTAAGCTGTTTTGCCAAGTGGTTGTAGTCAATTTTCGATTTAAGAAAATAATATAAGACATAAGCTATTTCAATAGTGCTAATTTTGTCGAGCGACTTAAGCTATTACAAAATGTTGTTATAAAATCGCATTTCTACGTAAACAAATACGTAGAAATGCGAAACCCAGATCAAAAAAAAAACTTTTAAAAATTGCAACGTGATTAGCTAACAAAGTAGATTTTGGCTTAAGTCGACATAAGCGACTCTAACTTATTGCCACAGATATAATCAGACACATGAACAGTCACAGTGCAGAAAATTGCTTTTCTTTACATTTTGAGAATAAAACAAATACAATAGAATCTCACCTTAATTGCGGTACAATTTTCGACCCCATTGCCACACTACCTTTTTCTAAAAATATGGAAATAATAAATAAATTAAGTGAACTTAAATTAAATGTTTGTAGTTTACATATTATCATTAAAACTTAGGTACTTGAAGCGCCCAAAAACCTTTCCCTATTATTTATCAAATGCAGACGAAGAGCCTATTTTTTATTTATGTATAATTTGCACGCGCCAAAGGGGATATGAATACCCTTAAATTATTTCAGGGCACGGGTGTTTGTAGAGAGTGAGGGAGAGAGATAGAAAGATTGGTGTAGCGGGTTTCAAACTCAGGTGGTACTAAATTTTAGTATACTCCAAGGGTGGTGTCTTTTTGTTTTGTTCTTATTCTCGTTGCTTATTATTCACAGTATTTTTTTCAGTCCTCCTAATGTCATCATCACGTACAAGTTGCATTTTCAGTGCGCGTTAAAGGGGATATAAATACCCTTATACTAATTCAGGACACGGGTATTTTCGAGGAAAGGAGGAAGAGACAGATTGTTGTAGTTGGTTTGATGTTTGGTGGTATAAGGTTCCAGTAAACTCCATGGGTGGCGTCCAGACAACTGTGGAGTTTTTTTTTGTTTTGCTTTTATTGTCGTTGATTATGATGCACAGTATTTTTACCGTCATAGTGATATCATCACAATCAAGTTGCATTCCAGTCGTATGATCACCCTACTGCCAGTGTTGTACCTTCGCAGTAGTTTTCACTATTGATCGGCTTTTTATTTATTTCATGCGCAATATATACATGATTTTTGACATCAGGATTTGAACAGTGAACTTGCAGCGTGACAAGCGATGATGTTACGATGATGTTGATATAATTTTGAAAATGATATTCCGCAGAGTTTTTTTTTTTTTTTTGATTTACAAAAGTAAAAAATATCAAAAGTGTCATATTTCAAAAATTAAGTTTCACATCAAAATTGCGAAGAAAAAGTATCACTTTTGATACAAAAGTATTATTAACACTGAACCGGACCCAGTAAAGCAGAAAAAAAAAAAACAGAGAATCACTGTATAGATATGTTCACTGGGTAAAACTACTACATGATGATGAAGAAGTTCACAAGATTAATTTTCTGTGCCACTGCTCAAGCATTTGCCACTTATAAGGACCAGTTAACCCTGCAGTCGTCGCACACCAAAAAGTCACACCAGTCGTCGCGCGGATTACATATGTAATCCATTTTAAAATTAAAGTAAAACCCGTATGCTTTAATTTTTTCAAATTTATTTTGCTGCAAAATGCAATTACATATTACTTAAAGATAAAAAACATAAATTATTACTTCATAATACAAAAAAAAAAAAAAAATTAAAAAAATAAAAATTTCGGATTTCTTGTAGAAAAAAAGGAACTTTGGTGGATTACAATAGTAATCCGCGCGACGACTGCAGGGTTAAAGAACTATCTGATAGGTCGTTGCTAAACATGTGTAAATTTAAAAAGATCACCGGATGATTACGGATATAATCTTAAAATCTAGAAATGACAAAAAATCGTACAGAACGATATCGATCCTGCCGATGATACCATATGCCAATAATATGTCAGAATTAAGCATTCCAAAATTGAGCAGGTTTATAGAATTGCCAATGAAATTGAGAAAGCCCGGAAAGAGAAAAAGTTATATTCTATTAATTTTCTTGACGTCCAAAGTATGAGAGGAAAAGTATAAGCTAACACAGGCCCATCCGAAATAGTTGTATACAAGATTTTAGAATCCTGCTTAGCGAACAGACTTTTCCGAGTTAAACAAGGAACTGAATACTCACAAATTACGGCAAGCGGTATGGCAATGGAAAATTCAGTTAACATCTGAAATACTCCAACGAACTATGGATAAAATTTGCGGGTTGGCAAAGATTTGGCGCTTTGTTCATAACGAGACCAAATCAACGCATGTTAACTTTACTCACAAAAAAATAGGTTGTTTATTTATCATTTACATTTATTTAAATTAAAAATACCATATGCAAAACGATGCGAAATATCGACGAGCTCAAAAATAGATTCAGACAAATGTATTCACTACTTGGAACACTTTACAAGTTAAGCGTATATAAAACACTGCATTTATGTCAACAAGTCCTAAAACCTATGTAGACGTATGGCATACAACTTTGGAATACTAAAGTGCTAAGAGCAATTGTGAATACTTTGTTGTATACTAGAAACAATGATATCCACAAAAACTTAGAAATAGCTACGGTTATAGACGAAATAATGAACTTTGCCCGCAAACTCTGTACTCGTAATTGTGCCCACACACATTGTTATGCTCGCACAAGACGTTTCTTGTAACATTTCAGTCTCCTACTCTATTACAACAGCGGCGAAGTGCCGATAACCCAGTTCAGCACATGTGCAAACATTGCAACTGACCCACTGCGGCGAACACACAAGTACCGTCACACTGACCCACTCAAGTGCCCGCAATAAATAAACGAAAATGTCACAAAGTATTCAGTATCAAGTGTTACGTATTCTTGCGACCACCGTGTAAACAAACAAGTGCAAGAATGGGTCGCACGAATCGAATGCGCAGCGGTGGGATATTTAGGTTAAAGCATCTGCCTAGAATCCCGAAAATTATTCAGTGCCGTGAAGTGCAGTCAGAAATCCAAATTGTTTTTTTTTTTTTAATATATCGAAAATAATTCAGTGCCGTGAAGTGCAGTCACAAATTCATAACCAAAAAAAAATTATTATATCTAAAACAATTCAGTGCCGTAAAATTGAAAAATTCATTCCCCATTTGAAGACACACCCCACAGAGATAAATCAATTCCTGTGGACGTAAGAAGGAAAGAAAAAATTGCCACGCCACATGTATTAAATGAAAGCTATATTTATATTAAGTAAACAAACAAATTTCAACAGTATCTAAAACCTCAACTTCAGGACCAATGTCAGTCAATCGCTCCCCACATAAAGACAAACAGTCAAAAGTTAAAAATAAAGAGTTACCCAAGCTGAGGGTCGTGGATACCATCCCGCCTATTCTAAAACGATTCGCTAGAAACACATCCGCAAATCCCCTCGCGAAATAACCACACGCACTTAAATACCACAGAGATTTCCCATGTACAACCCAAAATGACATTTAATTCGTCACAAGCCATCAAACTCATACCCGAGGTCGACGGTTCCGCAAGATCTCTGGACCATTTTGTTTAGTTGGTGGGCCTCCAAGAAAACAAAACGTGTACTGAAGAAGAAAAGCTGGAACTCATTGACATAGGGAAGTCAATATTAGCAGGCAGGACATATAACATTGTGTATAGTAAGATGGTTGTCCGATAAATTTTTAGAATGTAGCAGCACTGTTTCTTTCGACGTTTCCAAATATCATATTTATAAAATTCGAAACTTTTTGCGGTAAGAAACAGTGGCACGATAAAGAGCACTTAGTGCTTTCGTTTTTACAGTGTGTTTTAATTAACAATTTAGTCAAAAATTGGAAGTTTCTGGTGAAGGATTTCGTTGGATGATTTTTTATGATTTTAAATGTGGTCTAACTCAACTACAACGCATAGATAGACTTCGTTTGGCTTTTGGTAAAAAAATGCCATCCAGTGCTACAATTTATAACTGGTTTGCTGAGTTCAAACGCGGTCGTGCTAGCGTCAGTGATGAATTTCGTGAAGGTCGCCCTTGAAGTGCTGTTGTTCCAGAAAAGATTGATGCCGTACGCGCCATGATTGAAACCGATCAGCATGTAACATACCGTGAGATAGAAGCAACCTTGGGCATTAGTAAGACCGCAATTCAATTAATATTGCATAAGCATTTAGCTGTGAAGAAGCTTGATGGATACCACACAAGTTGACGATGCTCAAAAAAAAAGTCGTGTCAAATGGTGCAAAGAAATGATAAATAAATTCAATCGTGGTGCTTCAAAAAAACGCGTACAGCATATCATAGCTACGGGAAACGAAACCTGGACATATTCGTATGAACCCGAATCTAAGCGACAATCGGCTGTTTGGGTATTCCAAGTTGAGCGAAAACCGACAGAAGTGACTCGTTTTCAAAGCACTTCGAAAAAAATGATTGCTTGTTTTTTCGGTAAATCGGCTACAGTGGCTTTAGAGATTCGAAAAACTGTTAATGCCGATTGATACACAACCATTTATTCGCCGCAAGTCATAAGTGAATTGCGTAAAACAAACAAAAAACTTCATGTCATCCTCCATCATGACAATGCTAGTTCACACACAGCCAGTGAAACAACTGAATTTTTGAATTTTCAAAACGTCGAATTAATGAGCCATTGTCCATATTCTCCTGATTTATCACCTAATGACTTCTTTCTGTTCCCGTTCATAAAAAATAAAATGCGTGGTCAACGCTTTTCAACTCCCGAAGAGGCTGTAGAGGTGTTCAAAAAGCATGTTTCTGAGGTGTCGAGTTCAGAGTGGAACAAATGTTTCGAAAATTGGTTTTATCAAATGGAAAAGTGTATAAATCTTGAAGGAGAATACTTTGAAAAACAATAAACCATTACTCGTAAAAGTAATAAATTTGTGTTTCTTCTTACTTTTTCTAAAACCTTACCGGACAACCTTAGGAATTATGATGCTTGGCCGGAGTTAAAAGATGCACTAGTCAAAACCTTCAGGAAAACACGGTCTATGCCAGTAATACATACTGAAATTTTCCAATTTCAGCAAAGGTTTGGTGAATCAGTCCTGTCCTATATGGAAAGTGCGCATGCACTGCTTGATGCACTGAACAATGTGAATGCCTTGACCCAGGATGCATCCGCAAACCAAGCTATCCGCCTCAGTTAAAGCTTCTGGTAAAAAGCGCAAGATGGTAAGACCTCGACACAGCTAACGATATCGCTATGGAAGAAGAAAAACTCGCGGTACCCAGACAAAACTCGAACCAGGGATATACGACAAAATATTGCCATAGCTGTAAAACAAAAACACATAGCACAAACGATTGTCGAATAGTGAAAAATGGGGATCACCGTAACAACGATACGAGACCTACATACTCCTCGACACTAAGACCAACGTCCAGTAGCAATTTCATGAACCACTGAACAGTTCACAATAACGGCCAACCGTTCTTAAATAAGACGTACAAAGTACCATTCTATGTAGGTACTGCAAAAAACAAGGGCGCACTATAGACGAGTGCCGAAAAAGACCTTTAATAGTCGCAGAAATTCTGGTAGCAAAACTAGCTTCAGTCAGGGAAACTCCTCGCGACCTGGCACGTCCAGCATGCGGAGTCAGGTGAAGAATCTAAACCAAGGTGCATAAATGAGCAATCACTAAATCACAGAATCTCGAAAAATTAACCTAAAAACCCAAATCCATTCATAAAAAAATAATTCTCAAAACCCAAATCTACTACTTCTCAAAACCTTAAATAAGGATCGGGAAATAAATTCTACGAAATCTAAATCGAGAAATAAATTCTCAAAATCAAAATCGGGATAACGTTGATCAAAAATCAAAACCAATTTCACTAAGTCGAGACAAAATATCTCAAAAATCGAAATCAATTTAACTAAATCTAGGTAAAATATCTCAAAATACTAAATCTAATTCTCACAACCAATTCCCGTACTCATACAAAATCCAAATCGATATTACAAAAAAAAAAAAACTAACTCCATTCTAAATCAAACGCACACAACTGGTCAAACTCCAAAACAAATCGAAAGTCTAAGACAATTCCTAATGCAGAGTCCTACTCCTAATACCCACACTAGCACTGGTAAGCACCACAAATCTATCGTCAATTTCAGCTCTGTTAATAGAACCTCGAACTTCAAAAGTCAGATCAGAATATTTTCAAAGGAGTTCAAATCCCCGATGAATGGGTAAATATAGACACCATTATCACATTAACAGGTATAAGTGACATACCCACATCAACACTAGGTACTACTAAGCTTACTCTAGAATTCATACATGGCCAAAAGATCACTTACACATTATTACACATAATTCCAAATAACTTCCCAATCACACAAGATGGCATAATCGGTGAAAATTCAACACAGTAGTGGACTACAAGGACAACACATTCATAAATATGAGAATACACTTCTGCTACGACCACAGACCATTGACCATCCCTGCGAGATCCGAAAAGTTCACAAAATAAGGACCAAATCTATTTCGCTAGAGAAATTCTACCAGGAGCATACATTTCATCAAAATAATCACACCGACAGATGGCTACGTACACATATTAGTACTAAAGACAAACAATGAAGAAGCGAATATCAAAAACCTACTCCTCAAAACCGAAAGTGTGAGCAACTATGAAGTGTATAGCTTAAGGTTAACAATGATCAACCAAGTAGTAGAAGAAAGACTGACGAAACTGCAGTCAGAATTAAAACTAGAACATTTAAATAAAGAAGAAAATAAGTCAATAGAAACAATATGTAGGGATTACATTTATCTATTTTTTTTTATAGAAGGCGATTAACTAACGTCCACTTCCGGAATAAAATATTCCATCAAAACCAATTCTAACATACCACCCGTCAATGATCGCCCTTACCGATCACCCGAAAGCTCTAGCTTATGGAATGCGCCACTACTCGTCGTCCACAAGAAGGGAAATCAAAAATGGGTAGAAGTAATAGACTATAGGAAATTAAATGAAGCCACAATTCCAGTCGCATATCCAATCCCCAACATAGAAGAAATTTTTGGGTAAGTCGGAAACTCTAAATACTTTTTCAGCATTAGATCTAGCGAACGGTTTCCACCAAATAGAAGTTACTGAAGAGGACAGAGAAAAACCCGCGTTCAGCACACCCAACGATCGCTTTGAGTTTAACAGAATGCCGTTTGGTTTTAAAAGAAGCCATAACGAAACCACCATATTAATCTATCCAAACTTTAATAACACATTCTACATCACCACTGACGCCAATAACGAAGCCAGCGGCGCAGTAACTACGCAGAGAGACCAAGATACAAACGATTTACCATAGCATACGCTAGTAGAATATTAAATAAAGTAGAACGGAATTATTCTACCATTGAATAGGAAGCTCTAGCAGTCGCTTGGGCGGTGACACACTTTCGACCATAAGCCGCTTGTAAGTATGTTTAACTTAAAAGATCCCTCTTCAAGGATAATGCGCTGGTGCATCAAGCTAGGAGAGTTCTATTTTATGGTAACCTATAAAGGTGGACATCTAAACACAAACACAGAGGCAATATCACGGTTAAATGCAGCCGAAGTTAAAGTAGTGACCCACAGCCAGAGTTAATTACCCACAGATAAAGTTATGCAAGAAAGCAACATCATGGAGATCTCAGACTCAGACTAAATTAAGCAAATAATGTACGAATTTCATGACACCCTTTAGGAGGTCATCAAGGAGTCAAAAGAATCTAAAACGAATCAAAATAGAAGACAATTGGAAAAATACGACATGGAAGGAGCATACTCCCCGTAAACTTTTGTCAACTTTAGATAAATTTCCTTAGGGGTTAACCCATCCAAAACGAAGAATTTTATCACCGCACGATATTTAAGTTTATAAATTTTAACGAAAAACACGCAAGACGACTACTGCAAAAATTCGTGTAAAGAAACTACTTGAAAGAACAAGTTGAAACTTGTCATACGAAGTAATGAGAAGTACACCCAGACAGGAAACATAATTTTTTGCTGATTGGAATACCATCTCTGCGTTAGGCCGAGAACTTTTCACCTTGCCCTCGTATGCACCTTGCCCTCGTATGCACAAGACCTATGTCAAAGAAACAAATTATATTCCCGTAGTACGATACCAATGCTCATCACCACAAATAGCAAAAGTTCCACTCTCGATCACAGAAGATCATAACAAATACATACTCACAGTTCAAGATGATCTTACTAAATTCGTCCAAGCAGTCGCAATACCAAATCAGGAAGCTCAATCAGTGGCAGAGTTATTAGTAAAGAAATTTATTTGTACTTATGGTATACCTCAAACAATACTCACGGACCAAGGAACAAATTTTACTAGTGAATTATTCAAAAATGTCTGTAAAATCCTAAAAATTAAAAAGATTCAAAGCAGACTGTACCATCCAAAATCAAATGGTGCACTTGAGAGGTCACACCGAACTTTAAGTAACTATTTGAGGAAGTATGCAAGCAACGACCAAACTAACTGGGATAGATATATCGAGTATACAATTTTCAGTTATAAAACAAAAGAACACACAAGCATTAACTATAGCCGTTACGGAGCTCTCCTTGGATTTAAACCCCCAGTTCCCTCCGTTCTAAATAGACAAATACAACCTGTGTATAATTACGACGACTACATTACGAATACCAAAACCAAGTTACAAACAGGTTACAAAATCATCCGCGAAAACCAATTAAAAGCTAAAGAAAGATCGAAGGAGTACTACGACCGAAATTCAAATCAAATCAGTCATATAGTACTTACTTACTTATGTCCTATATCCCCTTGTGGATCCTAAGGCCTCGACTATGCCTACGCGCATAGTGTATGGTTTCTGGCAATGTGTCTCAGCTCTGTGTAGCTTTGACAATAGCAATTAATTTATCAGGAATACCTCTCCTACGTAAGGCACTCCATATAAACTCCCTGTTAACACTATCGAACGCCTTCTCAAAATTGATGAACAGCAGGTGAAGTGGCGATCGATATTCAATGCACTGTTCGATGATAATCCACAGGGTGTTGATGTGGTCGACACAGGAGGATCCAGAGCGGAAACCTGCTTGTTCGGCATCGAGTGTATCTTAGCTATTATCTTAGCTACAACAGCCAGCACGCAGATACCTCTCCAGTTTCCGCACTCCATTAAACTACCTTTCTTAAGAAGCTTGACGATCATTCCCTTTTTCCACTCGTCAGGAAAGCTCTCGGCTTCCCAAGCTCTCTCTATAAGTGGAAGCAGAAGCTCAGCCGATGTTGTTGGCGCTGCTCGTAAGAGCTCTGCGGGAATACCGTTAAGTCCGACCGCCTTGTTGGTTTCAAGTGCTTTGATCGCGGTAGTGATCTCATCCTTACTGCGAGTCGCGGTGCGTATTCGGTCATTTCTTCCCTCGGGCAACTCAGTCTGATTGGGGAGCATATCGCTAGCGAATACAAGATTTAAAACCTTCCATCTCTTAAGCTGGTCCTCATCCGAAATAATCAAGGAACCGTCTAGGCTTTTTACTGGGTGTTGGCTGGAGCTGCGACCACCTGTCAGCTTTTTAGTGATTCTGTAGACTTTCCTACTATCTCACCTTCGTGTAGCATCTTCTGCTTCTGTAGCCAGCGCGTTGATGTAGTTGCGCCTGTCACGTCGCACGCTACGCTGAACTTCTCTCATCTTCATGCGATATAGGGACTCTAGCTCATTACTCCCTGTTGCTGGAGCGGCTGCAATCCGAGCTTTTAGCTGTTTCCGTTGTCAATCCGTCTCCAGGTATCCTCGGAAAGCCACGCCCTATGCCTTTCTTGTGATCGACCGGCAATTCTTTCAGCACCAGATGTAAAAACATTTTTCACAGCGCACCAATGGTCTTGAATGGTTGTGTGCAGTGAGCTGCTGATTGCTTCCACACTTTGCGAAATGTGCTCCCTTAATTGTTGGCGTACTGAGGGATAACTAAGTCTGTCAATGTTGAATGCATACATCCAGAACTCTCAACTGTCAAGAGAAGAAATACAGTACCATTGAAAAAGATCTTCACTCAATACCTGTTCAGCCGCAAATTTAAAATTCATACCGATCACAGACCTTTGGGGTGGTTAGATGCCTTAAAAGAACCCAACTGCTACAGCGTTTGAAAATAAAACTTAACTAGTTTGAATTCCAGATCGAATATATTAAAGGCAGGAAAGCAGTTGGAAACTATCTGCCTAAATATGAGCTATGCCCGATCTGACGTAGCTATAATACATAGTAGTGTATAGTAGTCCGAAAGGCCTCTAAATATTTATGAAAATATAATATGCTCTTGGAGCGATGTTGAAAACATGAGTATGTCATCCAAATATACTACGCACATTTTCCCAGTGTAATGTAGAACGTCGTTCGTCATTCTCTGAAAGGAAGCAAGGGCATTTTAAATATTAAGCAAGAGCATATTAAATTTAAATTCGCAGTGGGCATCTGCAGTTGGGAGAGCAGTTGTCTGTCTTTCTTTCTTGTCAATAGAGATTTGATGAAAACTCTTTGCAAAGTCGAGGTTTGAAAAGTATTGAGCATTACCCAATTTGGAAAAAATATCAACCACATTAAGAATGGTGAATTTGTCGTCTGTTGTTATATTGTTTAATTTACGAGAATCAACAACGATGCGCAACTTTTGTTGACCCGAATTATCAATTTTCTTTGGGACAACCCAAATCGGGGCATTATACTGGCGGGTGGAATAAACGATGATTCCCAAACTAAGCATTTCTGGAATTTGCTTTTCGACTTCTTGTTTGTAAGCTTCGGTATATCTGTATGATTTAGAAAATACAGGTAAGTCGTTTTTTTTAATTTTAAGAGTGTATTTAACCACAGATGAAAGATTATCACCTTCTTGGTAAAAAAAAAACTTTTTAACTTTTTTGCGTAAAGTTAACGTTAAAGTTTTTTTTTCCCCGAGGGTTGGTGAAAAATCTTCCATAGACACTATGAGGATAGCAAGCGCGTGCTCATAGTAGTGTCAGATTCTTACTGACTAAAAGAACACCACCCTGCGATTTAATTTGTTATATATTGCAACTAAGAACGACCTTAGCAAGCAATTTTTCTATCATGAAAAAAACTCGTTTGGCAGGTTACTTTCCACTGAAAGATCCTGCACGTTCCGCAATCTAGGCGCGGTTGATTCCTATCTCGCCAAGTCGAAAGGTTTCGTCCTTTATAGTCGGCGCAATAAATTGCTTTCATCCAGAATTTGTAGGATTGTATTGTTGACATGTTCGATTAGTCGGTTTCTATGCTTTCTCATGAAGCTTCTAATTTCAGCTTCGATTGTCGGAATTCCGAGATCCCTGTGGATATCATCGTTTCTAGTATACCACGGTGCGTGGACAATTTCTCTTAGCACTTTATTTTGAAAAGTTTATAAAATATTGGCGTTTGTTTTTTTGGTACAGCCCCAAAGTTGTATACCGTAAGTCCACACCGGCTTTAGCACTTGTTTGAATAAAAGCAGTTTGTTCTCAATACTGAGCTGAGAGTGTTTTCCGAGCAGCCAGTTCATTTCTCTATATATGATTTCGAGTTCTTTACGTTTCATTTTCACGTACGAACTCCATTTCAGTTTTGCGTCGAGTGTTATTCCAAGGTATTTGGCCTCGTTTGCAAAAGGTATTCGGGCCAAGTTTACGTGAGCAGATTTCAATTCATTGAGGGTGATCAGCCAGTCCCTCGTCCATGCATTTACTTTATTCAGTGCGTTTTGCAGTTTTGCAGTCGTTACTTCGATTGATTTACCTACGGCTAGGATAGCGGTGTCATCGGCAAACGTAGCCAGGATAGTGTCATCTTCTTTCAGTATATCTCGAGTATATAACAGATAGAGAAGTGGCCCAAGAGCGCTTCCTTGCGGTACACCGGCCGAAATTTCTTTGAGCTCCGAGTATTCATTTCCATGTCTAACACGGAAGAGTCTATTCCCGAGATATGATTCTAGAATATCGTATAGGCATACAGGGAGAACTTGTCGTAATTTGCAATTGAAGCCATCATGGCACACCTTATCAAAGGCTTTCGAGGCGTCAAGAAACATATCTTTTTCTCTTCAAGTGCTTTCTCGATTACGTCAGTAATTCTATGCACCTGGTCAATTGTCGAATGCTTACTTCTGAACCCAAACTGGTGGTCAGGGATAAGATTATTTCCTTCTATAACCGTTTGGAGACGACTTAGTAATATCCTCTCGAAAATTTGGGTACAATTGGAAGTAGTGAAATTGGTCTATAAGATTTTACCTCATTTGGCGGCTTTCCTGGTTTTAAAACCATTATAATTTCCGCAACTTTCTATTTGTTAGGCACGTGTTTTAATCTGAGCGCAGTATTGACAATATGAAGAACCTTAATCAATGCTTTTCTAGGTAAAGCTTTGAGAATTTCTCCGGTGATCAAGTCATAACCAGGAGCTTTCTTAGGTTTTAGATTCCCGATCTCATGTTTGAGTTCCCTTAGCGTTGCACTTGTAAGTGCTAAATCGTCAGATGGTAAATCCGCCCTATTGACATTGTCGTAAGACACTTGACCATCGTACGGTTTAAAGGTGTCTTCCAAGTGGGCCGGAAAAACGTCCGCTTTTTCTTTATCTTCCCTTGCCCATTCATTGTGATTTAATATAATTGGCGGCGCGAGGATCTTGGGTCTTTTCGTGCCTTTTACAGCTTTCCAAAATGAATAATTGGAATCGTTTTTCGCTGTTAAACTTTTAAGATAAGAGCCTATCGCACGATTCTTAAACTCCTTTATAGTCTTCTTCAACGAATTGCACAGGTGATTCAAGTGAGCTTTATGTTGCGGAGCACGACTCTGTTGCCATTTCTTACGCGCTTTTCCTTTTTCCTTGACCAATTCTTTTATTTCCGTAGGATATCGTAGACCGTATTTGTCCGGAGTTTTCCTTGGATTGGGAGTATTATTCCAAGAGGCTAGCTGTACGATCTCAACGAAGCGATCAACTTCAACCTCAAGTTGATAGGGTGTCGTAAGTGGAACGCTCAGTTCAACATTATCTTCAATTTCGTTCCTAAAGCCTTCCCAGTTAGTTGTTCTACCGGTTAATCTCGCTGGCTCTAGGGTATAGACTAGTTTTTCGCTCAATGTCAAAACAACTGGGGAATGATCAGACGACAGATCAAAGCTCTCTTCAACTTTAATGTGGTTGGTAGAAATTCCTTTCACGACGAAAAAGTCGATCAGGTCAGGCATTTTCGAAGTATCAGTTGGCTAGTAGGTCGGTTTATCCGTCGAATGAAAATCACAACTGTACTCCATACCTGCCTCATAGAGCATTCTGCCTTTTTGCGAACTGTGTCTTGAGCCCCAGAATGTATGTTTCGCATTAAAATCGCCACCAATAATGAAATTAGGTTTCAGCAATTTAAACAAGTTAGTAAAATCACTTTTTTCAAGCGCGGAACGCGGTGGGCAGTAGATAGATGAGATTTTAAGAGTACGCTGACTATTTTTTACTCGAATCGTGCACAGTTGCAAAGTTTCAAGCTCTATCTTTAGGTCTTCGGATTGTTCGATGCAGTCTTTAATAAACAATGATGATCCGCCTCTCGCTTTTCCCGAAGGGTGACAAGCCTGGTAATCATTATAGCCTTTTATTTTTAAATGCGATTCGTTTTTTACGTGGGTTTCAGAAATCAAGCAAATATCGGTATCTTTTTCACGCAAGAATAACTCCAATTCGTCAAGTTTTTGCAAAAGTCCATTTGCATTCCAAGTACATATTTTTAACATTCGTTTTTCATTCATATTCTAGTTGGAGTACGCGTTTTCCCTGAAGCCTATCTGGTAGCCAGAAACTTCTAGCAAATTCTTCGACCACTGGAACAAGAAAAATTCTGATGTAATAATTCCAAGATGACAATCATTTCGTGCAGTTATAATTCTCTCTTGTTCTCTTTTATCCGTGATATTATCCGAGCTGTGTTGACTAATTTCAGACACGAACCTCAAATGAAAAGACACTTCGGAATTTGTTGCCTGTTCGAGGGCGTAGTTATTATGCTACATTATGTTACACTGCCCTCCTCTTAGACTTCTTCGTCCCGAACAAGTGTGTCCTCACTTCGGCCATTGTATCGACTCAGTCGGCCCACATGAACCACTTTCATTTTGGCCCTTGGTCCTCGCTGGATGCGGTAGACAACATCGTTGATGCGGGTTATTATTCTGTAGGGACCCTCCCAGTTCTGCTGCAACTTAGGTGATTTCCCCTTTTGGCGATGGGGATTATACAGCCACACTAGATCTCCTTCCTGGAATCCTGACGTTGTTGCCTTGGCATCATACCTGGTCTTCATGCGGTCGCTCGTTATCTTAATCTGGCTTCTGGTCCTTTGGTGTATGTCCCTAAGCCTTCCCCTAAGGTCCGCCACGTACTCTTCTTCATTTCTGGACTCATTGGTAGGAAATCCAAATTTCACCTCACTGGGTAAACGAGCTATTCCACCAAATAAGATTTCGAACGGCGTATGTCGAGACCTTGGGCCTTTTGGTGCCTTTTACAGCTTTCCAAAGTGAATAATTGGAATCTATCGCACGATTCTTAAAATCCTTTATAGTCTTCTTCAACGAATTGCACAGGTGATTCAAGTGAGCTTTATGTTGCGGAGCACGACTCTGTTGCCATTTCTTACGCGCTTTTCCTTTTTCCTTGACCAATTCTTTTATTTCCGTAGGATATCGTAGACCGTATTTGTCCGGAGTTTTCCTTGGATTGGGAGTATTATTCCAAGAGGCTAGCTGTACGATCTCAACGAAGCGATCAACTTCAACCTCAAGTTGATAGGGTGTCGTAAGTGGAACGCTCAGTTCAACATTATCTTCAATTTCGTTCCTAAAGCCTTCCAAGTTAGTTGTTCTACCGGTTAATCTCGCTGGCTCTAGGGTATAGACTAGTTTTTCGCTCAATGTCAAAACAACTGGGGAATGATCAGACGACAGATCAAAGCTCTCTTCAACTTTAATGTGGTTGGTAGAAATTCCTTTCACGACGAAAAAGTCGATCAGGTCAGGCATTTTCGAAGTATCAGTTGGCTAGTAGGTCGGTTTATCCGTCGAATGAAAATCACAACTGTACTCCATACCTGCCTCATAGAGCATTCTGCCTTTTTGCGAACTGTGTCTTGAGCCCCAGAATGTATGTTTCGCATTAAAATCGCCACCAATAATGAAATTAGGTTTCAGCAATTTAAACAAGTTAGTAAAATCACTTTTTTCAAGCGCGGAACGCGGTGGGCAGTAGATAGATGAGATTTTAAGAGTACGCTGACTATTTTTTACTCGAATCGTGCACAGTTGCAAAGTTTCAAGCTCTATCTTTAGGTCTTCGGATTGTTCGATGCAGTCTTTAATAAACAATGATGATCCGCCTCTCGCTTTTCCCGAAGGGTGACAAGCGTGGTAATCATTATAGCCTTTTATTTTTAAATGCGATTCGTTTTTTACGTGGGTTTCAGAAATCAAGCAAATATCGGTATCTTTTTCACGCAAGAATAACTCCAATTCGTCAAGTTTTTGCAAAAGTCCATTTGCATTCCAAGTACATATTTTTAACATTCGTTTTTCATTCATATTCTAGTTGGAGTCCGCGTTTTCCCTGAAGCCTATATGGTAGCCAGAAACTTCTAGCAAATTCTTCGACCACTGGAACAAGAAAAATTCTGATGTAATAATTCCAAGATGACAATCATTTCGTGCAGTTATAATTCTCTCTTGTTCTCTTTTATCCGTGATATTATCCGAGCTGTGTTGACTAATTTCAGACACGAACCTCAAATGAAAAGACACTTCGGAATTTGTTGCCTGTTCGAGGGCGTAGTTATTATGCTACATTATGTTACACTGCCCTCCTCTTAGACTTCTTCGTCCCGAACAAGTGTGTCCTCACTTCGGCCATTGTATCGACTCAGTCGGCCCACATGAACCACTTTCATTTTGGCCCTTGGTCCTCGCTGGATGCGGTAGACAACATCGTTGATGCGGGTTATTATTCTGTAGGGACCCTCCCAGTTCTGCTGCAACTTAGGTGATTTCCCCTTTTGGCGATGGGGATTATACAGCCACACTAGATCTCCTTCCTGGAATCCTGACGTTGTTGCCTTGGCATCATACCTGGTCTTCATGCGGTCGCTCGTTATCTTAATCTGGCTTCTGGTCCTTTGGTGTATGTCCCTAAGCCTTCCCCTAAGGTCCGCCACGTACTCTTCTTCATTTCTGGACTCATTGGTAGGAAATCCAAATTTCACCTCACTGGGTAAACGAGCTATTCCACCAAATAAGATTTCGAACGGCGTATGTCGAGACCTTGGGCCTTTTGGTGCCTTTTACAGCTTTCCAAAGTGAATAATTGGAATCTATCGCACGATTCTTAAAATCCTTTATAGTCTTCTTCAACGAATTGCACAGGTGATTCAAGTGAGCTTTATGTTGCGGAGCACGACTCTGTTGCCATTTCTTACGCGCTTTTCCTTTTTCCTTGACCAATTCTTTTATTTCCGTAGGATATCGTAGACCGTATTTGTCCGGAGTTTTCCTTGGATTGGGAGTATTATTCCAAGAGGCTAGCTGTACGATCTCAACGAAGCGATCAACTTCAACCTCAAGTTGATAGGGTGTCGTAAGTGGAACGCTCAGTTCAACATTATCTTCAATTTCGTTCCTAAAGCCTTCCAAGTTAGTTGTTCTACCGGTTAATCTCGCTGGCTCTAGGGTATAGACTAGTTTTTCGCTCAATGTCAAAACAACTGGGGAATGATCAGACGACAGATCAAAGCTCTCTTCAACTTTAATGTGGTTGGTAGAAATTCCTTTCACGACGAAAAAGTCGATCAGGTCAGGCATTTTCGAAGTATCAGTTGGCTAGTAGGTCGGTTTATCCGTCGAATGAAAATCACAACTGTACTCCATACCTGCCTCATAGAGCATTCTGCCTTTTTGCGAACTGTGTCTTGAGCCCCAGAATGTATGTTTCGCATTAAAATCGCCACCAATAATGAAATTAGGTTTCAGCAATTTAAACAAGTTAGTAAAATCACTTTTTTCAAGCGCGGAACGCGGTGGGCAGTAGATAGATGAGATTTTAAGAGTACGCTGACTATTTTTTACTCGAATCGTGCACAGTTGCAAAGTTTCAAGCTCTATCTTTAGGTCTTCGGATTGTTCGATGCAGTCTTTAATAAACAATGATGATCCGCCTCTCGCTTTTCCCGAAGGGTGACAAGGGTGGTAATCATTATAGCCTTTTATTTTTAAATGCGATTCGTTTTTTACGTGGGTTTCAGAAATCAAGCAAATATCGGTATCTTTTCACGCAAGAATAACTCCAATTCGTCAAGTTTTTACAAAAGTCCGTTGGCATTCCAAGTACATATTTTTAACATTAGTTTTTCATTCATATTCTAGTTGGAGTACGCGTTTTTTCTGAATTACTTTCGAGCTTAACCAGCCTATCAAGAATAATTTTATTTATTTTGCTTTGTTCTTCAAGTTTCTCCAGAATAACTGAATAAAACACGAGAAACAGGGTCCTTCGAAATTTCAATATTTTTTTGGTATTTCGGTTGCCGTGGCCTGAGCGTAAGTCTGCACTCCTGCTGTTCGAAGGTCATTACCCGGTCGCTTTTCCAATGATAACTTTTCTGTACCATTTCTTTTAGGATCAGAGGTCAAGGGCTTTTCTTTCGTCATTCTTTCCCTCATCTTTTTGCGCTCTGAACCCGGTAGTTTTAATTTGCATTCTTTCTCCTCCGCGACCTAA
The DNA here is from genome assembly GCA_963082735.1 of Pocota personata. Lineage (NCBI taxonomy): Eukaryota > Metazoa > Arthropoda > Insecta > Diptera > Syrphidae > Pocota > Pocota personata. The sequence goes on from OY720429.1 coordinate 80,754,310, forward strand.
CGCTTTGGCTTAGTTTGCGGCTTTGATTTTGCATTTAGGGGCTTAAGGAGCGCATCTCTTTGTTTTTGTAACTCTTTAGCTACTTCACAGCCTCTATAATTTGCCGGGTGCTTTCCCTTACAATTAGCACAGGTTGCGGAGGTTTGTTTGTCTAATCCACAAGCTTGGGAGAGGTGATTTCCAGCGCATTTCACACATCGCGGATCTTTTTGCAGTACTTTTGCGTATGATTGAATCCTTGGCAACGTTTGCACTGCGGAATCATTCTTATATTTCTACGCATTGGCTCGATTTTGACTACTATAAGTATGGTCCTAATTCGGTAGATATCGTCGATATTGTCAGACTTATCGAAGGTAAGCATAAAGAGCGGAAGTTCACGCCTTACCAAGATGTCTTTATCTATTTCCGTTTGTTGCTTCTCCTTTTTGATGATATTAACGGCATCAAGAATTTTAAAGCCTTTGTCTTGAAGGTCAGTCATAATCTCTTCTTTAGTACATGAGGGGTGGAGTCCCCTTGCAACAACATGATGTGGCCTTTCTGACTTGATTTCGAAAGTATACCACTCAATTTTTTCGGTATTTAACTTTTGGGACACTGCTTGATAGTCGTCGTTAAAGTTTTGATTTCTTCCTTGTTCAAATTGTCTAGCTTTAATTTATTTGTTATATCATAAATGTTTGGGTTACTAAAATGAATGTCTATTATATTTTTACTATAATTATATACCTTTTCCTGAGTTAATCAATTTGGTGGATATTCGAAAACTAAAGGTAAAGTAGCATCATTTGTAATAAACTGTGAATGTTTAAAGTCAATTTTAGCATTCAATGATCTTAAGATATTGCAGCCAATTATAGTTCAGTGTTCAAGTCTTCTTCTAACATTTCAATTTCCGTCGAAAGCCTTTTGCGTTCTTTAAAAAGAACAATTGTTATTTTGGAGTCAATAGAAATTGTAGAATTGATAGCTTTAAGTATCAATGGGTTTCCAATTTCAGTTTTATATGATGAATGAAATATGCTCCTGAGTCTATTAATAATTTTAGTGGCATTGAACTTGTGTCAACAATTATGCAGTGAAAAGATTAGGCTTGTCCGACTGGAAATTTTGAAGCTGGGGATTATCTTGGTTTTGTAGGGGGGTTAAAAATTCTGACTTTGTAATTATCCACTTCCATAAATTCATGTGGCTGATTATTCTGAAAAAATCTAGAGTTATGTGAGCGAGCGCTATTCACATTGCTTGATTGTCTAGAATGTCCTAAATTATTTTACGAATTTTGAAAACTTCTAAAAATATTCTTAAAAATATCTTTCATTGCTATTAGGGCTATTAGAGTATTATCTGGTATGATGTCCTGGATTGTTATTTAGATTTTGAAAATGTCCTAAATTCTGGTTTAATCCAAAATGGTACTGGTTATGTATACTTCCTAAAGAACTTTGAACAACATTCTCTGAATTGGGTGTAAACGAATTTTGAAAGTTGCCTAAATTAGTGTTTACGAAATTTCTTGAGGTATTATATCCAAAAATTTTGTGGGGAATGCTGTCTTACATTACCGAATGAACGTTCAAAAGGGCCAATGTTATTATTTCTATAATTTTCTGAATTAAACATTTGTCTTGGAAAATTCTGGTAATAACTGTTTTTATCAATACTTTTCGGTTATTGTTATGAAAAAGTTGTCAGCATCTATCAAAATGCTTTTTGCTTCTGCAAGCGTTAAAGGATTTCTTGCATTTAGAATAAGCTTGGGATTGTTTGGTAATTTATATATTATAAATATATATATAAATAAATTACCAGCTCCATTTTTTAATTTTCCTTACTAGGCGTATCATTAGGTTAGGTTAGGTTTTATGGGTTGACGTAGAGTGTGAACAAACTACGCCACACTTAGATCAGTATAGATCCATTGTGATGCCCAAGGAGTGAAGCTTCCCCACTCGTGAACTCTATGGGTTCTTAAACCAACCCGATGCATTTATAAATTTGGTAATCTTATTTACCGATACATTTGAAAGTTCTTCTAAGTCTTGGAAGAAATATTTCCCTAGTATTCTGAATCTAAGGAATTTCAAAACCGAAAGTGTGAGCAACTATGAAGTGTATAGCTTAAGGTTAACAATGATCAACCAAGTAGTAGAAGAAAGACTGACGAAACTGCAGTCAGAATTAAAACTAGAACATTTAAATAAAGAAGAAAATAAGTCAATAGAAACAATATGTAGGGATTACATTTATCTATTTTTTTTTATAGAAGGCGATTAACTAACGTCCACTTCCGGAATAAAATATTCCATCAAAACCAATTCTAACGTACCACCCGTCAATGATCGCCCTTACCGATCACCCGAAAGCTCTAGCTTATGGAATGCGCCACTACTCGTCGTCCACAAGAAGGGAAATCAAAAATGGGTAGAAGTAATAGACTATAGGAAATTAAATGAAGCCACAATTCCAGTCGCATATCCAATCCCCAACATAGAAGAAATTTTTGGGTAAGTCGGAAACTCTAAATACTTTTTCAGCATTAGATCTAGCGAACGGTTTCCACCAAATAGAAGTTACTGAAGAGGACAGAGAAAAACCCGCGTTCAGCACACCCAACGATCGCTTTGAGTTTAACAGAATGCCGTTTGGTTTTAAAAGAAGCCATAACGAAACCACCATATTAATCTATCCAAACTTTAATAACACATTCTACATCACCACTGACGCCAATAACGAAGCCAGCGGCGCAGTAACTACGCAGAGAGACCAAGATACAAACGATTTACCATAGCATACGCTAGTAGAATATTAAATAAAGTAGAACGGAATTATTCTACCATTGAATAGGAAGCTCTAGCAGTCGCTTGGGCGGTGACACACTTTCGACCATAAGCCGCTTGTAAGTATGTTTAACTTAAAAGATCCCTCTTCAAGGATAATGCGCTGGTGCATCAAGCTAGGAGAGTTCTATTTTATGGTAACCTATAAAGGTGGACATCTAAACACAAACACAGAGGCAATATCACGGTTAAATGCAGCCGAAGTTAAAGTAGTGACCCACAGCCAGAGTTAATTACCCACAGATAAAGTTATGCAAAAAAGCAACATCATGGAGATCTCAGACTCAGACTAAATTAAGCAAATAATGTACGAATTTCATGACACCCTTTAGGAGGTCATCAAGGAGTCAAAAGAATCTAAAACGAATCAAAATAGAAGACAATTGGAAAAATACGACATGGAAGGAGCATACTCCCCGTAAACTTTTGTCAACTTTAGATAAATTTCCTTAGGGGTTAACCCATCCAAAACGAAGAATTTTATCACCGCACGATATTTAAGTTTATAAATTTTAACGAAAAACACGCAAGACGACTACTGCAAAAATTCGTGTAAAGAAACTACTTGAAAGAACAAGTTGAAACTTGTCATACGAAGTAATGAGAAGTACACCCAGACAGGAAACATAATTTTTTGCTGATTGGAATACCATCTCTGCGTTAGGCCGAGAACTTTTCACCTTGCCCTCGTATGCACCTTGCCCTCGTATGCACAAGACCTATGTCAAAGAAACAAATTATATTCCCGTAGTACGATACCAATGCTCATCACCACAAATAGCAAAAGTTCCACTCTCGATCACAGAAGATCATAACAAATACATACTCACAGTTCAAGATGATCTTACTAAATTCGTCCAAGCAGTCGCAATACCAAATCAGGAAGCTCAATCAGTGGCAGAGTTATTAGTAAAGAAATTTATTTGTACTTATGGTATACCTCAAACAATACTCACGGACCAAGGAACAAATTTTACTAGTGAATTATTCAAAAATGTCTGTAAAATCCTAAAAATTAAAAAGATTCAAAGCAGACTGTACCATCCAAAATCAAATGGTGCACTTGAGAGGTCACACCGAACTTTAAGCAACTATTTTAGGAAGTATGCAAGCAACGACCAAACTAACTGGGATAGATATATCGAGTATACAATTTTCAGTTATAAAACAAAAGAACACACAAGCATTAACTATAGCCGTTACGGAGCTCTCCTTGGATTTAAACCCCCAGTTCCCTCCGTTCTAAATAGACAAATACAACCTGTGTATAATTACGACGACTACATTACGAATACCAAAACCAAGTTACAAACAGGTTACAAAATCATCCGCGAAAACCAATTAAAAGCTAAAGAAAGATCGAAGGAGTACTACGACCGAAATTCAAATCAAATCAGTCATATAGTACTTACTTACTTATGTCCTATATCCCCTTGTGGATCCTAAGGCCTCGACTATGCCTACGCGCATAGTGTATGGTTTCTGGCAATGTGTCTCAGCTCTGTGTAGCTTTGACAATAGCAATTAATTTATCAGGAATACCTCTCCTACGTAAGGCACTCCATATAAACTCCCTGTTAACACTATCGAACGCCTTCTCAAAATTGATGAACAGCAGGTGAAGTGGCGATCGATATTCAATGCACTGTTCGATGATAATCCACAGGGTGTTGATGTGGTCGACACAGGAGGATCCAGAGCGGAAACCTGCTTGTTCGGCATCGAGTGTATCTTAGCTATTATCTTAGCTACAACAGCCAGCACGCAGATACCTCTCCAGTTTCCGCACTCCATTAAACTACCTTTCTTAAGAAGCTTGACGATCATTCCCTTTTTCCACTCGTCAGGAAAGCTCTCGGCTTCCCAAGCTCTCTCTATAAGTGGAAGCAGAAGCTCAGCCGATGTTGTTGGCGCTGCTCGTAAGAGCTCTGCGGGAATACCGTTAAGTCCGACCGCCTTGTTGGTTTCAAGTGCTTTGATCGCGGTAGTGATCTCATCCTTACTGCGAGTCGCGGTGCGTATTCGGTCATTTCTTCCCTCGGGCAACTCAGTCTGATTGGGGAGCATATCGCTAGCGAATACAAGATTTAAAACCTTCCATCTCTTAAGCTGGTCCTCATCCGAAATAATCAAGGAACCGTCTAGGCTTTTTACTGGGTGTTGGCTGGAGCTGCGACCACCTGTCAGCTTTTTAGTGATTCTGTAGACTTTCCTACTATCTCACCTTCGTGTAGCATCTTCTGCTTCTGTAGCCAGCGCGTTGATGTAGTTGCGCCTGTCACGTCGCACGCTACGCTGAACTTCTCTCATCTTCATGCGATATAGGGACTCTAGCTCATTACTCCCTGTTGCTGGAGCGGCTGCAATCCGAGCTTTTAGCTGTTTCCGTTGTCAATCCGTCTCCAGGTATCCTCGGAAAGCCACGCCCTATGCCTTTCTTGTGATCGACCGGCAATTCTTTCAGCACCAGATGTAAAAACATTTTTCACAGCGCACCAATGGTCTTGAATGGTTGTGTGCAGTGAGCTGCTGATTGCTTCCACACTTTGCGAAATGTGCTCCCTTAATTGTTGGCGTACTGAGGGATAACTAAGTCTGTCAATGTTGAATGCATACATCCAGAACTCTCAACTGTCAAGAGAAGAAATACAGTACCATTGAAAAAGATCTTCACTCAATACCTGTTCAGCCGCAAATTTAAAATTCATACCGATCACAGACCTTTGGGGTGGTTAGATGCCTTAAAAGAACCCAACTGCTACAGCGTTTGAAAATAAAACTTAACTAGTTTGAATTCCAGATCGAATATATTAAAGGCAGGAAAGCAGTTGGAAACTATCTGCCTAAATATGAGCTATGCCCGATCTGACGTAGCTATAATACATAGTAGTGTATAGTAGTCCGAAAGGCCTCTAAATATTTATGAAAATATAATATGCTCTTGGAGCGATGTTGAAAACATGAGTATGTCATCCAAATATACTACGCACATTTTCCCAGTGTAATGTAGAACGTCGTTCGTCATTCTCTGAAAGGAAGCAAGGGCATTTTAAATATTAAGCAAGAGCATATTAAATTTAAATTCGCAGTGGGCATCTGCAGTTGGGAGAGCAGTTGTCTGTCTTTCTTTCTTGTCAATAGAGATTTGATGAAAACTCTTTGCAAAGTCGAGGTTTGAAAAGTATTGAGCATTACCCAATTTGGAAAAAATATCAACCACATTAAGAATGGTGAATTTGTCGTCTGTTGTTATATTGTTTAATTTACGAGAATCAACAACGATGCGCAACTTTTGTTGACCCGAATTATCAATTTTCTTTGGGACAACCCAAATCGGGGCATTATACTGGCGGGTGGAATAAACGATGATTCCCAAACTAAGCATTTCTGGAATTTGCTTTTCGACTTCTTGTTTGTAAGCTTCGGTATATCTGTATGATTTAGAAAATACAGGTAAGTCGTTTTTTTTAATTTTAAGAGTGTATTTAACCACAGATGAAAGATTATCACCTTCTTGGTAAAAAAAAAACTTTTTAACTTTTTTGCGTAAAGTTAACGTTAAAGTTTTTTTTTCCCCGAGGGTTGGTGAAAAATCTTCCATAGACACTATGAGGATAGCAAGCGCGTGCTCATAGTAGTGTCAGATTCTTACTGACTAAAAGAACACCACCCTGCGATTTAATTTGTTATATATTGCAACTAAGAACGACCTTAGCAAGCAATTTTTCTATCATGAAAAAAACTCGTTTGGCAGGTTACTTTCCACTGAAAGATCCTGCACGTTCCGCAATCTAGGCGCGGTTGATTCCTATCTCGCCAAGTCGAAAGGTTTCGTCCTTTATAGTCGGCGCAATAAATTGCTTTCATCCAGAATTTGTAGGATTGTATTGTTGACATGTTCGATTAGTCGGTTTCTATGCTTTCTCATGAAGCTTCTAATTTCAGCTTCGATTGTCGGAATTCCGAGATCCCTGTGGATATCATCGTTTCTAGTATACCACGGTGCGTGGACAATTTCTCTTAGCACTTTATTTTGAAAAGTTTATAAAATATTGGCGTTTGTTTTTTTGGTACAGCCCCAAAGTTGTATACCGTAAGTCCACACCGGCTTTAGCACTTGTTTGAATAAAAGCAGTTTGTTCTCAATACTGAGCTGAGAGTGTTTTCCGAGCAGCCAGTTCATTTCTCTATATATGATTTCGAGTTCTTTACGTTTCATTTTCACGTACGAACTCCATTTCAGTTTTGCGTCGAGTGTTATTCCAAGGTATTTGGCCTCGTTTGCAAAAGGTATTCGGGCCAAGTTTACGTGAGCAGATTTCAATTCATTGAGGGTGATCAGCCAGTCCCTCGTCCATGCATTTACTTTATTCAGTGCGTTTTGCAGTTTTGCAGTCGTTACTTCGATTGATTTACCTACGGCTAGGATAGCGGTGTCATCGGCAAACGTAGCCAGGATAGTGTCATCTTCTTTCAGTATATCTCGAGTATATAACAGATAGAGAAGTGGCCCAAGAGCGCTTCCTTGCGGTACACCGGCCGAAATTTCTTTGAGCTCCGAGTATTCATTTCCATGTCTAACACGGAAGAGTCTATTCCCGAGATATGATTCTAGAATATCGTATAGGCATACAGGGAGAACTTGTCGTAATTTGCAATTGAAGCCATCATGGCACACCTTATCAAAGGCTTTCGAGGCGTCAAGAAACATATCTTTTTCTCTTCAAGTGCTTTCTCGATTACGTCAGTAATTCTATGCACCTGGTCAATTGTCGAATGCTTACTTCTGAACCCAAACTGGTGGTCAGGGATAAGATTATTTCCTTCTATAACCGTTTGGAGACGACTTAGTAATATCCTCTCGAAAATTTGGGTACAATTGGAAGTAGTGAAATTGGTCTATAAGATTTTACCTCATTTGGCGGCTTTCCTGGTTTTAAAACCATTATAATTTCCGCAACTTTCTATTTGTTAGGCACGTGTTTTAATCTGAGCGCAGTATTGACAATATGAAGAACCTTAATCAATGCTTTTCTAGGTAAAGCTTTGAGAATTTCTCCGGTGATCAAGTCATAACCAGGAGCTTTCTTAGGTTTTAGATTCCCGATCTCATGTTTGAGTTCCCTTAGCGTTGCACTTGTAAGTGCTAAATCGTCAGATGGTAAATCCGCCCTATTGATATTGTCGTAAGACACTTGACCATCGTACGGTTTAAAGGTGTCTTCCAAGTGGGCCGGAAAAACGTCCGCTTTTTCTTTATCTTCCCTTGCCCATTCATTGTGATTTAATATAATTGGCGGCGCGAGGATCTTGGGTCTTTTCGTGCCTTTTACAGCTTTCCAAAATGAATAATTGGAATCGTTTTTCGCTGTTAAACTTTTAAGATAAGAGCCTATCGCACGATTCTTAAACTCCTTTATAGTCTTCTTCAACGAATTGCACAGGTGATTCAAGTGAGCTTTATGTTGCGGAGCACGACTCTGTTGCCATTTCTTACGCGCTTTTCCTTTTTCCTTGACCAATTCTTTTATTTCCGTAGGATATCGTAGACCGTATTTGTCCGGAGTTTTCCTTGGATTGGGAGTATTATTCCAAGAGGCTAGCTGTACGATCTCAACGAAGCGATCAACTTCAACCTCAAGTTGATAGGGTGTCGTAAGTGGAACGCTCAGTTCAACATTATCTTCAATTTCGTTCCTAAAGCCTTCCCAGTTAGTTGTTCTACCGGTTAATCTCGCTGGCTCTAGGGTATAGACTAGTTTTTCGCTCAATGTCAAAACAACTGGGGAATGATCAGACGACAGATCAAAGCTCTCTTCAACTTTAATGTGGTTGGTAGAAATTCCTTTCACGACGAAAAAGTCGATCAGGTCAGGCATTTTCGAAGTATCAGTTGGCTAGTAGGTCGGTTTATCCGTCGAATGAAAATCACAACTGTACTCCATACCTGCCTCATAGAGCATTCTGCCTTTTTGCGAACTGTGTCTTGAGCCCCAGAATGTATGTTTCGCATTAAAATCGCCACCAATAATGAAATTAGGTTTCAGCAATTTAAACAAGTTAGTAAAATCACTTTTTTCAAGCGCGGAACGCGGTGGGCAGTAGATAGATGAGATTTTAAGAGTACGCTGACTATTTTTTACTCGAATCGTGCACAGTTGCAAAGTTTCAAGCTCTATCTTTAGGTCTTCGGATTGTTCGATGCAGTCTTTAATAAACAATGATGATCCGCCTCTCGCTTTTCCCGAAGGGTGACAAGCCTGGTAATCATTATAGCCTTTTATTTTTAAATGCGATTCGTTTTTTACGTGGGTTTCAGAAATCAAGCAAATATCGGTATCTTTTTCACGCAAGAATAACTCCAATTCGTCAAGTTTTTGCAAAAGTCCATTTGCATTCCAAGTACATATTTTTAACATTCGTTTTTCATTCATATTCTAGTTGGAGTACGCGTTTTCCCTGAAGCCTATCTGGTAGCCAGAAACTTCTAGCAAATTCTTCGACCACTGGAACAAGAAAAATTCTGATGTAATAATTCCAAGATGACAATCATTTCGTGCAGTTATAATTCTCTCTTGTTCTCTTTTATCCGTGATATTATCCGAGCTGTGTTGACTAATTTCAGACACGAACCTCAAATGAAAAGACACTTCGGAATTTGTTGCCTGTTCGAGGGCGTAGTTATTATGCTACATTATGTTACACTGCCCTCCTCTTAGACTTCTTCGTCCCGAACAAGTGTGTCCTCACTTCGGCCATTGTATCGACTCAGTCGGTCCACATGAACCACTTTCATTTTGGCCCTTGGTCCTCGCTGGATGCGGTAGACAACATCGTTGATGCGGGTTATTATTCTGTAGGGACCCTCCCAGTTCTGCTGCAACTTAGGTGATTTCCCCTTTTGGCGATGGGGATTATACAGCCACACTAGATCTCCTTCCTGGAATCCTGACGTTGTTGCCTTGGCATCATACCTGGTCTTCATGCGGTCGCTCGTTATCTTAATCTGGCTTCTGGTCCTTTGGTGTATGTCCCTAAGCCTTCCCCTAAGGTCCGCCACGTACTCTTCTTCATTTCTGGGCTCATTGGTAGGAAATCCAAATTTCACCTCACTGGGTAAACGAGCTATTCCACCAAATAAGATTTCGAACGGCGTATGTCGAGACCTTGGGCCTTTTGGTGCCTTTTACAGCTTTCCAAAGTGAATAATTGGAATCTATCGTACGATTCTTAAAATCCTTTATAGTCTTCTTCAACGAATTGCACAGGTGATTCAAGTGAGCTTATGTTGCGGAGCACGACTCTGTTGCCATTTCTTACGCGCTTTTCCTTTTTCCTTGACCAATTCTTTTATTTCCGTAGGATATCGTAGACCGTATTTGTCCGGAGTTTTCCTTGGATTGGGAGTATTATTCCAAGAGGCTAGCTGTACGATCTCAACGAAGCGATCAACTTCAACCTCAAGTTGATAGGGTGTCGTAAGTGGAACGCTCAGTTCAACATTATCTTCAATTTCGTTCCTAAAGCCTTCCCAGTTAGTTGTTCTACCGGTTAATCTCGCTGGCTCTAGGGTATAGACTAGTTTTTCGCTCAATGTCAAAACAACTGGGGAATGATCAGACGACAGATCAAAGCTCTCTTCAACTTTAATGTGGTTGGTAGAAATTCCTTTCACGACAAAAAAGTCGATCAGGTCAGGCATTTTCGAAGTATCAGTTGGCTAGTAGGTCGGTTTATCCGTCGAATGAAAATCACAACTGTACTCCATACCTGCCTCATAGAGCATTCTGCCTTTTTGCGAACTGTGTCTTGAGCCCCAGAATGTATGTTTCGCATTAAAATCGCCACCAATAATGAAATTAGGTTTCAGCAATTTAAACAAGTTAGTAAAATCACTTTTTTCAAGCGCGGAACGCGGTGGGCAGTAGATAGATGAGATTTTAAGAGTACGCTGACTATTTTTTACTCGAATCGTGCACAGTTGCAAAGTTTCAAGCTCTATCTTTAGGTCTTCGGATTGTTCGATGCAGTCTTTAATAAACAATGATGATCCGCCTCTCGCTTTTCCCGAAGGGTGACAAGCGTGGTAATCATTATAGCCTTTTATTTTTAAATGCGATTCGTTTTTTACGTGGGTTTCAGAAATCAAGCAAATATCGGTATCTTTTTCACGCAAGAATAACTCCAATTCGTCAAGTTTTTGCAAAAGTTCATTTGCATTCCAAGTACATATTTTTAACATTCGTTTTTCATTCATATTCTAGTTGGAGTACGCGTTTTCCCTGAAGCCTATATGGTAGCCAGAAACTTCTAGCAAATTCTTCGACCACTGGAACAAGAAAAATTCTGATGTAATAATTCCAAGATGACAATCATTTCGTGCAGTTATAATTCTCTCTTGTTCTCTTTTATCCGTGATATTATCCGAGCTGTGTTGACTAATTTCAGACACGAACCTCAAATGAAAAGACACTTCGGAATTTGTTGCCTGTTCGAGGGCGTAGTTATTATGCTACATTATGTTACACTGCCCTCCTCTTAGACTTCTTCGTCCCGAACAAGTGTGTCCTCACTTCGGCCATTGTATCGACTCAGTCGGCCCACATGAACCACTTTCATTTTGGCCCTTGGTCCTCGCTGGATGCGGTAGACAACATCGTTGATGCGGGTTATTATTCTGTAGGGACCCTCCCAGTTCTGCTGCAACTTAGGTGATTTCCCCTTTTGGCGATGGGGATTATACAGCCACACTAGATCTCCTTCCTGGAATCCTGATGTTGTTGCCTTGGCATCATACCTGGTCTTCATGAGGTCGCTCGTTATCTTAATCTGGCTTCTGGTCCTTTGGTGTATGTCCCTAAGCCTTCCCCTAAGGTCCGCCACGTACTCTTCTTCATTTCTGGACTCATTGGTAGGAAATCCAAATTTCACCTCACTGGGTAAACGAGCTATTCCACCAAATAAGATTTCGAACGGCGTATGTCGAGACCTTGGGCCTTTTGGTGCCTTTTACAGCTTTCCAAAGTGAATAATTGGAATCTATCGCACGATTCTTAAAATCCTTTATAGTCTTCTTCAACGAATTGCACAGGTGATTCAAGTGAGCTTTATGTTGCGGAGCACGACTCTGTTGCCATTTCTTACGCGCTTTTCCTTTTTCCTTGACCAATTCTTTTATTTCCGTAGGATATCGTAGACCGTATTTGTCCGGAGTTTTCCTTGGATTGGGAGTATTATTCCAAGAGGCTAGCTGTACGATCTCAACGAAGCGATCAACTTCAACCTCAAGTTGATAGGGTGTCGTAAGTGGAACGCTCAGTTCAACATTATCTTCAATTTCGTTCCTAAAGCCTTCCAAGTTAGTTGTTCTACCGGTTAATCTCGCTGGCTCTAGGGTATAGACTAGTTTTTCGCTCAATGTCAAAACAACTGGGGAATGATCAGACGACAGATCAAAGCTCTCTTCAACTTTAATGTGGTTGGTAGAAATTCCTTTCACGACGAAAAAGTCGATCAGGTCAGGCATTTTCGAAGTATCAGTTGGCTAGTAGGTCGGTTTATCCGTCGAATGAAAATCACAACTGTACTCCATACCTGCCTCATAGAGCATTCTGCCTTTTTGCGAACTGTGTCTTGAGCCCCAGAATGTATGTTTCGCATTAAAATCGCCACCAATAATGAAATTAGGTTTCAGCAATTTAAACAAGTTAGTAAAATCACTTTTTTCAAGCGCGGAACGCGGTGGGCAGTAGATAGATGAGATTTTAAGAGTACGCTGACTATTTTTTACTCGAATCGTGCACAGTTGCAAAGTTTCAAGCTCTATCTTTAGGTCTTCGGATTGTTCGATGCAGTCTTTAATAAACAATGATGATCCGCCTCTCGCTTTTCCCGAAGGGTGACAAGCGTGGTAATCATTATAGCCTTTTATTTTTAAATGCGATTCGTTTTTTACGTGGGTTTCAGAAATCAAGCAAATATCGGTATCTTTTCACGCAAGAATAACTCCAATTCGTCAAGTTTTTACAAAAGTCCGTTGGCATTCCAAGTACATATTTTTAACATTAGTTTTTCATTCATATTCTAGTTGGAGTACGCGTTTTTTCTGAATTACTTTCGAGCTTAACCAGCCTATCAAGAATAATTTTATTTATTTTGCTTTGTTCTTCAAGTTTCTCCAGAATAACTGAATAAAACACGAGAAACAGGGTCCTTCGAAATTTCAATATTTTTTTGGTATTTCGGTTGCCGTGGCCTGAGCGTAAGTCTGCACTCCTGCTGTTCGAAGGTCATTACCCGGTCGCTTTTCCAATGATAACTTTTCTGTACCATTTCTTTTAGGATCAGAGGTCAAGGGCTTTTCTTTCGTCATTCTTTCCCTCATCTTTTTGCGCTCTGAACCCGGTAGTTTTAATTTGCATTCTTTCTCCTCCGCGACCTAACGCTTTGGCTTAGTTTGCGGCTTTGATTTTGCATTTAGGGGCTTAAGGAGCGCATCTCTTTGTTTTTGTAACTCTTTAGCTACTTCACAGCCTCTATAATTTGCCGGGTGCTTTCCCTTACAATTAGCACAGGTTGCGGAGGTTTGTTTGTCTAATCCTCAAGCTTGGGAGAGGTGATTTCCAGCGCATTTCACACATCGCGGATCTTTTTGCAGTACATTTGCGTATGATTGAATCCTTGGCAACGTTTGCACTGCGGAATCATTCTTATATTTCTACGCATTGGCTCGATTTTGACTACTATAAGTATGGTCCTAATTCGGTAGATATCGTCGATATTGTCAGACTTATCGAAGGTAAGCATAAAGAGCGGAAGTTCACGCCTTACCAAGATGTCTTTATCTATTTCCGTTTGTTGCTTCTCCTTTTTGATGATATTAACGGCATCAAGAATTTTAAAGCCTTTGTCTTGAAGGTCAGTCATAATCTCTTCTTTAGTACATGAGGGGTGGAGTCCCCTTGCAACAACATGATGTGGCCTTTCTGACTTGATTTCGAAAGTATACCACTCAATTTTTTCGGTATTTAACTTTTGGGACACTGCTTGATAGTCGTCGTTAAAGTTTTGATTTCTTCCTTGTTCAAATTGTCTAGCTTTAATTTATTTGTTATATCATAAATGTTTGGGTTACTAAAATGAATGTCTATTATATTTTTACTATAATTATATACCTTTTCCTGAGTTAATCAATTTGGTGGATATTCGAAAACTAAAGGTAAAGTAGCATCATTTGTAATAAACTGTGAATGTTTAAAGTCAATTTTAGCATTCAATGGTCTCAAGATATTGCAGCCAATTATAGTTCAGTGTTCAAGTCTTCTTCTAACATTTCAATTTCCGTCGAAAGCCTTTTGCGTTCTTTAAAAAGAACAATTGTTATTTTGGAGTCAATAGAAATTGTAGAATTGATAGCTTTAAGTATCAATGGGTTTCCAATTTCAGTTTTATATGATGAATGAAATATGCTCCTGAGTCTATTAATAATTTTAGTGGCATTGAACTTGTGTCAACAATTATGCAGTGAAAAGATCAGGCTTGTCCGACTGGAAATTTTGAAGCTGGGGATTATCTTGGTTTTGTAGGGGGGTTAAAAATTCTGACTTTGTAATTATCCACTTCCATAAATTCATGTGGCTGATTATTCTGAAAAAATCTAGAGTTATGTGAGCGAGCGCTATTCACATTGCTTGATTGTCTAGAATGTCCTAAATTATTTTACGAATTTTGAAAACTTCTAAAAATATTCTTAAAAATATCTTTCATTGCTATTAGGGCTATTAGAGTATTATCTGGTATGATGTCCTGGATTGTTATTTAGATTTTGAAAATGTCCTAAATTCTGGTTTAATCCAAAATGGTACTGGTTATGTATACTTCCTAAAGAACTTTGAACAACATTCTCTGAATTGGGTGTAAACGAATTTTGAAAGTTGCCTAAATTAGTGTTTACGAAATTTCTTGAGGTATTATATCCAAAAATTTTGTGGGGAATGCTGTCTTACATTACCGAATGAACGTTCAAAACGGCCCATGTTATTATTTCTATAATTTTCTGAATTAAACATTTGTCTTGGAAAATTCTGGTAATAACTGTTTTTATCAATACTTTTCGGTTATTGTTATGAAGCACACAATAAAAGTTGTCAGCATCTATCAAAATGCTTTTTGCTTCTGCAAGCGTTAAAGGATTTCTTGCATTTAGAATAAGCTTGGGATTGTTTGGTAATTTATATATTATAAATATATATATAAATAAATTACCAGCTCCATTTTTTAATTTTCCTTACTAGGCGTATCATTAGGTTAGGTTAGGTTTTATGGGTTGACGTAGAGTGTGAACAAACTACGCCACACTTAGATCAGTATAGATCCATTGTGATGCCCAAGGAGTGAAGCTTCCCCACTCGTGAACTCTATGGGTTCTTAAACCAACCCGATGCATTTATAAATTTGGTAATCTTATTTACCGATACATTTGAAAGTTCTTCTAAGTCTTGGAAGAAATATTTCCCTAGTATTCTGAATCTAAGGTGGTAGAGTCCTGGACAATGGCACAAGAAGTGAGGTGTATCCTCGTGTACGTCCTCATTGCCACAGCCTCTAGATATATCTTCTTCGCTCCCAATTTCTTCGTGTGATAACGTAAAAAGTTGTGTCCAGTTATCATCCCCACTAAACCAGATATGATATGTTTGAAGTGTAGGATTTGCTCTGTATGATTTTTATCGTAGAGCGGCCAGAGTTTTCTTGTAATTATACAGGATTCTAATGATCTCCATCTACTATTTTCTATGGCAATCATTTTATTTCTAACTTCTAGGTTCAGGTTGCAGGGTGGTATCTTAATTGACGGGTCAGCTCGTTCAGGATTTAGAGCTGAACCCTCCCTTGCCAGCTCGTCAGCTTTCTCGTTTCCTGAAACGCCACTATGTCCGGGCACCCAGCAGAGCTTTACATTGTGTTGCGTACCAAGAACCCACAGCTCTTCGCGACAGCAGCGCACAATATTTGCGTGGTAGAAATCGCTCTTATCGCTGCCTAGCTGTCAATGAAAAATTTAATATCATCTGGTGGCTTTCATAGCAGCGTCCCGGGCAGCAGTTGCCACCGCCAGACCTCCGCTTGAAACACACTGCTATAGTCTGGAAGACGAATTGACTTGTTCAAATTGAGTTTTCCAGAGAAAATCCCTGCACCTACTTCCACGTCCATCTTGGATCCATCAGTGTAGATGGAGATGGAGTTGTCATTTAGCGGGATATTAGTTTCCCATTCCTCTCGACTAGGAAATGAACTAGAAAACGGCTTAAGAAAGTCTAAATAGGGCAAAATATAGTCTGTGCTAACATCTCCGCCCATGTATTTGCGTAAAATCTACGCATGCCCCGTCAGGCTTGACCTCCAACCTTCAGATTGGGTTAATCTTAGAGCACATCTAGCTGCAGATTCCTGCACAGATAGGTCTAAAGGTAATAGATTGAGTATGGTCTCTAATCCTGCAGTTGGTGTGGTTCTCATAGCTCTTGTGACACCAATGCGCGCCATTCTTTGTACTCTGGTTAGTATCTTGAGGTTTGTGCCCTTACTTGCGGCTGGCCACCATACTAGGCTGCCGTATGTCAGTATAGGTCTCACAACTGCTGTGTAGAGCCAGAAAATGACTTTTGGTTTGGGCCCCCAAGTTTTTCCAAATATTCTGCTAGAAGTATAGAGAGCTATCATAGCTTTCCTTGCTTTCTCCCTTGTGTTTAGTCCCTAGTTTAGTTTCTGGTCTAGTGTTGACCCTAGATATTTAGCTCTGTCAGAAATTCTAAGAGGAGTGCCTTCAATGGATGGAATTTTGAATTCCGGTATTATCCTCTTGTTCGTAAATAGTGTCAGCTCCGTTTTTAGTGGATTTATTGCGAGTCCACTTCTTTTAGTCCAGTTGCTGACTATCTTAAGGGCGCCTTCCATTTGATCGCTTAGGGTTGGAAGGAATTTACCCGTGGCCAGTAACGCCACATCGTCTGCGTATGCTACGGTCTTAACCCCACTGAATCTAAGTTTTATTAGTAATTCATTTAGCACAATAACCCAGAGTAGAGGGGAGAGAACACTTCCTTGCGGAGTACCTTTACCAGCTGATACTCTTAGTCTCGCATCATCATTTCTTAGCATGGAAACTATCCATCTGATTAGAGTGTCCTCAATATTCAGGTTTTTTAAGGCACCTTGGACTGAATCTGCCGTGACATTATTAAAGGCAATTTCAATGTCTAAGAATGCAGCCAGGGTGTACTCTTTATCATTCAATGATTTTTCAATCGTACTGACAACACTATGAAGTGCAGTTTCAACACTTTTACCTTTCGTATAAGCATGCTGTGCCGGAGATATGATACTGGGGTTCAGCCTGCTGCGAATATGTATGTCAATAAATCTTTCAAAGGTTTTCAGAATAAAGGATGTCAAGCTCATTGGTCTAAAGTCACCAGCGCAGGTACGACTAGCTTTACCTGCTTTGGGGATGAAAACAACCTTAACTTCCCGCTACTCCTTTGGTACATGACCCCATTCAATGCTACCAAGGAACAGTCTCTTTAAAAATGGCGTTATGTCTTTTTTGGCTGTTTGTAGCATCATTGGGAAAATTCCGTCTGTGCTTGGGGATTTGTACGGTAAGAAGGAGCATATTGCCCACTCGATTTTTTCTTCCGTAACCAATTCAGATGGCGCTATTTCGTGTCTGCTGCTGCCAGGGATGTCATCTCTAACTACTATACATCCTGGAAAATGAGCACCTAGTAGAGTTTCTAATGTCCTTTCATTGGAGTCAGTCCAATTGCCAGACGTGTCTTTCAGGGAGCCTAACGCTACCGACTCTTTGGAAAGAACCCTTCTGAGTCTTGCTAATTCAGCGGTACTTTCTATTTCGCTACAGAAGGCTTGCCAAGAGTTGCGCTTAGAGCGTTGAGTCTCTGTTTTGACTTTTCTTTGACTGGATTTATAATTTTCCCAGTCTTCGTCTAACCTTGTTCTTTTTAGCCATATTGAAAGTTTCATAGTTTCTTTCCTAATGTTAGACAGTTCTTTAAACCACCATGGAGGTGTGTTCTTTTGTTTCTTTGTCCTCAGCGGACAGGCGTTTTGATAGGCTTTACCCAATAGTTTTGATAATATTGACGTTGCCCCGTCAATTTCTGCAGGTCCATTAAAAGCGTGGACCTGCAGATTCCTTTCATTCTACTAACCTCCCTACTAAAAAGATCCCAGTTAGTCTTCCTATGGTTTCTATATAGCTTGGGCAATTCCTTCCTGATTTTTAGGGTGAATTCTATCATCCTATGATCGGAGAAAGTTTCTTCTTTCAGAACCTTCCACTCTGTAACGTGACTGTAACGTCAATAACCTCTTGTCCTTTTTTAACTACAAATCTTGGTTCATTACCTTTGTTACCTACTAACAGGTTATGTTCGATTAAAAATTCGAAAAAACAACTCACCTCGTTTGTTGATGTCTTTACTGCCCCATTGGAAGTGATGGGAGTTCGCGTCGCATCCCATCAGTATATCCCACTTTTCCTGCTCTATCTTACTGACGAGTGATGCAGTAAGTTCAGGGGGTGGTCCCTCTGTCGCATTAAATGGCATGTACACAGATGAGATAATTAGTGGTGGAAAGCCTTTCCTTTCATATTTAACCACTATATTGTCAAAATCGCTGTATGCAGACAGAAAGAAAAGTTCTATATTTTTTATTTGGGTTTACCTCTGTAGTTTTATACAATACCAGATCTTTGGCATGTAGACCCATAATTTTGCCTCCTGATACCCAGGGTTCTTGTATAAGGGCGATGTCTATGTGTCTAACTCCCATGAGGTAGACGAGGTTTGCGCTGGCAACTTTACTGTGGTGAAGATTTATCTTAATCATTTAAATTTTTAACACCACCCACCTCTTTCTTTCCTTTAGTGCCAGCTGTCCCCGCGATCGGCTTAATTTGGCATCGGGTTATACCAATACAGACCTTATAGTTTATGGCTCGCAGTAATGGCATTGAACGGTGGTTGAGCAGTAACACAACCTCCGTTCCTTCCTCCGTATGTTCGCCCATCTCCAAAACTTAACAGTTACGACTAAGCATTTCCGTATTGAGATGCTGAAGGTTTCTCTCCAGTCTGTCTTTTGGAATGTATGGACTCGGTATGAGTAGATGCCCTTTGGGTCTGGTTAGGTTTACTAACTCCTGCCGTTCGATTAATCGAAGTTCGGCGTTGGGCCATGGGGCTTCCGTTTTTCCGATGAATTCCTTTAGCCATGTGTGATAGAACTCATCTTCACATGCCATCACTTTGAATCCCCTTACGGTGGTTAGCTGTCCGAAATGTGGGATTGAAACTGCGCATTTCAGGATAGCGTCATTCACACCATCGAGAATGCTTATCTCTAAGAGTCTCCACTGATCATTAGTCAGCTTGCGCTCTGGGTTACCGAAATCTACTATCGCAACCTGACGGCCTTTTACAACGACTAAGGAGGTCTTAGCTCTCTTCACTGCCCTTTTTGTTTGAGGAGACGGCGTATTGTCCGTATGTCGGTATCATTTTGAACATCCCGTAACCGGCTCGGAGTTGGATTGAGAGTCCAGCTGCGGGTTGGTCCGGATACTTTTAAGTCTATCCGCGGCTTAGGTGGAGAGTGTATCACCTTCCTTCCTTGCTACGGACAGTCTTCTTGATACTGTCCAGGCCTTCGTCGTAGTCCTATTTGTATTGTTGTTTAGTCTTGTCACGTTTCTGTTCGTGGTACTGGGCAGTGATTTTAAGAGACCTTTAGCTCTCTCCAGAGTTTGTTGTTCCTTCACCGTGTTGGTTCCAGGATCACGTCCGCTTAGCCTTTTAATGCATCTGGTCGCGTTGCGTCGTCTTCTGTTTTCTATCGCTTTCGGTCGCATAGAACGCTTCGGTTTGGTTGCTTTGGTAGGTTTCCTAGTGTTAGAAGTTTTGGAGACGTCCGGATGAGCCTCTCCAAGTGGGGGAGAGGTTCTCACATCTTCCTTGCATGATGAGCTACGGCTCAGGATGTTCGTTGGATTTGAGTTCCACTCCTCCACTCTCCGATGAACTTCCTCCATCCTCTCTAGACCCGTACAAGTTAAAGACTTGAAGCATGGTCTATGCGACGAGTTCAGAGAATCCCCGGTTTGGTTCTGAAGTCCTTCAATCTCGCATGTCGTTGTCGGGGTTTCTGGATTACCTCCGTCTGGCCGGTAAGCAGTCTCCATACTCATTTCGCATGATGAGCTATGGCTCAGAATGCTTGATGCGTGCGGATTCTTCTTTCCAGCTACCTGGGAAACTACCTCACCTTCCGCCAGACCTGTACAAGTTAAAGACTTGTTGCAGTGTCTGGTCGAGCTTAGTAGCTTCTTCGTTGACTTCAGCTGTCCTTTGGCCCCTAGTTGCGTCCGTCTCGTTATTGGGGCTTGTGGTCTGTCTTTTCTTGCCTGAGATGAATTCTCCATCACTCTCTCACATGATGAGCTATGGCTTAAGATGCTCGAGGATGATGAATCCTTCTTTTCGGCTCCCAGAGATACTTCGTCCTTCACCAGACCCGTACAAGCTATAGGCTTGATGCAACGTCTGGGTGATGGATTTGGTATACTCTCGGCTGGATTAGACAGACCTTCTGCCCCAGTCTTGTCTTGTACTGGGTTATTCGATGATATCGATTTCCTCTCTAACCAGCTTTCACCGATCAAAGAGGTCGGCGGCCCCATTGAATCTTCTTCGCTCATGCATGCGGCGGGAACTGCGTTAACCGGAGGGCAAGCCATCGGCTTGTAATCTGGTCCGAGCATCTCCTTCAGGTATGCATGTGCATTGAGTAGCCTTTGTTTGTTTTTGTCATTTAGTTCGTTCCATGTCTTTGTACCCAGTCTCCTAATTTGCAATCCCTCTGCGTCTTGAGCTGGCTGACAATCCTGAGAGTGTCGAGCTAGCTACGGAATACCTGTCACTCGTCCCACGAGTAGCTCGTTTGCGACTGAGCTATTTTGGATGGATCTCATCTAGGTTGATTCTCGGCACGGGTCGTATAACACCTTAATCCAGCCCGGGGGAATAATTCGAGGGGGGAGGGGGGGGGGGGATGAATGGGAAAAGGATGGGTTAGGATGACTACCCTTTAGTTTCAGGACTCCTCTGGGGGAAGTCCCCGAGAGTCATTGACCTTACTCGGCCCTACACCACGACGAGGTTGACAGTCAGGTAGGGGAGGCGTGTCATTACTAAGGCAAGCTTCAATATTTAATTTTGTTAGAAGTTTCACATATTATTATGTAAATCATAAAATGTGATACATTATATGTTTGGAACCTGCCACCGTAAGCGCTGCACCGCTCAATGCATACTTATTACACTCACTCTCTCGATCGTCTTAAGAAAAACGTTCCGACAGCATAGCTTTATTGCTGACAACGCTAAGCTTGTTGTTTACCGGCGGGGAGTGTAAGAGCGTGATTTATCTGGGTGAGCTGTGTATCCGTGTAGTTGTTGATATACCGATGCGAAGTTGTAGATGTCAAGGTGTGTCCCAACTGGCAGATGCAGCAGTAGCAGTTTATCAGACAGTGGTCCCTCTCCCTCAGGGCCTCGATCTTGAGGAGAGGAAACTCTACCAGCGGAGGATGGGGCATTTGCCCCCGACGAGCATTAGCTCGATGACCTCCGATTTCAAAATTAAGATTGCCTAGGTAAACATTTACCACGCTATAGCGTCATCAGCCGCGATAGTCAAAATATTTACCAAGCGAAGCACTGATTTAAAAGCCGTGGATCTTGAAAGGACTAGTCAAAGGACTATCATGTAAAGATGCAAAGGTAATTTGGTATATGAGAGTGGCCAGTCCAATGGCATGTACAACAAAATTAAATTGCTCCTACTTTCAGATTATATGACGCGAGACTTGATGCGATTACAGGTCACTGTAAATATAGATGGAGTACACCGCACCACAATCATCGCATCGGTAACTGTGATGGGGATGAACCAGCTGTTACTAGGGAACTACAGCGTCTAGTAGAGTACTGCAACAAGCTCCAAACGCCATTGCTGATTGGATGTGATGCTAATACTCACAATGTAATCTGGGGGAGCACCGAAACCAATATCAGGGAAGATTCTCTCTTACAATTTATTTTAAGTTCATCTCTCGACATATATAATATAGGGAATACAACAACACTTATTACGAGAGTTAGACAGGAAGTTCTCGAGCTCACGCTAGACAGTCCTAATATAAGTAGGTTAATTAAGAACTGGAGAGTATCCAATGAGCCTTCATTGTCTGACCACAGAATAATTGTGTTTGACCTAGACAATGCATGCATCATGAGAAATACAACAAGAAATCCAAGTAAAACAAACGGGGAGACTTTTGAAGAAGCCCTAGGTAATAACCTGGAGCATATCAACATTAGTAGAGCTCCAGCCCATTACTTAGAGTTAGAAAACGCGGTAGAAAGCATTAATAGCGTTATCACAAAAGCGTTTGAAACAAGTTGTTCCATAAGCAGCAATAAGGATGGGAAGATGTGCCATGGTGGAATAACAATTTGTCAAATTTAACACGCAAACTGTTCAATAGGGCAAAGCGTAACGGAGACCGGTAAAGCTACAGAGAGGCACTTACACAGTATAATAAAGAACTCATGAAAGCTTCAGGAGATTTTGCGAGACAATGACTAGCACTTCTGCTGCAGCTAGACTGCATAAAACTCTGGCAAAATCGGGTGGAATGCAAACGTCTCTAAGAAACTCAGACGGTAGTTTCACTAAGGATGAGAAAGAGAGAGCACTACTGCTCTTAGAAACTTACTTCCCTGGAAGTATGCAGAATTCAAATGGAGAGAGCACGACCACCATAACCTCGGAAAGAAGATTTGAGAATTGCAGGCACAATCTGTTCCAGAGGGAGAATTGAATGGTCAATCAGCTCTATTCAGCAGTTTAAGTCACCAGGTGTGGATAGTATCACACCAGTCCTACTACGGAAGGGATAAGAAAGACTACTACCATACCCAGTCAGAATAATTAAAAGTAGTCTTGCACTGGGGTATATTCCAAAGCAGTGGAGTTGGGCCAAATTTGTGTTGTGAAGTCATACAGACCTATCAGCCTAACATAGTTCCTTTTTAAAACAATGGAAAAAGCTGTGGACAATTACGTAAGGGAGGAAATGTTTAACACATTCCCACTACATTTCCGTCAACATGCAGAGCGGGCGGACACACTGAGACGGCTCTATTCCAGTTGACGGAAAACATACAGGAAGCTTTTGAATCGAAAGGGATTGTTCTCTGCGCCTTTCTAGGCATGATAATTCTTCACACGGAGCCATCAAGCGAGCCCTACATAGTATTTAGGTGGATGTACGAGTTTCTGAGAACAAGATCAGCAGAAACTCAGATGTGGCGTAGTATCATTAAGGTCAACACAACAACATGTTGCCCGCAAGGAGGAGTTCTATCTCTTCTAATTGAGGATGAACTTCTTGAAAAGTTAACCAATCTCGGAATCAACCGTCAAGCCTATGCTGATGATATAGTACTGTTTGCCAGAGGAAAGATTGAAGGAACCTTTTGTGACATCACACCAAGAGGTCTAAAAGCAACTCAGGAATGGTGCTACATGGCTGAGCTCAAGATAAACCCGGTGAAGCCAATTCGGCTGTCGGGCATGGAACTGACGGCAGTAAAAGAAGTGCAATATCTAGGATTACACCTAGATAGTGAACTCATGTGGAAAAAGCACACAGAAGAGATATTCAAAAAGGCCACCCAAAAAGAGGGCATTCGGAGGGAGAAATGCATCAGTTCAAATGAATATGATGTACTTCGCAAGAAACTCCCCCTTCTAGCATTAGTGTCAGGAAATTTAATTTTGGTAAAAAATTCCGTACAAAGTTGAGTAACAAGAAGGCTTGGAGTAATGAAACCGTAATATATGGATTGAGTAACCACACAATAAAGTGGTATACAGACTGCTCATTAATATTGCAGGTGTATTTGGGCAATGAACAAAGAACCTACGGACAAAAGTTCCAGCTTCTTTCATGCTGAAATATATGCTATAGATAGATGTGTTCAATTCAATCTTGATAAAAGATACAAAAAATGCGACATAGCAATATTGTCCTTCTATTGGATACCTGGCTACGCTGGAATAGACGGCAATGAAGAAGCAGACTTCTTGATTAGACAAATAGTGGAGAAAAAAAACAGGGCGAGAACCTGGATCAATACTCCAGGTCTGAGGCAAGCTAAGAAACTTCTGGGACACTACAACCGGAAGAGATTCAAAGCGTGCATCTTTAACAAGAATAACCTACGTATCCTAACAGGCTTTCTAACGGTGCACTGTAAACTCGGGTAACACTAAGGAAACTGGGTATAACAAACGAAGGCCTTTTCAGATTCTGCAATGAGTTCAGTGAGACTCCAGCACATCTTCTGGAGTCTTGAGAGGCACTGACCTACAACAGATTGAAATGCTTAACAAGTACCAACTATCAGATGAGGATGTGCCAGCCATAGACCCATATCTGATTCTCAGATTAATAAGAGAAACCGGATTGAAGAGGGTACTCTATGGTGAACTATCCTTGCCAAGGCAAAGAAAGAGTGTTTGACCCTCGATAACAATTCTGAAGGAATTAAATTCTGAGGGAAATTCTAATGAGGGAATAAACCTCTCCTAGGTCGCAGTGCAAGATAACCCTACAGAAATAATAATATTGTGCCTTCTAACTGAAGAAGAAATGTAAACCTTTTTATTCTCCTCTCCATTTACGCGAAACTATCCAATTCTCCCGAAAATCAAAGTACCTTTGGTCATCTTGGACAGTAAATTGTCCTGGAACACTCACAGTGACTAGACCATCGAAATAGCCAATCGGTCCATCGCACATCTATGTATGTATGACGAGCTGGCATCGCTCTAACGCTCTACCCCCAATGCATCTCGCAACGCTATTCTGATTATATCTCCAGTAAAATTTCAAAAGCCAGACTTAGCCTGCTCTTCCATTTAAAAAAAATCGGCACTTTGTTTTTCCCTAATGGTCATCTTAGTCTGATTAGCTTTCTACTATAAAGCAGTGAATTCAGTATGCAACTGGATGACATGTTGCCCAGTTACTGCTTCAAGCTGAACTACATAGTAAACATACTTCCAAAGCGAGGCGCCTGGCCCTAATTTACCAGTTAGTCGAAGTGTGTAAGCTTAAACTTACAATCTGACATTCGTTGAAAAACCAGCTTCTTCTTTGTGGATATCCAAACCTCTCCAAAGGCTTTGGATTCAGCGATAATGAAATGGAAATTCATTTTGATTCCTGAACACACAGGTCATATAGGTAACAAAATGGCCAAAATAGGTGCACCGAGGTCATTCATTGGTGTCTTAGACGCTGTGGAGCAATCAACGGCCTCTTCAGAAATCACACAAGGTAAAAGTCCCTGTTTCAGCCCAGTATGATCTAGACGGACAATTAGAATTGCACCAAGTACTTGTACTCCACACAACCTCATAAGAAATCTAATGTCGACTTCGATTGGGCAATTCAGATTTCGTTATCAGATTTCAGATTTTTGACAGATCTCCAAAACTATAAATATTTTTGATCAGCATCAAAAGCTATATCGATATAGCCATGTCTGTTCGTCTATCCGTTCATATGTCACCACTTTTTGGGCCTTAAATTTTGAATTACGATCAAAAAATTTGGTATAATTTTTTTAGAATACGTATAAACATCTTTTTCCCCAATATTTTTGATAGAAACTTTAGTATAGTAAAATATGTAGGCGTTGACTCTCTCTACATTTCTCCTATACCTCACCACCTTTTCGTTGGATCGTTTTCTTAAAAGAACCATATATTTCTTTTTCAAAGCTACGGTGATTGTTGACGCAGATTAACGACCGCGATAATTTGTGAAATCTTCAAACTAGTTGTGTCCAAGAATTAGTACAGGTGTTAACTAGAAAGGGGTGTTTTTTTTAACAGGTATATAGCCACGCCCAAATGGCGTGTGGGCACTGCGATCAGAAAGATCTATTGTGCCACAGACCACTTTTTAGGGCAGTGGTCCTTCTACTTTCCTTATGAAAGCTATAGTTACGTTTGCGAAGGAGTTCCTTAAGTCTTAAGCTTCTTCTAATTCTACACAGAGCTACACACGTGTATGTGTTCTCCGGTTTCGTCCTCTTCTAGGTAGAGTCAGTGGTAAAGTAATTGACAGGTACCAGTAAGGAAGCTCACAAGCCTTCTTATGACGCTTTTTCTATATTTTAGTATACCAACTGCCTTTTTTTTAAGAGTTGGACTTCTGTTTTATGTTGTCTGACACCTTGAGAGTTATTCCCTTGGGAAATGCACAACTGTTTAGGGTTACCAACTGTTAAGGGTCAGTTTAAATGCAGAATCAGATATTCTGCTAAAGGGTTCAGGTCCAATAAACAACTCAGAAGAAATTTTTCTAGCTAGCAGATCTGCAGTTTCGTTGCCTCAATGCTTACATAACCCGACACCCACTATAATTTTACTTCATTGTATCGGGCCAAGTTTTGTAAACTGTAGAAACAGCTTAGAACGGATTTTGAACTGATCAGGTGGGAGATCAGTGTTTTAAGCGTCGCTTGGCTGTCAGTGAGTATGTAGATAGCAGCACCTTTGATGCCTGAGTGCGAGTTTATACTAGCACAGTTCTTAGTAGCGTAAAGCTCAGCCTGGAAAACCCTAGGACTTGTTCCAAGTGATTGCGGAATCTTATAATTGGGTCCATACACACCGGCGCCAACTCCTGAATCCATTTTTGATCCATCGGTATACCACCGATTCATTTTAGATCAAGCAGCAGTCCATCATTATTCCATATTTTCTTTTACTTATTTATTTATTTATTTATTTATTTATCTACAAGCGTTTAAGCTTTACAGATTCAATAAAACAGTAGGTTTATAAATAAGTATAGATGTATAGAATATAAGAAACAAAAGAAAAATAAGTATGGACTTGCTTCTAAACATTTAATGTGTTTTACCACGGATTTATATTGGGGTTGATGAAAAGAACTCGATTGACTTTACTTCGGATTGCTGTGAACAAAGAGATATGTACATGAACCGGTACAAGTTCATTAACAAAAAAAATAAGGGTTGGTGCCATAATTCCCAGTCAGAAAATCTCCAAACTAAAATCCACATATCACAATTCACAAATCAAAAACCCCAAACACAAAATCCTCTATAGTTCGAACTATAGAGGATTTTGGTGCTTGGTGAATTCAAAATTACCTGGATTTTCTCTTGTGTCTTCGAAGTACAAGTGAAATGTCTATTTAGGTTTCATACTTTGGGTTGTCCGGTACCAATACGAGGACCCGAAGAGACAACAGCTCCATAATTTTCACTATTTTTTTTCATTTTGATTTTATATTTTTCTAATTTTTTTTTATAATTTTTTTTTTTTTTTTGTATTTTTAGTTTTATACATTTTTACAATTTTTTCTTATCAGTCAATCTCTATGAAGCAATGGACGGCAAATTGCCTACGCTACTGTCATTAACAAGCAATGGTCTGTGGCCATAAAATGGAAATTTTGTGTTTGGGGATTTTGTGCTTGGGAATTTTCTGTTTGTACATTTTTCAAAAGTTGGGTATTTGTTAGTTTGGGGATTTTAATTTTGGGCATTTAGTAGGTCTCCCAAAAAATAATTCACCCAAAATAATACACTACATAAAACATAATACACAAATAAATAATAATAAACAAACTCACCTGGATACACGGAATCCACTCACGTGGTCTAAATGACACCATTTCTATTTGCATGTACCCTTTGCAGTCGCCATGTAGTAGATCAGCTCGACCACAAGGGCCTACAGGGTGGTCCGGAACTGTAGGGTGAACTTTGCAAGTTTGTGGACAATAATTTGCAAACTCCGTTCACAGCCGGGGAGTATGCTGGCGATTAAAAACATTGAAGAACAAAGTGACGACACCAAGTGACAGTTCTTCGATATCAACAAAATTATTATAAAGCAAACAAAACTAAAATCTATGTTTTGTAACTATTATAATCAAGAGATTTTTTAATACATTTTTACACAAATCTGCTAAATACATAAACAAATACATTGACACATTGTAATTTCGCGCCAAAACCTAAAATACACAATAAAAGCTTAAATACTCTTAAATGTGTAGTCGAAAGTACACTCGAATAAAGCCTTTGTAATGAGTAGTTCGGTACGTTTTCTTTTACAGTGTCGTTCGAAAAATGTTGGTCAAACTTTTTTTTCGAATTTTGTCAAATTTGTTGTAATAACTACGAGTACATATTTTTTAATGAGGATTTGTTTTCTTATCCGGTTTCAATCGATTCATGATACATTTAGAGTGTTACAATTTTTCACACGCAGTCACGGGAGCAAAAAGTTGTTAGACCGAAAAATGGATTTTTTAGGTACCTGCCTCATTTTTTAGGGATTAAGGAAAAATGCTTTATTGGTGCAGTGTTTTTTTTTTATTGCTCCTCAGAAACATTCTCTGTCAAATTACTACTTTGTTGGACCTCCTCTTGCTTTTATTACAGCTGCACATCGGCGAGACATTGACTCGGATTGGTTTTTCCATGTGGAAGAAGGTATGGTGTTCCAGGTCCGGGTAAGTAAATTTTTTAGGTTTTCAGTTAGCTCTGGACGCTTCTTTGCAACCTTAAGTTTCATTATTGACCAGATATTCTCAATTGGATTGAGATCTGGACTGTAGGGAGGCCAGCTTAATAAATCGACATTATTTTCTTCAGAGCTCAGTCTTTCCTTTGGTTCTCTTCGGGCAAGAATCTTCCCATCTCCAACATGCAGCTTAAACTTTGATTCGTTGGAAAAAATAACATTGTTCCACATGTCATGAGTCCAATTAAGATGCTCTTGAGCCCAGAGCAATCATTTTTCTCAGACTCTTTTGGAAAATCCGGCTTCAGTACTGGCTTGAGTGTTCTAAGTCCAGCTTTCACGAGCCTTTTCCTAACTGAGCTTGAAATTATTTTTCCTGTAGCCCAACACAGATCGATTTTAAGATCCACCGAAGTCTCGAACCGATGCCGACGGCTGTTCTTCACCAAAAAACGATCTTCCACTGCGGTCGTCTTTTTTGCCTCCCTGAGCCTTTCTTTCCGCTGGTAGTCCCGGTCTCACTATATTTTTTTTAAATTCCGTGCCACAGTTTGTTGACCAACAGTTAAACTTCTAGAAATTTCACGTATTGTCAAATTGAGACGTGACAGACACAAAATATTAGCTTTGCACTCCGAACTGATTTTTCCCATTTTTTTTTTTTCACTAAATTACTTCGGTTCGTTTCGGACTGCTATCACGAGCTAAATGGACCTCTCATTCATAATAACATCGCCTTTTATGCACTATTTGAACGAAAATTTGCTACCTAGTGCAAAAAAAACCGTAGCTCTCATAAATTCCAAGAACTGCGCTCGAAAAGGGTAATAAAATGTTCAAGATTCGGTGCATTGAGTGGGTGGCATCGCGGCGGTTATTATTATTATTATTTTTTTTCTCGGTCAAAATAAATGTGTGTGTATATAAAGTGCAGTGCAAATAAATTTTGAGTAATTTATGTAAATACGATCGAATACGTTGATACGCGTCGTGTTGATATACATCACATGTGTTTGTTTTGATTTTCATGCGTTTTGTGTGTTTTTTTAATTCGGTTAACGGGTAACGGCGCAGTTCGATGGCTGAAGAATCGTGATGGGTGGTTATGGGTGATGATCAGCTGTGAAGAGTGTCGATGAACTAGCCATTTCGTTGACAAGAGAGCTGTGAATGCTCATACATTCTGTGTTTATGTGTATAGAGAACATACAATTTTTTTTTGTGTTCTTTTAGATTTTATCAGTGTACGATGTATAGGGTGACCAGATAAGAACGATAGGAAGAGAAATTTAAATAAATCAAACAGTCAATCTTTTTGGATGCATTGATGCTTGGTCGAACACTTGTGGATTGTGGTCGCTTCAATAAAGGCAATTTTGCTTGTTGACATAGCCGCTGAGCCAAAAATGGGCCTCGTCCGAGAAGATAATTTTTTGACCAAAGTCCGGATCCCACGGCGTTGTCTATGGTCGTCCGGCTTCAATTCTTGCGTCAACACAATCTTATATGGATGTAGGCCCAAATCCAACCGCAAAATAAACCGGGCGATGCCCAATTCAGCTGATCGGCGCCAAATCGACATTTCGGGGTCTTTTTCGATACTGGCCGCTACGACGGCTATGTTTTCTTCACTTCGCACCG
This sequence comes from Pocota personata, assembly GCA_963082735.1. Classification (NCBI taxonomy): domain Eukaryota; kingdom Metazoa; phylum Arthropoda; class Insecta; order Diptera; family Syrphidae; genus Pocota; species Pocota personata. Next base: position 80,784,525 of record OY720429.1, read on the forward strand.
ATCTGTATCTAGTTGGTGGCTTATGGTCTAATAGAGTGTACTCACGCTCAAACTTCTCCACGGTGCGACGAATTGCCTGCACACTGAAGCCATGATGAAGACCGACCTCACAACGAAATTCACGTTGCGTATTTACAACTCGGAATTTTGATAGAATTTTTATAATTATTATTATTATTACTACTATAGTTTTATTAATATATAAATAAATTACAATATTAATCTTAGTACTATAGCGCTAGCTACCAGTGCTATCGGCTAGTTATATATAAAAATAAAAATTAAAGAGAAAGTATAAAATGAATATATTTCTACAAGTTCTTTTCAATTTTAAGAGTTGTTTAGTTTAAATACATTTTTTATATTTTGTTCCAAGGAAACTTTTAAAAGATCAGTTGTTTTTTGGCAAATAGTTGCATGGCAATTGAATTTATTGTGTCGCATTCAGATGTTAGGTGTTTTATTGTTAAATGTGCGCCTTTCTGACAAAAGATACATAATGGTGGTTCATTTTTTGTAATGATATGGCTGTGAGAGATGTTTGTGTGTCGCAACCGAAGTCTTATGAAGGTGCTTAATGGAATATTCACTGGATGGTGTGCTTTTTGGCTTTAGGATTAATTGCCGAGTAGTGGTGAACATAATCATTCCAGTTATTTTGTCTTTCTCTTTCAAAGCTTTGAATCAGTTTTATTTTAAGGTCTTGCTTATTATAGGTTTAGAAATGAAGCAGTGGGTCATTTAAAACTGCTTTTGCAACTGTGTCTGCTACTTCATTGCCTTTAATGCCGACGTGTCCTGGCATCTTATCTTTTTTATGGTATCTTTCCTGTTGTTAAGGTTTTTTTTAGGGCTGCGACTGTTGATAGACTATCTGTGAAAATAGCAGTCTTCTTGTAATTCGTCAGCAGGATTAAAATGGCAAACGCTTCAGTGGAAAAACGGACTGTCTTCTTGGAGTGTATAATTTGTGTGGCTATGCTGTGTATCGGTGTTTTTTGGAATGAATTTACCTTCTGCATAATGAGGGCGGTAAGCTATGCAATACGTTCTGAGATTGAGAGTAGACCGGTTTCCGTTAGGATGTTTTTTATAGGTGTCGTCCTGAATGCTCTGAGAGTGGTTCGAATTGCAGCATGGTAGGGAGATGAGATCAGCTGGAGCGGTGAACTTTGAAGTTTTACCATAAACAGCGAGACCGTAGTTAATTTTGGGAGAGTGTGATGGATCGTACGACATTAATAAGAGAGTTAACATTACAATGGCTATTTTTAGAGGAAAGATACTTAATCATGTTGACCCTGGTAGAAAGGCTTTTTTTCACATAAATACAATGATTCTTATAGCTAAATTTACAATCAAAAATGACTCCAAGTATTCTTAAACAATTAACATTTTCTATAAGTATATTACTCGTATGTGCAAAATTTTTCTTTTATCTAGGGATGTAATAGATCCAGAGCGGATTTTCCAACTTATTAGGTCTTTAAGTATGTTTAGAAAATCGATTGCTGTTAGCTTTAGGTCTTTAAGTTTCGAGAAAATGATAAGATCATCTGCATACAATGAATAGCCAATTCGATTGTATTTAAACGCAGTAATAAAAGCATAACTGAAAGAGGCGATCCTTGGGGGATACTATTCTTAAGGTTATGTATTTTGGAGTATATACATATACACGGAATTTCCTGTTTGAAAGAAACGATCTTCCACTACACTACTTGTTTCAAAACTACATGGATTCCGGTACGGTAGAAAGCTCTTTCGAAATCAATGCATAAAATGGATGCGTGATTTTTCTCAGATACCGGTGAGGAGATAAAATCAAGGTGTAAAATTGCATCCATGGTACATCGGCCATGTTGAAAAGCTACTTGATTTATGTTGACAAGTTTGTTTTTTTCGATAAGGATATGATATCCGCCTGGATATGATTTCATCCAAACGTTTACCTACGAACGGTAGGAGATATTTCGGGAGATATTCGAATGTTTCGGTGGGGACTTATTTGGTTTATTAGAGGGACTATGATTGCAGTCTTCCACGTTTGGGGGATGACTCCATGCTCAAAAATGTGGTAGTAAAAGTTAAGAAGATGTTTTCTTAATAAAGGGAGGTATTTTTAAGCATAATGTATGATATGCGGTCAAAAAATGGCGTGTTTCCCTTGGTCGAGCTGATACAACTTTCAAACTCGATTCTATTAATGGGAATTTCAATTAACTCAGCCGATCGATCGGTGATGTAAGTCTCCTTTTTTCGAGAAGAAATTATGAGTGAAAGTTTGAGTTGTCTGAGAGATTTGACAAGGTACTGGCAAAGAATTGCTCAATTTCGAGTGGGGAGGATAAGTCTTGAGATGGTGTTTTGATAATTTTTATTAAGGGAGGTTTATAGCTACAAATGAGGCTTTTAATATCAGCCCACAGTTTCTCCGAAGAACCATTTGGGTTGATATTAGAGGTGAATTTTTCGAAGATTTCAATTTTGGCTCTTTTGCCTCTTTTAAAAATTTTTTCGGCCATTCTGCACTTGTTCCTGGTTTTTATTGTTAGGATTTCTTTGTTTTGTTTATATTTTTTAAAGTCAGGGTCGGAAGAGCTATGGGTCGAAATGAGGCAATTGGCGCACATGGTACGTGTGCAGCTTGAGGGAGCATGTGTTGGGAGGTTACACTTTTCACATGCTGGACTCTTGTTGCATCTCTTTAAAGTTTGTCCGAGTAAAAGGTAGTTTTTGCATCGCATTGGATAAGGAATGTATTCGTTCACTATAGCTGTGTACCATCCTATTTCCACCGAATTTGGAGGTTGATATAAATCGAAAGCGAAGAGCATGAGGGGCGGGACTTGCCTTCGAATTGCTTTGAAAATTTGTACACTTCGATAATATCTGTGAACTCATTTCAGAAACAATTTCGGGTTCGGGAACATTGATAAGGCATGGGTGCGTAAACTATGCCTTTGTAAGAGTTGAAACTTTTATTTTTTGTTAGGATAAGTATACTGCCATCTCGAAGTTGGGTAACGCTTTCGTACTCTTTGCTAATTGAGTCTATTGCCTTTCTCAAAACAAAAATAATCACACTTGTGAGGGGTTTAGTTACATCTTTCGGCGAAATTAATATAAATTTGGGGTTTTTGGGACTTACAATAGTAAGCAGATTCGGATATTCTTGTAGATTAATGAATCTTAAACGTTTAAGTGTTGGGGAAGGAGTGTCAAAGGGAGTCTCGGAAGACAACCCGCACAACCCCATGCATACACGAGAAAAAACACTATACGCACGTAAGTATATTATCACGCGGTCTAAGAGAAAAGGAGATAAACTCTCGTGAGTATACGGGTTAGGAAAAAGCCGTGGAAAAAATCAAGATGATAATGAGCTTAGAAATCAAGCCGCTGTAAGAGTCACCACTACGTGTACGCAACGAGAGAGAGACGGAGACTGAATATATATATTTTTTTAATAATTTCTACACATTCGAGAAGCGTCAGACGGTGCGTGAGGAAATGGCAAACCTTACTGAATTTCTAACAGCTAGATGTCATTGGTAACTTTGACAGTTGCTGAAACATAACAATTGCAAAAACTATCATTGATATCTGGTCACCCTTTAGTAGGATCTAAGTTTCATTGGTCAAATTGTAATAAGCTTTAAGTTTTATTGGTTTAAATAAAGAAAATTTATCAAATTAATGTGTTGATTTTATTGTTTTTATTTAATTGTAGGTAGCAGATTTCTGTTATTGGATGTTTGAGCTCTCCGGTTTTTGTTTTCAGTTTCACAACGCGAATTAGACTGTCGACTCCAGGGTGGACTTCTATAATGCGTGCAAGCATTGTAAGCGCGAAAGATATTCGTTGTACTACTTATGCGAAAAGCCGTCGGTCAAACATTGGATTTATTTCCATCGATCAATATAACTTACATTTCCGGGTGAAGTTTCTCCTTGCGGTAACATATATAGCGATTCGCCGATAAGAAAGTGACCTGGAGTTATAACTTCCAACTCGTCTGGATTGCCTGAAAGAGGGCACAGAGGTCTGAAATTCAGACATGCCTCTATCTGTGTCAGCAGTGCGCAAACTTCCACAAAAGTAAACTTTTCTTACTAAGCGTTCGTTTCAGGTGATGTTTCATCGATTTGGGGTTCCTTTGCTCATAGGGTACAGCTGCGTTTTGAAGTCGTCCCCATAGGCGCACGATATCCTGTCCATCAAAGAAGGGGTTGAGTGACTTCAAAATTTTTCGTTGTCGTCTTGGGGTTTTCTTCGTCGAGTAGTTCTGAGGAGAACATCTCCTTTTTAGCTGCTCGAATGACAATGTGTGTCGCTGCTTGTAGCTCCTCTTGATCGAGTGCCCTCATCTTCCTGGAATTGATTCGATTTTTACAATTCATGATAAATCGTAAACAGAATGCCAAAATTCGAACTGCTTTCGACAGCCACGAAAACTTTTGAATTATTGTGCAAATCTCATTACACAATACCTCCCAAAATTTCCGCTTCTGTGCATCGAGATCAGTCAATTGCGCAAAACTCTTAACTAACTGCGGTATCTCCTCAGGAACCTTGTCTACGACGACCCATCCCAATTTGGTCTTTTGGGCGATTGGCGACTTGACGTTATCACTTCTAATGATCTCCGGGAGGATGACCTGAGTGTAGACAGCGATTCCGAAGAGCAGATCGATTTTTGCTGGTGTGTGGAAATCTGGTTCAGCTAACTCCAAACCATGTATGTGGTTCCAGTTGTCAGGTATCGTTGCCTTGGACGGAAGGAACTCAGTTAACGACTTAAAGATGAAAGCTCTGGCAGACCCTACAAACGTCGAAACCATATACGCAAAAGTTACGTCGACATAGTGTTGGCTGGTTCCGTTTCTGTCTTTCCCCAGCCCTGATACCTGAATGTGAGTGCGATGTCTAACCAGTTTAATTTGCTGCACAGCTGTTTCGAAGATGAACGTTACCTCAGACCCTGGGTCAATTAATGCCCGTAAGCTAACGAGTCTCCCGTCAGTTGATCTAACACTGACAAAAGCTGTAGCTAGTAGACGCTTGTGCTGATATGGTGCGATGCAAAAAATGCATTACGCATGCTACCATTGGGTTGGTTGTCACTCATTGGACGAAATGTAGTTGGGGTTCACAGTCACCTGCTTCGTTTGAGCGCTATCATTGTAGTATTGAATCCGTGGTGTTCTGTGCATGGCGATCGATCGGGAAACTACTGACTGTCTAAAACATGGATTGGACCAGTAGCGCAAAAATCAAGTTCGTAATGTAGTGCTTGCTTTACCTCCTCGTGGTGGTCCCCGGGCAACTGCATGTATAAATCCTTATTCATGTAGGCCAAAATTGCAAGTGCGAGATTGTCTAGGGCCTTATGCCTAGGCTAGGTAACCTGGGCCAGCAACCCGCGTTACCGAAACTTCAATCGCTACGGAAACCGACACAATGCCTCGGATAAGGACTGATAATACGTTGACGACCTTTGGCTATCGTCCCCGGACTAAGATTGGTTTCTTTAATGTGAAGACCCTGCTTGACTCTCAGAGTGAAGGACCTCAGAACGCCAGATTCCTTCAACTGGAGCATGAGTTCATGCGATGGAGTTCATGCGATGAGTTCATGAGGCTGGACATATTGGGAGTAAGCGAAATAAGATGGTTAGATGCGGGTGAGTACCAATCCCCAACACGTAACACTGTATTACTCTACTCCGGAAGACCAACCGACATGTATAGGCAATCGCAATGATAACGGCGAAAGATTTGTTGACTTTTGTAACGCAAATCGTCTTGTCATAGGTGGCACCATGTTTGAGCACAAAGCCTGTTTGAGCACTGACAGGCAAGCAACCTCCAACCAAATTGACCGTTTTGCCATAAGTCGCCGTTTTAGAAGTAGTCTCCTAGACGTCCGAAACAGGCGAGGTGCCGACATGGGGTTGGTACGAGATCACCATCTTATGATAGCTACTCTCCGATTACGCACTGCTGCCATTCGTAGATCTAACGACACAAGAATACCTAGGTTCGACGTATACCGACTGAGAGTTCCCACAGTGCGCCAAGAATTAAGGGACCATCTCTCACGTGTAGTAGAAACAATCAGCAGCTCCCTGCCCGCCACCATCCAAGACCATTGGTGCGCTGTGAAAACTGTTTTCTCATCAGGTGCTGAAAGGATTGTCGGTCGATCGCAGGGAAACCATAGGGCGTGGCTTTTTGAGGATACCTGGAAAAGGATCAACGAACGAAAACAGCTAAGAGCTCTAATTGCAGCAACTCCAGCAGCAGGGAGGATCGAGCTTGAGTCCCTATATCCCATGAAGATGAGAGAAGTACAGCGTAGCGTGAGACGTGACAAGCGCAAGTACAACAATGCGCTTGCTACGGAAGCAGAAGAAGCAGCAGCGAGGTGCGACAGCAGAACCATTTATAGAATCACTATCCGGTCACCTAAGCTTATAGGTGGCCGGAGCTCTACTCAACACCCAGTGAAAGGCTTAGACGGTTCGTTGCTAATATCGGATGAGGATCAATTGAAGAGATGGAAGGAGCATTTTGCTTCGGTTCTAAACCGAGTATTCGCCAGCAATATGTACCTAAGTCAGACTGAAGTGTCCATAGAAAGAAATTCCCGAATTCGCACCACAACCCCCAATAAGGAGAAGATTATTACTGCAATCAAAGCACTGAAAAGTAATAAGGCGGTAGCACTTGACGGCATACCTGCACAGCTTTTACAAGCTGCGCCAACAGCATCGGCAGAGCTACTGTTCCCACTTGTCGGGAGAACATGGGAAGCCGAGAGTTTTCCGGATGAGTGGAAAAAGGGAATGATTGTCAAGCTCCCTAAAAAAGGCAACCTAATGCAGTGCGAAAACTGGAGAGGTATCTGCGTGCTGCCTGCTGTGGCCAAGATAATAGCTAGAATCATCCTGGAGCGAATCAAAGAACACCTTGAAGACACACTCGATGCCGAACAAGCAGGTTTCCGCTTTTTTTTTCATTTTTAATGCATTTTTATTAAATTCATTGTAACTTATTTGCTAGACAAAAAAACGCTTAAAACTAGCTTAACTAACTTAACTATTCTTATTCTAACTTACTGGCCCTATGCGGGCGCTCTAAGCTAAACCTAATACTTAAAACTATGTCTTTCGACGTAACGAACTTGAAAATTGTGTTTAAATTATTTAATTTTTTTAATTCTAATTGTTACTAAGAAAATTTTTATAGGAAAAACTTAGTATATGTACTCTTTTTTTTAATGTTCTTATACATAAAACTTACAATCTACCTTAAAATAAACCTTAAACTATCTTATTCTAAATTAGCCTACCTTATTCTACATAAATTTTTTTTTTGTTTTTTTTATTTTTTTATTATTTTTTTTTTTTTATTTTTTATCGAGTGCTGTTTTTTTTTTTTTTTTTTTATGTTTTTTGTGTTTTTAGTGTTTTTTTTTTGTATTTTTGCATCCAAGTGCTGTGGATTTATTATTTTTTTTTTTTTTTTTTTTTTATTAAAATATAACCTACAACCTATTTACACTACCTATACCTTAAACTATGTAAGTCGGCCATGGACAGCAAACAGCCAACCTCAAATATGCAACAGGCTACCCTGGATTAGGAGGAAACGACGAAGGAGTTTCCTCTCTTTCGGCTAGCCACCAAAAACGACCGTACTGACGTTGTACGTCATAAATATCGCGACGCGATACCGCCCTACTAAACCGGAGACGCTCCACACTGCCGTGTGCAACGTCTCTGTCGTAGTTGAGTCGCCTATCCACAGCTGTCCGAGCAACGTGGAAGATTAGCGGCACTGCCAATCTGTCCTGGATCAGACCTTTCTTATCAAAATAGAGGAACGCCTCTGGGGGAACAAAGCCGTTAAGGCGCACTCTCTCATGATACTCGGAATTGGGGTAATAAGCCCCGAAGATCAGGTTGTTCGTCGAGCTCATTGCTCTTGCAATGTGCCTTCGAATCAGCTTGATAACGAAATTATCCACTCTTATTAGATTAGCCCTGTTGTATAGGACCTCATTGGGATAGAATTTTATGTACTGGGACTCCGGTGTTCTGTATAAATGAAGGCAAGCCCGAAGGCAAGCCCTCTCAAACACCCGAATCTTTTCCAACAAGCTTGCTCCCACATTGAACCACACGGGACATCCATATACGAGCATGGGCCGGATGAGGGCCATGTAGCAGATTACCTTTACCCTTGCATCGAGTTGCTTGCTATAAAAAAGTCTCTTTGTAAGGGCAAAAGCACCTTTGGTTCTGGCCAGAGCAGCATCTATATGTTTGTTAAAATATAGATATTGGTCTAACCAGAGCCCTAGGTATCTGACTACACTTCGACTTGCAAGTGGCTGTCCGTGCGGTCCAACGATTGAGAACTTTCGCCAATTCTTTCTGGAATCCCTAGAGGCCCCAGACAACGGCGTCCTAAAAAGAATGGTTTCCGATTTCTGGAAGTTGATCTTCAACTTCCAGTCATCGCAATATCGCTGAATCTTATCGAAGTCACGTTGCAAGAGAATTGCAATGACCTCGATTTTTGGTCCTGATCTGTACGCGATCAAGTCGTCTGCGTACGCTATGGCATGGTGAAGTGATCCTATCAGATCGCTCGTGTAAATGTTGAAAAGGATCGGTGAATTTACCGCACCTTGTTGCAGACCGTTTTTAATTAGAAATGTTCCAGCAGAAGTCACATTGCCATTTTTGACAATGAACTGTCTACTGGTGAGCATGTTATGAAGTATGTACAGCAGTGGTTTGCTTATGCCCAGCCTACTCAGCTTGTAGAAGAGTCCCTCTAACCATACGGTGTCGAAGGCCTTCTCCAAGTCAATCAGGCAGGCACCCGTGCACTGTTTCTTGCTTTTGTTCCATTGGATATCCGATACCAGTTTAGACGCGGCATGTATTGTATCATGCCCCGCCTTAAAACCGAATTGGTTATCCGGAATTATATTACTGTTCTCAGTCCACTTAAGCAGGGCTCTATTGATCACTTTCTCGAATACCTTGCTGATGTTCGGAAGGAGACTTATCGACCGGAGATTTGCCGGATTGGAAGTGTCCTTACCCCGTTTGGGGATGGGTTGTATCACTGCTGTTTTCCAATGCGCTGGATAATGTGCATTATTCAGCGCATTGTTAAACAGAGTGGTGTAAATGTCCACCGCTTCTAGAGGGAGATGTCGCAGCACAATGTTCGACACTCCGTCGATTCCTGCAGACTTTTTCCTCCTCAATGAGTCGAAGATCGCTTGGAGCTCCACCTTCGATATGTACGGGGGATGTACCCTTTCATCGGCGATGACATTATTTGCCATGTTATCGTCATTGAACTCGGTAAAACCTATGTTCTCGGATCGCCAGTGCTCTATATCATTTCGAAGGTAGAAGTTGTGCACAAGGACGCGATTTTCCAGGTCGTGGTTCGGGCAAATGGTATCATTCACCTTGTACACTTCCTGGAAAGTCGCTCCTATAGCCTCTACCTTCTCCTGCGGATCTTCGATCACAAAGAAGTTGTCATCCTCTACTGCGTTATCTGGATCTATACCTGCTGTTATTAGTATTTGTCCATTGTTCGTCGTTCGGGGGATCTTAAGACACGGAAGGTCGTTTTGATTATTCCTCCGAAATATTTTATTTATTTGCGGGAACATACTCGGGTTGTTGGATTTTACAGCCCGAATTTTGCTGTTCCAATGCAAATTTACAGAAAGTCTGTAATTTTCTCTAATTAATTTTTGGAGGTTTTTAATCAACGACTTCAGCGTCCTAACCTCCGAGTTTTGTCTGTCAGTAAACTGTCTGTACAAGGTTTTAAGTCTCGACAGCAGTCTACTTTTTTGTTGGTGTAGTGCGTCAATTGTTGCATTGCGGAATATGTCTGCGTTGTCAGTATGTTGATACCGAGGTATCGTATTGTCCATAGTTTGTTTAATTGTTTCGTCCATTTGCTTTAGGTACCAGTCAATCTCCTCGTTTGACAGATTCCTATTGGACGGTGGGTAGAGCGAATTCGAGGAGAGTGCTCTTGTCAAAGTTCTTGAGAAGCGAGTCCAACGCGTCCTACTATAATTGTAGGAGTACGTTTGGACAAACTCCTCCAATTCCGCAATTTCGTTGGGAATCGTTATTACGGCACTGAGTCCGCAATGGTCACTGTCATACACAAATGTGTGCAGGCAGTTTATAGTTTGTCGGTCCATGTCGGTCAGTTGTAACCGTACGTCGAACAGCATAAGATCCAGATAGGAGCCGCTTTTAGGAAACGACGGACTATCTGTAGCTTTCAAATCGAGTTTATACTCGACACTGTGCCGACCCCACCAATTGAATAGTAGGTTCCCTCTAGGATTTGGTGTGTTGTTTCCCCAATCTCTATGTTTGGCATTGAGATCTCCGGCCATGATGAAATAATTCTCCTCCGACTCCAGTCTTAGGAATCGAAAAAGTGTCTCGAGCTCTGAAATAAATAAAGTAGATTGAGTAGCTTCAGGTGCATAGAGTGCGACCAAGTACATCCTCTTTCCACTACGGAGAGGGATGCACACGATACACGCTTCCAGCTCCTGGAACCTTCGCACTTCACCGCTGTACATAACTTTAAATTTCAGTTGTTTGCGTATGAAGATCGCAACACCTCCGCCTCGTGTGGAGTTGGGTCGGTCTCTTCTGACAATATTGTATTTATTGTGCCCCAATTTGTGCTTCTGGGATAGCTTTGTTTCGCTAACCATAAGCACATCAGGGGTTTGGTCTTCTAGCAACTTAAACAATACGGCTCCTCGCTCGATCGTAATCAGAGAATTCACATTCACCGCAAGGATCTTCAAGGGTTGCTCCTCCATGTTCGTACCCATTACGACTGGAGATGCGTTAGGCCCGGCAGAAGTGCGTAGATCTGGTCCACCCGCTTCGCCTGCTCCTGTACCTGACGCTGAAGCTGCTCCATCTGCCCTTGGATAGAGAGCAAGATGGCCAGCAAGTCAGTTTGAGCCTCCGGTGCTCTAGGCGCTGGGGCCTGAGAAGCAACCTTCGGTCTTTTCTGTTCCGCGTTTCCCCGACCTGCCGCCATTTGGGCGTAGGTCACTTGGGGAGTGACGGATTGTGTTTGAATTGGAGCAGGTGGACGTTTCACTACGACCTTCTCCTGACGAACCAGATTTACTTTCTTAATATACTGGAACTTAGGACAACCCCGATAGTTTGCGGTGTGTCCCGAGTTCCTGCATAAAGCACACGAGAGCTGGCTCTTATCTGCAACTCCATCCTTACCTAGAGTGCATTCCTCTGCTTTGTGGTTCTTTCCACACTTGACACATCGAGGCTGCATTTCGCAGTTCGACGCGGCGTGACCGAACCTTTGGCAGCGAACACATTGTAAAATGTTTTCGCTCCTTCTTAATTTTTCCCATGCGACAACCTGGTAGTCTAGGACTTTAATACTCCTTAGACCATCCCGCTTGCTATTGGGTGAAAGCTGAACTAGGAAGAACGGCAGTTTCCGCTTCTCCCTTTTTGCCTTAGCTGTGGTGAATGGCTTGACCCCTACGAATTCGAGCTCGTTGCACTCTTTCTCTTTAAGCAGCGCAAGGAGCGTCTCCGGATCAGTAGACGGGTCTATCCCCCTCAGCAGCATTGTTTGCCGCTTTTCCCCCTTCGGGGTGAAGGAGAAGAACTCCGTCGTCGATTCTTTTAATAAATTTTTTATTTTATGATAATGCTCCACTGTACTACAGTGAATAGCATGCCTATCCTCATTCAATCTTTTAATGTAAAAATTATTACCAATGGCCGACTTACATAGCTCAATAGTATCCTTTAGCTCAATCTTGTGGGTGTTGATTGGCGGCACCCTCGTCTTTGTAGTCTTCTGTGGTTGTTGTTGCTGTTGTTTCTGCTGTGGTTGTTGTTGCTGTGGTTTCTTCTGCTGTTGTTGTTTCTGCTGCTGTTTTTGCTGTTGCTGCTTTGGTTGCAGTACTTCTTGTAGTTGCTGTTTCTTCAGCTGTTTTTGTTGTTGTTGCTGCTGCTTATTCTGCTGCAGTTGCGGCTGCTTTTGTTCTTGTAGCTGGCTTTCTGGCTGCTGCTGCTGTTGTAGTTGTTGTTGAGCGCGCTGGAGCTCTTGCTGCCGCTCATTCTCCCTCCTGGCCATTTGCTTGGCCTTGATAGAACGCACTCTTAGTTGCAGCTGTCTGATGCTGCTATTTAGACTCTCTACCTCTTCGTCTTCGTCTTCCGATTCTGAAGCCACCAGAACAGAGAAGCTATTATTTTCTCCCATGTAACGGCCTTCCCCACCGTCGGAGACGTATGGGTATTCATCGCTATCGTTTGACCTCTGCCGTTTTTTTTCGTCTGTTGCTGCTGTTGATGTACCCGGCGCCCCTTCCCTCACTCCACCCGGCAGCTGTTCTGATGAAGCTGATGTGGAGGGGCGCTTTACTAAGTTGGGAGTTTGTTTAACTTTTCTCCTCTTTCCAGTACCTGCTTTAGCCACTATTGCTGGGTGGCCTGATTGACCCGTCTCGTCTGCTGATATGATTTCAGCTAATCCCGCTATTGAGAGCGCGGACCGCTCGTTGTCGTCCATCGTCTGACTTCTGCTGTCGTCACTCTTCTTAGTTTTATTTACACTTTTTTATTTAATTTAAAAAAAAAAAAAAAAAAAAAGTCCACAATACTACTTTCCCCGCCGGGAATCGAACCCGAGTACCCGGGTTGATAGTCCACTATCACTACTATTGGGCCAACTTGCCACTTAAAAGCGTACTCTGTAATTTTCTATTTCAAACCACTTTCAATTTAAAAGAGAAGCCGAAACACATGTGCACTTTATGAAAGTCTGTGAACGACTGAGCAGGTTTCCGCTCTGGATCCTCCTGTGTCGACCGCATCAACACCCTGCGGATCATTATCGAGCAATATGTTGAATACCGATCACCACTTCACCTGTTGTTCATCGATTTTGAAAAGGCGTTTGATAGTGTCAATCGGGAATTTATTTGGCGTGCCTTGCGCAGGAGAGGCATTCCGGATAAATTAATAGAAATTATCAAGGCTACATATGATGGGTCCACATGTCACATTCTGCACAGAGGAAGACTGTCTGAGGAATTCAAAATCCAAAGTGGGGTTCGGCAAGGCTGCATACTTTCACCAATATTGTTTTTATTGGTGATTAGCGATGTGCTGAATGCGGCTTTATCAACAGGAAATGGAGGAATTCTATAGACTCTCACATCAGAACTCAAACACCTCGACAACGCCGACGATGTATGCCTACTGTCTCAAAGAATAATGGACCTTCACCAAATGACAGCAAATGTGGAGAGGGAAGCAGACGTTGTTGGGCTGAAAATTAACTCGGCAAAAACAAAAATTATCAGCGTAGGACCAAACTCATCAACTCATATATGCATTGCTGGACAAACGGTTGAGAGAGTAGAGAGTTTCCAATACCTTGGGAGTATTGTCTCAACCGATGGCGGAACCGAACTGGATATAGCCAGCCGCATAGGTAAAGCAAAATCTGCGTTTGGGATGCTATCCATAGTTTGGCGAAGTAATTCAATTAGCTTAAACACCAAGCTGCGACTGTTCCGTTCCAACGTTGAATCCGTGCTGCTATATGTATGTGGTACCTGGAGAGTAACCGTCACTATCACAAGGAAGCTGCAAACGTTTGTCAATAGGTGTCTATGTTACATCTTAAGGATATTTTGGCCAAACCGTATCTCTAACGAACAGCTTTATCAGAGAACGGGCCATGAACCTGTAGGCACAACCATACGACGACGAAAGTGGCAGTGGATCGGCCACACTCTCCGAAAGAGTGACAGGTCCATAGCTAACCAAGCGATGCAATGGAACCCGCTTACCCAGGATGGCAGGATACGCGGCAGTCCTAGGAGTACGTGGCGCAGAACAGTTGAGAAGGAAGCACGACAACTGAGAAAGATTTGGGGAGAGCTGAGGCACATTTCCAGAAATCGCAAACGATGGCGCGTAGGCGCTGTAGAGGCCCTAAGATCCACAAGGGGATACAGGACATAAGTAAGTAAGTAAGTTCTGTGCTTGTCGGGTGATAATGTGTGTGTGTGTATAAAAATACCAGCTCTTGGTACTGGGACAATCTCGTGTTGGATGGCTATAGGCGAGACCATTTTCGCAAACTTTAACTTGTTGAACCGACTGTTGTCTCTGCTTTACGTCCATGCCCAAGAATCGGTTGCATTTTGTTAAGGAATGTTGCAAGTGGTTACATACCTTGCATTGATATTGCTTCGTTTTTGCCGAAGCGTGAAAAACCTTGGGGGGAAAGTCCGATTTTGACAATGGCTTGGCGATGGACTGTGATGTGCACTGCTGCGCTACAGCTTCCAAAGTACGAAAATGGTTTTCCAAAAACTCATTGAACTGCTTCATAGTTGGCAGGTCCGTACTTCTGCCCAACTTTTCTTCCCATAATTGCTGCATCAGGCTGGGTAACTTTTGAACAAGAATATAAATAAGAATTGCAACCTATTCCTTGACTGGCAACCCTAAGTTCTCCAAAGCATGAGTGCTTTCAGAAGAAACGCCTAAAATGGACTTTGACCCCTCTGCAGACTCTTCTCCTAGCACAGGTTGGGCGTTGACTAACACATGTTTGTGATCAAACCTCGACGTTAAGAGTTTCCAAGCTGTAGCGTAATTCCCAGCCTCGATTGATAAGTGTTGTGCTGCTTCACCAGATAGACAGAACTTTGAATAATGCAATTTTTGAATCTCATTTAGTAAATTATTGCTGTGAATCAGGTACACGAAAATATCATGAAAAAACCACCAATTGGTGTAAGATCCAGCAAACTCTGGGATGTGAATCTTAGGGAGACAGAAGATCCTTGTTAATCTGACTGAACTGATGAAGTAGCCGTCGTCGCAGCTAGAGGAAGCTTACTGGTACACATGGATACTCCAAGTAATTCTCCTGAATTTCCCCATACAATGCTACTAAATCCTTTTTTGTAAATTCCTTTTACAGCTCAACACCACTCATAATCTCTTCGTGATAACGCCGAGAAGCTACCAGATTATCTTCTAACAAAGAAAGCCGAGTCGATAAAAAATTATTTGACCGGCGTGCATCACCTGTCTTCTTAAAGTTTACTAAGTCACGCCAATAGATAGTTCTGGAGCTCTCCAAAGGACATTTTACACTTTTTATATAAAAAGGTACAAGAAAAGGAAATAAAAGAGTAAAGACTTACGTGTTTACGTGTTGTACCTTAAGTGAACGTCTGCAGCAGCGAAATTACGCGACGCGGGGATTCCTATTTGCACACTTGGAATTTACTGTCTTATTTAGCGGATTTATGTAAAAGTGTATTAATTACAAATGTATTGATTATACCAGTTACAAAACATAGAATTTAGTTTTGTTTGTTTTATAATAATTTTGTTGATATCGAAGAATTGTCACTTGGTGTCGTCACTCTGTTCTTCAATGTTTTTAATCGCCGAAAAATGAAAACAATTTGTTTTTAAACTTGGTTCTAGATGAGCTTAAATCTATTTCAATCCCAACTAAGTTAAAAATAGAAATAGTCCGAGATGCAGGTTCATTCAACCCGTAGTTTGTCATATGCCGCGTGCGAAAAAGAAGCTCTCTTTGCCTTAACGGCCTCTCTGGAGCATACAGGGGAATTAAAGCAAGTAAACTTGGACTTTTTATATGATAGCATAATAGAAACGATATCTTCTCATGAATTTTTCTTCTTTCAGATAGTTTTGATATACCAATAAGTTGACACCAGGCATCATATCCAGATGAAAAATTCTAGTGCATTTTGAAAAAAATTAATTTTGAGAATTTTCTTTGTATCGTTTCCACTCTATTAATATGAACTTGGTAGAAACGACACAAATAAATATATCAGAGGATTTTAAAATTCGACAGTATTTCGGAAATTATGTAGTCCACATGGTCCGAGAACATCAGTGCCTGATCGAATACAATACCGAGATCTTTAACCGTATTTACCTGGTTAGTTCAAGAGAATCGATTGTATAACTTTGAATTACCGAGTTTGAGCGCCTGTTAAAAGAGGAAATGTAACATTTTTTACATTTAAGAGACGGCAATTTTCATTGCACCATATAACTAGAGCATCGATATCGAACTGTAGTTTAGGGCAATCAGTTAAGTTTAAAATTCTTAAAAACTGTTTCATATCATCGGCATAAAGAAGGCAGGAGTACCTTATAACGGAAGTGATGTCATTTATGAAAAGAATGAAAAGTAATGGTCCTAGATGGCTACCTTGAGGCACACCTGAGTGACAGATAATTGATTTTGAATAAGCAGAATCGAGATTTACCAACTGCACCCTATTAACTAAAAAGAGGAGATCCACCTTAATAAAGTTGAATGAAAACCAAAACATTTTAACTTGTATGTTAAGACAGTGTGGTTAACAGAACCGAATGCCTTGTTAAAAATAAAAGAGCTTTAGGATTGCTGATATCATTGTTTGCAGATTCCTCTGTAGTTCTGTACGTTGTTTTTGGAACCAGCTTTCAAGATTCAAACTAGAAACGATATCTTCCATTTATCCAAAGAAAAAATGCCATGTTTCAATGACATGTTGTAAATATGCAACAATGGGTGACAAATAATATGACTACAGTTCCTTAAAACAATTGCAGGAAAACCATCAACTCCTATATTTGATGATGGTTTCAAGCACCTTAGAGCTAAATTTACGCTAAATCCAAAGCTATAGAACCAATGTCAACTTTTAGGTTATTGATACTGGGAAGAGGGAGCACTGGATTTCTTTTGAAGTAAACGGATTCAAAAAAAATTAGAAAACAGTTCACCCGAAGATTGACTATCGTTTGACCTAGTCCCCTCATACTCCATAATCTTCGAAATACCATACGTATTTCGTTTCGATTTTATGACAGTCCAAACATATTTGCTCTCAATTACAAGCTTACTTTTAATATTCATGAGTAATTTGCTTATAAAAACCTATTAAGCAAGTTGAATTGATTCCTTAAAGCACAAATATTGGCATAGTCTGTCGTGTCATGTGATCTTTTACACTTTTTCAAAGCCTTATTTCAATTTTTTTAAATGTATTAGCCGTTGGTTGTACCAGGGGGGTTTAGAGAGTTTCTTTTTTGAGGTTCTTAGAACGAACATTACAAACCCTTCTTCAAGAATATTTGTGAAATGGACATACGCTTTATTAAGAGATAAATAATTAAGTTTTTTATCCAGTGATTTAAACCAGTATAACTGGCTTTAACGAAATTATAACTTATATTACTATTGCTAACAGGCTTTAAAATATTATAGAATTCAAATTCAAATTCAGTTTGTTTATGGTGGATTGGATTGTTGAGTAAATTATTAGTTTAATTTCTTTCACATTTACAAATAATAAATCTAACATTCTATTTAATGAATTCTGAATAGTATTTACTTGAAAAAGGCTTAAAGAGTACAGAAAGTCAAAAAAGCTGTGTTCGTAATCGGGCTTAAAATTTAAAGGAATTAACATTTTATCCTCATCTGACCAACACTAATTTACATCACCAATAATAAAATCACCTAAAACACATACATATTGAGACTCCTTATTATAAATTTTTGAAACATGATCAATATTATCAATATGTTTAAAATAAACATAAACATAACTCTACACTAACAGAAGGTACATAACTTACTATTAATGATAATAGCAATGATATTTGCTTACAAGATAAGAATGATCGAACAGCAATAATTATTTCACCTCGTTGGCTGTATCACATCGGTCGACGCGGAAAACTTTGTATATGCTGCTGTCTAATATTCCCGATGAGAGAATATCCTTATAGAGCCAGGTTTCAGTAATGACAACAATATAAGCACATAAGGGGAAGAAACCATGAACAGATCCTATATTTTTGACCTCATTCCAATAGCATTGTGGTAGTAAAGATTGTGTATTCGGTTAGTGACAGAAGCTGAAGGTGAGTAGACATCATTTAAATTTAGTTGAGCATCATCAGACCTTTCTCATTTTTTTGAAGATTTTGAAATAGACGCAATCGTACCCCGACCGGCCAGATGTTTGCCTCACATATAGCATCCTTATATTCAGCTGGTATTCCAATTTTAAAGTTTACCAATTTTAAATTCTGTACAACTTCATCTCGCTTAATGAGCTTATAGCACGAAAAAATAGTCGGGCTAATATTGATTTTTGAGGTCAAGTACTCAGTAATAACTTACAATGTAGTAGATGAACAAAAACCCCCCAGACACACCTCCGAAATCAGGGTTCATTGCATTGGGAGTGGCATTAGTGTCTCCCTTTGAGGTAGTAAGCGACTAATAGCAGCAGCAGTTTTGGTAGGCACAACACCTTCAAGAACAGAGAGAGCGTAAAGTGTTACATTTTCATTGCGAGCGGCTGCACACTCTTGATTAACATCAATAGAAGCGGTAATTGCATTATTGTTAGCTTTTACAACACGCACTTTCGGAAGCGAGGATGAGACATAACCTTTGGTGGGATTGATTGTACTCATGCGCGGAATAGAAGAAGGGGAAATTATCATATTTATCTATTCTTCGACAATGATATGTAAGCGAGAAGGTTCTTTTTGCTTTAGCATTGACCGTGTAACCACTTGTGATTCGATTTTAGCATCAGTATTGATTTTAGATTTGAGTTTTAATTTAGTTGCACAAAGAATTTATTTAAAATTCTCAAACTCGGATCTCAGTTCGTTAAAGAGATAGACAGATAACTGATTTGTTGAGAGCATACAGAAGTAGAATTAATTGTATCACACCTCCAACATAAATTAGCATTTTCTTTTAGCAAAGTTAATGTAGAATGACAATTGATAGCTCAGGTTTCATGACCTTTAGAACAGCAAACGCTACAAGAAATAGAACGTTCGCTTTTTAATTCGCAATTGCATAATGCACATAATAATGACATAATGAATAAAATGTAAAGAGAAACATGACTTGACTGTCAGGCGAATTGACCCAGACTGATCGCTGATATATCACGGCTTATGATCTCAATCGTGGGGTGATTTGGCCGTAAAGTGAGAAACCGTGCTAAGCATATAGCTCGGGGAAGTCGGTTAATAAATCCATGAGATCCACATGATCCCAAGTACTATTAGCACGCGACTTTCGAAGACTAACTCCACTGCGAATTGCCAAAATATGTAAAGGAGTGAGACCGATTATGGCTTCTATGGCTATTGTGGGACAGGTATGCGCATAGTACCTGTGATTCCGAGGTGAGCTAATTTTTGAAGTTTGCTGAGTTTGTTGATGGTTGTGACCTCCTTGGTTTTCGTTCACCAGACAACGAACGCGTATGTAAGGACGGGTCTTACCACCGTGGTATACAACCAGAACAAGACCTTTGGGGACAGACCCCAGGTTTTGCCATACATACGGCGAGAGGCCCACCTGGCAGTGGTCGCCTTGTTAATTTTATAATTAGCATGGGTGTTCCAGTTAAGTTTCCTGCCCAGGACAATTCATAGATATTTTACCTCATCGGGAAAACGAATGGTTGTGCCATTTAGAGTCACTGAACCAATGTTCAGCGTTCTTCTTCTTGTAAACTGTACAACGACTGCCTTGCTGGGCAAAAAATTGTCTTCATGTTTGCCTTTGATTATGATCACATGATCACCTGCATAGCCTATAGTTATAAAGCCTAAACAATTAACGGCCACGAGTGACCATAAGAAAGGCGAGAGGACGCCACCACGGGGGTAACCTCTAGGCGCGGAGACCGTCACAGAGAACTCTCTTTATTACTAATACTAATTTAAACAATAATAATATTGTTACGAATGCGGGGAAATCGGCGAAAATTAAGCAGTAAACGAGAAATGAAAGAGAAACCGATTTGTGGTGCCCGAGAGAGTTAAAATTGTTTATTCTACTTTAATTTATTAGGATGGATGGACTCAATTCTCCGCGATTCAATTTCGGCCGCTTCCGCGTTACTGGATCCTCCACAATCCAAGAAGGGAGGATAAATCAAACGCCATCTTATCTTCTTACTCTAGCATTTGACGTGCACCACCCTAAACGTTCTCCGATTTGGCAAGTCATACTTATCACCTTGACAGGTCCTTCCCAATCCCGTTGTAGCTTCGGTCAGAGACCTGTTCGCCGTTTGGGGTTGTAGAACCAAACATCATCGCCGACCTGCAGAAAAATGTTATTGGATCGAAGATCGTACTTGTCTTTCATTTTGACTGCAGTCCGGTATATCTCCTCTCTAGCCAATTTATGAACGGTCTGCATTCGTCTTAACAGCTGGTATAGATAATCTGGGGCTGTCATGTTTTTATTTGGGGATGAGCCATAAACTAAGTACAGCAGCAGTTGTAATTCACGGCCCAAGAAAAGTTGCGCTGAGGAAAATCCTGTAGAATCATGGGCTCTGGCCATTTACTGAAGTAGTCCATTGACACTACTATGATATGTATCAGTTTCCATTCGTGGTTCGAGATAGAGGCCGAGTACATCGATAGCTATCCTTTCAAAGGGGGCTTCCGTTTCCGAAGGCTGCAAGCGACTACAAGTTCTCCTTTCTGGTCCCTTTCGAGATGCATACACTGAACATCAAGAACATCAGATCCGGACATCTCTTGTCCTACCTATCCAATAGAATAGGTCTTTGACCTCCACCAGGTTTGTCGTGCAGCGACGTCAATATGTCCGGAACCATACGCCAGGGAAATTCAAGTAGCTTCGAAATATCACCACTGGTCCTCGTCACGAGATTTTTTCTCTTCTTTGATATTTTTTGGGATTATATCGCAGATCACAACCTTCACCTCATCTCCTTCGTGTTGTTCTCACAGCTCGCAATGTCGGCAATAGCTGCATAGCTTTCGTGAGAGAGAGTCAGCTTTTCTATGTTTAGTTCCCGGACTGTGTTGCACATCGAAGACGTATAACTGCAACCTTTCCAATCAAAGAGCAGTTTGCCCCTCTGAATGATTACTAAATATTATTTGGTGTCAGCTTGATCAATTAAATAAATAAATGCTATATCAACATGTTTCATTTATGCTGTGTCGAGAATGACTTAGGTTTTCTATAAAATGCAATATTTTCGGCCTGACTTTTCCTGTTGGCATCATGTTACCGGAACTTTGGGATGTAGCTCCTCCCTTCCTTAACTCAGGATCCTCCTGAATTCTGTTTACAATTTTTATATTCAGTTTTTTCTGTTACAATAAAGGCAAGCTAAAATTACAGTTATTAATATAATAAGAGCGATGCTAACACTTCCTATACCGTAACTTATAATATTATGTTTTTCAAAATATGGATTTCTTTTAAATTTCTTTCTTGATGGATGGTGAACTCTTCAAATGTTAATATACAATTATTTGCTGTTATAATTTCATCGTTTGGAATATAAAATCTTTGTACAAATTTAAACACTTTGTTGCCAAATTTTTGGTTACCAATTTCTATTGAACAGTTAGCAAAATTAATAAAATAGTTCCTATTTAAAATAAATTTTCTCTCATCACAATTGCTCTTATATATATACATATTATTTAAAATTAAAAGATCATAATTAAGTTCTGTTATTTCTTCGTCTAGTCTACTTACTAACTTACAATTTTTCTTAAGAATACAATTTTTACTTAGTTTTAATTCCTGAAGACTTAAATTATTTCCGAAAGTGTATGTTTTTCTTTTGATTTTAACAACATATTCCAAATTCTTCGTTATTTTGCTTCTTGTTAGAGCTTACAATTGGTATCAGTAATTTTTTGTCTGTTTTTATTATTGATGTTGGAATTTTGATGGCAAAAATTAGATCTTCATTTTCGAACTTGGCTATGCCTACTTTCATGTTACTGAGTTTTTTAATGTCAATATGATATTGAATAAATTCATCATTGCTCAAAATACTTGGGTGTGTAACCCCTACTCTTGAAAAAATTATATTGTCTTGTATTAAATTATTTTTTTCTTTTAGAATGCTAATTCGCATTTGTTGTCCTAAAAAGGCTTCCCGTAATATTATTTCTTTAGTGAGATTTTCGTTTGTATTAATTTTCTCCAAAATTT
Source organism: Pocota personata (assembly GCA_963082735.1). Lineage (NCBI taxonomy): Eukaryota > Metazoa > Arthropoda > Insecta > Diptera > Syrphidae > Pocota > Pocota personata. The sequence continues at coordinate 80,806,698 of OY720429.1, forward strand.
TATTTCTATCTGACTCTAAAACATATTTTGCTAAGGTAAACGAGTCATTAAAATTGTTATTTATTTTTACCTGCTTATTGATTGCCTCTATTAGTTCGTAATTTGTATTGTCGTAATTTTTGAATTCGTTTTCTATGTCGTGTTTGTCGTCTTCGTCTAACGTTCCAAAGAGCCAACTCAATCTCTTTCCTACAACATTAATCAAACCTCTTTTAGATCTATGGGGTAATAGAGTTAATACCTTATTTCTCATTGAATATAATTCTGTTCTTAGAAAATTCTTTCTTTCTGCTGGTAAATTTTCAATACGTTTCTCTAAAGTATCTATTAAATTAACAATTTCGTTTGGGTTAATAATATTTAGTATTATGTCAAATTTATTAACTATTTCTACTTCGTCAATCCTTATCTCTGCATAACTGACTTCTGAAGTGATTTTTTTAATTGTTTGGGCTGTTTGTGTTTTGGGGATGATTATTAGTATTAGTATCCATATCAGAAGGGTTTTGATTTGTAAATTTAAAGATACGTTTTATGTTATTTTCGTGTATGTTTTCAAGTTTGTCGAAGGGTTGATCATGATTTTTAATGAATCCTGTAGTTCTGGTTTCTATATAATTTTCACGATTTCTGTTTTTCCTTCCTATTGTGTTAGCTTTTGCTAAAGTCAACTTTTCGTTCATTTGCTTCGGAGGGGGTGCATTTTATGGTAGAGTGATAAGTGGTATTATAAAGTATGACTGCGTTAAGCATTTGTGTTTTGATGGGTTCTTTTTTCTCTAGATTCAATGCCCTAATTCTTTCTGTGAGAGTGTTATTTAACCTTTCAACATCCGAATTACCTGTATGATTGTTTGGTTTCGTAATGCGATAATCGATATTTTCTTTTTTGTAAAATTCTTCAACATTTTTTGATTTAAATTCAGTATCAAAAGTCAATTTCTTTACTTTTCCACGGATTGCTATAAATTGTTTAAATTTTTCTACTATTGTCAAACTATTTCTATCTTCTAAAAACAAGGTTGTAGCAAACTTTGAAAATTTGTCTATGAAAACTATAAATGAATGTTTGCTATTAACATAAATATCAACATGGACAATTTCGTTTAATGTTGATGGAGTTTCTGTAAGGAAGAATTTATTTCTTATTGGGTTTCTATCATATTTCACTGAGGAACAAATTTCGCAATTATTAATTAATTGGTGAATTACTGTTTTGAGATTTGGATGATAAATTTTCTTTTTTATTCCCTCATAAGTTGGAATTATTCCGGAATGTCCTACCTCATTTTAATGGAACAATACTATTTGCTCTTTTAGGCTTTCGTCGTCCTCTATATCCCTAGCGATGTAACTACATTTTACAAATTTCAATATGTTTCTATCAGGGAATGTCTCATTTATTTTATGTTGCAGTTCATTATATTCTCTATCACTAAGATAGGAATAAATTCCTATTTTACCTTTCTTTAAATATTTCCTTAAGATTACGCTAACATTTCCTTCAAATATGTCGTTTTTGCCGATATAAATTCTAGTATTTTTAAAAAAAAAAATCTATTTCTCGTTCTTTGCGCTCTAAGAATAATATTTGCGTCTTAAATCGGTTAACTATAGTATCTAAAATAGGAATATGATCTTCCATATTCTGATCCTGAGAGTGGATGGTTTGGACATCCTCGGATGCATTAACTTCTTGGCTTTCCTCAAGATTATTTAACTTTTTAAGTTTTTCGTCGGAAACCTCTTTAAAGACTTCATTGTTTGTGTCCAAGTTATCAACACTTCCTGAAGACAATGAGTTAGTTTCTAAGTTTAAATCAGCTTGATCTTGATTTGTTTCATCGTCGGTTTGGGTAATAGCGTTTATCTCTTTATTTTCAATATTTATACGACTTAAGAAGTCTGCAATAACGTGCCCTTAATATAATCGATCTTTATGTCGTATTCTCCTAATTGTAAAAGCCATCTCTGGAGTCGAGGGTTTATATCTTTTCCAGTATACTTTGAGTGAAGCCATTTGATTGGCTGATGGTCTGTTTGTAATTCGAATTCCCTTCCGAACAAATAGGGCCTAAAGTACTTGACACCCCACACTACAGCTAGCAGTTCTTTATCAATGGTGGAGTAATTTAGCTCATGGTTGTTCAGTGTTCTAGAGGCATAAGAAATTGGGTGGCCATCTTGAGTCAAAACTGCTCCGATGGCAACATTGCTGTCACGAGTTTAAACTTTTTAGCAAAATCGGGATATCTAAGAATTGGATGATTGTTTAACAGATCTTTTAATTTTTCGAAAGCGGCAATAAAACTAGGGTCATTAGCGCTTATTCGAGAATTTTTCTTCAGATATTTCGTTAAAGGTTCTTAATGAACTTCCTATAATAACCGGTGACTCCTAAAAAAAATTTAATTTGTTTTTGCGATTTTGGTAGCGCCAAGTTTCGAATAACTTCGACTTTTGTGGGGTTTGGCCGTACAACTTCAGGTGTTAAAATATGACCTAAATATTCTGTTTCTCTGAGGAGAAAGTTACACTTGTCTATTTGCATTTTTAATTTTGCCTCTCTCAACCTATCAAATATTTTTCGAATGCTAGAAATGTGTTCTTCTAGTGATGTACTGAAAATTAAAATGTCATCGAGGTAAACGACACAAATTTTGTTAATGTAGTCCTTAAGGATTGAGTTCATCAATCTTTGAAAGGTTGCCGGGGCATTTTTAACCCCGAACAGTATCCTGACATACTCATAATGTCCGTTCGGAGTAGAGAAAGCAGTTTTCTTTTGATCCTCAGGTTTGACCAGGATTTGATGGAATCCTTTCGCCAAATCCAGAGTGGTGAAATATTGGGCTCTTCCCAATTTGTCCAATATATTTTCAATATTGGGAATTGGGAACTTATCTTCTATCGTAACTTCATTCAGTTTTCGAAAAGTTTTCCGACATTTCTTTTTCCCGGAATTATCTGACTTCTTTGGAACGATCCAAAGAGGAGAATTTTATGGGAAACTCCTTTCTGTTATAATTCCTCGCGAAAGCATTTCTGAAATTTTTTTTCTCTTCTCTTTTCTTCTGAAAATTTCGTGTTGCACTTCAGTAGAACATGTTAATTCGTCATCTTCCTTAAAAAATAATTCTTGATAATTTTGCATTAAATTCTTAATTAATTTACTTTCGTGAGCATTTAAATGATTTAAATTTATACAATTGGTACTACATCCCTCGTTAATTTCTAAGGCAGTAATTTGATTAATTTCATAGGGGTAACCATCTTCAAAAAAGATTTTGGTACCTTTTATTTCTAACTGTCTTTCCCCCAGGTCTTTAAATATGATAACAAATTTCGGCCAATAATTGCGTCATATTTCCTACCATTCAATGTAAGCACTTTCCGTGCCATTGTTCCTTTAGACAAAAATTCTTTTGGGAGTGGGGTGAAAACCTGACGGTCTACCAAATTCATGCCATTGATTGTAGGGTAAAGTATAGGGTCTGAAAGCTCTAATTCGGGGTAATGTTGTAAGAAGTTGGGTTTTATAATGCTTGTATCAGAGCCGGTATCAATCAAACACCTAATTTTTTGATTACCTATAGTAAGAGTTACTACCGGTAATTTTGAGCATGAGGCTCCGTTGAAAAATGTTCTCGTTTTTCGATGTTTCCTATCTCCATAGGCTGAATACGGTTATAGGCACTAGAACTATTGTCAATATTTCTATTTCGCGTCAAACCAGAATAAGAGTTATTTTGATAATTGCGAGATCGACCTGAATTATATGTGTGGTTATTACCTCTAAACTGGTTGTTCTCTTGAGGTTGATTACTAATTATATTAGAGTGACTATTAGTGTCATTATAATTTCTTATATTATTATCTTTGTTGTTGTTAGTTCGATACCTGTTCTGTTGAAAATTGCTGTAACTGTTGGTGTTGTTATTTTGTCTTCTATTATTTCTAAATGCCTCGCCGTAATTTTGTGTGCTATTTCCCTGCCTATAAGTTTCAGGATTTAATTCCTTGTCACTATTTTTAACAAAAGACTTTTGACTTCGATGAAGGGTACCGATAGCCCTTTCATTGTCAAGTAGTTTAAGCTCTGCGAATTTATTGTATACCTCTATCAAGGTACTATTTTTTTCTACATTAGCAAGTACTAAATGATCTAATTTTTCCATAACGATTCCTACCAGGTATTTAACGTTATTTTCTGGAGAATATATTTTTGGTTTATCACCTTCTTCTTCAAAATGGTAAAATTCATTTAATTGATAATTAACTGATCTAACCTTATCAAATAATTGTCTTAAATTACATACCTTAAAATTTCGGCATACATTAATTAATTCTCTGTAGTCCTTGCGAGGTCGAAAGTGTAGCTTCAGTTCCGGTTGTGCTTTTTCCCAGGTTAAACCGTCGCCAAGTCGTTGTAGACATCTCTTTGCTTCGCCCTGAATTTTCTCGTTCGGTATCATCTTGATGATATTGCTTTCTTTGCTCGCTGTTACACAATCCAGTGCGTTATTCACAGATCCGATAAATTGCAGTAAAATCAATTCTGCCATTGAATGGTTCCAAGTGACGAAAATGGTTTATCACTTGATCAGTTGACAATTTGAATATATTTCCGTTGTCCTCGAACAATTTCATTTTGCTGTTGTTGAATTGTTTGCATTAGCAATGAAATTTCCTGGTGAATGGCCATCGTATTTAATTTCGATTCACTATTACTATCGCTGTCACTGCCAAAACTACGATATTTATCAAACACTTCGTTTCTATTGTATTTCATAAATTTATTAACCTATAGGACACTAGTTCACTGGTTCTATTTTATTATTTGTTTGTTACTACTCTTGCAGATACTTATTTTTAATTTTTTTTTTTTTTGTTTTTATACAAAAATGGTTCTGTATATGTTCTTCAGAATTATACTCCTTTGACTGCGCTAGTTATGTATTTAGTTCTCTTCAGAGAACACCAAAAATGAAAGCAGAGGAAAAAATAAGAAGATCATACAATATTTTTAATAATTCAAAAAATAAACATTTTATTAATATACTCTTTGTCTTACATGTTAAACGGTAGAGACAAGACTACCTTTTACTTAATTCGCCGTAATCATTCCCGACTGCAAAAAATTAATTTGCTGTTATTGCATTTCCTGTTTACTAAATATTATTTGGTGTCAGCTTGATCAATAAAATAAATAAATGCTATATCAACACGTTTCATTTATGCTGTGTCGAGAATGACTTAGGTTTTCTATAAATGCAATATTTCCGGCCTGACTTTTCCTGTTGGCATCATGTTACCGGAACTTTGAGATATAAATCGCGCGATCGACTTTTTTTTTAATTTTTTTCTTATTTTTAACTTTTTTATTTTTTATTTCGCAAGTTGAGACGCAGACACGTGAGCGCGCGACGACAGGCAACAGGCATTTGCCAGCGCCTCCAAAATCCTTGAATGCTGGCTTGGTCATTTTTCCAACACGATAAACGATTAGTGGCAACGTCAAGCATAGGCTCCGGTACCGCTGCAAAGGACTCTCCTAGAATGAAATGAGCGGATCTAAATCAGTGTCCGATATTTGGCATAGGAATCGTGAATTAAGCAAGGTAAGAATATCAGCTCCTATGACTCGGCGAAAATGTTGTTCCACCGACTTTACCCCCGCCTCCCACAAACCTCTGAAGTGAGATGCAGAAGGTGGAATAAAGTGCCAATAATTAAGATGTTCCGACAGAATGAGTTAATGTATCTCCGATAATAAGCGATGGAAAGCGACAAGGAAAGCTTCGGTGGTTAGATCGCTAACAAGTTCTAAGTGAAGAGCTTTCGTCACAAGGCAGTCAAATAATGCGATATAGCCTTTAGTAAATGCTCTTTTTCTGTCCGAATACACTTTTAGCGTTATGGCACCTGCATAATCACAACCACAATGTATAAATGGTCGGCAAGGTTGAATTCTTTGTGGTGGTGGATTACCCATCAGCTAAATGGCGGTCGCTTTTCTTTGACGGAAGCAAGGGACACAGTCGTGGACAATTCTGCGATTCTGCACCCGATTATTCAATATTTTTATCGCATAAGGGCAAAGAGGGTCGATACCCCTGCGTACAGAAAATGTTTGTATGCGTAGATGATAATAAGTTGAATGATGATATGCCCTTTAGGTATGATGATCGGGTGTTTTGTGTTGAACGAAAGGTCAGCTTGTTGAAGTCATCCTACGACTTGTAAAATGTCATCGCTATCCATGAAGATAGAAAGATTAAGAAGCGTACAGTCTTTGGAAAAGAAACTATATTTTGTTTGTAAAATTTTATATATTCACCAAAATATGGATACTGTAACCATTTGATTATACGTATCTTGGCGCCGTAACCCGCCTGGGGTTGTTTGAGGTAGTCGGATAGCGACGGCAGTTGTTTTCGAATCCGAGCGATGAAACCAAGATACCGAGCTACTGTTCGGATGATGGTACTCCACTATGAAATTCGAGTTGAAAGCTGTTCATATGGATGCTCCTTGTTGATAACGTGATGTGATTGGCATGAGCTTCTCCTCATTTCAAACAGGCAGGTAGAGTCTTCTTCAAGTATTTCTACAATGCCGAATCTCGGCAGAGCCATTGTGGACCGGTCCACCAAAGTGGGTGATCGACGAGCTACTAGGGTTGTATACCGCGTGAGGCACAATTCGTAGGGTTAGATCTACCCGAGACATGAAACCAACGATTATGCGGTATTGTGCCCAAAACTTCTGAGGTACGGTTACCGACAAAAACACTCCAGCGACGAGGGGGAGACGATAACCACGAACGTACAGCTTTTGAGTCACACCAGGCATACACTTTTGCTACGTGAAGGTCTAGGGATTTTAGAATCGTGACAAATAGTTTCGTGAGCAGAACGACTCCACATAGATCGAGATGTGGGATACTTAGTTGCTGTATCGGAGCTACATGCAATTTAGCGGCGACGATATTCGTTACGTAACTTCCGTTTGAGAATTTATAGCGTGCATAAATGACAACAGCGTAATCAGATTCCGATGCATCAGAGAATCCATGCAATTCAAAGGAATCATCTCCGAGACCGATTATCCGCGGAACCGAGATTTTAGTAAGCAACGAAAGTTCATCTCGATAAGAATTCCACGGGGTAGCGATTGCAAGCGGAACGTGGTCATCCCACTCCAATTTTCGATGCCAGAGCTCCTGAAATAATATTTCCAAATGAATGACTGAGGGGGATAAAAACCCGAGGGGATCAAAAATTCGCTCCAGGTCTCTAAGATTTTGACGCTTGGTTATCCCTTCGGTTGGGGTATAATTAAGGAGAAAACTGAAGACGTCACTTCAAGAGTTCCAGTGTAACCTTTGACCAATGCATCCGCGATGACATATTTACATTTTCAAGGAGGTCAACACAATTATTTTGCCATTTGCTTAGTTCCATACCGCACTTGGAAAGGAGTTCAATAAGCGAGTTTTGTTTCGATATGGCTTCTGACAATGTGTCTGCTCCTGAAGCTACATCATCCATGTAAAAGTCGTTAAGGATCATCGGAAGTATTCCGACGCAATTGGGAAGTCATTTTGATAATACTTGGCGAGCTTCTCGAGAGTTCAAACCGATAAATAGGGTACACACCATGTGCCGTATGTCACAGTGCGAAGTCGAAAATGTCTCAGATGGCGATCTCCTCCAAAGTATGCGCTGGAAGTCCGAATCCTTCTCTGACACCCATTTTTACGAATGGAATCGGTATCTAGCGAAGTATGATTTGAAACGATATCGTGGTTTGAATTTGGTGAAAGTTGTCCAACTAGAATCCAACCAAAAATGGTATGTTGGGCGATTGGGTGACCCTGGCTGTTTTTTGTTACCTTTCCATGAAAGTTTTACTAACACTTATCTGCTCCTAACAAAATATCGATCGGTCTAGATTCGTTGAATGACGGATCAGTTAAATCCAATCCGAGTAAATGATCCCAGTCCTCAATCGAAAAAAAAAAATGTTGGCAAGTTTGTAGTAACGTTGGGTAAAATATAAGTATCTACTATGATGCAAAATAACCCACAGCGTGACGATGGCCTTTGGTTGTACCTGCATTGGTTGATCCAATACCGTTAACCGATATCCTAACGTTTCTTCGTTTAAGTCATAATCGCTGAGTACATGACTCAGTGATAAAAGAAACCTGGGAGCCTGAATCGATTAGAATGCGAACTTTTTGGGATTTTTTATTGATGTCTCGGACCATTGCAACAGCGGTAGGAAGAAGTGCTTGGGGCGATGTTCACTGCCGGTGATGACGAAGTTGATGGTTGAGCTGATGAGTCAACGGAAACAGGATCAAAAGAATTGCCGAGGAGTTATTTACCGATGATAGTTGACGTGGATTATTAACCGAAAGGTGAATTGCAAGATTTGCATCAACTGTTAGATGGACAACGAGCAAAGGAATGTCTATTACGCAAACAAATGAAACATACTTTGGACGACTTGACGTAATCTCTTCGAGTTGGAATTGTAATTTCGAGAAATTGTGGACATTGCCAAAGTCCGTGAGACTCACTGCATTTAATGCAACTCGGAAGATTAACAGCATTCATGCTTTTAACAGCTGATGACTTCGCTTAATTCGTATTATGTATGTGAATAAATTAAATTTGAAATTGAAATAAAATTTGAATTGTTACATTTACAAGTTTAAAGGAGAAATAAGAATCAAGCCAAAACAGCATCACTAGAAATTGCCATAGCAATATGCCGTCAAAGAATGCCGTTTTTTCTTTATCTGCCGCATCTATTTCCACCTGCCAGTACCCACTTTGCAGATCCATCGTAGAATACCACTGAGAATCCCCTAAGGCTACGAAGAGATCATCAATCCTCGGGATTAGATATGAGTCTTTTCTCGTGATCTCATAAAGGCGCCTGTAGTCTACGAAGATACGAGTCGACCCATCCTTCTTCTTGACGAGTACCGCCGGAGCCGCTCAAGGATTGCTGGATGGTTCAATAACCTCGCGCCTCTCCATGTCTTGGATCAATTGTTCTGCTTCCGATCTTTTTGTAACCGGCACACGTCGCGCAGGTTTTTTTTTTTTGGATTGCGCCAGGGATGTGTAAACTACATAGATACTAATAGCCCGAGTGCTACTAGCATGGACGATTCGCAAACCTAAGTAATCGATGCCAGGAATACGTCTACGTACTAAACACACACCCTACACACTTCAACCGTTCTCCCCGCGGGACTGCCGTTAGGTATTACTTCACGGGGCTGGTTAGCAGTTTATGCTATGCTTCTTGTGTCAGCTTCTTCTGCTGCTTCAGTTGCTCTTCTTAGCTTTTCTATTCTCCACAGCTCTTTTGTAGATTTGTTGCGAAGGAACATATTGCCATCCAATTCTCTTCCGACCGTAACATATGGTCGATGAGTAATGACGGACTTGGCTGAGTAATTCTCCATGCCGTAAAACGTGTGCAGTAAAACAACACTGCATGCTCCGTATCTTCATCTTCACCTGGGCATTCCGGGCAGGATGGTGAGTTGTCGTGTCCAAATCGGTGTAGATATTTGCGGTAGCCACCGTGGCCAGATAGGAACTGCGTTAGATGGTAGTTGCAGTCTCCATGCTTTCGACTTATCCAATCTTGGATTGTCGGTATAAGTTTGTATGTCCACCTGCTTTTTGTTGTATTAGCCCAACGAGCTTGCCACACAGCTGCTGACGCTGCCCTTTCTTCAATTTTTATCACCTTGTTACCAGTGGCGTCATGATGACTCAATGCTCTTCTGTTATATATCCTCAGTATTTCATCTGCGGGAATATCGATGGGGACCATCCCAGCTATGACAAATGCAGCTTCGTCAGAGATGGGTCGAAAGCCGCTGATTGTCCGTAGCGCACAGAGTCTGTATGATGACGATAGTTTCCTTTTGGTCTCCTTCGTCCTCAGTGCCTCCGCCCAGACTGGGGTGGCATATAACAGAATTGAGGTGATAACTCTAGAGAGTAGAATCCTTCTAGCGTATATAGGTCCACCGATGTTAAGCATGATACGCGAGAGAGCTTCCTGCATTTGCGAAGCTTTTTTGGTAACAAAATCAGCATGTGTTTTAAACCGTAGCCTGTTGCCCAGCATTACTCCAAGGTATTTAACTGCCTCTTTTGACCTGATGGTTTGGTTACCAACCTGAAAGTTGGGAAATTTGACGGTTTTCCGGCTGGTTATAAGAACAGCTTCTGTTTTATGGTCAGCTAGTTCTAGTCCGGCAGATATTAGCCAATCTTTTATCCGGGCAATTGCTTAATTTGTAGCTGATTCTACTGCACGGATCTGTTTAGCTACTGTCACGACTGCAATGTCATCGGCGAATCCAATTATCGTTACTCCCCCAGGTAGCGCTAATCGTAGGACTCCGTCGTACATGATGTCCCACAATAGTGGCCCTAAAACCGATCCCTGTGGAACTCCCGCAGTTACGTTGTAGTATTTTACACAATCATCGGTATTGTACCCCAGCTTTCTGGTGTTGAACTAGTTTGCCACTATCCGTAGCAGGTAATATGGCGTATCCATCCTGGTAAGTGACCTTCTAATAAACGACCAGTTCGCAGTGTTAAATGCGTTTTTAACGTACAGCGTTACTACTGCACAATACTCCTTTGTCCAGTAGAGCCATCTTTCTCTTTCTTGACGATATCACGATATCAACTACCGTTCTTATGGCATCAACAGTAGATCGTGCTTCTCTGAAGCCAAATTGGTGATCTGAGAGGGCTCATTTCTCTTCTGCTACTGCGAGTAATCTATTATAGATTATCTTCTCGAGGATCTTTCCCATGGTGTCTAATAGGCATATTGGACGATAGGATGATGGTTCTCCTGGGGGCTTCTTTCCTTTTGGCAGTAGGACCAAATGCTGCGTTTTCCATTTTTCGGGAAAGGTTCCTTCTTCAAGGCACTTCTGCGTTGTTGTTATGAAGAGGTCTGGTCTTTTTGTTACAGCTGCCTTATTCGGGATGCCGTCGGGTCCCGGCGCCTTGTTGTCACCTATCTTGCTGCATGCCCTTAGCAGCTCCTCTTGAGTAATTAAAGGAATATCTTCTGGATTGACTTCTCGTATAATATTGCACATAGTAACAGGTTTTTGAGGGAAGAGGTGCTCTACTATGGATCTCAGCATTATAGGACATGTTATTTGAGGAGTCGTATAGCCGTTTAATTTCGTCATCACCATGCTGCATGCCGAGCCCCCTGGGTTAATGTCGGCTTCTTGACAGAGATGTTTAAAGCATGCAGTTTTACTTTCCTTAATGGCTCTATTTAAGCTACGTCTCGCCAGTATAAGGATGTCCAGGCACTGTTGGAAATCCGCCCTTCGTCTTGACCTTTGGACTTTGCGCCGGGCTTGTGGACATTTTGCCCGAAGTCCGCCTATTTCCTCGTTCCACCAGTAACACGGTGATGCTTTCCTGGTGTTTGCTCTCCTAGGCATTGATGCGTCGCACGCTGTGCTGATGGTGCCTGTGAGGTGGTGCGCGAGGGTCTCCGATGTTCCGCTTGGAGTTTGATCACCGTTCAACATCTCTTCGAATGCATCCTTATCGAAAGATCTGCCATTCCATTTTGGGCCAGTAAGTTTTGGGAGCTGGACTGCTTTTTTCCCTTTTATTCCCAGTATTATCACCTGATAAAAGGTGATGTCAATGATGGAGACTACTACAGCCTTCCGGTAAGTATTTGCCCGGCCCTTATTAGCAATGCCTATCGCTAGGGGAGCGAATGTTTCCAATAAGAATTGTCCTCTGGTGTTGGTGAGCCTGCTGCCCCATTCTGTGGCCCACGCGTTGAAGTCTCCTCCTATAACCACCGGGGCTCTCTGGAGCACATCCGCGGTTAGATGGTCCAGCATTAGTTGATATTCGCTGATAGTCAAGCTGGGTCTTGCATAGCAGCTATAGAAATGGATTCCATTTATTTTCGCACGCACGAAGCCTTCTGTTTGGTCGTTTGTTTCTTGGAAGGCACGGGGTCCACATATCCATATTGCCACCTGTTTTACTTTATCACAGATCCAGTTATTGTTCTGTTCGGGACATTTATAGGGCTCGCAGATCATTAAAACGTCGGCTCTTTCGTCTTTGGCCGTTTGTGCCAGGATGTCCTGGGCTATTCTACAGTGATTAAGATTTATCTGTAGTATCGTCATGGTATTTTGCTTGTGATAGCTCTCCTGAAGACCGGGCATCTGATGCTACCAGCTTTATGATGCGTGTCGTCTGGGTGGTTTTTCGTGCAGAACATGCAGGATGGTTGCTTATCGCAATTTTTAGCTATGTGGCCCCTTCCACCCCATCTCCTACATAGCTTGGAACGATCTTCTTCGCTTCTGCATTGTGTGGCTAGATGACCATACTCTAGGCACTTGAAGCACGATTTCAGCAGTGTCTTTTCACGGATTCGGCAGACTATCCACTCGATCTTAATTTTTCCGGCTTCTAACAGTTCTCTTATGTCTTCTACTGGAAGACTGATGGTTGCTGTTCGAGTCCCTCCGTATGCCTGTCGTAGGGATAAGATGTCTGCCGGTAAAACCTTTACTCTAATTGCATCGATTATGTCAACCATTGTAGTGACCTCATCGATGTCTTTGACCTCGAGGGTAGTGTAGTGCGCGAGTGTTCTTATACTCACGCTTGCTCCGCTAAGGCCTCGCTGATTACGCCTTTAAACTCGGTGGTCTTTATTCCCGTCTCCTTTAGTTGTATTAGGAAGTCTTCCTTCTGTGTCCTCCTATTTATAGAAACCGCGTTTCCAACTGCTTCCAGTTTTGGGTCTGCCTTTTCTTTGCGTAGTATATCCGCGTAAGAAAGGGATTCCGTAGCTTCGATGACATTAGCGTCAGGTTTCGTTCTTATGACCCCTTGTTGCATCTTTTTGGCGTCCTTCTTCCTGCTGGCATGTAACTATTCGCCTTCTCCTGTCGCTTGCATTTTGTTTGTGATTGCACTTGTTCGTTGAGCTCTTGCTGGGGTCTCAACGCCAATTGCCACATCTTTCTCCTTGGTGTTTGCCAGAGATGGATGTTTCAGCATCCGCTTTTTCTCCGGGCGTTTACTCGCTGTAGCATCATTTGATGAATGTCTCTCCTTCTGCTTTATCTCCGGCGGTTGACTCTCAGCAACACCATTTGATGGATGTTTCTGCTTCCGCTTTGGCTCCAGAGGTTCGGTGTCTGCAACGTGCCTTCTCTTGGGCTCTATTGTTGGCTTTAGCCACGGTGAAGTTTGCGAGGAGTTGTTCTGACGAATAACCTCCTTCGCTTTCTCATCATGCAGTTGAATCGCCGTAAGCTCATAGAGAGCCCTGATGCTTTCAATGGCACGAACGCCTTTTGCCGTCTTCCAGCATTTCCACCAGCCCTCTAATCTGTTCCCATAGCTTGTGAAAATCAGATTTCTGGTCGGTTGGTTCGCCGTCGCCCTTCCTACTGCGGGTGACTCGCGTCGTTCCGTGCATCTTTGTGGTGCTGCTACTTGGCCAACTGGTGATCTCAGCATCCTGGAGCCCCCCTTGAAGAGGTTCTCCTCGTTCTCCTCAATTTTTTCTCCTGTGTTTTTATTTGTTTTGTTTGTAATCATTTCGGTTGGGTCCCCACTCAAAGCCGCTATCAATGCTCGAATGTGTAGTCACCCAAGGATCCCATGGTTATCTATACAAGCAGTGAGGCTATGCGAGGGTTGGCATAAGTCCTTATGGGGTCTTACGTCAGAGCCAGATCGGTGCTAATCAGGAATGCTACATCTGTACCTAGACCACCAACTTAATGGTGATGAAATTTTGGACGTACTTTGAGACCTGCCAAGGTTTTAACGGGAGGGGGCGCTTGTAGCATTCGCCTTAAAGCCAATTCAACCAGATTTCACTCCAGCTTAGGTAACAGAATACTACAAACTTCAGCCCTCATAGCTGTCATTCCAGTTCGTTTTCCAGTATGCCATAATTAAGACCTTACTGGGCTCGGTCTTAATGTTATAGGGTACTGATGACGAAGTCATCATATTTTATTTATTTAATTATAGTAGTACGTACTATAATATATTGTGGAATACATATAAATTCAGCCATCTTTCCGAGGTAAGAAGCTGCGCCTTTCGCGTTGTAGTGAGTACGTTCGGATCCCGCCATTTTCACTTTACTGTATCCCTCATAGCCACCTTATGAGGGGTGGGGAGCACCTATATGGAAGACGGTGCCTATTCGTTTTGTCGCAGAAAGTTCATAGGGGTTCTTTTCACCTTTTCAGCCAAGCTCTCCTTCTCTGCCGCTCTTGGTCGGGGACTGCTTATTTGGGTATTCGCAGTTAACCTGGATCTAGAGGCCGTTCACTAACCGCCACCTGTGACCCCTACAGTTGCCTGAGCTTAGCCCCACCAGCCCGTCCGACTTGGTAGCTGTGACACGTCGCGCAGGTACTTTCACTGGAACGTGATCTGTGTTGATTTGGTGTCGCGTCAGCAATCTTTGTCCAAAGTCGTCAGGCCCCTGTGAAAACAGTGTCGAATATTTATGCTTCATTTTAACTCCGGAACATCAAACTTGGTAAGACGCCAAATAGCTGACGACGGGGAAGGTGAAGGTGATGTGCAGGGGTTAGCTGCTTCCGCTCGTCCGATTACCACTCCTTTCGACAGAGTTTGCTGCTTGCCTGTGGTGTCCACTATTCTTACACATACCTAAGCTTGATTAACATTTACGAAACACCTTGCCAAGAGGGCACCTTCCGGCAACCTTGCTTCGCCACCTGCTTCGATAAAGGCACAGGCGTGTGCAACTCCACTACAATCGACTTGACGGGTTATCGTAGGAAGATATACTCTTACAAAGCGATCCCAGAAGCATATGTGCGATTTATGTACTATGCACTGCTTCTTTTAAAGAGTGAATTTTTCCGTTGGCTTGAATGGTTTTTTGATCGTGTAGATATGGACACAGACTAAAGATTGGACTGGATATCTCAACAAATCGATTGGCTGTGAGACATGTAATTTCCTCCTGATATACGTCGGTCTGAGCTTCTCTCAACAATGCGTTTTCTGCTAGCTGAAGTTCCTCCCTTAATAAAGGTCCGACCGTCCGTGATTTCGAAATTTTATGTAGAATGTGTATGAACTGGAACATGTAAGCTGTACTTCGAAGTAATCGTTTCCAACTTAAAATATCTTTGAATCGATAGATATTTTCTTGAACTTGGGTCTGAATATTAATAAATTGCGTTTTCAGCTATTTTGGTTGAACTTCCTGTGGCCACTTATCCGGACGTAAATTGAGAAATTCTGGTCCCCTGAACCATCGACTGTATGCATCCAAATCGGGAAAATTTTGCATTTGGTTCCTTCGTCTGTTACGTTCAACATCGTAGGAATTCATCGCTACTCTGCTAGATCTAATGTCTAGCTGACACGATAAGCCACGAGCTGCCTATTTGTTAGGATCAAGAACACTTCCTAGCGGAACTCCAGCGGCGGTTTTGTTAAACTTGGAATATTCGCTTCCGTGTTTAATATGAAAAAGTCTGTTTTTAAGGTAAGATTCTAAAATCTTATGTATGTAGGTGCTCCATAAGAACCCGTCTTAGCTTATACTTCAAAGCCGTAGTGCCAAAACCTGATCGAAGGCTTGAGAGACATCTAAAAAAAAGCGCTAGAACAAATTTGTTCACCCTCTAGGGCTTTTTCAATTTCATCGTTTATTCTATAAACCTGGCCAATTGTTAAATGCTTTATTCTGAACTCGACTTGGTGGTCAGGTATTAGGCGCCTTTTTTCAATGATCGGTTTAGTGCGTTTAAATAGAAATTTTTCAAATACCTCTGGTGTCATTGGTAGTAGCGATATCAGCCTGTACGATATTTGTCGTTTGAAGATTTTCCCGGCTTCGGAACCATTAAAACTTCTGCGACTTTCCACTGATTTGGAACGTATAATAATCTAAGCGAAACATTTATTAAATAAAAGAGTTTAATTAGCGTTTTTTTTTGCCAATTCCTCGAGAATTTGTCCGGATATTAATTCATGGCCAGGGGTTTAATTAATTTCCCGTTACAGTAAAAGTCAAACAAATTATTTGTTTAATTTTACTAATTAAAATATGGGTATGAAATGAAAATGTGATGCGCTGATTTCAAAAATATAGTTTCTTTATTTAACTTTATAAGGTTTCGGGAAAAATCAAAAAAAAAAAAAAAATTCATGTCCCACCTTTGTCCCTGAACTTATGTACTGAACCGAACAATTTAGAAAAATTTGTGGAAATGCGTAACCTTTTAAAACTTAAAGACAAATTATTTGAATTTTTTTCGTTGTTTTCGTAAAATTTCAAAATGCCGTTAAAATTCTAAGAAAATTATTTTGACAATTTTCCACAAACTTAGTATGCCATGACCTTATATAATATAATAAATAATATTTTGGCTACTCGTGCTCTACGCCTCATGAATAGTTGAGACCTACAGTTTTATACCGTTTCCAAAGAACAATTTTTACGATTGAGAGAAACTTCTCATAACAGTTTTACTCTCGGAAGTTTGTCAGACGTTCGTGAGAGGTGGCACCGCGAGAAAACTTAATTTTTTTTTAATTTTTGAGTTTTCTGGATTCGAACCTGGAACCTCTATCTCAGTGATCGTGCACTTAACCACTGAGCCACCGCGCCCACTAACGATCTTGCATATGGAAAATATTATTTAAAACCGATTGAGCCATATCGTAGAAGTACCATTATAAGCATTTTATGGCAAAAATTTAATACGCCAATTGACAGTATAAATCCAGCATAAATAAAATGATCAAAATCGTTAGACGCGTTTTCGAGAATTTTTTTTTTCCGAAATCGGTCATTAGTAAAATACTGTTAATTTTGAGGTCGGAATGAAAATTACGAGATCACCTGGAATTGTGAATCCACCGATAGATATGAAGTTTGAAGAAAGTCAGTCCAAATGTTTAGACTGGGGCATAGGGACAGGCGAAATTGACAGACCCACTTTTTGAGATTCTCTGCTGTAGTTACAGTGCCGTCCATAAGTTGCCAGACAATATAATCTGTCAGTGAAATTGAAATTTGTCTTCTTAATTTTAGTAATCAAAATTTATTGTAAATAGATTCGTCGATATTATGTTTATCCAGTAAAATTAACCATTTAATTTAATTAATAAACCCACTTTGGCCGTCAATCTAGGCTTCTATCGATCACCTTATATTGGTATGTACTTTACTTTATTCATGATTTCATCGATACGGATGAGGTTTCCAACACCGGCGGAAGAGAAACATCCCCAGACTTTTTTATTATTTAACCACCGCCATGCTTGATTGTTACGTCTACACAGCTAGGAATCATCTTTTCTTCAGCAGACCACCAAACGTAGACTGTCCTTTTTTTCCAAAAACTTAAAATTTGGACTCGTCAATCCGTAAGCCTTTCGAGCAATCGATTGATATCGGATCCTGGTGTTCTCTTCCCCAATCTAGTCGCTTGACTTTGTTTTGATGTCGTAGCAAAGATTTTCTTACTGCTCCTCGACAGTGAATGTCTGCAGCATTTAAACGCCTTTTTGTCGTTGTTACTGATATCTCATTTGAGTGCAAATGGTTGAACTCTGCAAAGAATTCTTGAGCTGTAAGCAATCGATCACTCTTGCATTAATTTGGGCCTTTCGCTTTTTATCCTTGAATTCGAGTCGATGATTCTTTAAAGCGACGTATTTTATAGTGCACTGTCGACTTCGATATTTTAAGGTTATCTGAAATAGCACACACTGTATACCCTTCTTTATGCAAGGTTATTATGTCGAAACATTCAACTTCACTTGTTTCTTTCCATTTGAGGGATTTTTTTGACGCTATGTCGGTTAACTTTAAATAATGAAGCTTTAAGACTAACTGGCGCTTAAAGAATGCGCAACTTGCTTTTATAGTTAGAAAACCAGTAGTAATATACATATGTACTGTAATTGCTCCGGAACCTGTTATCCGTGAGAATCCGAGTGATTCTTTTGGCGTTTGCGGAGTGAAATTTTTCGTCACTCAACAAGACTTTTCTCACTAATTTGAACGCAATGTTAATAACGATACGAGTATACCTGGCTTGGTTGGAACGAAAGTTGATAAGCCTTCCCGATATTGTTTCTTTTTGGTACCAGTTAAACGAGAGACGTTCGTTTTCGCGATGGATTTTGGCGTCCAAAAATCGTATCGCCCTGTTTTTTCCCTCTCGAATGTGAACTGGATCCTTGAATGAAATCTGTTAAAGCTTTGCAGCATTTCATTAATATTTCCTTGGTGTATTATGGGGAATACGTCATCAACATACACACTGGACAATAAAACTTTGCCTGTCGATTAGTTTGTACCACTCGCCCAATAGGTGGTCCAATAACAGATCCACAATAGTTGGAGAGAGCAGATTACCCATGGGCACTCCGTGAACCTGTTTGTACAATTCCTCCTTGAACTTGAGATAATTATTCTCTTTAATACAGTCTAGAAGAATAAAGTCTAGAATTTCCATTTATTTTTTTTCATGCTGAGGTTAGTATTTTGGTTTATTATATCCCATTCTGACGATGCCAATAATAAGTTATCTGGGGATATTGGTTAATAATGACACAGCGATGTATAAAACCAGAACCTCATGTTTACGCCTTCATAATGGCTTTTTAGAAAAACTCAAATGAGTACCGATTACAGTTCTACGAACTCTCAAGATACGTACAGAATTATTACAGTGTGTGACGAAAATTCCGACCTACTCTGTAAGTAATTCGTTTGAGTTTGTGGATAAAGCCATCCTAGCCTACCGTTAAGTTGTAGAAGTGTAGTGTTTGCCAATAACTTCTGCTTTTTCTTAAATTTAAGAGAGGGTATACAGATGTCTTACAAAATATTTGTTTTTAAATATTTTAACGAATTTTCTTCAGTAATATATTTTTAAACCTATAACAAACATAAATCTGTAGTATATTCATTAAAAGCAATCAATTTATTACATTTTATTGAAATAGTCAAGATTTGCCACTCTGAATCCTATTCCCAGCCGTCGCTCCTCTTCTCAGCTGGCAAAAACTAATGCCTACATTTTCCTAAAAATGTTTCGAAAACTTAAAGAAATAGAACTTACGGGCAGAGTCGTAATGGACAGAGTTTTAAAGTTGTTTGGCAGCACTAGGTTATTGTTCTAAACAACCAATTTAAAAATATTAGGTAAGCTTTTATACTCGTACCTATATAAAGGCTTGTACTCGTTGCTAAACCTTTATCATTCTTAGAATTCACAAAACTATTTCCTACAACCGTCCCCTCAGTAATAAATAGGCCAGAATTTTAAAACATCTTTTGGAATGTTTAAGCTCGAAAGGGTTTTTGAGAACCCCTAAAATGAATTGTTACCAAACTTTCCATCTTGGAATTTTTGAAGAGTTTGTCCAAGATCTTCTGATTTTTGTGGAAAGCCACACTTTGTCAGTGAACAAATTCCATTCTTCCTTTACATGAAAGTACTGTGGATGTGTCCATTTTTCGAGGGCCTTCCACCACTCATCCTTGAATTCGATCCTGCAGAGCTTGTTTAGCTTACTAGTTTTCCTAAAATTCATATCTTCAACTACGATTTCATTTAAAGTCTCAGCCAAAGTTTTCCCATTTCGCTTTTGAATTACATGTACGTAACGCACAATCTAGTAAATGCGTAACGTACCTGTAATTCAAACTTAAAACTAAAAATAAATAAGCCAAAGTACCACAAATTCACTGACGCGAGCGAAGCATCATGAGATTTTTTTTGTCGAAATTGTTTTAATTTGGGTGCTGTGCGACTGAGCACGTGTGTTCCACCTCTTTATTTTTCTTTGTTAACTTTGTTAATATTTTTGAATATCGGTATCCGTACCCGCGGATATTTTCGAAAATAATCCGTATTCGCGGGTGTAATATTTTTATTATTCGCTATATCCCTGCTCAATAATTGTAACCTTAATAAGTTGCCGTGCAGTGTGTATTTTCTTTTCTTTCAGGTTATTCTCATAAGCGACCACACATTTTCAATGAGATTTGCATCTGGACTGTGATGCCCAGTCCACAGTATAGGATGTGGAGAGGCGATTTCGATGTTATAATAGTTCGACGGACTTCAATAATTCCTTCTTGTACAATGTCAGCATAAATTTAGCATTTAGGTTTCAAGTAAAAGCAATACATTTTCAAAAATCCCTTTGCAGAGAATCTCCCATAAACATGTGCCCTGATGCTTAATCATGCGTTCCAGTAGTTGCTTACCGTTTTATTCCCAGGCTTTCTTCCAGTAATTATAGGCAACAAAGATCTATTTATCTAAATGATCCTTTGCCAAACGTAGTCTTTATAGTGTTTCGTACCAGAATGGTATACAAAGAACACTAATAGATTCAACTCGGTATCTGTCTGTGCGTCTACCACACGCTTGCAACTTTCAAACCATTTCATCTAGAGACTGATTTAATGAAAACGGGTAGGTTGATTACTTTCTTGTAAGTGAAGTTATCATGCGTCGATTTGGTCTCCTTAAGAGCAATGCGCCACATTTTTGTCTAATCGCTCATTTTATCCAAAGCTCGTTGGATTAATTAATCATTTGCTGACTCGATTGAATTTCCCGTTGCCAGAATAGCCGTATCGTCCGCGAATGTTGCCGCAACGGTACCTTCAGCTTATGGACACTTCTTTGCGGAACTCCGGCGGCGATTTTCATAAACTCGGAATATTCGCTTCCGTGTTCAACGCGAAAACTCTATTTTTGACTTCCCGAAGGCTTGAAAAAAAAACCCTGGAGCAAATCTTTCTTCTTTTCACGAATAAGTTTTTTTATTTCCGGTAGATAATTAGTTTCGTTGCTTGTGCTGGAGTACTTTTCCATGCGGTTCTCTGAATGGATTCAATAAATTTGTCGATAAGAGATGAACTTATTTCGAATTGTGTTTTAAGCTACACATTTAAGACAATAATTCCTTCGCAATTATGATTAAAGCCGTCCCAGTGTGTTTTTTTGCTAGTTAATCTAGCCGCAACTTCTATTTCCATTAATCGGTCACTTATTGTCAAAATTACCGATGAGTGATCTGAAGAGAGATTAAAGCTTTCCTCAACTTTCGCACAATTTGTAGATACTCCTTTTGTTGCGAAGAAGTCGGTTAGGTCAGGTATTTTTGCTACGTCCGAGTGCCAATATGTTGGTTTCTCCGTCGAAAAGAAATCAACCCCGAATTGCATGCCGGCTTCGTACAAAAGTCTACTTTCCGTGAATTGGATCTTGAACTCCAAAAAGGTATGTTTTGGGTGGGAATGTCACCAATAATTAACTTCAGCCCGAGAGAGTCAAAGAGACGTACAAGGTCGTAATTTTTAAATTTGCATCGCGGAGAACAATAAATGGACGCGATGTTGAAATACGAGTGCTTGTTCTTAATTGGATCTGAACTTGTTTGTATTGTAAAGATTTCAATCGTTGTATTCATGGAGTGCTCAATGCAGTCTTTAATGAGTAGGGATGCTCCGACTCAAGTTCTTCCGGAAAGGTGGTATGCGTGATTTCTTTTCAGAGATCAAATAAATGCCAAAGTTGTCTTTCCGCAAGAATACTTCTAGTTCTGCCATTTTTCTTTTAGAAGGCAACAGTTTCATATTTATATGGGAGTTCTTTTTTTTACTCAAGCTTGTTCAATTTATCAAATATGTTAGAGCAGTTCTTCATCAAAGTCGTCATTATCATCATCGTCATCATCTTCTAGATATGAATTCATATCTTTACGTAACTTTGTATGTTTGAATCTGGCACCTAAATTATACCAGTCACCATATTTAATATTTTGTGAATTCGCCACATAACATGAATTAACATAATGTTCCTGTCAAACAAAAAAAAAAAAAAAACATCAAAACGCACCTTTGATTTAATTTAGAGTAGCATGCAATACTAAATCATATCACAACAATGCGATTCTTCTAACAACAATATACTTTATTAAACTACACATTATTGCTGCAATTCAATTCTCGTCATCAAATCATTTTGTTCCGTCGTCGATGTTATCAGCATACATTTAAAATTAGAGTCCACACAAAAAGCTCTTGTGAAAAACAGGTTCCACTCCACTCTGTGTACCACTATAACATCAAATTCAATTTTTTTTTTTTGATTCGCAAATGGATGTGGAATCTTCTAAAGATACTAGTAGCCTACTAATATACACGATTCGCATACCCGATTACTCGATTCCAGGAATGCGCCTACGTACTATCAATCAATGTCAATCAACCGCCGCCGTATTCAGTCGCATCTTTCTTTTTGCTCCGCAAATTAATTCATTGTTAATTCATTGTTAATTAAAAAATATCATTTCCCGCCGCATAAGCAATTTCCCGCTTATTTTTTTGACCCTCTTCGCGTTTGTATAACTGACGCGCCCTCTAATTCGTTGTCCTACTTTTTCGTGATCTTACGCAACCACTTATTCTCTGCCATGTCTTGTGGAATGACTAATTGTCTAATAGATGATAGCAATGCCGACTGGATCGCTTGTAATGGCATCTGTGGCAAATCCTTCCATGCCATTTGTGTCGGGCTTAACAAAAGAAACACGGTTTTCATTAAAGAAATATCAGCCAACCTCCTTTCCTTCTGTGATGTGTGTAAGAATATATCGCTATCGCACGTGCTCCTGGCGATAAAATGCTTTAGTGACTCTAATGAAACCCATCATAAAATCCTCATTAAAAAGACAACAGATAAATTGTAGAGCCTTGAAAATAATGTAAGATGTATTGAAGAATTAGGCGTTGACGCACAGTCTTCAAACGACGTAATTAAATCCAAACTCGTTAACATCGAGAAACATACTGCTGGTCTTTTTAGTTGGGTTTCGCAAGGTCCAGTTACGATGAATCCACCTTGTGTCACCTTAATACTGTGATAAGTGATCTCGAAACATAATCGGATGCGCAAATTATTGCACACCAAAATAAGTGCGAAATTATTAACACAATGCGTGAAGACTTAGATTTTCATTTCCAAGCCCCCTCGATCAATCAACCATCTCCCAAGCAACCTGATCCCATACTCGAAGTAATTTGCGATAAATTTAATGATGTCGGCGACGAATTAACCGTGGTACGGTCTACTTTTTGTGATATTGAGGATAGCATTGGAACAATATGCAGCAAAATTTATCAAGTATCAAACCATATTCAACGTCACCCAATTGTTCAGTACAACACGTCAATCTTCGCTGAACTACTGGAAGTGGATCCACCCCCATCTCCACCCTCCTGTCTCTATGGATAACTCCAACGCAGGCGTTACAACTCACGAATCTGAAGTCACGGTAACGTCGTCTCCTCCCGCTGTCGCCCCATGTAAACTCATATAACAGTTTGGCACTACATGGGCACTTTCTGAGTGGCAGCGTAGATTGGACAAACTAAGGTTAGAGAACCAGATGTTCACCACCCTCCTCATCAAAGGCGCCCCTCACTACGCTGATGTCCCATAGATTACACAATTTTTCGAAAAGAGATTTGGTATTACCATCAGCCAATTCATAATACTCCTGCCATCCAGCCACAAGAGGAATCGCAATTTCGAATTCAATTTACCATCTCATTACGAATGGATATTTCAAAGTTCTACTGGTACTGACTTCAAGCTTGGTAAAATTGACCGACAAACTCTGCATTAAATCTAAGACTAATGACAAGACTGTAAATAAATCTAAGATTAGTAATAAGCATCCAAAACCTGTTTCCAATTCCCGACCCAAATCGGACACTAACTGGTTCCTAAAAACTAAATTATTCCCCAAATTTAATTTTTTCGTCCATAAATTGCCAATATCATCAGCACTTCCACCACCTCCCCCTTCATCTCTACACAACAATCTTCCTCTTACATTTTACTACCAGAACGTAAGAGGCCTACGCTCGAAAACCCAAGCTGTTTGCCCCAATCCCATGCTCTCCCTTTCGATAACTATGCTCTGACTGAAACCAATCTGATCCCCTAGATAGAGAGCCAAGAATTGTTCCCCTCTACTTTTAATGTTCTTCGAGACGACGACCCTACCCAACCATTGGTTGATTTTCGCTCTCCAGGCGTGCTATCCATAATGACCTTGACTCTTCTCTCATTGCCATTTCTTCCTCTTCTAAGGTCGACTTTGTTACAATGAAAATAACTTTTCCACACAGATCCCTGTACGTTATGTGTTGTTACATTCTACCCAATCAACGTATCGAATCTTACCAATTTGCTATAGACGCGATTGATCAAATAATTGACCTATCATCTGATTCCCTCGATGACATCCTTATTTTTGGCGACTTTAATCTGCCTCTGCTGCAGTGGACTCCTTCCGATGATGAATCTTTCTTCATCGCTTCAAATGCCAACTCCACTAAGGGATGTCTCTTCATAGATCATAGATTACAATAAAAATAACTTTTCCACACAGATCTCTGTACGTTATGTGTTGTTACATTCTACCAAATCAACGCATCGAATCTAACCAATTTGCTATAGACGCGATTGATCAAATAATTACCTATCTGATTCCCTCGATGACATAATTATTTTTGGCGACTTTAATTTGCCTCTGCTGCAGTGGACTCCTTCCGATGATGAATCCCTCTTCATCGCTTCAAATGCCAACTCTATTAAGCGATGTCTCTTCATAGATCGGCTAACTGATTTAAGTCTATGTCAACTTAGTATTGTCTTAAATTACATGGGAAGGCAATTAGACCTTATATTCACAACTGATCCTATTAACTCATCAGTCTCGCTTTCTCGCCTGTCTCTGTCGACTATTGATAACTTTCATCCCCCCTTCTTCTTTCACTTTTCCTCAATTCACCACTTCAATCTAGCCCTCCTACATTTCGCACTTCTTACGACTTTCATAAAGCTAATTTCCGCAAAATAAATGCCTCTCTGAGTAGATGTTTTTTTGAGTTTGCTAGCTTATCCTTAAACGAAGACCTCACGATTTTTTACAGAGAAATGTTTAATTCTATTTCTCTTTATGTCCCCTTTTCTCGTCATAAAACCTCATCTTCAATCCCCCTTGGTATAATCGCAAACTTCGCGCCTTAAGTAACAAGAGAAACAAGCTATGGGCAGCTTTCCTTCGTACCAATTCTGCTTTGGACTATTCCAACTGTTGGGAAATATTAGAGACATTAAAGAAAATTATTGTTATCTAATTGTTATATTTTGCCAATCATTAGAATCATTGTTTAGAATTCTCAATCATCAACTATCTCAGTTCCTACCTTCAATTCAATCGTCTTTATAACTCCCTCTACCAGCGGCACCTAATTAACGCGCAAGTAAATCTTATAAACAACCTTAAGTAATTTTTTCAATTCGTCAACTAAAAAAAAAATCTGACGGTTACCCTCCGTCCCACTCTTTTCAAAACATATCATCAACTAATCCGCAAACCATTGCCAACTTTTTTGCCACCTATTTTAAACAATCTTTCGCCAACAACTCTTTGAACCAGATCTCTCTTAATCTTAATGATGAATTCTCACCCGGCCCAGATGGTCTCCTTGCCATTATTCTTAAACAATGTTCTTCCCATTTCTCCCTCCCCCTCTCTCATATCTTCCATTTGTCTCTATCACTGGGAGAATTCCCTCTGATTTAGAAGACCTCTTTCATAACCCCCATATACGATGGGCGAACACAAGGAACACTTGCGTATAGTTTTTTAAACGATTACAAGAGAACGGTCTTAACCCTTTACTGCATGATTTTTTTTTTTCGTAAAAAAAAAAAAAAAATATTGTTATGTATTTCGTCGACCTGATTAAGGAAATGATAATGATTTGTTAAAATATTGAGGCGTTTTTGAGATTTTGCTCAATTTGTATACATATCATATATGATATATCATGCAGATAAAATACACTTTTTTGGTGTCTCAAAATTAATTTAATTTCACTATTCTATTCTATAAATATTTTTATGCTAACGCTTGTAGCAAAAGTAAAACAAATTGTATAACTAAAAAACAAAAGTCAAAAAAATTCAAAATTATGTTATTACATGAAAATAAAATATTTATACATAAATAAATAAAATTTTAGGTGTTCCAGCGGAGAAAATTCATTTGGTGTGGAAGTCATGGAAACAATTTCTGTCTTTGTTGAAGCAAAGCGCAATTTGACATTTTGAACATTTCTACTGCGTCGTCTACAAAGGACTAAACCTTTCGACTTAACCTTCGACAAGAAACCGCGTCTAATTTGCGGAACAAGCAGGGACTTTCAATGGAAAGGGACCTGCCAAACGATCTCAATACGTGAAAGAAAAACTGCTGGATAAGTAAAAACTTAGTTGTAGTAATCAAAGAAATTTATCACGGTTTTTTTAGTGAGTAAAAATCTCACACTACTATGAGCACGCGCTATCGATTCATAGTGTCTTCAAGCAGATTTTTTACCTACCCTCGGGAAAAAAAAAAAAAAATTTTTTTACATTTTGCAATGTTAATTTTACACAACCAGGCAGCTGCACGTTAAACGTTGAGGTATCCAAATAGGCAAATGGTTAAAACCATCTAACCTTACTTCTTTTGACGGAACAGGTGCTGAAGTTGCTTTTCTTCGTTTTTCCTCAATTTGCCTACCCAATTCGGTCGATAGCCTTCCACGCGTTGACACTTCACCACCCAAACGACAAAGCGTTTCCGACACCGAAATCTTGAAATCGGCTAGGGACATGATTTTTTTTTTTTTTTGTGTTTCGACGCACCTAGTTTTTAATTATATCTTTAATATGAATGTTAGACTAAACCTAAACTTACTTGTACAAAAGCCACGCGTTGCAAACTGTTACATCCAGAAAATGGTAAAATATTCGGTGGTACCATTTCTTAGACCTGATTTTAATTTTATATCTTCCAAGCAAGGAGTCTGCCAAGTCCACACCTCCCATAAACTTGTTGTAGTCCTTGATAATAGCTGGACAATCAACTTCTTTGTTTCCTTGGTTTTTTTCATGCTTCTGAGATTTAGAAATTGGCTTCTCTCAAATGAAATCAGAAGTGATTGAGGTAGGCATGCCTGTCGTAAGAGGCGACTAAAATCCAATCTCCGTATACCGAGCGTATAGTGTATACAAAATATGCAATGAACAAAACAAAAAGATATACTACCCCAGGTGGCAGTCCAGCTTTACTGGAAAATCCACCCTCTTCGGAAGTCGGCTCTACGGATTCTGGGGAGAGCCGCTTATTGCAATCCAATGACCCTTTTTCAAAAAGTTCAAGGGTATCTCGATCTCCTCCACCAAGATCGAATAACTCCGGGAAAAGAAGTCCACCGGAAGACGAAAGAAAAGCCCTCGACCTCTGTTCCTAAAAGAAACGGTACAGAAAAGTTACAATTGGAAAAGCGACCGGGTAATGACCTTCGAACATCAGGAGTGCAGACTTACGCTCAGGCTGCTGCATCCGAAATACCAAAAAATATTGTAACATAATGTAGCATAATAACTACGCCCTCGAACAGGCAACAAATTCCGAAGTGTCTTTTCATTTGAGGTTCGTGTCTGAAATTAGTCACCACAGCTCGGATAATATCACGGATAAAAGAGAACAAGAGAGAATTATAACTGCACGAAATGATTGTCATCTTGGAATTATTACATCAGAATTTTTCTTGTTCCAGTGGTCGAAGAATTTGCTAGAAGTTTCTGGCTACCAGAAACTTCTGCTATATAAGGACAGATGGCGATCAAAAAGGGGAGTAGTTTTTAAACTGTGGCGAAGAGATTAGAAAAGTGATAATGGGCGAAGTTGTAATTTTGTGATAAATTGAAAGTTGAGATTTAACAAGAAGAAGTAATTAGTTTGGATTTGTGAATTAAGTAATTGAAAGGAGATAAAGTGATTTGAGAGGAAAGAGACATTGTAAGAAAAGAATTGCGAAGAATAGTATAGTGTGAACCTGAATTGTTCTAAAGACTAGAAAATAAAGAAATAAATTTCACAGAATATCGTTTTATCTACTCGAGCCGTAGCTCGCATACTACATTGGTGTCAGAAGCGGGATAAAACTTATTCTGTGAATAACTATTTCCGTGGTGTGAAATTGCACAAGCAAAAAAAAAAGAAGAAAAAAAAAAAACAAAAAACCATTTCTGTGTTGAGTTAATTAGTTGCGCAAAATGGGTCGCAAATTGGGAAAACTAACTATAACTCAACTAAAGGCAAAACTCAGTAAGCGGAACCTCGACACAACTGGGGGAAAAGATGCAATACTGATTCGTCTGGAAGAAGCAGTAACGCAGGAAGGTGAAAATCCGCACGACGTAGAGTTTGACGTGGAAGAGGAACCACCAAGTACAGCAGCCGACCCGGGTATAACAAGTCTGCTCCTGCAACTTAAGTTAGTCATGGACGAACAAAAGAAAGCAATAGAAGATCAAATGAATTCTCTAGAACTTAGCTGGACGAACAAAAGAAAGTGATGGACGAACAAAAGAAAGCGATGGACGAACAAAAGAAAGCAATGGATGAACAAAAGAAAGCAATGGACGAACAAAAGAATTCTCTAGATGCTCTGGAAAGTAAACTTGATGAGCAAAACAAGAACTTGGAATCCAAATTCGAAGTGATCGAAGAGAAAATCGAGAAGGTCGAGACGCAACTCGAAAAAGTCGAAACTAGATTCGATGAAAATTTTGAGAAACATGAAACTCAGTTCGGGAAGATAGAGACTCAGTTTGAAAAAGTGGATACGCAATTCGAGATAGTAGGAAAGCAAGTCGAAAATCTTGCTAAGGAGCTCAGCAACGTGAAGAGACAGAAAGCGCGGGAATATTCCACTGACGGTCTGAGAAGAAAGGAGATGCAGCCTCCTATCTTCGATGGTCAAACATCATGGCCAATTTATAAAAGGCAATTCGAAGCGGCCGCAATGACCAATAGCTGGGACGATGAAGAGAAGTCCATTGCACTCACACTTGCACTGAGGGGTCCAGCTGCGGAGCTCTTGCAGACCATCCCGGAAGATAAACAGCAGAACTACGACTCTCTGGTTCAGGCTATCGAGATGCGGTTTGGGGATGAACACATGCAGCAGGTGTACAGGGTTCAGCTGCGTAGTCGAGTCCAGAAAAGGGGGGAAACGCTCCAACAGTTGCAAGCGGATATAGAGCGGCTAGCCCATCTTTCATACCCTAAAGCCGGTGAGGAGCTTATCAACGAAATGGCGGTGGAAGCTTTTATTCAGGCCATAGAGGACAGACAACTGCAAATGGCTGTAAGGATGGCTGAAAAGCGAACACTCCCCGAGGCATTGGCATTCGCTTTGTCAATGAAGGCTGCGGACCAAGCATACCAGGGAATACACCGTGTCAGGGAAATGTCCGTCGTGGAATGCTCATGCCAGAGAACAGCCGTCATTGATGAAGACAGAGCTCGCGGAAGTCAAATCCGTTGCTGGAATTGCAACCAAACCGGACACCTACAACGGCAGTGCAGAAATGCACCTAGACGAGGAAATTGTCCACATTGCGGAAGTAGGAGAAGCAGAGAGGAAGCATCTGGCGGTCAGACTTCCCAAAACCAGCAGTCGGGAAATGCGTAAGGACCAACTTCGAGGGGCAGAAGTTGGTTACTGGAATCGAGGCCTCCAGGACCACCATTCAAGTATCGCAAACCAAACGGGGTAACAAGAGCCTGCCAGTGGAGGCACTAATCAACAAGAATAAGTGCGGAGCCACCATCGACACAGGTGCCACTGCCTCCATTGTAAGAAGAGATATCGTCAAAAGCTCCTGGCTGCACAACATCAACAGCTACTGCCTGAAGACTGCAACAGGGGAAATGGCGAAGGTGTTTGGAGAAGTTCGTCTTACGATTACTCTGGCGGGACTGACGTTCTTCCATGCGTTTCTGGTGGCAGATATATGCGACGAGTGCATCATCGGAATAGACTTCATGAAAGCAAATGAAGCAATCCTGGACATCGGGATGCAAGTACTGAGGTATCGAAATGTGGAGATTCCGATGGTGTACGGAAACGAGAATGCCATAACTCTCAGGAAGATGAAGTTTTGCCGCCGTCTTCAGAGACTATCATTTGGACGAAGCTGGAAGGTGATCTTGGGAGCCACCGATTCTACATAGTAAAACCAGACCCAGAGAAGCATTCTCAAAACTACATCGTGGAAAAGACGTTAGTCGAACCAAAGAACACCATGGTTCCAGTGAGAGTTTTGAACGCGAGGCCACACACTGTCAAACTAAGGCGAGGGGAGGTGACTGGAAAATGCACGCCGATTACCGCCGTCGCAACAATATCTGAACGTGATGCTCCAAAACCTCTTCCATCACCTTGGACAGCGGAAACGAGAGAGACGATTCTCCAGTCCAGTGAGCTGAATCAGGAGCAGCGAACTATGGCAGAGAATCTTATCAATGAGTACGCTGATGTATTTGCCTCACAGGACGGAGAATACGGCCGAACACACCTGGTACAACATCTAATAGACACTGGTGATACTAGACCAATTCGTCAGCCTGCTAGGCGCCTTCCATTGGCAAAGCAGACAGAAGTTGCAGAGATGGTGTCGGCAATGGAGAAAGAAGGTCTGATTGAAAGTTCCAAAAGTCCGTAGACACACTATCAGGAGCCCGATGGTTTTCCACTCTCGACTTGAAGAGTGGCTACTGGCAGGTACAGATCCATCCAGAAGACCGGGAGAAAACCGCCTTCACCGCAGGAAATGGTCTATGGCAATTCACGGTAATGCCACTCGGGCTGTGCAATGCTCCGGCGACCTTCGAGCATTTGATGGAATGTGTCCTGCAAGGGTTAACATGGAAAACCTGTTTGGTATACTTGGATGATGTCATCGTCGTAGGAAAAACGTTTGCGCAACACAGAGACAATCTAAGGGATGTGTTTCAAAGGCTTCGAAGTGCCCACCTGAAGCTCAACCCCAAGAAGTGCGCCCTGTTTAGAGCGGAAGTCAAGTACCTGGGACACATAATTTCAGCGAAAGGAGTGGGAACCGATCCAGAGAAGGTCGAAGCGTTGAAAAACTGGCCAGTCCCCAAAGACAAACACCAACTAAGGAGCTTCCTGGGCCTAGCCACCTACTACAGACGGTTCGTGAAGGATTTTGCCGGGATCGCAAAGAGCCTGCACCAGTTGACGGAAAAGGGGAAACAATTCAAATAGTCAATTGAGTGCGAGAAGAGCTTCAAGGCACTTAAACAACGCCTATGCGATGCCCCGATACTAGCTTACCCCACTCCCGGGGAAACGTTCATTGTGGATACAGATGCTAGTAATGTCGGGGTAGGAGCCGTACTCTCCCAGGTGCATGAGGGCCAAGAGAAGGTGGTTGCGTACTTCAGCAAGGTGCTCTCTAAGCCAGAAAGGAACTACTGCGTGACAAGGCGGGAACTTCTAGCTTTGATCTTGGCTACGAAGCATTTTCACAAATACCTCTATGGGAGGAAGTTCGTTCTTCGCACAGACCATGCAGCCTTAAAATGGCTATTACAGTTCAAGAGTCCTGAGGGTCAGGTCGCAAGATGGATCGAAAGGCTGCAAATCTACGACTACGAAATACAGCATCGTAAAGGAAAACTCCACTCTAATGCGGATGCACTGTCCCGGAGACCATGCAGAACGGATTGTAAACATTGTGCGCGTCAGGAAGAACGGGAGCTGGTTTCCATCCAAAGAATGAGAGCCGAACCTATCGCCGGCTGGAGCGTAGATGAGATCCGGAACGCTCAGAAGGAAGACCCGGATATCGAGCCGATTCTGGCCTGGAAGGAGAACATGGAGAAACCGGATCATCAGGACATCTCTCACAGAAGCCCGACCTTGAAGGCATATTTTGCGCAGTGGGACTCCCTCCATGTCCAAGAAGGTGTTCTGAGAAGAAAATGGGAATCCTCCGACGGAAAGTCGTTTGTAATGCAGCTTGTCGTACCGCGGACGAGGGTCAAGGAGGTGTTACAGGAAATGCATGGCGGGGCGTCCGGAGGCCACTTGGGAGTGAATAAGACGCTAGAAAAGGTACAAGAACGTTTTTATTGGTTAAAAGCGAAGGAAGATATCGAAGACTGGTGCAGAAAATGCGACGTGTGTGCAGCTAGCAAGGGTCCAAGAATCAAAACTCGAGGTAAGATGCACCAATACAACGTGGGAGCACCTTTCGAACGAATCGCCATTGACATCGCAGGGCCCTTTCCGGAAACCGACAATGGTAATCGGTATATACTCGTAGTGATGGACTACTTCAGTAAGTGGCCGGAAGCGTTTCCGATCCCTAACCAGGAAGCCACAACCGTGGCGGAGTATATCGTCTACAATTGGGTTAGCAGATTCGGTGTGCCCTTGGAATTGCATTCTGACCAAGGGCGGAACTTCGAGTCAAGAATCTTCCAAGAGATGTGTCAACTACTCGGAATCAAAAAGACAAGGACAACCCCGCTTCATCCACAGTCGGACGGTATGGTGGAGCATTTCAATAGGACTTTGGACGAACATCTCCCGAAGGTCGTAGGTGACTACCAACGGGATTGGGACCGGCAGATTCCCTTGTTTTTGATGGCCTATAGAAGTGCCGTGCATAGCACTACTCGACATACGCCGTTCGAAATCTTATTTGGTGGAATAGCTCGTTTACCCAGTGTGGTGAAATTTGGATCTCCTACCAATGAGCCCAGAAATGAAGAAGAGTATGTGGCGGACCTTAGGGAGAGGCTTAGGGACATACACCAAAGGACCAGAAGCCAGATTAAGATAACGAGCGACCGCATGAAGACCAGGTATGATGCCAAGGCAACAACGTCAGGATTCCAGGAAGGAGATCTAGTGTGGCTGTATAATCCCCATCGCCAAAAGGGGAAATCACCTAAGTTGCAGCAGAACTGGGAGGGTCCCTACAGAATAATAACCCGCATCAACGATGTTGTCTACCGCATCCAGCGAGGACCAAGGGCCAAAATGAAAGTGGTTCATGTGGACCGACTGAGTCGATACAATGGCCGAAGTGAGGACACACTTGTTCGGGACGAAGAAGTCTAAGAGGAGGGCAGTGTAACATAATGTAGCATAATAACTACGCCCTCGAACAGGCAACAAATTCCGAAGTGTCTTTTCATTTGAGGTTCGTGTCTGAAATTAGTCAACACAGCTCGGATAATATCACGGATAAAAGAGAACAAGAGAGAATTATAACTGCACGAAATGATTGTCATCTTGGAATTATTACATCAGAATTTTTCTTGTTCCAGTGGTCGAAGAATTTGCTAGAAGTTTCTGGCTACCAAAAACTTCTGCTATATAAGGACAGATGGCGATCAAAAAGGGGAGTAGTTTCTAAACTGTGGCGAAGAGATTAGAAAAGTGATAATCTGCGAAGTTGTAATTTTGGGATAAATTGAAAGTTGAGATTTAACAAGAAGAAGTAATTAGTTTGAATTTGTGAATTAAGTAATTGAAAGGAGATAAAGTGATTTGAGAGGAAAGAGACATTGTAGGAAAAGAATTGCGAAGAATAGTATAGTGTGAACCTGAATTGTTCTAAAGACTAGAAAATAAAGAAATAAATTTCACAGAATATCGTTTTATCTACTAGAGCCGTAGCTCGCATACTACAATATTGAAATTTCGAAGGACCCTGTTTCTCATGTTTTTTCAGTTATTCTAGAGAAACTTGAAGAACAAAGCAAAATAAATAAAATTATTCTCGATAGGCTGGTTAAGCTCGAAAGTAATTCAGGGAAAACGCGTACTCCAACTAGAATATGAATGAAAAACGAATGTTAAAAATATGTACTTGCAATGCAAATGGACTTTTGCAAAAACTTGACGAATTGGAATTATTCTTGCGTGAAAAAGATACCGATATTTGCTTGATTTCTGAAACCCACGTAAAAAACGAATCGCATTTAAAAATAAAAGGCTATAATGATTACCACGCTTGTCACCCTTCGGGAAAAGCGAGAGGCGGATCATCATTGTTTATTAAAGACTGCATCGAACAATCCGAAGACCTGAAGATAGAGCTTGAAACTTTGCAACTGTGCACGATTCGAGTAAAAAATAGTCAGCGTACTCTTAAAATCTCAACTATCTACTGCCCACCGCGTTCCGCGCTTGGAAAAAGTGATTTTACTAACTTGTTTAAATTGCTGAAACCAAATTTCATTATTGGTGGCGATTTTAATGCGAAACATACATTCTGGGGCTCAAGACACAGTTCGCAAAAAGGCAGAATGCTCTATGAGCCAGGTATGGAGTACAGTTGCGATTTCAATTCGACGGGTAAACCGACCTACTGGAAAACTGATACTTCGAAAATACCTGACCTGATCGACTTTTTCGTCGTGAAAGGAATTTCTACCAACCACATTAAAGTTGAAGAGAGCTTTGATCTGTCGTCTGATCATTCCCCAGTTGTTTTGACATTGAGCGAAAAACTAGTCTATACCCTAGAGCCAGCGAGATTAACCGGTAGAACAACTAACTGGGAAGGCTTTAGGAACGAAATTGAAGGTAATGTTGAACTGAGCGTTCCACTTACGACACCCTATCAACTTGAGGTTGAAGTTGATCGCTTCGTTGAGATCGTACAGCTAGCCTCTTGGAATAATACTCCCAATCCAAGGAAAACTCCGGACAAATACGGTCTACGATATCCTACGGAAATAAAAGAATTGGTCAAGGAAAAAAGAAAAGCGCGTAAGAAATGGCAACAGAGTCGTGCTCCGCAACATAAAGCTCACTTGAATCTCCTGTGCAATTCGTTGAAGAAGACTATAAAGGATTTTAAGAATCGTGCGATAGACTCTTACCTTGAAAGTTTAACAGCGAAAAAAGATTCCAATTATTCACTTTGGAAAGCTGTAAAAGGCACCAAAAGGCCCAAGGTCCCCGCGCCGCCTATTAAATTAAATCACAATGAATGGGCAAGGGAAGATAAAGAAAAAGCGGACGTTATTGCGGTCCACCTGGAAGATACCTTTAAACCGTACGATGGTCAAGTGTTTTACGACAATATCAATAGGCCGGATTTACCATCTGACGATTTAGCACTTACAAGTGCAACGCTGAGGGAACACAAACATGAGATCGGGAATCTAAAACCTAAGAAAGCTCCTGGTTATGACTTGATCACCGGAGAAATTCTCAAAGCTTTACCTAGAAAAGCATTGATTAAGCTTCTTCATATTGTAAATGCTGCGCTCAGATTAAAACACGTGCCTAACCAATGGAAAGTTGCGGAAGTTATAATGATTTTAAAACCAGGAAAGCCGCCAAATGATGTAAAATCTTATAGACCAATTTCGCTACTTCCAGTCATATCCAAAATTTTCGAGAGGATATTGCTAAGGCGCATCCAACCGGTTATAGAAGGAAATAATATTATCCCTGACCACCAGTTTGGGTTCAGAAGTAAGCATTCGACGATTGACCAGGTGCATAGAATTACTGATGTAATCGAGAAAGCACTTGAAGAGAAAAAGATTTGCTCAACCGTATTTCTTGACGTCTCGCAAGCCTTTGATAAGGTGTGGCATGATTGCTTGAATTGTAAATTACGACAAGTTCTCCCTGTATGCCTATACGACATTCTAGAATCATATCTCGGGAATAGACTCTTCTGTGTTAGACATGGAAATGAATACTCGGAGCTCAAAGAAATTTCGGCCGGTGTACCGCAAGGAAGCGTTCTTGGGCCACTTCTCTATGTGTTATATACTCGAGATATACCGAAAGAAGATGGCACTATCCTGGCTACGTTTGCCGATAACACCGCTATCCTAGCCGTAGGTAAAACAATCGAAGAAACGACTACAAAACTGCAAAACGCACTGAATAAAGTAAATGAATGGACGAGGGACTGGCGGATCGCCCTCAACGAATCTAAATCTGTTCACGTGAATTTCACTTATAAGAAAACTAATGTCTTGCCAATTTTCCTAAACTTGGCCCGAATACCTTTTGCAAACGAGGCCAAATACCTTGGAATGACACTCGACCCAAAACTGAAATGAAATTCTCACGTGAAAATGAAACGCAAAGAACTAGAAATCAAATATAGAGAAATGAACTGGTTGCTCGGAAAACACTCCCAGCTCAGTACTGAGAACAAACTGCTTTTATACAAGCAAGTGCTAAAGCCGGTGTGGACTTACGGCATACAACTTTTAGGCTGTACCAAGAAAACAAACGCCAATATTTTACAAACTTTTCAAAATAAAGTGCTAAGAGAAATTGTCCACGCACCGTGGTATACTAGAGACGATGATATCCACAGGGATCTCGAAATTCCGACAATCGAAGCTGAAATTAGAAGCTTCGCGAGAAAGCATAGAAACCGACTAATCGGACATGTCAACAATATAATCCAACAAATTCTGGATGAAAGCAATTTATTGCGTCGACTACAAAGGACCTAGATTGCGGAACATGCAGGATCTTTCAGTGGAAAGTAACCTGCCAAACGTGTTATTTTTTCATGATAGAAAAATTGCTTGATAAGGTCCTTCTTAGTTGCAATATATAACAAATTAAATAGCAGGGTGGTTTTTTTTTAGTCAGTAAGAATCTGACACTACTATGAGCACGCGCTTGCTATCCTCATAGTGTGTATGGAAGATTGTTTTCACCAACCCTCGGGAAAAAAAAAAAAAAAAAAAAAGAAGTGATTGTAACTACTTTCGTGTCCTTCCAAGCAACTACAGCCAGATCCATGCCATCAATGCTGCCTAATAAAGGGTGGTTAAATTTTAAGGGCCGATGTTGAATGTGAACCACACCTAAACGTCATGTTTTTTTCTGCATTTCATTTGACATTTCTCAATTTCAGACTAACTCAATATGAACCATGGAAAGATACACAATCGAGCAATGCGTTAAAGTTATTCAGGCTTATTATGAAAATGGGCGTTCAAATCAAAATGCATATCGTGCATTTCGTGATTCTTTCGGTCAATTTAATCGTCCAAATGTGCGTACAATCGGAAAAATCGTGCAAAAATTTGTGCAAACCGGGTCTGTAGGAGATGCGAAAACACCAGTGCATGCTCGTACAGCTCGTACTGCAGAAAATATTGCTGCTGTTCGCTATAGTGTGGCTGAAGAGCCGTCCACCTCAACTCGTCGTCGTGCCCAACAATTGCACCTCTCACGCTCGTCGTTGATGAACATTATGCATAAAGACTTGCATTTACGCGCTTACAAGGTGCAATTGACTCAAGAACTAAAGCCTCTTGACCATTTCAAGCGTCGTCAATGGTCACAATGGTGGCAAGAAATGGCAACAGTGGATGATAAATTTTCGAAGAAAATCATCTTCAGTGATGAGGCACATTTTCACCTCAGTGGATGGTGTTCGCTATCGTGAGATGATAACGCACTTTTTATGGCCCGAATTGGTAGATATGGATGTGGACGATATGTGGTTTCAACAGGGTGGTGCCACTTACCACACAGCTAACGAAACAATGGCTCTTTTGCGCGACAAATTGAATGGCCGTGTTATCTCACGTGGTGACGATGTCAATTGGCCGCCAAGATCATGTGATTTGACACCGTTTGACTTCTTTCTTTGGGGTTATTTGAAAGAAAAGGTGTACGTTGATAAGCCAGCAACAATTCAAGAGCTAAAGGATGAGATAATTCGGCACATTAACGGCATAAAACCTCAATTATGCCTCGGCGTCATCGAAAATTTGGACCATCGGATGGAGGTGTGCCGCCGAGGTCGCGGCGGCCATTTGGCCGATATTTTGTTCTAAACATAATTGAACCATACCAATATTATCATAATAAAAAGAAATGACAGTAATTTCCTAAATAATTTGTGTTTTATTCAAAATCAATATCGGCCCTTAAAACTTAACCACCCTTTACTTCATAAGAAACACCACGCTCTTTACTTTTCCAGTATTTGTCGTCCGGAAGCTTAAAGTTTGGTAAACGATTTCTTCGGACGATTCCCAGATTTAGAATTCCTTCAACATAAAAATAAAAGTACATAATGTAAAAAAAAACGCTAAACGTTAGATACTGGCTACTTACCTTTTCTATAAAGCTGAGAAATTAATGGTATTACTTCGATACCATCAATTTCAAAATTTCTTAATCAGATATAATTTTTGACCCCATTGAAATCTAAAAAAAAAACAGTATATAATCAATTGTCTTTACTGCATGGACTATCATATATGACATATATATATTGTAGCATAATAATAACTACGCTCCTACGACTATGCAACCCATTCCGAAGTGTCTTTTCATTCTGGCAGAATTTTGATATGAAGTGTCCTTTCATTCGAGGTTCGTGTCTGCGGTTAAGTCTCCACAGTTCATGTCTACGAAAGAGACGGATAATATCACGGATAAGAGGGAATTATAACTGCAAGAAATGATTATCATCTTGGAATTATTACATCAGAATTTTTCTTGTTCCAGTGGTCGAAGAATTTGCTAGAAGTTTCTGGCTACACTTGTAATAATTATCGAAATATATTTTGAAATACATGTCTTGGGAAACATTTCGAATCAAACGAATTACGACATTGGAACTAGCGCCTAAGTTAACTTCAGTGGGCAAGCGAAATCGATCATAATTTTCCTGACCAGTATAGAGCTCAAAATTGTAAGCATACCCAGATGCTCCACACAAAACAAAAAACTTGTAACCCCATTTATGAGGCTTCGCTGGAAGATACTGTTTAATGTAGTTTCTCGCTTTTGTTGAGCACATTTGTTCATCCACACACAAAAACTCTTCAAAGGGAACTTTTTGAAAGCTTTGTATCAATTTGTTTATGAGAGGACGAATTTTATGGATGCGATCATGAGCAATGTTCGATTTTGGAACCATTTTTGCATTGTCATTAAAATGAAGAAATTGACGAATTTTCTCGAATTTATTTACAGAAATTGTAATCCGAAAAAGTTCATTTCCTATAATTGGCTTCCAAGAACGTCGTATGTCAGGAGTCTGCAGAATTGACATTAGCATGCAAATACCAATGTATTTTTGAGTCTCAACTGCCGTTACAGCGAACTGTTTGCCTGGATCGCATTGGCATGCATACAAATTAGACTCAACTACGATTGATTCAATGATGTCGTTATCAAAAAGAAAATTGAAGAACGCATAGGGTGTGCTCAGTTCCATAATATTACTGGGTAATTCTGAACTACCCATGAATTCTAAATTTTCGCCACGAAATTGAACTTTTTTCCAAATTATTTTGGAATAATGGGCCTTAATGGTCTTTAGTTCTTCAGCTGGTGACGGTTGTGCAGTCACGACAGCTAGATTTTCTGCAATGATAATCGGCAAAGACTCAATGTCAAAGAGCTCATTATCAATTTGAACAACTTCCTGGATCTCGATGTCTTCAGCAGAATTTAAACGTTCTGGCTCCTCGCTTCTTACTTTCGTTAAACTTTGCGACTCTACATCAAAATCAGCATTATCAAAATCAGTCCCAACTTCACATTCATCCTCATCAGATATAATTTTTGACCCCATTGAAATCTAAAAAAACAGTGTATAATCAATTGTCTTTACTGCATGGACTATCATATATGACATATATATATTGTAGCATAATAATAACTACGCTCCTACGACTATGCAACCCATTCCGAAGTGTCTTTTCATTCTGGCAGAATTTTGGTCCGAAGTGTCCTTTCATTCGAGGTTCGTGTCTGCGGTCTCCACAGTTCATGTCTACGAAAGAGACGGATAATATCACGGATAAGAGGGAATTATAACTGCAAGAAATGATTATCATCTTGGAATTATTACATCAGAATTTTTCTTGTTCCAGTGATCGAAGAATTTGCTAAAAGTTTCTGGCTATCAGAAACTTGTGCTATATAAGGACAGATGGCGATCGAGAAGAGGGAGTAGTTTTAAAACCGTGGCGAAGAGATTAGAAAAGTGATAATGGGCGAAGTTGTAATTTTGTGATAAATTGAAAGTTGAGAGTTAACAAGAAGAAGTAATTAGTTTGGATTTGTGAATTAAGTAATTGAAGGGGGATAACTGATTTGAGAGGACAGAGACCTTGTAAGAAAAGAATTGCGAAGAATAGTATAGTGTGAACCTGAATTGTTCTATAGACTAGAAAATAAAGAAATAATTTCACAGGATATTGTTTTATCTACTCGAGCCGTAGCTCGCATATTACAATATATATGATAAGTGAATTTTGAACATCGTTGTTGCATGAAATATCATATATGATATCTACGACTTTATGTTTATGTTTCTTTGTAAATATGTACTTTTTCAGCTCAAAATTTTATAAAAATCAAGTAATAATAATATTTTCATAAAAATATATAAAAAAAATTGGTACTTACCTAATTTGTTTATTAATTATTGGCACAGTTAACGAATTATTCGCAAATAAAACTAAAAAAATATCTTTTCGGAGGCTATGCCTCTTTATTAACTGAACACCACTTAAAAACTAAATACAATTTTTCCTTACACTATTACTTACAATGTTCAACCTGCGACCTCAGCATTAAAAGTGCATGAGAAAATATTTCAGACGAAATATTATCATTAAACGTGCATGAGAAAATATCTCAATCGAAATATTATCATTAAACGTGCATGAGAAAATATTTCAGACGAAATATTATCTCGGCCGATGTACCCGATTGATATCTGAATTCTGCAGCGCGTGTGCTGACATTGCACCTAATTCGGTGCGCGTGCAGAATGCAGTGTGCTAACTCCTCCGTCCTTAAAACTGCGACCCGCAGGTCAGATACTTAAAATTGGTGGGGGGTAGAAGTCGCTTGTTTGTGGTACTACTGGAGGTGGTTGAACTTGTATAGGTTGCTTTTTTATTTTCTTACATTTATGCTTATATACTATGAAAAAAATAATGACGATTAAGAAGTATATGAATATATCTGAAATGATGGTTGAATTAATTACAAAGGAGAATTTCTTAAGTTGTTTAATATTATTTATATGTAAATTATGCAAAAATTCTAGGTCCAATTTTATATCTTTTACGGTTATGTTTTGTTGGATTATGGGTGGCAAAAAAAATAGATTACCTCTCCAGATTGGTAAGTCTTTGGTGTATTCCTCTTACGGTTTTCTCTGCTGTTTTTCCTCTTCTGATTCCTTTTGATTAGTTCGGAGAGATCTTCGTTTACCTTGGACTGAAAGACCACGATATTACGGTAGTTGATTCGTTGGCTTCTTCCGAGAAATATGTCGCTCGGTTTCCTTTTCGTAACAGAATGTATGGTGTTATTATAGCTATCAACTGCTATATCTATAATCTCCTTCAGGGTCAGGTCAGGATATTCCTTCCGAAGATATCTGGTGATTTCTATGATCGTTGAGTGGACCCTCTCCACTGTTCCATTCACTTCACTTTTTTGGGGTGGAGTCAAATAGATTTGAATACCAAGAGATTTAATGTAATTTGAAATGATTGGACTTACGAAGCTCCTCTCGTTGTCTGTTACTATGGATCGAGGCACCGTGTAATAATGTAGAATCTTTATTACCTTTTTCGTTGATAGAGCGCTGACTTTTCCTTGATATGGAAGAATTTTGCGAATTTTGACAGCCTATCGACACAAATTATAAATTTCTCTCGATTTATTTCGAAAATGTCCATATGAACTATTTCTATCGGATAGGTAGGAATCGGTGTTTCCTGAAGTTCTGGTTTCGAAGGGTGTCTGTCGCACTTGTTAGCTTTACATATTTCGCAGTTCCTCGTGACCTTCCTTATCAGACTGCTAATTTTTGGGAAGTAGTATCTTTCCAGGATTTGTTCTTTGTTCTCCCGGTCATTGCGATGAGCTCTGTTATGTTCTGTGTCAGGTTTTTTTTCGTGACTTTTTGGAAACGAATATAATGCCTATGGAAAGTCAGATGGGGTTCTTCATGTGCGGTCATTTTGCGTCCCTCTGAGATGATTATTTGGTTCCTGAACACGTTCAAGGGGACTTCGCAGTGAGGAATCAGGTCCGAGCTGTCTTCTTCGGCGCTGTGCATTGTTTGCGAATCCGATGTTAAGCTGTTGGCCTCTGTTTTCAGTCTAGATAACGCGTCTGCTACCAAATTTGTTTTTCCCGGCTTGTAGGTTAACCCGTAGTTGTATTCTTCTATTCGCGATTTCCACCTTTTAAGTTTCGCATTAGTGTTTCGGTTGCTCAGTGCAAAAGTCAGCGGTTGATGGTCAGTCAAAATCCGTATTTTCTTTACTCCGTATAGATAATTCCTCAAATTATCAAGAGCCCAGACAATCGCCAGCATCTCTTTCTCATTGGTGGCGTAATTTTCTTCTGCCTTGCTGAGCGATCTAGAGATGTAGGTAATTGGCCTGTCTTTTCCTAGTTCCCCCTGGGAAAGTACTGTTCCTATCGCAGTATTCGAGGCATCCGTTGTTAGGATGAAGGGCTTCTCGAAGTCGGGAAATATGAGAATCTCGGATGTTCCTTGAGATTTTCGAAAGCTCTGAGTTCTTCGGCGTTCAGTTGGATTTTGACGTATCTTGATGCGCTGGCCTTAACCTGGGCCCTCTCCCCTCTGGTGGGATTTGTTAAAGGTTTGGCGATCTTGGCAAAGTCTTTAATAAATCGCCTGTAGTAAGAGGTGAGTCCTAAAAATCCTTTTAACTCCTTGATGTTTCCCGGTGGTTTTAGCTTATGAATTGCGTCTACCCTTTTCCTATCAGGTCTTATACCCTTATTTGTTATAAGGTACCCCAGAAATTCGGTTTCTCTCTTCAAAAATTGGGTTTTATCTAAGTTCATCTTAAGATTTGCTTCCTCTAATGCGGACAGCACGGTTCCGACATTCTTCAGATGTTCCTCCTCATTGCCACCGAATACGATAATGTAATCAATGTAGACGAAACATATTTTACCTATGTAGGCCTTCAGGACATCATCTATGGTCCTTTGGAAAATCGCTGGTGCGTTCTTGAGTCCGAATGGGAGCATGGTGAATTCGTACTTCCCATTCATGGAGGAAAAGGCAGTTTTAGGAATGTCTGCCTCTTTCATCCGTACTTGATGAAATCCTGAGGTGAGGTCTAGGGTGGTGAAGAACTCCGAATTTCCCAGACTGGCGATGGTGCTGTTAATGTCCGGAATCGGATAGGTATCGGATATGGTGACGGCATTAAGCCTTTTGTAATCTATCACAATTCTATACTTCCTTTCTCCCGTGGCGTCGGGTTTCTTAGGGACTATACACAAAGGGGAATTGTACGGGCTTTTCGATCGCCTTATGATACCATCCTGAAGCAATTTTTGTATTTGGGACTCCACTTCGGATCTCAGATTAACAGGGTACGGGTAAGACTTTGTGTAAATGGCTTCTTCCGTTGAGGTTCTGATTTCAGCTCTTATATTTGTATCGATGAATTCTGTATCGCTGATTGGCCCAAAAACCTTCTCATGTCTGTCGATAATGCACTTGATGATTTTTTTCGTCTTGTCGGGTAAATGATCATCCTTAACTTCTATATTATTGACTTGGACCGATTTCTTTTATTCTAGGGGGATTTTTATGCCTGGACTGATAGTCAAGACGTTGTTTTTCCTGTCGATGATAGCTTCCAATTGCTTGAGCGTATCATCGCCTATGATTCCGTCGAATGTTTCCAAGCCGGGCAAAACGAAGAAATCCAGGATAGTGTTGTTTCCAGCTTTTTCGAAGAATTTTCCAGATACCTTCTTGTATATTCCTATTTCACCCTCCTTGGTGACATACCTTATGTAAGGTATGCTTGAGAGGCACTTGTCATAAAATTTTTCTCGGTTTCAGTTACTACTTCCTCTGGGTCTTCTATCTACTCTAGCTGAGAGTCGCAGTCTCCTCATCGACTTCTTGTTTATATCCATCTAGGTACTGTTCCTCTTCCTGAGTTTCTGTGTTGTACAGCCTCTGCTGTTTTTGAGGGTAATTGTCCGAATGGTTCCTGAATGGGTTGTTTTGATTATAAGACTGGTATGGGCCAGATTTTCCGGTACGATTGGGGGCTGGTTTATTTATGTAATTAACCTGTCTTGATTGGACAGACTGATCAACGGTCATGGGCACCGGGGGCTTAGTTCCGGCTGGTCGTGGTGGTGGAGGATAGCTTTTCTGTGGCCATGAAGGCTGGTAGCGATTTCTTTGCTGCTGCTGGTAATGAACATTATATGCTATGTTCTTTTGTTGCGGAGGCAGAGATCTGTGTAGATGTGGAGGCGGTAGCTGCCGGTGTCTCTCCTGTCTAGGTGGCGTTGGTATTTGGTTTAATGGAGTAGTTATGGTATAATTACTCTTCGGATGTAACGCCACGCCTCTAAAATTCAGGTTTTGCATTTCCAAGCAACAAGCATACGCTTCCGGTAGCGTCTGTGGCTTTTGAATCATCAAGATTTTGGATAGTTCGCCATTCACTCCTCTTATAAAGACGTCTAGAGCTCGGTATCTGTAATTCTCTATTAGTGCTTTTACA
Source organism: Pocota personata (assembly GCA_963082735.1). Classification (NCBI taxonomy): domain Eukaryota; kingdom Metazoa; phylum Arthropoda; class Insecta; order Diptera; family Syrphidae; genus Pocota; species Pocota personata. The sequence goes on from OY720429.1 coordinate 80,851,325, forward strand.
GTCTCGGCACTATAGTCTTCCGTTTTGAGCTTATTTATGATAAGCGAGAACTGATGGTTCACGCTAGCGTAGTATTCATCGATGCTTAAGTTTCCTTGCGAAAGGGTGCCGAGTTGATGTTCGAGGGTTCTCACATCCCTTTTATCAGCATAGTGTAAAGATAAGCAAGTCTTCATGGTCGACCAATCATCATCGAAAATATTGTACGAAATGAGAGTGGCGTCAGCTCCGCCTTTTATTTTCTGACGAATGCTCTGTAATATAGCCCTGTAAATTGGCTTTTCTTTTACAACCTCGTAGTCCCTCAAAATACTTTCAACCTTGTGGACCCAGGACACGTATTGTACAGGATTGCCGTCGAATGTCTGCAGGTCCTTGACGCTGTCCGGCAGTCTTCTAATTTCTTTCAAATCTGACTCGCTTATGAGCGGTTGTAGACTTGTAGTAACCGGGTTGCTTGTCGTTGCTGTGATTTCGAGGGACGCTAGCCTTCGCTCTAGTTCCTTTGACTTTTCAATCTGGGCATTTATTGCTCCAGTGAGCTGTGTGATAGCGTTTTCAATCCTCTCCATATTGCCAATTTTAGTAATTTATACGTTTATTTTTATGGGACCGCTATAACTTAAACAATTCTTTAGCTTAATGTAATAATTGTTTGTGTGTGTGTAACAATATTATGTGTTCTTAAATCTATTTTATTCAATATTTGTTTTTAATCAATGAGCTTATTTGTATGCAATTGGAATGTTTTCTTTTTCACTTTTAAATGTTTACCAACTCACAGTCAATATTAAAATATATATATACGCTTCACAAATTTAAAAACAATTTTTCTTTTTAAAATGTTTGATATTTATTTATTTAATTTTTTATTTTTTTTTTCTAATGGTTACAGTATTACAATAATATGGTCTTATTGTAGGTTTGACAAATGTAATAAATTTTTTTTTATTAACCTAGTTTGAGTTTTTAAGTGGCGCACTTACAAATTATGATGCTGAACATAACTTCCGGTTCTTTAGGTTCTTCGGGATGCTGGAACTAGTTGTATCGATGGTGATCTTCTTCTTCAGCTGCTTCATAGAAGTCCTCTGTTGTAGCGGCTTAATGTGGTTCGCACTCTTGTTCACACCTTCAACACTTATGCAACTCGGAAGGAGTGTATGTATCCTTTTTGACTGCTTCGTAGAGTTTCCGTCTCTTTTGTAGCGGCCTACAGCGGACACTCTCACTATCACGTATGCACTTTTATGTCCTTTATCGCGGATTTATATTATTTTTACTAAATTACCGCGTGTCCCTGCTCGGGCACCAGTTAACGAATTATTCGCAAATAAAGCTAAAAAAATATCTTTTCGGAGGCTATGCCTCTTTATTAATTGAACACCACTTAAAAACTAAACATAATTTTTCCCCTACACTATTACTTATAATGTTCAACCTGCGACCTCAGCATTAAACGTGCATGAGAAAATATTTCAGACGAAATATTATCATTAAACGTGCATGAGAAAATATTTCAGACGAAATATTATCTCGGCCGATGCACCCGATTGATATCTGAATTCTGCAGCGCGTGTGCTGACATTGCACCTAATTCGGTGCGCGTGCAGAATGCAGTGTGCTAACTGCACAAAACAAAATTTCTCGTAAGAGCCTAAGAACACAAACCGTCACTCTTCGCACTTTTTGGGTAGCAGTAAATGTTGCGACCGAACAAAATCACTCAACTCTGGATGTGGAAACAAATTGCATTGTGTTTGTGAGAATATGCACTCACTGATTGGAAATTTACCGTAAAAAACGAGTGTAAGCATGAGATGAAAAAAGGATATCATATGTAAAGGGTTAAAATAAACGTAGCAAAATGCGAGCTAGGAGTTAAGGAGCTAGAATTTTTAGGCTACAAAATTTCAAAGACAGGACTTACGCCATCTCCAAGTAGAGTTAAAGCTCTCAATGGGTTTCCAAAACCCACTTCGATAAAAAAAATTGCAGCGTTTTTTGGCTGGATAAATTTCTATAATCGATTTATACCAAACATAGCGACCAAAGCTCAACCTTTATACGAGCTACTAAAAACTAGCAAAGCATACAAAATTACGCGTAACACATGTCCAGAATTCCATTGGACAAGTGCGATGAGGCTTTCACAATCCTTAAGAAAGATTTGGAGCAGCAAACTATGTTGTTTCACCCAAATTCAAAATCTCAAATGGCCTTAATAGTAGATGCTTCGAATGATGCCATTGGAGGCGTACTACAACAAAATCAATCAAAACGATGGGAACCGTTGGGTTTCTTTTCGACGTTTTTGACACCAGCTGGAAAAAGGTATTCAGCTTTTGATAGAGAGTTACTGGAAATTTTCAAAACCATTAAATACTTACGCTATTTTGTAGAAGGAAGTCAATTTACAGTTTTCTCTTACCACAAACCACTTACAAAAGCAATATGCTCGAAGACGAAGAAATCTCCTCGTCAAACTCGGCAGCTAGAATTCATCACTGAATTCACAACAGACATTCGGTACATAAGAGGATTGCAGAATATTGTTGCTAACACTTTGTCAAGGTCTCACATTGAAATGATCAATTTCGACAATATTGATATCCCCAACTTGGTAAAGGAACAGGATTCAGACACTGAACTAAGGGCAATGTTAGTTGACACAAATTCTGCAACCAAACTTGTCAAAACCCACATTCCAAGTCAAGATGTTGATGTCTGGTGTGAAAGCTCTGCAGGTAAAAATCGTCCATACTTTCCAGAAATTTTCAGGAGGTCAATCTTTGACAATCATCACAACCTTTCACATCCAGGTACTTAAGCCAACCGAGACATTATCACATCAAAGTATTTTTGGCCTAAAATGTATAGGGATATAAATAGATGGACGCAATGTTGTATTCCGTGTCAAAAGTTTAAAATTACCAGGCATACGTAGTTCAGACATGGAGAGTTCCCAATTTCTGAAAATAGATTTGCAAACATTCACATGGATTTGGTTGGACCACTACCACCTTCGCAAGGATTTACCTATCTATTGACCGTAAAAGATCGGTTTTCGTCCTGGCCTGAAGCATTTCCTTTAAAAGATATTAACGCTTCAACCGTTATTTCTGTTTTCATCCACCAATGGGTATCACGATTCGGAGTTCCACAAACGATCACTACAGATCAAGAAACCCAATTTGTGTCAACCTTATTCAGAGATGTCCAAAATATTAAGTATAAAACGAATTAGAACAACAACTTATTACCCATAAGCCAATGGGTTGTTTGAAAGATTCCATAGGCAGCTCAAGGAGGCATTGAGGTCCCATGAAGACAAACAGAATTTGTTTGCGAACTTACCTTGGACCCTACTTGGAATTCGTTCCACAATAATTGATGATCTAAACATAACACCAGCTCAGTTGTTATACGGTCAAAATTTACGTCTTCCAGCCGAACTAATCGAATGCAAACCATTAGACACTATATTAAGTTCTTCATCAGTAAGAGAGATCAGTAAAGCTATCGCCAACGTCTGACTTACTGCAAAGAGGATAAGAAAACAGAAATATATTTACGTTCCAAAAGGTTTAGATTCGTGTAAACACGTTTTTGTCAGAGAGGAGGTGAACAGAGGAAGTTTGAACCAACCCTACAATGGCCCTTTTGAACTCATCGATAAAACAGACAAAACTTGTACCATTTTGATACATAATAAAAAACACACAATTTCTATCGATAGGGTAAAACCCGACTTTTTGGCAAAAGAAAACATACCGACTCGATCAACGTTACAGCCTAAGGTAACTTTCATGCTCCCATAGAATTGTATAACCTATTAAGTAATTTTTCTTATTATATTTCAAAAGAAGTGTAACTTTTAACTATAATCTATTAAGTATTTTTTTTTAAATAAATCAAACGAAATTTAACCTTTATATTTATAACTTTTGTAAGTATAATCTAATGAGCATTTTTTTTTTTAAATAAATGAAAAGAAATATGACCTTTATATTTGTAACTTTTGTAATTATAACTGGTTAAGTGTTTCTTAAGGATTCATTAATTTAAAGAATAATAGAAGAAGAAAAAAAAAAAAAAAAAAAACAGAATTGTACACTAGCTTTTGCATGAGAGAAAGTGATGTAGCGTGCACGTTTACACAATCATTGTTTAAATTCAATGTGCTGGCATCACCGGCACACAAACTTGAAGTGTTGGCATCACCGACACTAAGTTTCGTCAAAAGAGTCCGCCATCATTTTGATGGACGGCTTTCGTCCAGAACGAAAGGAGACGATTTTTGGAAGCCAACCAGAAGCCACGCTCCCTCGTGGAAGAAATAAAGTTTTCTTATTTTTTGATTTTTGAATTACCAATAAAGTAATATTAAATGTAACCGAAAAAGTTTCATCATTTTCATTTTTATTGCGTTCACACGCCAGTCAACCATTGTTACCCCTTCAGCAAGTTCATGTGACCAGAATAGAGAATGTTCAACGGCGATTTCTTCGATTTGCCCTTCGAGGTCGTCCTTGGATCGATCCATTTATCTTGTCTCCCTATCAAGACCGCCTCAACCTCTTCAACCTGAGTACTCTAAAGAAACGCAGAGATGTTGCAGACATTCTTTTCATTCATCAACTTCTTTCATTCTCTGTCGATTGCGCATCTCTTCATAATTCAATTTTCTTCAATACCAACCCACAAAATTTACGATGCCCTCGGCTTTCCTATCTACAGTCCCACCGCACTTAATATGGATCTAATGAACCAATTTCCCGCATGCTGCGAAAAGTGAGGTCAAACCTCATCGGCGCCAGAGCACGTCCCAGAGGGCAAAGATTTAGGCGTTTCCGAGGAGTTTTTTTTGGAGGCGGAAACAGTAGCTCAAAGAGGGGTGATGGCTAGAGATCAAGAAATTGCACTACTTAAGAAAGAACTCGAGGAGATGAAAGTGAAGTTATCCAACGTTCCGGCTAGACAGCTAGATTCTGAAACCACGCTGACGGCCGACAAACGGGCCGTAGTGATGAAGATTAAACAAAATCACCGGTCATTGTGCGCGATGACGAGTTCTCCGAATAAGTCAACACCTATTCGAGATGCAAAGTTCTCACCCCGACTCAACGATTCGGCTATTCCAAGAGGGGATATGGAAAGCCTCCTCACGGTCGTTAATAGAAACCACATTCAGGAGTTACCTTCGTTTTCCGGTGCCGACAGAGAAGAATGGCCATAATTTGAGGAAATGTTCCGTTTGACTACAGAGGAGGGAAGTATCAGTGGAAAGGAGAACGTGGCTCGGCTACGAAAGGCGTTAACAGGTGAAGCCTATCAGCTCGTTAGTGAGAGCATCTACTGATGTGGAAGCCATCATAGACTCCCTCCGAGCGTTCTTTGACCGTTATGACGTACTCGTTCATGACCTTACGTCGGAGTTGCTAAATTTACCACCATTGAATTCCAAATGCGAAACTACATCTTTGGACGGTCAAGGTAAAGGGCTTTGTGCCTGATGTAAGATCGTTGCCAACTTTTTTGACACCTATTTTAAACAATCCTTCGCCGATAATTCTTTTGAACTAGATCTCTCTTACTTCAGTCACCTTCTTAACTTCTCCGTTGGCCCCTTTCTGTCCCTGCCTTTTGATCCTGCTGTAATTGAAAATTAACTGCAAAATCTTGATGATGAATTCTCACCCGGCCCAGATGATATCCCCTCCATTTTTCTTAAAAAATGCTCTTCCATTCTCTCTCTCCCCCTCTCTCATCTCTTTCGTTTGTCTCTATCACTAGGAGAATTCCCTCAGATTTGTAAGACCTCTTTCATAACCCCAATACACAAAAAGGGAACAAAGAACGAAGTAACAAACTACCGCCCCATTGCTAAATTTTCTCATCTACTCAAACTTTTCGAAAGTATTTTATACGAAGCCTTAAGCTTTCAGTGCAAGTATCTCATCTCTCCCACCCAACACGGCTATCTGAAAGGTAGATCAACTACCACTAACTTAGTCGAATTCGTGTCCTTCGCCTTGTGTCCTTAGAGAATGGCAAAGAAGTCGACGTTATTGCAACTGATTTTAGTAAGGCTTTTGATAAGATATCTGGTAACTTAATCCTCTTCAAATTTCTGCCCTCAGTTTCGAACCTATTTTGTTAAAATGGATATCTTCTTACCTGGAAGATTTGCCCTTCGTGGTCTTCCTTGGAACGATCCATTTATCTTGCCTCCCTATGAAGACCGCCTCAACCTCATCATCCTGAGTACTCCAGAGAAGCGCAGAGATGTTGCAGATATTCTTTTCATTCATCGACTTCTTTCATTCTCTGTCGATTGCGCATCTCTTCATAATTCAATTTTCTTCAATACCAACCCACGAAATTTACGATGCCCTCGTCTTTTCTATCTACCGTATCACCGCACTTCATATGGATCTAATGAACCGTATGCTGCGAAAAGTTAACTCAAACCCCTTCCATTTTGATTTTAACCTTAGTACTCCCTGCCTCGAAGCCGAACTCTTTCACCATTCTCTTTAGCTTTAAGTCTTAGTTTTTAATTTTAGTTTTAAGTTTTAGCCTTAAGTTAGTTGTAGCTTGTAATAAGCCAAATACATGGGGGCTTTTGCCACCACCAAAAATTTAAAAATTGTGGTCTATAAGGAGCCGTGGACGCTGCAAGTTATTTCTCCATTCTGCGAAGCGACTGAGTTAGAACAGTGCATAAATATACTTAATAATTAATCAAATTGTAATTACTTTTAAGTTGCAAACTGAGCATATTCTTCTATTAGTTATATTTTGCACTCTGGGTACATTCCCCTCCACACTTGTTTGTTTGATGATCAATTATCAGATATGCAGAGTAAAGACGCCCATGCGAATTCTCTATTTTCATCTTCGTGGGAAGATAAAGATAAGAGGGTGGAATAGTGCATAGTTCGATGTAAGTTTTCAGTCGTAAGAAAGGACTTAACGCAAAAGGACCGAAAATCTTTTACTGGCGCCCAACGTTCAGCAGTGGAAATAGTATTTTATTTACATAGTGAAGTTTTTTTTAGTTAAGGATGATAAATTGTATTTTACTGTAAGTGAATCCATTTTTTCTGTAAAACCTTGAAAACGACTCAATCTATAAAATATAAAACAAGCTCATTTACGCGTTAAGATTTATATTTTAAAAAAAGGAGTGTATTCAGCGTGGGTTTACTATTTGAATAAATAAAGTGTTTTTTTTTTTTAAGTGTTGATTTGTGTATATTTGCACCAAAATGTCCCTTACTGCAGAAGCTATTACAGAGTTAGTAACTCGGGTAGCACTGTCAATTTCGGCACAGACAAGACAGGAATTAGGTTCGAGTATAGAGGCGCTGGTCACTCGATTTGATTCCACTCTCCCTAGTCCGTCTGTAGTATGAAGAAGTTGAGATAAATGAAGCAGTTAAGTGTGACATCGGTCTCGACGTAGTAAAAACCGTACCAGAATTTTGTGGCACTACGGAAAGAAATCGGTCTTGTCGACAGTCTGCGAAAGCAGCCATGAAACCCTATGAAAATTACTCTGGTTATAATCGGTACTATTGCTACTGCAATTATACGTAATAAAATTACGGGTGCTGCTGATACTGTGCTCTCTTCATTCAGTACATATGCGGATAAGAGACCGCTTTACCTGCTCGAACAAGATCTTTCGACCTTACGTCAGGGACGTCTGTCCATTACGGATTATTATGACTAAGTCGAAAAACAACTGACCCTAATAACAAATAAAACTGTAATGCAGTACTCCGAAAATAAGGAAATATTAAAATCACGAAATGAAAAATACAGAGATGATGCCTTACGTGTGTTTATATCTGGTCTTAATCGACCACTCGGCAATATTTATTTTCAAGTCGTCCAGCCGATCTTCCAACCGCCTTGACATTAGCCCAAGAATTGGAAATGAACCAACAAAGGTACGCTTTCGCTAATTCATTTGCCGAAAGGAATACTTATCAGCAATCGCCGCGTATGAGTTATCCTCAATACCAGGTTTTATCCAATAATAATCGACCTGAAGCTCAATACAAAACAGAATCTATGGACGTAGATCCATCAACATCGCGATATAGGCAAAAGTCAAGGCCAAACAACACTTTCCGCCAAAATATTTTCAATCGCAATCATTCAAGAATAGATCAAGAAAATTCAATCCAACTTCTAATTCACATCCCTCGCAACCACAACGTCCACATCCGACGGACGCGCTCAAAAGAGATCGCGACTCTGACCGAAACGCAGGAGTTCATAAGAATCAGCGTATCAATAACGTTTATACACATAATATCGAAAGTGGCAGGTCCGAATTATATAACGACTGTAAATATGATAATTTAAGTGAAGTGTCATAGCGAAAAAATGTACCTTATTACGATCAAGTGAACTCTATAAATGTGAATTCTCAGCTTCCATACATTAAAAAAGAGATAAGTGGTGGCCATTTAATTAAAATATTGATTGATACAGGGGCCGCAAAAAGTTATATTAAACCCCTAACTTTTCTAAAAGGTGTCCGGCCAGTTTAGAAATCATTCAACATTTCTTCTGTAAACAGATCAACGTCTATATACAACAAATGTTCTGTGCGCTGACTAAAAATAGGTATCCGATTTTTTTATTCTTCCAAACCTTCAATATTTTGAAGCATTCATAGGCTATGATTTCCTTAAGAGTATTGGTGCCTCATTGGATACCAGCTCCAGTAAGATATATTATAACAATGGCACAGAACCATTGTTTTATATGCCTTGTTCTAAGGTTAATTATTTACGAATCACTTACGATGATATCCCTAAATCAGTATTGCCCCAATTTAAAGAAGTAATAAGCGAACACATAGATGTATTTGCAGATCCTAACAAAGCCTTAACCTACAACACTAACGTTGTTGCCACGATCAGGACAACAACTGATGAACCTATTTACTCAAGGAGTTATCCTTACCATATTTCCGCCACTGAATTTGCCAACCGCGAAATTCAATCCATGATTCAGGATGGCATTATCCGTCAGAGCTGGTCTCCTTATATCAATCCAATCTGGGTGGTTAGTAAGAAAGGCGTTGATGAATCTGGTAACCGTAAATTAAGACTTGTAATCGTTTTCCGGAAACTTAACGGGAAAACCGTCTCAGATCGCTACCCGATTACCAGTACGTCTGTTATTCTGTCTAACTTGGGAAAATCTAAATTTTTTACTACAATTGACCTTAAATCAGGCTTACATCAAATTCTTCTCGCCGAGAAAAATCGTGAAAAAACAGCTTCCTCAGTTAATAACGGCAACTATGAATTCTGCCGTCTTCCGTTTGGGCTTAAAAATGCCCTAGCATTTTCCAAAGGGCTAATGATGATGTCCTATGAGAGGATATAGGCGTCCGGTATCATGTATACATTGATGATGTAATAATCTTTTCTCCGAATGCAGAAACACATGTTAAAGATATAAGGTCCGTTATGGGAAAACTTCTCGACGCAAATATGAAAATATCATTGGATAAAACCAAATTCTTTAAGACACATGTGGAGTTTCTTGTTATCGTTGTTAGCCAAGGTGGTCTTAAGACCTTAGAGAACAGGGTTCGCGCCATACTTCAGTATGAACTTCCTACTACTCTACGCGCATTACGGTCATTCCGTGGCCTATCGGGCTATTATAGAAGATTCATTAGAAATTACGCAAAAATAGCAAAACCGCTTACGCAAATTCTACGAAGTAATAATGGCCATGTAAGTGCAAGCAAATCAAAAAAACAACAGAGGCTCAACAAGCCTTCAACAAACTCAAAGAAATTTTGGCATCCGAAGACGTTACCCTTCTTTCCAGAGTTCACGAAACCATTTGAACTCAGCAATAGGAGCAGTCCTATCACAGATGGGTATACCAATTACGTTCATATCTCGAACACTGTTATCAACAGAGCAAAATTACGCAACAAACGTCTTAGGCATACCAATATAATGGTTATCGACCCTGCTAATGAAAATGATCAAATAGAGACTATGGCGATGGAACATAATAGGGCTCGCCATTCGGGTGGTGAAAATATACTACAAGTACTCGACGGATACTTTTTCCTAAGATGAGGAACAAAATTATTTCTTTTGGAAAAAATTGTAAAATTTGCTCAAAATCTAAATACATAAGACATCGGCAGAAACAAATGCTAAAGCCAACACCAATACCTACTCAGCCTGGTGAAATTTGGCATATGGACATCTTCAATGCAGATAGCCATTATTTTCTAACTTGTATTGATAAATTTTCAAAGTTTGCTATTATAAAAACCAATTGCATTGCGTTCTATAGTCGACATGAAAATACCAATACTTAAAGCGGTCGCATTTTTTAAAAGTCCGAAATTACTGGTGACTGATAATGAGCCAACATTTTGCTCACAGACAATACAATCTCTTATTAGGGATAGTTTTGGAATGATACATTTCACTCTACCGGCTATGCATAGCCAGAGTTACGGTCAGATTGAACGCCTACATTCTACTCTTGGTGAGATTTCCAGGGCTATAAAGTTGGAGCAAAAACTAAGTAGCGTGGGTGAAATTCTGCAGACCGCGGTGTTTAAATATAATACCTCAATTCATTCGGTTACCAAGCGGAAGCCTACTGACACTATATTTTCTATGCCCGACCTTGAAAAGGAAAAAATACAAGATTTGCTCCAGGAGGCCCAAAGCAAACAAAACCAAAATATTAATAAAAAAAGAGTTGATAGAAAGTTTATGCCTCATCAGGATGTATTTGTGAAGATAGACAAACGTAGGGGTACTAAAATTACTAGTAGGTATGTAAGAAAAATAGTTCAGAAAGATTTAGGAAGCACCGTTCTTATAGACGGAAAAAATTTTCACAATGATAATATTAGATAACTTTTATTTTCAGATTAACTGTCCTAGCTACGGCTCATGCTAAAATTATGGACTACACATTTCGCAAAGGGGACGTCGCCATTTATGACGAATATATATATTTAATTTATACTATTAATTTAACAGAGTTTGACACTATAGTAGACGATATTGTGAGTCTTGAACGTTTATTTAGTAATCAGGATATGGTATAAATATCTATACTTTTATCCGCTCTCCGCCCTCGTAGACGACCACAACGGTCAATTGATTTTATTGGATCCACATTAAAGTTTATCGCTGGTACACCAGACCATAATGATTTTGTGATATTAAGAGAGAAACAGTCAAAACTTATACGCGCAGAAACCCAACAAATTGAAATCAATACGGAGTTGATTAGTAAAATTAATGAGCTTACTACACAAATCAATACTTTAAAACGCAATTATAATGCAAATGCACAAGATTCAAATAGTCCGAATTTGTTTGAACTTATCGCAATTAGAAATCAAAGAGCAATCACTCTTTTAGACAACGTCGTTTACTCGGTTACATTTGCCCATTTAAATATGTATTGTCAACCCAGTAATACTATCAAATGTAGAAATAAGTAATATCATAAGATTGGAGGACACAGTCGTCGTCTAGCTCTCGTAGCGAAAACATCGAACTATCGCTGTTGTATTGCATAAAAGTGCTTTCTCTGGCAACCTTGGTTGTCTCTTTCCCACTCGCTAATAGTTTTTATTTTTCCACCATAGTCTAGTTTAAACCGGTGTGTAATAAAAAAAAAACTTGATTAACCTCTCTATTTTCACCTATTTTAAATAAGGCATGGGCCCGTGGCCGGGGTCCAAGAAGAAGCCAAAAGGCTACTACGACGGTTTATCTCAAAACCGGTCGCTTGAGCCTAGGGCAAAAAAAAAATAAACATGGTCTTGAGGAATTTCCCGAGCTCCCAACAAACCAGAACATCAAAAATGCAAAGTTTATTGTGATTGCTCCGAAAAACGTAGAAACTCCATTTTCAGCTCATTCGGGTCTGCACTCTCAGTCGAGCTAGACGTATTCTAGCATTAGTCAGTTTCGATTTACCACAGTCCGTTTTCTTTCAACAACCAATATTCTAAAGAGTCGCGCCAATACTTTTGAGGATTCTACATCCTCAACGAGTAAAATGTCGCGTCGTGGCAATTATTTTGGGCCTCTTCAATCGCATCCAGACACGGATAATGAAGAAGAAATGTCCACAAATCACGATCAACAAGTGTCAAAAAAAATATCAATTCCCCCCATAAAAATTTTGCGTAAAAACTGTGAATTTGTTCATCAACTCTTTAAAGAATTAAAGATCACCGAATATTCGATTCGAAAGATTTCGTTAGGCATTAAAGTTTTTTGTGAGTCAATTAATTCATACAACTCTGTACTTAGTGCTTTAAAATTAAATAAGTGTCAGTTTTTCTCTCATGACCTTAAAAGTGAAAGGTCATTTAAAGTTATTCTTTTCGGTCTGGATGAATACTCCACCGACTCTCTTAAAACTGAACTATTAACGCTTGGACTAAAGTGTAAAGAAATAAAAAGTATTAAAAAACAACATGAAAAGTATGTTGAATTCTTTTACATCGTCTACTTCGAAAATGGTTCAATTCGTTTAGCCGATCTCCGCAAAAATATTAAATCAATTTTTCGCACACAAGTCAGATGGGAATTCCAACGACGTGTTAAAAATAATATCACCCAGTGCCACAATTGCCAAATGTGGGGGCATGGTGAAAAGCATTGCAATGTGAAAACCTTCTGTGCAAATTGCTCAGGTAATCACAAAACAAACATCTGTACTTCTACCGCCATCTCCAAATGTGCAAACTGCGGAGGAAATCATAAATCGACAGACGAAACATGTAAAAGTCGAGCAGAGTATATACAAATAATTGGAAAATCTACTCAAAAATCTCGCATACGTTTTCCCATCCCGTCGCGACCAAAAGCACAACCAGCAGTGACACCCAAGTCGTTTAACTTCAACAGCGTAGAAGACTTTCCATCTCTTCCAAATTCAGCACGTCAGCAGCAGCAGCAGCAGTGGCCAAAACAAAAACAATCACCAATTCAGCAACGTGTACCAGAGCGCCCATCATACGGATCCTATTCTTCAGCGCAAAATGATTTATTCTCTCATGAGGAACTATCCTCTCTTATGATAGAAATGATCTCTGAGCTTGAAAAATGCAAAACAAAAACACAGCAATTTAAAGTGGTAGCACAGCTTGCAAGTAAATATTTATATTCTAATGTTAAGTAATAGGCAGTCTAATCTTAAGCTCTTATGTTGGAATGCAAGAGGCATTCGCAACAAAAGCATTGAGTTTTTCAATTTTCTATCCAATCTAGATGTTGATGTTTGTCTTGTATGCGAAACAGGTCTCGATAATAGTGTTCGTTTTTCATGTAGTAATTATATATGTCATAGACGAGATCGTGTGAACAGAAGAGGTGGTGGAGTTGCCATCTTAGTTAGAAAAAATATCGTTCACACCATATTACCAACAATATATACTACGGTTATAGAAAACGTTGGAATCGAAATTAAACTAACAAATAATCGTAATACTAGTTTGAAAGTTTTTTCAGTTTATTTTCCAGGGGGGTCATCTAATGTAAACAAAGCACAATGCTTGAGAAACGACTTGAGACAATTACTCAATGGTGATCATTTTATCATAGGAGGTGATCTAAATTGCAGACATCGCAATTGGGGTTGTTTAAGAGCAAATTCTTGGGGAAATGTGCTCAACAATTTATCAATGAGGCATAACTTTACAATTATGTATCCTTCTAGTCCTACTTATATACCAGCTTCTAGTAGATTTTCTCCGTCTACATTAGATTTTTTTTTGACAAATACACCTACTTCATTAACCAACCCTATCGTCAATAATGCATTAAGTTCAGACCATCTTCCTGTCAGCTGTAAAATCTTGTTCAGTCCTATATTAAATAATGTGCAATACCTAGATTATAGGAACGCAAATTGGGATGTGTTTAGATACCATCTTATTAATAATATTCGTAATTGTCCTAAAAACTTAGAAAGTGTAAATAACCACCAACAGATTGACAATTATATTGAAACTTTCGTAAATAAAGTAACTCAAAGTGTTCGTGCATCAGTCCCTTTAAGAACATCTCCTAAAAGAGCAATCGTACTTCCTCGCCAAATATTAAACCTAATTAAAATTAGAAACTGCTATAGAAGGCATTGGCAGAGGGATAGATTACCTAATGATTTCAAAGAAATGAATATTTTAACTCGCCTAATCAAATATAAAATTTCAGAGTTCAGAAATTCTTCATGGAATAAAAAATTAAGCTTACTCGATCACAATTCTAGGCCTTTCTGGAACGTTGCTAAAATATTGAAAAAGAAAAATACTTATATGCCAAGTTTTGAGGTGAATGGGTCCTTAATAACATCCAATGAAAATAAAACTGAATTACTAGCAGATACATTCTTACAAAACCATAATGTCTCGCGAAATAACACAATCCCACTCTGGACACAACTGTCGTAAGCGAACTCTCTGCTTTTAATGAAACTGATACTCAACTTCCAACAAATGAACTCATGTCTGCTGATGATATTGAATATATAGTTTCGGATCTTAAAAATCTAAAATCACCAGGTTTGGATAATATCAATAATCAAGTCATCAAAAACTTTCCTACTAGTGCTCTTATTTATCTTACATTTATTATAAATGCTTGCTTGAAAACCCGATATTTCCCCATGAAATGGAAAAATGGCAAGGTTATTCCCCTCTTAAAACGCGGAAAGGACCCATCTAATCCAACCAGCTACAGACCCATTAGCCTCTTAAATGGATGTAGCAAAATTCTAGAGAAAGTCATCAAAATGAAGCTTGATGCTTTCATGGGGTTAAGAAATATACTGCCTCCGGAACAATTTGGTTTCAGAAAACACCACAGCACTTCTCACCAAATTCTAAGGATTTGTAAGGAAGTTAAGCAACAGCTAAATCAAAAAAAAATCGATTGGTTTAGTTTTACTTGACATCGAAAAAGCTTTTGATTCAGTTTGGCACAACGGGCTAATTTACAAGCTGATTAAATTTAGTTGTCCGAAATATTTAATTAACATTATACAAAGTTTTCTATGTAATCGGACATTCATAGTCTCAATAAAAGAAAGTTTTTCTTCTCCAAAAATTGTACCAGCTGGCGTTCCTCAAGGATCAGTCCTTGCTCCAATATTATTTAACATTTTTATAGCTGATCTACCCAGTATACCTAACTGTGACATAGCTCTTTATGCCGATGATTGTGCTATATACTCATCACACGAGCTTGGTTCAATTATAGAAAGTAATTTACAAATCGGTCTAAATACAATTTTCGAATATTACAAGCATTGGAAGATCAAAATAAACGCCGAAAAGAGCCAAGCTATCTTTTTCACGAGAAAAAGACTAAGTTCCTTTTTTCCAAATGGCACTCTTAATTTGGACAATTGTGATATACCGTGGGTTGGTTCTGTTAAGTACCTCGGGGTGTACTTAGACCAGAAATTAACCTTCGCCATTCACATCAAACATATCTTAGAAAAGGTCGATATTGCAATTAAAATGCTATATCCCTTGATAAATCGCAAGTCACTACTGAGTAAATAAAATAAAATGATCATCTTTAAAGTTGTTTTCCAAGCATTGATGACATATGGCTGTCCTGTTTAGGGGAACTGTGCTAAAACTCACATTAAGAAACTGCAGATTGCTCAAAACAAGATTTTAAAAATGATGTTGGGTCTACCGTGGGACTTTTCAACAATTGTTCTGCATGAAAGAGCCGGAGCTATCCAGATTGCAAGAAGGATTGAGATTCTCAATGAAAATTTTGTCTCTAAATGTTTAAATGTAGAAAATCATCTAGTCAACAAGCTAGAACTATTATAACTTTTGCCTTTTATTTAATAAATTTGTATTCTTTGTTTGCATTTCTTTATTAATGTACTAATTTTTCATAATTATTTATCCAATTTACATGTTAATTTATTTATTTATTGTTAATTAATTTATTTATTTATTGTTAATTAATTTATTTATTATGTTATTTATTTACTTGTGCATCAAGTCTCGTACTTATATATTTATTTACCTGTAGATTTCCTTGTTAAATTCGTATTCACTACTTGTTTATGCATTTTCATTTAAAAACTATATATTTATATAGTTACTTATTTATTTATTTATTTATTTATTTAATTATTTATTACTTTAAGTATTTATTTATCTATCTACTCTTAAGGCATTTGCTGTGATAATATAGTTTTTAATATCTATATAATAACATATATTGTTCCTTTATATGGAGGTTTTTTCTATAGTTTTTCCTCTCAACATACTTGTTAATACAAAAAGCATTTAAAAATCAATTGTATCTATCAGTAGTAAGGTATCAATAACCATAAGTTGCAAGCTGTGCTAAATATAAAAAATTAATGTAAATGTTTAACTATAAAAAGAAAATAAATATCTATCTATCTATCCACTTTCAGCTGCGAGTATTTTCGTACTTAGAAAATCTATCGACTGTATTAGCACTAATTATGAAAGTATTTCTCTTCTGAGAGATGGAAGTATTCTTATCTTAGTAAAAAGTTAACAAATAGCAGATAGATTTCTCAAGATTACAAATCTAGCTAACCAAATTCCCGTAATTGTATCTCTTAACAAACAACTAAACTCTTCCAAGGGCATAGTTTATGCTCCTTGGTTGGTAAATGTCACAGAATCCGAAATAGTTTCAGAAATGAAAAACCAGGGCGTAAGTGAAGTGCACAAATTCACGAAAAAAATCGACGGGAAATATCAACCAACAGGGTTAATACTTTTTACTTTTGTTTTATTCCAAGTTCCCCAAACTGTCGAGATTGGGTGGTATAAGGCAAAAGTAAAGGAGTACATACCATCTCCAATGAGGTGTCGAAATTGCCAGTTATTAGGCCATACAACAAAACGATGCACAAAAGTAAAAATCTGCGAACATTGCAATCTTCCACCTCACGATCCCTCAGACTGCTCCCGCTTAATGTGTGCAAACTGTCTCGATAATCAAGCGCAAGGGTTGCGTGTGTGTCATATTCATGCACAAAGTCTTTTTAAGAAAATTGATGAATTTAGAGGTCTGTTTGTTGGTTCTAATGTTGATGTAGTTTGTGTCACAGAAATAATGGATGATACCTACACTCTGCATGGCTACAGAATTCTTCGAGGTGATAGGCACAATAAAACTGGAGGGGGCGTTGCAATTTACCTTCGAAACAGTTTAATTAGTAAATTTTTGATAAGTTCACCCCCTGATAGTCCACTTCAGTATTGTTTTGTCGAAGTTGTTTGTGAACGGAAAAAGTGTCTCATTGGTGTCGTTTATAGACCAAATAGCTATTTTGATTTAACTCCCATATTTCACTTATTAGAAAATTACTCCCCAAATTATTGGAAAACCATAGTATGTGGTGATTTCAATTGTAACATATTGGATGATGAGGGCTCTGAGTCATTCGTTCAATCTATGAAAACTCTTGGCTTGGACATTTTAAACACTACTGTGCCAACACATTTCACTCAAGCTAGCACACTTTTGGATTTATTCCTCTCTAACGCCTGTGCCGATGTTTTTTATAGTCAGGTTTCTGCACCTGCGTTCCCCAAACATGACCTAATTTTTGCTATTTTTAACTTTCCACGAGATAAACTTCAATCCAAATACACATTCCGAGACTTTAGAAATCTCAATTATGATGCTCTGGAGCAAGATATTCAAAGAATAAATTGGTATCCAATTTATCATGGAACATCCATTGATACCCAAGTTGATCACCTTCAACCAATTGTACTGGAATTGTTCAATACGCACGTGCCGCTCAGAATTAAAATTACTACGTATCCCCATAAGTCATGGTTTGCACCAGAAATTATTGCCCTAAAAAACAATTGTGATACAGCCTATAAGAAGTGGAAAAGATTCAAGCTCCGAGAATTTTATAACAGCTTTCGCCAACTAAGGAATTTGGTCAATTCCAAGATTAAACAAGCCAAAAGAGTGTTCTACGCTAGACAATTTGACCATGAGTTACCTTCAAAAACTCTCTGGCAAAATTTACGCTAGTTTGGTGTTGGATGGAAAAAGAATGCTGAAATGAATGAAATCGATCCCAACCAGCTCAATAGAGAATTCACGAAAGTGCAAATGACATCCAGAACAAGTGCTGATCCACAGGATGTAACGTTCAGTGGCTTTGAATTCACTCGTATTGAACAGGTTGATGTTGTCAATGCTATCCTTAAAACTAAGTCTAAAGCTGTTGGTATCGACGGAATTCATCCGATTTTTATTAAAATCATACTACCTCACATTCTTCCAGCCATAACTCAAATTTTCAACAATATAATAACTACATCTACTTTTCCGACTGAGTGGAAAACTGCAAAAATTGTTCCAGCCCTGAAAAAGAAAGCGTCATCCAACTCGCCGGCTGAGTATAGACCCATTGCCATCCTTCCATTCTTGTCCAAGGTCATGGAAAAGATAATGCATAAGCAAATGTCTGTCTTTATCCAGCGCAATAAACTACTTTGCGCAAATCAATCTGGCTTCAGGCCATATCATAGCTGTACGTCTGCTCTACTTAAAGTAACTGATGATATCCGAGTGGCGATGGATAAAGATCTAATAGCTTTTGTGACTCTGCTGGACTTTTCCAAGGCCTTTGACACAGTGGATCATATGCAGCTTCTCTTAAAACTCAAGAGGTTGTTTGGCTTTTCATTATCTGCTATCAAGCTCATCAAAACATATCTTGGTGGAAGAAAACAATCCGTTGCTGTTAATAATGCGATGTCTGATTTTATTGCAACCTCGGCGGGTGTACCTCAAGGGTCCATATTGGGACCTTTGTTATTCACAATATTTATCAATGATCTTCCGACCATAATCAAAAATTCATTCCTACACATGTACGCAGGCGATGTACAGCTTTACATAAGTGGCAAATTAGACCTTATTAAGGAAGCAGCTTGTTAGATCTACGAAAAGTTCTAGATTGGTCTGAAGATAATTCGTTGAAGCTTAACCCAGCCAAATCTAAATGTCTCGTTATTAGCAGAAATGGCGTGAATGGCTGTGATCTTCCTAATATATTCCTCCAAAATGAACCAATTGAGTTCGTTGACAAAGCTAAAAATCTTGGGGTATGGTTTAACAAAACGTTAAGTTGGGATGTTCATATCTCCACTATTATAGGCGAAATCTATGGTTCTCTTAGGAATCTATCTATGTCGCAGTGTTTCACTCCTTTTGCAAACAAGGTTAATGCTAGTAAGGGCTTTGCTAATTCCAATATTTACATACGGATGTGAAATTTTTTGTTGCAGCAGTGCTCTCATTTGACGTAAGCTCAACGTTGCGTTTAACAATATAACTCGCTATGTTTATGGATTGAGACGTTTTGACCATATTTCACAATATGCTAAGAACATATTAGGATGCACTCTTGATAAATATATCGAGTACTGCACAATCAAGTACCTACAAAAAATTATTACCAGCAAACAGCCTCCATATTTATTCGAAAAACTTAAACTTTCACGGTCGAGCCGACCTTTAAGTTTAATCCAACCGCGTGTTCACTATCAAAACTCAGAGCGTCAATTTTTCGTTCATGCTATTCATCTTTGGAATGCACTTCCTCTCAGCGTTAGGAGACTTTATGATGCGAATGGTTTTGGGGAAACTCTCTTTCGGCACTTGGCAGGGTAAAACAAGCACATTTTAGTTTATTTGCATTTTCGCAATTACGAGTACTTTAACTTTTTGTCTATTATAAATGATGTTACTTAATCAATAATAAATACTAAATACTAAAATACTAAATACTAAATACTAAATCATTCTTCGTCATCAAAAACATGCCCTAAGTATATACAGACCAAAAATATTTTAATCATAAAAACAAAAAAATAAATGCAGCATGGCTGAAGCCAGGCGTACATATAATCTACAATACCCCGCGCAAACGAACTCAAATAATGTGCCTTTAGCAGAAAGAGCAAGACAAGCAATAAAAAATATCCAAACTTTTCTCACAAACACCCTCCCTCTTCCAAACCAATCTTCAGTAATCATCGCCAAGCCAAATCCCACACTAGCAACCAAAAGGCAGTTCGCAAACCCAGCTTTTTCTTCACCTCAATCTTTAATAAATTCTGCCTCAGCTTCAGCATCCCTTTCTAACACACCATCTCTCTCTTACACAACATCTCTTTTTTCTACGCCATCACTCTCTTCTACTAATAAGCACGAAAAACAAAACAATACGACAAGAACACAGCCCCAAACTAAGCCCTATAACCTCTTTAAACAACACATTACAACCGAATATTTTTCTAACAAAAACAATTCACATATTCATTCAACTGCTGTTTCTGTAGGTCAGAAATCAATAAATACATGTATAACTGCCCCCCTCAATCAAAATGAACAATTATGATAACACACCATCAATTTCCAATGCTCAGCCGGTGCTTTCGTCTGCTGAGGGGAGAGCAAACCCATCCGCTCAAGGTTGGGATAGCATTCTCCTCCGCAGACGCAAGCATCGGCAAGCCAACAACAATCACACTCAAGCATAAGCAACCTCTTATCTTAAAATAATGCAATCGAACATTCAAGGTTTCATAAACAACTACGATGAGTTGAGCTTACTAATCAAAGAGCATAACTCGGATGTTATGTCTCTAGAAGAGACCCACTGCGCCTTCCAATTTTACCAAGTAGTGCCTAATGCATATGTTGGATACCTCAGCAATTTTCCTTGCAACAACACCGCTAAACAAGGAGTCGGTTTACTCATCAAAAAGAACATCCCTCACAAGCATATACCAATCTCTTCAAATATACTTTCTATAGGAGTTGAAATTAATATTGAGATTAAAATAACAGTTATCGGCATTTACATCCACCCAGTTTTTACTTATACGGACCTAGTGAATATCATAGATCAGGTCAATACCCCCTTCATACTTACCGGAGATGTAAATTCATGGAGAGAGCTTTGGGGATCGCCTGAAACAAATAAACGAGGAGCTATAATAGAGGAATTTATCACTAAAACTTGTATTTTCCTATTAAACGATGGATCCCCCACACATTTTTCGACACATAACTCACTTACACATGTTAATATAACCTGCTGTTCGACAGAACTTTTACATAAAACATCTTAGTGCGCCCTTGAAGACTTGTACAACAGTGATCATTTTTCAATCTTTACATCAATAGAACTTAAATCTAGCCAAAATCCACAGCCAAATATTCCAAGATATAAGATTGAACGCGCTGACTGGAGCAAATTCAAAAGTATCATCGAACTGAGTTTACCGGAACACTCTCTTTGCGTAAACAAAGATGCAGCGAAAATGCTTAGGTGTATTCGAAATGCTGCTAATAATTCTATTCCTCAAACATCACCCACATCTCCTAAGCGAGCGGTGCCGTGGTGGAATTAGGATTTAGCTGGGCTAAGAGCCGAAAAGGTCACTACCTGGCTTTCTTTAAAAAAAAGTCCCAACCAGGTCAATTTATTAGCCTACAAAAAGCTAATGCTAGGTTTAGAAGACTTATGAAAATAAGCAAAGCTAAATGTTTTGAAGAGTTCACTGGTAATATAAACCCAAACTCCCCAATCAGCAACATCTGGCAAAATATTAAAAATCTAACAGGTAACTCCAAAAACACGTTTATAAAAACAATCAAAACAACTTCAGGCTCGGCTTCCTCGGCTGAAGAAATATCTATTGCTTTCGCTGAGACGTGGTTACTCCTGTCCAAGAGCTCAAATTTCCGGCTGGTTTTAACAAAAACAAGAGGGAATCTCTTATTGCACCCCCACAGCCTGCAAAAAAAGCAGCTGCTAAACGTATTGAAAACAACTTAACTTTGTTAGAGCTTGAAAGCTGCTTGAGCAGAGTCAAAGGTAAAACACCAGGCCGCGACAGGATCTCATATCCCATGCTAAAAATCTCCCCGACAAAGCTAAGATAAGGCTCCTTAATTTATATAACAACATTTTCAGCAAAGGTATAATTCCACAAAGCTGGAAAACAGCAGTTGTTGTTCCCATTGCCAAATCCAAAAAGGACATTGACATCATTGACGGTTACCGCCCTATATCTCTGGTTCCATGTATGTCAAAGATCCTAGAAAAAATAATCGCTAATCGTATTCTGTGGTTCACAGAATTTAAGAAAATCTTAAGTGTCCATCAAGTTGCCTTCAAACCGAAAAGAGGATGCATGGATGTCCTTCTCCACCTCGACCACCTTATATCTAATGCTCTCTTCGCTCGGAATCACGTCCCGATCTTAGCACTTGATTTCGCGAAAGCATTTGATCGAATTGGCATTTACCTCGTTTTAAACAAATTAAAGCAATGGAGAATTGGTCCCAAAATATTTGAATACATCAAATCCTTTTTAACTAACAGAAAAGTCTCCGTGAGAATTAAAACAATTGACAACGGTATCCCCCAAGGATCACCGGTTTCTGTAATTTTGTTTGTCATTGCTTTCGATGAATTAAGTACAATCATTTCAAAATAGAAAGATCTAGATCATTGTGTCTATGCCGATGATGCATATATTCTTTGTAAACACAATGATCTAGAAAAAAGCAAAATTTTGTTTTCAAACTTAATAAATGAAATTAAAGATTGGACCACTATTTCTGTATCAAATATTTCAGTTAACAAATGTAAAATTCTTCACATATGCCGAAAAAACAATGCAATAACACAGACTTAGAACTTAATAATACCAAAATTGAAAACGTAATTAACCTTAATATACTTGGACTACTTCTTAACAATAAATTCAATTGGAAACCATACTGTATAAATTTAAAAAAAAATCACTAGCAGCAAGGCTTAGTATCATCAAGTATCTTTCTTCAAGAAAAAGTAAAATTCATATTAATTCTCTTTGCTATTTACAAATATGTTAGTCCTTAGTAAAATAGTTTATGGCCTAGCTATATATGGTTCTTGCCCAAAGTCAACCAAAAACATTTTCAAAACAACGTACCACCAAGCGGCAAGTAGGAGCATTTATGCTTTTCCAACGAGCCCCATTAAAAACATCCTCGCCGAAGCCGGACTACCGACAGTAGAAGATCGTTACATAGAAGTCTGCGCCAAACTTCTACCCAAGCTAACTTTTGTGTTTGATAAGGACTTAAACCAGACTCTTTTCCATAAACGAATCAGACGTATCCCTTCAGCTTTCCATACCATTTTGGATCTGGGCAAAAAACTGGAAATACCATACAAACGGCACGCCAAATATACTCCATCACAGCCACCCTGGTCCTTAGACAGCAGCTCTATATTAGTCAGCTTGTGTGACCTCAAAAAACAAAACACCAACACAGCAATCTGCAAATAGATGTTCACCGAAACTGCATCGCAGCTTACCATTAAAGGTTGGAAAATCTTGTACACCGACGGCTCAAAAACCCTACATAATACAGCCTTTGCATTTGTCTCAAAAGAAGGCAACATACTTGTACAAGGAAGTTTACCAAACACAATTTTAATCTTTACAGCGAAAGCTGTAGCAATACTTAAAGCCGTAAAAAAATATTCCAACATTTCAGGTAAATGGACGATCTGCTCGGACAGTCTCTCAGTCCTAGAAGCCATTCGCAATCCTATGCATAACTCCGCGATTATATCCAAAATTAGAGACACGCTTATAACAAAAGCATCAAAACTGAAACTCATGTGGACTCCAGGACATGTTGGAATACATGGAAATGAACTGGCTGACAAAGCTGCCAACAACGTTCGCCTAGCTCCAGTCTATACGTTTGATATGTATTCTCAACGCGATCTCCAAGGGTTGATACAAAACAAAATGCACGAAAAACAGCTAACAGAGTAGGCAGAATATCATCATCACTATACAACAATTAGTCCCAACAAAGTCCATCCAATTTACCCGTCAAACATTTCCAAGGATAAGATCACCAACTTCGTTCGACTTCGACTGGGACATACCTGCCTGACACATCAACACCTATTCAAAAAAGAACCACCACCGATGTGCCCCACCTGCCAGAGTAGCCTCACCATTAGTCACCTGATTGGTCCTTGCCTCCTCTCGTCAAACCAATTATTGAAACACCTGAATCAAAACCTAAACGTCATAGAAATATTAAAGGATCCTACCCAATCCAATATAGAAATTATTAATAATATGTTATCTATAATTAGAATTAAGCTATAATATCTTATCTTTCTTTACCTAAGAGCCGATAGTTCTTCGCTGCTAGCGTTCTTAATCATTACTATTAATAATAGATTTTAATGTATTATTGATAAGAAATAAATAAATAAAAAAATTAATTAAGATTGGAGGAAATCTCCATTAATATAAACGACCTTATGTCGGCTGCAAATGTTTATTCAGATAACAGTATCCCAAAATATTTAATAAAACTATCAAATGTAAAAAAATATGTCATTTAATTAAGATTTATCCTGTAGTACATAAAATGTAATAATAGATCTTAGAAATAGTTATGCATCACTATGTAAATCTGATAAATTTCCACTGCAAAAATGTAAAGAATCCTATGAGATGACCTTTTGTCAAGAAGACCATTTTGATGAATGCCTTATGCAGATTTTAAACAACAGCACCGCCACATGCAGGACGACTACGGCCAACCATATTCCACCAATAGAACATATTGATGAAAATACACTTCCAATAAATGATCAATAAGTCACTGTCAACGAAGATGGTCGAGTTGTCGAATTCATGGGGACTTATCTGGTGGTTCATACTGATGACATTTTCATTAACGCCACACGATGCGCGGCTTTAAAAAAGGAACCTATGATGCAACCAGATACCCCACACTTCTTTAAACTAAATGCATCAGGACATTCTGAACTATTAACGCTTTCATTTCTTCAGCAGGCCCATATTCGAAATTTGCAGAAGATAGATAAATTTGATGATGGCATTAATAGCAATCATCTCTACAATGATAATCATCATCATAATCTACCTCAAATGCCACAAGGAACATACGGTGGTAAACCAGATTACTACACCAGCCGTCAGTGCAACTCCAGAACCGTTTGATATGAATAAAGAAGTAAAACAAATATTGGAAAAGGTTGAAAGCAACTTGCAGCAGATCCGAGACGTTTCTGTTTGAGGGGAGGAATAGTTAGAACAGTGCATAAATATACGTAATAATTAATCAAATTGTAATTACTTTTAAGTGGCACACTGAGCACATTCTTCTATTAGTTATAATTTGCACAATGATGATCAAATATCAGGTGTGCAGAGTAAAGACGCCCACGCGAATTCTTTGTCTATTTTCATCTTCGTGGGAAGATAAAGATAAGAGGGTGGAATGGCAGTGCATAGTTCGTAAGATATATAGTTGTAAGTTTTCAGTCGTAATAAGGAACTTAACGCAAAAGGACCGAGCATCTTTTACTACTGCAATGGAACACTGCGTGTTCTGTGTCTTTCTCTTGATCTTGACAATATGGTCAGAAAGGTGAGCTATCGTGCCCAAATCTGTATAAATACTTCCGTCAGCCACTGTGACCTGATGGGAACGGTGTAAGGTGGTAGTTGCAGGTCCGATGCATTCGTTTTATCGACGCCTCGATGGTGGGTAATCAGCTTGTAGGTCCATCTGCCCTTTTTACTGTTTTCCCACCTAGCTTGCAACATAGCTATTGATATTGCCTTCTCTTTCTCTTTCATTTTCTTGACAATTCCTGCTTCTGATTGCTCGAGCTTCTCCTTTCGTAGATCCTTACCAACACGTTTGCGAGGATGTCGACAGAGATCATTCCAGCTATGACACAGGCTGCTTTTTAGGATATTGTTCGAAAACCGCTGATTGTTCTTATCGCGCAAAGCCTGTATCTAAACCCGCGGATACTAGCCAGTCCTTGATTTTTGCGATTGCTTCGTTTGTGGCTGACTCTATTTCGTGTATGTGTTTGGCCACGGTAACTTCGGCGATGTCATCAGCGAACCAGATTGTCCTAACTCCTTGTGGCAGTGTTAGACAGTGATGTTGTAGCACTTCACCCCCTGTCAGTTTGGTACCTCGACTTCCTGTTTGTGAAGTAATTTGCGATTATCCTCAACAGTTTGTATGGAGTACATATTTTGGCCACCGATCTCCTTATAAACGACCAATCTGCCGAGTTAAAGGCATTTTTAATGTCCAGAGTCACTACTGTACAGTATTTCTTTACCCTTCTCGCCATCTTTCCCCCTGGATCGCTTCAGCTGGTGTATCGCCTACCGCTTTTATGGAATCAACGGTAGAATGCGATTATCTGATTCCGATTATCTGAATCCGATCTGACAGTGTTCCTTTCTCCTTGGGTGGTATGTAGAGGAATAGATTTTTTTTTTTTTTTTTTTTATAATTCGCGCGCCAAATGGGATATGAATACCATTAAATTATTTCAGAGCACGGGCGTTTGAAGAAATTGAGAGAAAGAAAGATTGGTGTAGTGGGTTTGAAACTTAGGTGGTATTAAGTTTCAGTAAACTCCAACGGTGGCGTCCAGATAACTGGGGAGCTTATTTGTTTTGCTTTTTGTTGTTGCTCATGATTCACAGAATTTTTTTCCCTCCACCTGTTGTCATCATCACGATCAAGTTGCATTTAAGCCATATGACCACCCCACTGCCAGTGTTATGCCTTCGCAGTAGAGTTGACTAAGCTTTCGCAATTGATCGACTTTTTTTAGTTATTTCAGACGAAATAAATAGATGATTGTTGAGATCAGGATTTGAACCGTGAACCAAGATGCTCTATTATAGATCATAACATAGTTAGGCAAGTTATCTGTGGAGACCTATGGCCTTTCAGCTTTGTCATCTACATTCTGTACGCCATACCCCAAGGGTTTATGTCTACTTCGTTACAGAGTCATTTGAAACAT
The DNA here is from genome assembly GCA_963082735.1 of Pocota personata. Classification (NCBI taxonomy): domain Eukaryota; kingdom Metazoa; phylum Arthropoda; class Insecta; order Diptera; family Syrphidae; genus Pocota; species Pocota personata. The sequence goes on from OY720429.1 coordinate 80,878,313, forward strand.
ATCGTCTTTAGATCGCGTCGCGTCAGCTTAAATGTGTCTAGACGCTCCTGAAAATCGATTCTTCCTTTAGATGACTCTGCGTCGGGCTTGGGCATTTTGCTCTGAGTGTTTTTATTTCCTCGTTCCATTAATAGCATGGTGCACCTCTAGGTAGGTAGGTAGGTGTGGTTGTGACAACATACTATGCTGAAACATAATTAGCGCAAAGGCGCCGTTTTAAAACCACAACTCAAGTGACCTAATTTGTCATAATAACTGACGTTGGACATGTGGAAAAGGAGAGAAAGGATTATTTAAATCCATCCCGTGGCATTGAAGAAACTGATAAAGTCCCCGATGCTTGTCTCCGCTAACTCACTAATATTACCAAAAAGGTGTCTGCCAACTGTACTGTGCCTGAAGCTACTAAGGACCGAACACTTACAAAGGAAGTGATGGACTGTTTCAGGCTCATTGGCCATATTGCAGGTACGACAAAGTGCATTAAGAGTAATGCCCAGTCTGGCTGCGTGGACCCTATGGGCCAATGGCCAGTGCTAATTGCCAGAACTCTAGCAATATCTGCCCGGTTTCTATTTAGTAGCTCTTGTGTTCTGCACCAGTTATACTTAGGCCACATCTGCCTGGATATGACACAGTTCTGCAACCCTTGCAATCTATTACCAGCATCTGCAAGGAAATGAGCAAAGATACTACCCTTGGGGGCCCCTAACGGAATGTTGACCTCCTCCGCATGGGAGCAATCAAGGGCAGATCCCTGCCTCGCCAATTCATCAGCGCTTTCGTTTCCGTCAATGTTACTATGACCAGGCACCCAGATGAGGCTGATCCTAGACCGATGACCGAGTGCGGCAAGTTCCTCCTTGCATTGTTCAACAAGTTTGGAGGAGGGAGCCGCAGATACGATGGCTTTGATAGCGGCCTATCTATCAATGAAAATAGCTATGGTGTTAAGTTGTATCGATGTATGGTTGAGGAGACGGCACACCTCTCGTGTAGCAAGAACTTCCGCCTGGAATACGCTGCATGAATTGGGTAGACGGAATGAACTACAGATATTGAGGGACTCGGATAAGATTTCCGCCCCTACCCCGCAGTCCATTTTCTACCCGTCAGTGAAAATGGTTGTTTTGAACTAGTTTATCACCGCGCCACATTTCCATTCCACCCTGGAAGGGAATCTCACCGTGTCATCATTGCGAAAGTTCACCCTGGGAATTATGTAGTCGGTCAGATTTCCGCTCCCTCCCTATGTTTGCAGATTAGGGATGCTGTTGTGGCCGTAAAGACTATCGCACCAGCTACCTGCTTCTCTTAATCTGAACGCACTACATATGCATTAAAATGTAGCGGCAGGTGCAGGTGCACCCAACTCATAGGAGATTCCAGTTCATTCTGTGGAGAGAGAATGAGCATACCCGTTTTTGGCTACTCGATGTCTTCAAAATTATGTCTGGAAAACTTTTCAAGTTCACGGCCTTGTGGACGCATCCATAAATGCATATGGCTGCTGGATCTACTCAAGATCCATAGTTGCAGGCGGATCGGATCAGGAAAACTGTTCGTTGTCAAGAGAAAAGAAAGCAGCTACCTCGCCTTGAGCTGTGCGCAGCTTATTTGTTGTCCAAACTTTGGGCAAAGATTCGTACGATCTTCGCAACTGCGCCGTCTGCAGTTTACTTTTGGACGGGTTCATTAATTGTTCTTCACTGGATTTCAACGCATTCTTCAAAGTTAAGCACCTTCGTGGGAAATAGAGTCGCTGAAATACAGTAGAATACAATGGATGTTTTTTGGAAGCATGTGCCTGCACTTAAAAACCGGCAGACAGAGTCCCAAGAGGCTGTGCAGTAAAGGAGGTTGAAACTTCAATGTGGTTTGGAGTACCAAGCTTTATATTGGAAGAGAAGGACAACTGGGCATCCACTGTCGGCGTACAGCTTTCTCTAGTTGTCAAAAATTGGAGTCCAATCATTTACTCGAAATCATTGAAAAATGCAGTTCGTACACTAAATTTCTTCGTGTATTTGCGTACGTCCTAAGGGTTCGAAAGTGGAAGCTAAATCGAGTTTCCCAATGAAGTCTTTTAGCAGTTTCAGAACTAGATGTCGCTCTTCTTCCAATTGTTTACTTGGTCCAACAAAATGCGTTATAGGCCTCAAACAGTCCGGAAATGTGTTCATTGCGTCAAATATCAACCGAAGCTGATGAACAAATCATGGGAGATTTGCCTTCGGAGAGATTAACCCCGTCACGTTCTTTACTCTACTGTGGGGTAAATTTCTGCGGCCACATTTATACATACGCACTTCAAGATTAGGGGCAAGGTTCCTTACAAAACTTACGTGGCAGTTTTCGTTGGCTTCTCCACAAAGGCAGTTCATTTGGAAGCCGCATCTGATTTGTCAGCTGACGGTTTTATCGCAAGCGAATGAGAGGTCTCCCTCGAGATATTCATTGCGATAATGTGACTAATTTTGTAGGAGCACAGTCTAAACTCGTCGAATTGCGCAATATGTTCTTCAACAGTTCTTCTCGCGAAAACATGAATAATTTTTGTACTAATAGTAGCCCCCCAGGGCACTTCACTTCGGTGCAATTTGGGAGGCGGCCGTAATGGTAGCAAAGGGTCATCTTTACCGGAGCTCGAGAGGAGCCAAACTGACTTGCGAGGAGTTGTCCACAGCTCTGGTGGAAATCGCAGCAATAAAGAACTCGCGATCAATTACCCCAATGTCGCCCAACCCAGCGATCTCGAAGTACTTACGCCAGCACAACTGCCCATCGGGTCATAACTGAAGGCAGTTCCTGAGCCAGTAGTGGAGGTGACAGACATCAGCCTCATCCAACGGAGGCGGCGAATAAACGCCGTCAAAACTGACTTTTGGCAAAGATGGTCAACGGAGTATGACTGAAAAGATGAGAAAATGTTTTGTCTACTTGTGTGAAAAATAAAAGACGATAATTTAATCGTCATTAAAAATTGAGAGATTTTTATTTGCACGTTTATTCACTTTTGTAGTTGATTGAGTTATGACAAGTGTTTTATTGTGATTCTAATTGACATTTAGGTCTTTTCTTTTATATTACATTTACATTAGCGTCTTCTATTTCCTTACGGTGTTTACACGAGGAGTTAACATTCTCTTTCATGGCGGTGTTTACACGAGGAGTGAACATTCTCCCCGCCCGTGAACTATGTTCGCAATATTAAAATAATTAAATTAATTTTAACAATTAAAAGACTTCAATGTTAAAAAAAGTGTTTGCATAATAATAAAAAAAAAGACAAACAAAAAAAAAACATGTTCTGCATCACCCTGTCTCCAGTCAAGAATTCCACCATCGCTGATCATCGTGATGCATTTCTGCCAAAGTCGCCGTGCTGCAACGCTAGGTATCATTCACGAATTCGTCTTTACTGTTTCGTGTGTTTAGTGTTGTGTTGTTGTGCTTCGTTATTGCTCAGTAAAAAATAAAATAAAAAAGCATATGGACTACGTTATAAACCTGGTGAGTAGACTTTTAGAATTATTAATATAATTGTAAAGTATAATATGTGTGGTGAAAGTAAGAAAAAAAAAAAATAAAAATGAAAAATGCATGTGAAATCGTTAAGCGAGATGTTTTTATTTGTGCATGGATGTGTGTGTGTGTTCGCGTCGAATGAATGGATTATGTAGGTTATTATTTGGTCCTGCGTTGACGATGATTCGCGATTTTTCTGTATTGTTGTTTTATCTTCTTATGTGTTGTTGGATGGCAGCAAACAAATCTTTGTGATAGGCCGTTTGACTTCTCCGGTCGGTGTTTTGAGGGTAACGACTCGAATTAAGTGGTCTGACCCTGGGTGAATATTGGCAACGTGTGCCAAACTCCACTTCGCTGATGGTAGATTGCCGTCCTTGATCAAGACTAGATCTCCGGTCTTTAGTTGAGGCTGCATCTTTAACCATTTCGAACGCTTTTGCAATCGTGCCAGGTATTGTGATTGCCAATGCTTTTAGAATAATTGTTGAAGTTTTTGTATCCTCTGCTGTCGTTGTAGGTTTGGATGCCCGATAAGTCAGCTTGGGGGAGGGAATAAAATGCTACTGCATAACCTCCCCGGAAATTGATTCTGCGACGTACTTCCAATCACATTTGGCTTCTTCCAGCAGCCTCTTCAACTCTTTATTGGCTCCCACGAAGTTTGTCCCATTGTCGCTGAATAAATGCGAAATGAAAGTTTGCGATGTCAAATCACTTACCAGCCCAACGTGCATGGCTTTGGTAGCTAGGCATACAAATATGGCGAAATACGCTTTGCATGTTTTGGCGCCTCGACCCTTCCATGCCTTAACATCGATCGGCCCTGCGTAGTCTACACCAGAGTGAGTGAAGGGCTGAGATACGCTGACCCGTGGAGCTGGTAGGTTACCCATCTGTTGGTGTGACGGTTTGGCTCTGTACCGAAAACAGATGATGCAGTTGTTGATGACGCCCTTAACACAATTTTTTAATTTTAGGATCCAATATTTGTTCCGTAAATATGTTAGTGTTTGTTGCAGCCCCCCATGCAACATTGCATTCGGCTATCAAGATCTTGGTGAAGTGATGATTGCCCTTTAGGATGATCGGATGTCGTTGATCGAACGAAATCTCAGCATTTTGTAACCGACCGCCTACTCGCAAGATACCGTCCGCGTCAGTGAAAGGGCAGAGGGATTTCGGAACATTGACCTTTGTATCTGTAGCAAACATCTCCACTTGAACAAGCCTAATTAAGAGAAAGGTTGCGAATTGAAGTTCAGCTGGAGAAAGTGTATGGAGATCCCTAGTATGCGAATATCATTTTTTTACCTGCATGACCGTATGTGCTCTAATAGAATGCTTCTCCTCATCTGTATTTAGGTTCATTGGCTGATATGGGCATTGAAATTTCCAACTTTCACGCAGAAAGTCCGGTCCATGCCACCAGAGCTTATTGGTATACCAGAAGGCATCATTCCTCTCGACGCTAGATCTGCAGGGTTCAGCTCACTCGGAATGTGTTTCCAAATTTTACGTTTGACTAGTCTTTGAATTTCTGCAACTCGGTTGTTAGCAAAGGTGACCCACTTGATTGGAGGAGCAGCAATCCATGCCAGAGTAATTTTTGAGTCTGTCCATGCATACTGCTTCACGTCTTGTAATTCTAAAACTCTGGCTGTGTAGTCTAACAGTGATGCAAGAATTACTGTACCACAGAGTTCAAGTCGTAGAAGAGTCTGAGTTTTCACTGGAGCGACTCTATTCTTGGACAGAATCAAATTAACGTGGATTTTGACGTACCAGTCGAGAACTCGAAGGTAAATTGCTGCACCATATGCTTTCTCGGACGCGTCACGCAATTCCAGCTCCTTGTATGTGTCATGTGTATGGATCCAACGAGGAATATGAATCCATTCAAGCTGTGGGAGTTCTTTACGAAAGGCGTTCCACATCATGATTTTGCCCTTTGCGATGCAGGGTGAAATCCATCCGATTGGATCGAAGAGCTTGGCAATGGTCGAGAGAACGATCCTTTTCGTTGACTCAGCAGCTTCAGTTTGAACATTCTGAAAAGAGACTCTATCCTTTATTGGAAACCCCTTTATTCCTAACGCCTTAATATGATCGGAAGAATTAATGGGTACAGAAAAGTCAACTTCCCGCTGGTCTAATGGTGTCTGATTTAAAACCTCGCTGAAGTTACTTGCCCACTTTCGCAGATTGAACCCTCCAGACGACAACAAACTGATGACGCCTAATCAATGTTTCCTCCACAGTACCTGCGCTAGCAAAAAAATCATCAACATAGACATAGACAGGGGTCAGTTGATTAAGGGATCAAATGGCCAGATAGGGCGCACACGTGGTACCGAATGTGACGGTTTGAAGGCGATACACCTGGATCGGTTCTGTGTCATCATCACGCCAGGATAGGAGCTGGTAGTTTGAATCATCAGAATTGATCCAGATTTGCCGATACATTTTTTTGATGTCTGCGGTAAAGTTATGTTTGTGTCTTCTCCACCTCAGAACAACGTCGATTATGTCTCTTTGTGTCTTAGGTCCTGTCATCAGGTGCCGATTCAAGGACGTCCCGTCCTTGGCTTCGCATGCCTTGTCTTCGTGTGTTTGGTGGGCCTTGAAGGGTGCTTCTTCTATCTCCGAAAACTGTTAAAAATGTCAGTAAACATCCCGAACTTGACAGAAGCTTCTGATATTCCGATTTGGTTGATAAACTTTCCTATTTAACTTTATCATGATCCAACTTAGTGAAGTTTTCTGTGCAATCGGACTCATTTCCTCATCGCTACGTATAATTTCGGAGAGTACGATTTCCGAGTAGACGTCACTACCTAAAAGTAGTTCTGCTTCGGCAAGCTTGTGAAACATTGAGTCAGCCAGAGGCAAGCCATTGATCTGACTCCATCTGTTTGGTGTCAGTTGGTTGGACGGAAGAAGCGCAGTCAGCGATTTAAATATTAATCCTCGGGTGCTGGTCTCAAAGTCCGAGTGCAGAGACCCAAGAGTGAGGTCAACCTCGACAAAAGCGCTTTTGACTTTTAGCCCTAGAAGCTGTACTGCTCGACTGGTTATAAATGTGGCCTCTGATCCCGGATCTGTCGAAGCCCTAAGTTGTACATCTACTACTGAAGAAGCTTTGACCTTAACAATGGCTGACGCCAATAAAACCTCCATGTTGGATTGTTTTTTTGTACAAAAATTATTGACATGTTGGGCAGACGGGAAAGGTGTAGCATTCACGTTTACTGTAGACAAATAAGTATGTATTGGTGTGATTGTATGTTGGGTGATGGTAGGCGCACTAGACGCTGAATGTGTTGTGTAGTGTTGTGTGTTTTGTGTATGTGAAGCTATTTGTTTATGCGTAGGAGGGTTAGAGTGTAAGAGGGAATGGTGGAGTTGTTGACAAAAATAACACCCAACTCTGCTTGGAAACAGTTGTGTGGCGTGGCTGTATGCCAAACAGTTCTCGTATACGCCAATGTTGCTCACTGCTAAATTTACTATGATATATGTCCACAAAGAGTGAGCAGCTAAACTGACCCTTTTGTCTTTCTTTTAGATGCAATGTGTTGATTCTCGGCGGTGCCCTAACGATTTTGTTGGACCTTGTCTCGTGTTGTCGTCCAACTGCCTCCAACGTCTTAAATCTCGCTTCTAAAAACTCGGAAAAGATCTTAAATTTGGGTAATTCTTTATCCGCCCCTAGTTTTTCCTCCCAAAATTGTTGCGTTATTGTAGGGAGTGTCTTCACCATTCAGAAAATTAGGATTACATCCCAGTGTTCTACTGGTAGATCTAGATTTTTAAGGGCATGGCGAAATTCCACAGACGAACCTCATAATTTTTTCAAAGATGTAGCCGTCTCTTGCTGAAATGTGTCCTGCCCGAAAAAAGATTTTAAGCTGTGCATTCACAAGCACACGTTTGTGATCATAGCGTGCTATTAGAATTGCCCATGCTGCCCTATAATTTCCACTATCGATTGCTAAATGTTGTAAAAGACGCTCAGATTTATCCCGCAGGCCAGATTTCAGATAGTATAACTTTTCTACCTCAGATAATGCCTTATTTTTATGAATAAGTAATACAAATAAGTCTTGAAAAGATCTCCAGTTTGCATAATCTTCCGTAAAGACTGGAATATTTATTTTTGGAAGACGGATAATGGTTTTATCACTGGCAGTACTTAAAATAGCTCTTACTGGAGCTTCCACTGGTGTTTGAAATCTATCCAGACTGTCCAACAGCATTGTTTTGTAGTCAAAATAAGTTTCCTTTATTTTGCCGAAGATCTCTTCTAACTCCTCTTCCTTTCCAGATTCAACTGAAGATATTCCATTATTGTTATGTTCGGTGCTTGCCTTAAAGTTTTCCTCCAACGTGAAAATCCTATTGCATATATAATTTTTCGATCTCTCTTTGGGTGATCGTTTGTTGAAATTGTCGAAATCCTTTCTGATTTGCTTCAACAAATTCTTTTGGAGCTTTAGCGCGGCGCTCATAATTGATAAAAAAATATAAATACTCGTAAGAGAAAAAAAAATCAAAATGTGGGTGTATTTAATTATTGAAGCGCATTAGCGGATGGATGCTCCGGAACTCAACGGACTTCATGTCCGGTAAAGGCCATGTTGGCGCCACGACACACAAGAAGTAAGAATACTGCATTTGTTTATTACGAGTATTTTATTTTCCTGATGAGAAAATACAATTATATCGTGGAAAGTGGACGTCTTCAAGCCCAAACGTCGAGCTCGATAGCCTAGTCATCGTGCACGAAGACAACGTCTCACCCCAGAAATGGCTCATGGGAAGAATCACCAACGTCATCCATGCTCAAGGTGGTAGAGTCTGAGTTGCGGACGTAAAAATAGCAATAGGAGAATTCAGACATCCCGTAAGTAAACTGGCGGCTCTGCCATCTTGAAAGGAGTTCTTTCAAAGGGGATGGAATGTCGGAGCTGTTCTTCATCATCGTCGTCATTTTCTAGATATGAATTCATAACTTCACGTAACTTTCTATCTTTGAATCAGGCGCTTAGATTATACCAGTCACCATACTCGTATATAATATTTTGTGAAGTCATGTGGCGACTTCACAAACTTAAGCTTTTTTGAATTAACATAATGTTTCTCTCAAACAAAGAAAAACCTGGTATCCAAATTTTGTATAAAAACCCTCGAAGGAAAAAAGTTTTAAGTTTATTATAGTTATAACCTTTAGGGGAAACTCTTGTCTTTTTAATTCTTTTGTTCGCTTATTGACACAACGACAAAATTGCTGTTGTCTCAGTATAGGGTTAAACCAATTAAGATTTCGCGGTAGTTAGTCGGGAAATCAATTGGCAATTGGTCAAACGCAGCAACCAGGATCTACCTATTCCCATTCGGAGGTAAAATCCAGGTACCTCAGTTGACGGTCGGAAAAATATTCGATATTCAATATGTTATTGATAAAGCCGCGACGCGACTTGAGTGTATGTTGCCTCCCGTGCAGATTGCGACAGTCCCGTTTCTCGTGCGCTTGCGCTTCCAGTGGTCTTCTTTTCCCGGAGACATTCGGTCTTGATGGTGGAGACTGAGATAATCGTGAATTTTTTGTAAAGGGGTTTATTAATTGCAATAATTAGACTGTCACATATGGTATTCAATTTTTGTTTTACTCATAGCATTTTTTGTCGCCCGGTATACGGATGGTGGATTTTAGTCTCCTAATCTTACGACAGACATGCCTTCGTATGTAGATGCTGACTTTCTCTACATTTCTTCCATACATAATGGATGGCCAGACACGATCACTGTTTTCTTAAAAAACCATATGCTATTTACGGTGACATTTTGAATATTCCATCAGAATTCGTGAATTTCGGTTACAAATTTTGTGAACCGCGCCCATTTTCTACTAAGAAAAAGCCGAAACATCAGTTTTGTGATAAAAATTCTTAAAGACCCCTGTATAGAAATATGATATATCATTGCACCTGTTTTAAAAATTTCACAACGTTGTTATAGATGAGTTCAAAGATTGCACGTTCTGTTCTAGACGGATTGTAACGTTCATGTATGTTTTTTTTCCTTCGGGGAAATTGGCGGATTATTATTTATTTCATGTATGCTTGAATTTCAGCTGAATTAAGTGGATATAATTTCATTATGAACAAATTGCATTATATTCTATTTTGACTTTCTTCCAATAATTTATTCTTTTAATACATTCCTGTAATAAACAAATGCTTAAATTTTTTTTTTTTTATAATTTGCACGTGTGAAAGGGGTTATGAATACCCTATACTAATTTTAGGACACGGGCGTTTTGAGGAAAGAGGAAGAGACAGAGAGAAACACAGATTAGTGTTGTTGGTTTGAAACTCATCTGGTATTAAGTTTCAGTGAACTCCAAGGGTGCTTGTCCAGATAACTGGGGAGCTTGTTTTTGTTTTTGCTTTTGTCATTGCTCATGATTCACAGTATTTTTTCCGTCCTCCTGATGTCATCATCTCAATCAAGTTGCATTTTAGCCATATGACCGCCCTACTGCCAGTGTTATGCCTTCGCAGTAGAGTTGACACAAGCTTTCGCAATTGATCGACCTCGGATGGAACTTCATTTGATGATAGGGCCTAAAACGCAAAATAGTATTATGGACATTCTACTGAGATGGAGAACGTATAGGTATACCTTTACAGCCGACAACGAAAAGATGTATAGGCAAATCCGGATGAATCACAGTGACTCCTACTACCAGCTGATCTACTGGTGTGACGAGATCCATCAGCCTGTAAAGGTATATCGGCTACAAACAGCAACTTTCGGCACGGCCAGCGCTCCTTACCTGGCTATTCGAACGCTTAATAAATTAGCAGCAGACGGAGAAAAGCGACACTCCACTGGGGCCAGGGTCATCCGGGAAGACATGTAGAAGACATGGAAATTCTGAAGAAGAGAGATGACGTTAAGCATTTGCTATCACCAGCAGGCTTCAGTCTTCGAAAGTGGATGAACAACATAGAGATCAGAGAGAGTTAGGTTTTGTTCTGCCGTTTGATTCTTCTGAGCATGTTAAGGCTTTAGGGGTAAAGTGGTTCCCGCTCGATGATTCTTTTTCCTTTCAGAGCTTCACAGCGGATGCTTCGGAAGTCACAAAGAGGTCAATGCTTTCAACGATCGCAAAACTTTTCGATCCCCTTGGATGGATTTCGCCGTGCATTGTCAAGGCAAAAATGATGATGCAGCAACTTGGGTGGCGCGGAGTGTCCTGGGACCAACCGATCCCGGTTGAGCTCCAAGAGCAATGGGAAGCTTTTCGAAAGGAACGTCCTCTAATCGAGAAACTTCGGGTGCCACGGTGGATCCACAGACGAAGCAAACAAAGGGACCCGGAACTACATGGTTTTAGTGACGCATTGGAGAAAGCATATGGTGCTGCGATTTATGTGCGGAGTTTAGAGGAGAGTAACCGCATTCATACTCACTTACTGATGTCCAAAACCAAGGTGGCTCCTCTGAAGACTGTAACGCTTCCTCGTCTGGAACTATGTGCAGCAGTGATGTTGGCTTCACTCTTGTATTATACATCGAAGGCGTTGCTCTGGGAGAACATGAAGACGTTCGCATGGACCGACTCCGAAATTATATTGTCCTGGATCAATGCACCTCCATCTAAATGGAAGACTTTTGTTGCCAATAGGGTAGCAGAGATTCAGCGACTTACCAACTGCAGCATTTGGAAACACGTTGCCACCAAACATAACCCTGGGGATCTGTTGTCGCGCGGACTCCTCCCATCAGGTCTGGAAGGAAACCAACTTTGGTGGAATGGACCAGAATTTTTCGAATGGAATGGGAATTTACCATCCCATGCCAACCGTCTAAATAGGAAACTGATGAGGAAGTTCGACATTTCAAGAGTTTTTGCGCGATCGCAACCGATGATGTAATTAGCAGTTTGATCAGCCAACACTCGAGTCTTTTGACATTGGTGATAATCATCGCTTGATGTAAGAGATTCATCAACAATGCACGAAGACGACCTAATGATAGAGAACTTGCGACGTTATCACCCAAGGTAATCGATGCCGCTACACTGAAAGCGGTAAAAGTCGTACAAAATCAAGCATTTTCAAGGGAAATTGCAGCAATAAGGAGTGGGTCCACTAGCAAAATGTTCAGTTCCCTAACACCCTTTGTAGACACGGAAGGTATTCTTCAAGTTGGGGGTAGATAGCAACATTCCGAGTTGCTGTACGATCAGAGGCACAAAATTATATACACCCTACACATCAATTCTCTAAACTTATAATACGGGATTCGCATGAAAGGTCGTTTCATGGCGGAATACAGCAGATGGTTTCATAGAGCCGAAACATATATTGGCTCTGTAATCTCAAGAACAGTGAGAAAAAATGTATTCATGAATGCACTATTTGTTTTCGCTACAGGGCCAAACCAAAACAGCAATTAAGGGGGAACTTACCGGCTCCACGCGTCTGTATCTCTCGACCATTCAGCCACACTGACGTTAGCTACGCCGGCCCTATCGACGAAAAGGCTTGGAAAGGTAGGGGCTCCAAGACGTTTAAGGCTTTTTTTGCCATCTTCGTATGCCTGGCGACCAAGGCAATTCACATTGAGTTAGTCAGAGATATGACCACTCAAACGTTTCTAGCAGCATTCCGAAGATTCGCATCAAGGAAAGACTTGCCTTCGCAAGTTTTTAGTGATTGCGGCAAAAACTCAAGCGATTATTAAAGGCAGCACTAGGGGATTGGAAGGATGTCGCTGAATCACTGGCCAGCAATGGGACAAAATGGAATTTTATTCCACCCGCTTCTCCTCACTTTGGGGGACTATGGGAAGCGGGAGTCAAATCCATAAAGTACCACCTGAAGAGAATTGTCGGTAATGAAATATTCACGTTTGAAGAGCTTAGCACGTGGCTGGCTCAAATAGAGGCGTGTTTAAACTCACGACCGCTTTGTCCGTTGACCGACAATCCAGAAGACTTCGCAGCACTCACTCCGGGACATTTCTTAATTGGTCATTCGCTCATCGGAGTACCTCATCCGGATCAGATGGAAAAGAATATCAGTTGTCTTGAACGGTGGCAACATATTTAAAAATTATATCAAGTATGTTGGAAGCAGTCGAGCTCCGAATACCTCACGCGACTGCAACACCGACCGAAATGGTTAAAAACTGAGGCACAACCCGCAATTGAAGACCTAGTGCTCATAAAGGATGAATGACTGCTACTAACGAAATGGAGCTTAGCGCGCATAGTCGAGAAACAAGTAGGATCGGACAAACTCACTCGCATTGTAACGTTGAAAACACAAAATGGGGAAACAAAAAGACCCATTACCAAAATTTGCCCTCTACCCTTTAACGATACCAATACCGAGAATGCAACGCACACCTACGTGAAAATCCCCCTATTTTCACCCAGTAGAAGAAGCAACTGGCAGTGTTCCAATGGAAAACGCCGCATTTATAGCCACTGCCGCCACAACATCAACCGTCCCGACCACCATCGCTCATACAATGGAGCCATCGACTTCGTTAAACGCTGCCAATGCCGCCGCAGTAACCACTTCCTCAACTGTCGCTCCAGAAGGCGAGTTTATCGCCTCAACGAATGCTGCCACTGCCGTTGCAGCCCGAGAAGAAAGTGCTCGTCCAGCCTTGCACAGGGGGATCGACATTCTGGAGAGTCAACTCAGGGCATCACAAGGTAAATTAAAGGATGGAGATCTTCAATGTCGCATGCAGTCTCAGTTTCACCTCCAACAGTTTTATTGCCAGTTACGTCGTCAGTTATGCCAACAGCTACGCCGTCATCATCTTCATTTGCCCCTACGATTTGCTCAGCCTTCTCGCCATTGCCGCCTATGAGTATGGCTGCACCGCATGTTAGTGCCAGGCCTATCCCGCCAAGATTGCAACAGTCGCCTGCTAGTAACAACAGCTGGTTGCTGCCTAACCAACATAGAGCCGAATACGTGCCGCATAAAGCCCCGCCAAGTAGCAGTATATTCCAATCGTCGTTCGCCGTGCCACGCAAAGTTCAGGATTTGCCGGAGTTCTGTGGTCACGCTGAGGATTGGCCGATGTTTTCTACTGCATATGCCGAATCTACTGCGGTGTACAATTACACCAACTTGGAAAACAGCCAACGTTTACAAAAGTGTTTAAAGAGAGAGGCACGCGAGACAATGAAATCGCTGTTGATTCACCCCGACAACGTCAACGATGCAATGGAACAACTTTGACTTCATTTCGGCTGACCGGAGTAATTAATACATAGCAAATAAAATAAATTCGTGAAGTTGCTCCAATCTCCGAAGGTTCCATGGAAAAACTAATCCCGTTTGCAACGAAAGCGAAGAAACTTGTCGTGTTCCTGCAGTCCGTAAACGGACAACATCATCTGTCAAACCCGACCCTGCTGGAAGAGCTTATCGCCAAGTTGCCAATAAGTAAGAGGATTGAGTCGTATCCTACCGTCACTGATTTTAGCAACTGGCTGAATAAGGTCGCCGCCTTAATTTGTACTATACAAGATAGTGCAAGTCGTACTACGACGGAGCCTAAACGTCGAATTCTACTTCACACCACTGAAAGTCGTCGAGTGGGTACATTCAAGTGCTCTTTATTCCAGGGGCCAAATAGGATCGCCGAATGCACACGATTTCTGGATAATAGAGTGTGTGAACGATGGTCGGAAGTGAAGCGCATGCGCTTATGTTTCTCGTGCTTAGAAGTGGGACATTCAACCCGTGATTGCCGCCGCCGAAAGATATTGACGGATGCCAGCGAAACCACCACAAGTTGTTGCATGAGCAGGGAATCGGTTCTAAGCTGCGCAGCCAGTCCAGCGAAGAATACTAAGTTACTATTTCGAGTACTGCCAGTCACCTTGCACGGACCATGTAATCGAGATAACACCTACGCATTACTGGATGAAGGTTCTTCGATAACAATGGTGGACAATTCGTTAATTGAAGAACTTGGATTGCAAGGCCATCAACACAAGTTGAATCTTCAGTGGTTTGGAGGAACTGCCATTCTTGAACCAGCAACAGTGGTGAACGTGCTAATCAGCTGTGCCGGTATGAAGAAAAAACACATGCTACGCAACGTCTACGAAGTATCGAACCTTCAGCTACCAACCCAAAGCCTCAACAAAAGTGATCTGTACGGGAGCTCCACTCGTCTAAAGGGTTTACTAACGCAGCCATACTGCAATATTTCGCCAAAACTACTCATAGGCTTAGACCACTGCCATTTAGGTTTACCCTTTGAGACAGTTCATCTTAAAGATGGAGGACCGTATGCCGTCAACACCAGTTTAGGGTGGGTATTATTTGGCCCAACCAAGAGGGCTACTTCAATGAAGCCGTCGTGTCTACTGGTGAGTTCTACGAGTGAGGATGCATTGCACAAAATGGTTACAGATTATTTCGATACCGAAAGTTTTGGAGTGCGGTCAGCACCCACATTAGAAGCCGAAGCCGACTTGCGTGCCCGCAGTATTTTAGAGTCAACCACCACTAAAGGCGGAGGTAGATTCCAAACCGGACTCTTCTGTAAGAGCGGTAGTATAGAGCTGCCTGATAGCTACACCATGGCTAGAAGAAGATTAGTCGGAATTGAGCGCAAAATGAAGCGTAACGAAGCGTTTGCTGTCGCTTACAACGATATCATCACATGCTACGTTCATAAAGGTTACGCCGGTAAGCTGCAGGCATCTGAAGCCGCCGTTGTTGGACCAAGGACGTGGTATCTTCCACATTTCGCCGTTAAGAACCTCAACAAGTCTACCAAGCTACGCTTAGTTTTTGATCCCGCCGCAACTGTTAATGGGATATCGCTAAACTCGTGTCTACTGCAAGGACCACAGCAGTACCAACCGATGGCGTCAGTACTCTTCAACTTTCGTGTGGGTGCCGTTGCCGTATGTGGAGACATACGCGAAATGTTCCATCAAGTACTGATCCAACCGGAGGACAGACATTCGCAGAGGTTCCTTTGGCGTGGCGGAAGTGATATCCAAGCACCGGACGTATACGAGAATATGGCAATGACATTTGGAGCCTCTTGTTCGCCATGCGCGGCCCAATACGTCATAAATGCCCTGGAACATAGTAACCACGACCCTCGAGCTGTTAAAGCGATCTTGCAGCATCATTATGTCGATGATTTCGTGGACAGTTTCCAGTCAACAGATCTAGCCATAAAGATGCCGGTTTGAACTATGCAACTTTACTTCAAATTCAACAGAGGTCATCGCGCCTTGATCGGGAGCCAGAAGACAACGACAGCTGGAGCCAGCCAGGAAGCCGAAGAGAGCCTAATAACGGAGAAGGTGTTGGGTATGTTTTGGCAACCCCTGACTGACAGCTTCAGGTTCCGGTTGAAGTTTCATCATACGGACCAAGAAATCATAACCGGGACGAGGTGTCCTAGTAATCATGTCAGTCTTCGACCCATTGGGATTTTTATGTCATCTTCTGATTGGAGCAAAACTGGTGATGCGAGAAGTCTGGAAACACGACGTGCGCTGGGATGAGCCTTTGGCCAGTAGTATCAACGTAGTGTGGGTTAGATGGTGTCAGCAGATAAGCCGAGTGGTAGACTTCAAGATTCCCCGGTCCTACTTCAACACAGTACTAAAGCAACTTCAACTTCACATTTTTGTTGACGCCAGTGAAGTAGCATTTGCCGCCGTTGCGTACTGGAGGACGATCAATGATAGAGGAGGGATCGCTGTAGCATTTGTATGTGGCAAATCGAACTGTGCGCCGTTGAAGACGCTGACCATTCCGCGTCTCGAACTACAAGCTGCCGTTCTTGGGTCACGTCTCATGCAAACAGTAACAAAGGAACATTCACTTACTGTAGAGCGATGTGTTCTCTGGAGCGATTCAAGGACGGTGATAAAGTGGATCGAATCAGAAAATCGTCGCTACAAACCCTTCGTAGCGCATAGGGTCGCAGAAATCCTAGCCACAACAGAGGTATCTAATTGGAGATAGATACCTACCCAACAGAAAGTCGCCGATGAAGCCACTCGGTTGAACAACCAAACCGACTTAAGTCCCTCATCACGCTGGTTAAGGGGACCTGATTTCCTTTGGAAAGATGAAGATAGTTGGCCCACTGGCTCTGCCAATGTCAGCACGCTTGAAGAAGATGAAGAAAAGCTTTGTCCAAAGTTCGCCCTACTTACAGAGAGTTGTAACTTCATTGATTTTAACCGTTTTTCTTACGTCATTAAGCTTAAGCGTACAATTGCGTGGGTCATCCGCTTTACTGTCCTCCTTCGTCGTTCATACGTCCGAAAAGAGACTAATGAGTTGACTGCTGCTGAAGTTAATAACGCCGAAGCTGTGTTATGCCGCCAAGTACAAACTGAGAGTTACGCCACCGAGCTGAGCCAAATTGTAAAGGGTCATAGCTTGTTCAAAGACAGTTCTCTACACCAACTACTGCCATATATAGACGAAGAGGGTATTCTACGTGTTAATGGTAGCATTGACGCAGACAGCTGGCTGCCATACGATGTAAAACGCCCAATAATACTATCGCCTGACCACGTCTTCACCGGTTTGGTCGTGAACCATTATCATTGTCAAATGAAGCACCAAAACGCTGAAGCGACTATCTGCGAAATTCGCCGCAAGTTTTGGATTCCGCGTCTTAGGCACTTATGCGCAAGGCAGTCAGCAGCTGTCCGGTGTGTAGGATAACACGAGCAGCACCTGTTACACCTTTGATGGGCACAGACACCAAGCCGGGCGGGCTGGTGATGCTAAGCTCAGGCGACTGTGGGGGTCACAGGTGGCGGATAGTGAACGGCCTGCAGAAATGGAGGCTAACTGCGAATACCCAATAAGCAGTCCCCGACCAAGAGCGGCAGAGAAGGAGGGCTTGGCTGAAAAGGTTAAAGGAACCCCTATGAACTCTCTGGGACAAGACGAGTAAGCACCGTCTTCCATATATGTGCTTTCCACCTCAAGGTGGCTACGAGGGATACAGAAAGGAGAAAATGGCGAGATCCGGACAAACCCGACACATCGTAAAATGCGCAGCTTCTTTGCCCGAAAGGGATGCTGCATATATACATACATATATATATGTATATACATAGGTATATATATATATATATATATATATATATATATATATATATATATATATATATATATATATATATATAAATAACCATATCCACTACCCTAAAACATTAAGACTGAGCCCAGTAAGGTCTTAATTATGGCATACTGGAAAACGAATTGGAATGACAGCTATGAGGGCTGACGTTTGTAGTATTCTGTTACCTAAGTAAGCAAGAGTGAAATCTTGCAGAAATGGCTTTCAGGCTAATGCTACAAGCGCCTCCATCCCGTTAAAACCTTGGCAGGCCTAAAAGTACGTTCAATGTTTCGTCACCATTAAGTTGGTGGTGTAGGTCCAGATGTAACATTCCTGGTTAGCACCGATCCGGCTCTGGCACAAAACCCCATAAGGGCTTGTGTCAACCCTCGCATGGCCTCACTGCTTGCAAAGACAACCATGGGATCCTTAGGTGACTACACATTCGAACATTGATAGCGGCTTTGAGTGGGGATCCACTAGAAATGATTACAACAAAAACAAACAAAAACACCGGAGAAATTGAAGTAGAGGAGAATGAGGAGAACCCCTTCCAGAGGGGATCAAGGATGCTGAGGTCACCAATTGACCAAGTAGCAGCACCGGTCGAACCACCAACCCATAAAACTGATTTCCACAAGTTAGGTGAGCAAATTAGAGGTCTGGTAGAAATGCTGGAAGATGGCAAAAGGCGTTCAATCCACCAAGCGATGCGAGATGCTATTGAAAGCATCAGAGCTCTCTACGAGCTCTCGGCGATTCAGCTACACGATGAGGAAGCAAAGCAAGTGATTCGCCGGAACAACTCGTCGCAAACTTCGCCATGGCTAAAAACAACATCTGAACCCAAGAGAAGACAAGTTGCAGACGACGAACCCCCGGAGCCAAAACGAAAACAGCAACAGCCACCGAGTGGCGCGGCAGTCAACGAACCACCGAAGCCAAAACAGACGCAGAAAAATACATCAAACGATGTTACAGGCAAAAAGCGCTCGGAGCCAAAGCGTAAACAAAAACGAACTCCATTGATAAACACCAAGGAGAAGGATGAGACCACCGGCGTAGAGACCCCAGTGGTCAGACCTAAGAAAAAAGTTACAGCCACAAACAAGAAACAAGCGGCAGGAGAAGAAGAATGGGTAAATACCACCAAAAAGAAGATCGCCAAAAAGAAGCAACAAGAGGTCAAAAGACCTAGACCTGACGCTATCGTCATTAAAGCGACGGGGTCCCTCTCATACGCGGAGATACTACGCAAGGTGAAGGCAGACCCCAAACTGGAAACAGTGGGAAAGGCGGTAACTAAAATCAGGAGGACACAGAAGGGAGACCTCCTTACACAATTCAAGGAGACGGGAAATAAGACAAACGAATTTAAAGGCGTCATTAGTGAAGCTCTAGCAGAGCAAGCGAATGTAAGTTCGATTACGCATCGCACTACCCTTGAGATCAAAGACATCGATGAGGTCACGACTATAGACGACGTAATCAATGCAATCGAAGCCCAGTTTGGAGTGAAAGTTTCACCGGCAGATATTTTGTCCCTGCGGAGGGCGTACGGAGGAACACAAACAGCAACGATCAGCTTTCCCGCAGTAGACGTAAGAAAGCTGTTAGAAGCAGGAAGGATTAAAATCGGCTGGGTTATCTGTCGCATGCGCGAACGAACCCTCCTTAAAAAGTGCTTCAAATGTTTAGAGTTTGGTCATCTAGCCTGGCAATGCAAAAGCGAGGAAGACCGCTCCAAGCTATGTAGGAGATGTGGAGGAGAAGGCCACATACCGAAGAATTGCAACAAGGATCCATCCTGCATGTTCTGCAAGAAAGACCACCCGGACGCCGCGCAGCATGTAGCCGGCAGTAGCAAATGCCCAGTATTTCGGAGAGATATTACAAGCAAAATACCAGTACAAAATACAGATAAATCTTAAGCACTGTAGAATAGCACAGGACATCCTAGCACAAACGGTCAAGGACGAAAGCGCTGACGTTATTATGATCAGTGAACCATATAAATGTCCCGAAGAGAACAACAATTTGATCTGCGATAAGGCAAAACAGGCGGCGATATGGATGTGTGGACGCTATGCCTTTCAAGAAACAAACGACCAAGCAGTCGGCTTCGTGCGGGCGAAAATAAATGGGATCCATTTTTATAGCTGCTATGCCCGACCCAGTTTGACGGCCAGCGAGTACCAACTAATGCTGGATAATCTAACCACGGATGCGCTCCAGAGAGCCCCAGTGGTTATAGGAGGAGACTTCAACGCGTGGGCAACAGAATGGGGCAGCAGGCTCACCAACACCAGAGGACAGGTCTTATTGGAGACATTCGCTCCCCTAGCGATAGGCATTGCTAATAAGGGCCGGACAAATGCTTACCGGAAGGCTGGAGTAGGGTCCATTATTGACATCACCTTTGCGAGCAACTCCATCCTGAAAACCATAAAGTGGAGGGTCAGTGAGGAATATTCACACAGCGACCATCAGGTGATAATACTGGAAATAAAAGGGAAAAAACCAGTCCAGCTCCCAAAACTTACTGGCCCAAAATGGAATGACAGATCTTTCGATAAGGATGCATTCGAAGAGATGTTGAACGGTGATCAAGCTCCAAGCGGAACAGCGGAGACCCTCGCTCACCACCTCACAGGCACCATCACCACAGCGTGCGACGCATCAATGCCTAGGAGAGCAAACACCAGGAACGCATCACCGTGTTACTGGTGGAACGAGGAAATAGGCGAACTCCGGGCAAAATGTCTGCAAGCCCGGCGTAAAGTCCAACGATCAAGAAGGAGGGCGGATTTCCAACAATGCCTGGACACCCTTAGACTGGCGAGACGTAGCTTAAATAGAGCCATTAAGGAAAGCAAAACTGCATGCTTTAAACGTCTCTGTCAAGAAGCCGACATCAACCCATGGGGCTCGGCATACAGAATGGTGATGACGAAATTAAAGGGCTATAGGACTCCTCAAATAACATGTCCGATAATGCTGATATCCATAGTAGAGCACCTCTTCCCTCAAAGGCCTGCTGCTATGTGCAATGTTATACGAGAAGTCAATCCAGAAGATATTCCTTTAATTACTCACGAGGAACTGCTAAGGGCATCAGCAAGATAGGTGACAACAAGGCTCCGGGACCCGACGGCAGCCCGAACAAGGCAGTAAAGGCAGCTGTAACAAAAAGACCAGACCTCTTCATAACAACAATGAAGCAGTGCCTTGAAGAAGGAACCTTTCCCGAAAAATGGAAAACGCAGCATTTGGTCCTACTGCCAAAAGGAAAGAAGCCCCCAGAAGAACCATCATCCTATCGCCCAATATGCCTTTTAGACACCATGGGAAAGATCCTCGAGAAGATAATCTATAATAGATTACTCGCAGTAGTAGAAGAGAAATGAGCCCTCTCAGATCACCAATTTGGCTTCAGAACAGCACGATCTACTGTTAATGCCATAAGAGCGGTAGTCGATATCGCCAAAGGTGCCATCGAAGGAGAAAGATGGCTCTACGGCACAAAGGAGTATTGTGCAGTAGTAACGCTGGACATTAAAAACTGCGAACTGGTCGTTTATTAGAAGGTCACTTGCCAGGATGGATACGCCATATTACCTGCTACGGATAGTGACGAACTATTTCAACAACAGAAAGCTGAGGTACAATACCGATGAAGGGGTAAAATACTACAACGTAACTGCGGGAGTTCCACAGGGATCGGTTTTAGGGCCACTATTGTGGAACATCATGTATGACGGAGTACTACGATCAGCGTTACCTGGGGGAGTAACGATAATTGGATTCGCCGACGACATTGCAGTCGTGACAGTAGCTAAACAGATCCGTGCAGTAGAATCAGCTACAAATGAAGCAATTGCCCGGATAAAAGATTGGCTAGTATCCGCCGGACTAGAACTAGCTGACCATAAAACAGAAGCTGTTCTTATAACCAGCCGGAAAACCGTCGAATTTGCCAACATTCAGGTTGGTAACCAAACCATCAGGTCGAAAGAGGCAGTTAAATACCTTGGAGTAATGCTGGACAACAGACTACGGTTTAAAACGCGTGTTGATTTTGTTACCAAAAAAGCATCGAAAATCCAGGGAGCTCTCTCGCGTATCATGCCTAACATCGGTGGACCTGGATACGCTAGAAGGATTCTACTCTCTAGAGTTATCACCTCAGTTCTGTTATATGCCGCCCCAGTCTGGGCGGAGGCACTGAGGACGAAGGAGACCAAAAGGAAACTATCGTCATCATACAGACTCTGTGCGCTACGGGCAATCAGCGGCTTTCGAACCATCTCTGACGAAGCTGCATTTGTCATAGCTGGAATGGTCCCCATCGATATTCTCGCAGATGAAATGCTGAGGATATATAACAGAAGAGCATTGAGTCATCACGACGCCACTAGTATCAAGGTGATAAAAATTGAAGAAAGGGCAGCGTCAGCAGCTATGTGGCAAGCTCGTTGGGCTAATACAACAAAAGGCAGATGGACATACAAACTTATACCGACAATCCAAGGTTGGATAAGTCGAAAGCATGGAGACTGCAACTACCATCTAATGCAGTTCCTGTCTGGCCACGGTGGCTACCGCAAATATCTACACCGATTTGGACACGACAACTCACCATCCTGCCCGGAATGCCCAGGTGAAGATGAGGATACGGAGCACGCAGTGTTTTACTGCACACGTTTCACGGCATGGAGAATTACTCTGCCAAGTCCGTCATTACTCCTCGACCACATGTTACGGTTGGAAGAAAATTGGATGGCAATATGTTCTTTCGTAACAACTCTACAAAAAGAGTTGCGGAGAATAGAAAAGCTAAGAAGAGCAGCAGAAGCATCAGAAGCAGCAATACAAGAAGCATAGCATGAATTGCTAACCAGCCCCGCGAAGAAATACCTAACTGCAGTCCCGCGGGGAGAGTGGTTGAAGTGTGTAAGGTGTGTGTTTAGTACGTAGGCGTATTTCTGGCATCGAGTACTCAGGTTTGCGAATCGTGCATGCTAGTAGCACTCGGGCTACTAGTATCTATGAAGATTACACATCCCTGGCGCAATCCCAAAAAAAAAAAAAAAAAAAACACCTTTGATGGGATCGCTACCCGAAGATCGCCTAACTTCATTTGTGAGGCCCTTTTCCTATACGGGGTTGGACTATTTCGGTCCGCTTACGGTAGCAATTGGTCGCCGTACGGGGAAACGGTGGGTGCCTCTATTTAACTGTCTCGCTATTCAGGCTATCCATCTGGAAGTTGCCTTCGATTTATCGACGGACGCTTGCATCCTAGCCGTCCGCAACTTCATTAATCGTCGAGGAGTGCCAGCAAAGGTTCGCAGTGACAACGGCAAGTATTTTGTGGGAGTCGACAATGAGGCGAAACGATTCTCTGAGGTGTTCGATTGTGGGCGCATTCAGAACGAGCTGTCAACTAAGGGCGTCGAATGGGTGTTCAAATGCCGTGACAACCCATCCGAAGAAGGTGTCTGGGAGCGCCTGTTACAGTGTGTAAAGAAGATCATGCGATATATACTGAAAGAGATCTCGCCCCGTGAGCACACGCTACACTGTCTCTTGATTGAAGCTGAAAATGTCGTGAACTCACTCCGAATCACTTTCTGCTCGATACAGCCAATACCGCGCAGACACCTAGTGCGTCCGATACATTTGTAAAGCTGTGCACTCTACACAAGCAGTGGCGAATCGCGCGACGTGTGCAAAATGCGGTAAGTTTTATGTTAAGTATTCTTTGTAACTAACTAATGTACACAACTTTATATCATAGAAATAAAATCTTCCTTGAAATCGTGCTGTTTATTTAGAGGGGATTCATTTCAAATTCGCCCGCAGCCGTAGTGGCAAGAAGCCACAACCGTAAACTACAAAATTCTTAAAACACACTCAACACTACACCAATATATATAATTAATAAATTTATTAATAAGTTCGTTTAAAATTAATTAATCTAATCCTATAAAAGGTCATTGAATACAATTTGAAAACCGATAAAATCAATTACACATTCGTGGCCATCCCTAAGTCGATAATTCGACACACTCATGTCTAACCCTACACCGAAACCATGAATGGAAATAATAACAAACACTAAAAGAACTTTGAATTTGAACCTAAAGAAAGATTGCTGGTGCAATCACTGCACATTAAATTATAATAAAATAAAAAAACGACAATAAAAACAATTACACCACTTTTGGCAACAACACTCACTTACGGCATTTACAAGCAATTCAATTAATGAATTACCCGTCAAACGTAAGCGCGAATTACGGCTCCTATAGTAAGAAGGCGACCCACGGTAGAGTTTATAGAGGGTACCTGCAACAAAACAGGGACAGAAAGTGTTGTCACATCTTTAGTCAATTCCCTGTTGATCGTGTTGTCGTTTAATTATGTATGCGTTGTCTCTTTTACTAATCCAGAGCAATCTGAAATAAAATTCATTATCATTTATAACGTCAAGCAAGTTGGTCTTTTCTTTTTTACATTCTTCATAAAGGCGAAAGTAATTGCATTCATCCCCACACAGCAAAGATCGTGCATGTTTCACACCCGAATCAAACAGAGAGATTATCCAGATCAAAAAAATACAGGAAAGTTACAATCTACTTGGATTAGATCATATGATACCCTATCTCTCACCTTCTAAACAATGCCTAATAAAGTGGACGTAGCGTTCTGAAATTGTCAATTCAAATTGAATGATATGCGTACCTTTTTAGTCATAGTTCAAGTTTAATGCTCTCTACCAAATCAAATTAAATGAAATCATTTATTCTTTATAGTCTCACACAGTAAGATAAACAAATCTTTTAAAATAGTGCAAGCTTCAGTACTTATTACAATACTATAATATGTGATATATTAATGCTACATTTGTAAGTGACAAAAAAATAAAAAAGATAAAAAGATAGTGCAGCGTTTGTAAAGGAAACATAAAAAATTATTAATTTAAAATTTAAAATTAAGTTAATTAAAATAAATATACAAACAATAATAATAATAATTAAAACTTAATTAAATAATTAGCAAATAAAAAGAAGTTTAGATATTATTATAGTTTTAGCAATAACCGAGTTCAAAAAAACGGGGACTAAAAATGTAAAATACTACTACTGTATCTTTACGGCAATACAAAACGCTTTCTTTAAAAGTTATAAACTCTTTATTCGATTTCGGTAATGGACTGTGATGAAATATCAGTTGTTTACAATACATATACAATCTCTTTAAGTACGTGACATTTAATATATAATTGATTGTAGTTGTTGCGGGTGTTGATTTATGCCGGAATTACATGCACCCATGACTTCAGTGACAACATCTTATATAGTATATATAAGAACAAAAAAAGTTAAACCCATCATCTCACAATCTCTTTAAGTACGTGACATTTAATATATAATTGATTGTAGTTGTTGGGGGTGTTGACTTATGCCGGAATTACATGCACCCATGACTTCAGTGACAACATTAGGGATATGTTTCCAACACATAGTATATATAAGAACAAAAAATGTTAAACCCATCATCATAATCACAGGGCCTACAAGTATTGCTTAATTCTCACCTTAAACCGGGTTGTACAACTTATCAATCTAACAGTTCGGGGAAGGGAGTTCCATAGCCAATTGGCACTCAGATACTAGGAATGAATAGCGTATTGGAACAAGGTCACAACTTCTGCTAGAAAGCGGAATACGTATCTTGTTATAAAAATAAGTCGGTTGACGTATTTGCATAACATTGTGAAGCATCGTTATCGTTCTAAATATAAAAACGTTCTCCAGAGTGAGGTCATGTATCGATTTAGAGAAGGAGAAAACGTGATCATAACTCCGCCGTGCATAAATATACCGTGCGATACTATTGTGGGCTACATTAAGTCTCCGTCTGTGCTCGTAGTCGCAGTTGCAGACAATTTCGCATCCATAAAACAAAATAGGATTAAGTAGAGTTTTGGCAAGCACTATCCATGTTCTAACAGGTGTTATTCGTTGAGTGACCCATAGCATACGAAGACCTCCATAAACTTTGCCTACGGTCAATCTGATGTGGCCAGAGGTAAGTGTTTGATTGAATGTGGAAAATACGACGTATCAATAATATTTCTGGAGATGACCAAGCTTTTTGACTTGGTTGGATTTAGGCTGAGACCATTTGCACGTGACCAGTTTAGAATTATATTTCGATGTTTTTTTACTTTGTATACTAAATTTTCAACAAGACCCAATGGACACTGTTAATCAACACCATTAGCATAAATATGAATGGAGGCGCTTAATATAAGTGACGGGAGCTCATTTATGTACAATGAAAAAAGAAACGGGCCTATATAGACCCCTGAGGAACACCTCGGTCTGAGGAACACATCGACTTTCTGTTAAGAATAAAGTCATTCATGCCTGGGAGGATTGACTTAACTTTACGTCGACCAGTTAAAACTCCTAAAGAAGCTATTAAACCCGCCGCAGTTGGCTTTCTTGTATTGCGATACTTTTCTTTTATGAGTCTTTTCTTTTAACTATTTTTTTATTAATTTAATTCATTTATACTTACATGCTAGACAAAAACGCTTAAAACTAACTTAACTAACTTAACTATCTTCTTCTAACTTACTGGCCTTATGAGGGCGCTCTAAGCTAGACTTAATCCTTATCTATGTCTTTCGACTTAATCTATAACTTATTACTATTTTACTTAAATAACAATTGTGACTAAGACAAATTTTTTATTTTAAAAAAACTTAGTAACGGTACTGTTTATTTCATCTTATATATAAAACTTAAATGCTACCTTAAAATATGTCTTAACCTAACTTAACTACATGCATAATCAAATCTGCACTTTTTTTACAATTTTTTTTGCATATCCAAGTGCTGTGTTTTATTTTTATTTTATTATTTTTTTTTCGTATAAATATACTTAAACTACCTAACCTAGACACCTAAAAACAATGTAAGTCGGCTAAGGCAATAAATATGGCGGCCAACTTTGCCGCACTGCATCTACCCCGGATCAAAAGGGATCGACGAGGGAGCTCTCTCTGGTAACCACCAGAATTACTGGTGCTGCTTCTTCACATTTTTAATGTCGCGTCCCGATACCGATCTACTGAAACGGAGACGCCCCTCAGTGCTCTGTGCGACGTATCGGCTGTAGTTGAGCTGCCTGTCCAGAAGATTAACGGCACCGCTGATTTATCCTTGATCAAACCTGCCTGATCGAAATAGAGGAATGCTTCTGGAGGGACAAAGCCGTTAAGGCGCACCCTCTCATGGTACCTATGGTTGGAGTAATAAGCCCTGAAGATCAGGTTATTCATCGAGGTCATAGCTCTTGCAATGTGCCTTCGAATCAGCTTGATGACGAAATTGTCCAGTCTCATCGGATTCGCCCTGTTGTATAACGATCTCATTAGAATAGAATTTTATGTACTGAGACTCTGGTGTTCTGTACAAGTGAAGGCAAGCCCGAACACAGGCCCTCTCAAACACCCGAACCTTTCCATCCTACTTGCCCCTATGTTGAACCACACGGGACATTTATATGAGAGCATGGGCCGAATGAGGGCACTGTAGCAGATTACCTTTAATCTTGCATAGAGTTGCTTGCTATAAAAAAGTCTCTTTGTAAGGGCGAATGCAGCTCGGGCTCTGGCCAGAGCAGCATCCACATGTTTGTTAAAATATAGATATTGGTCTAGCCAAAGTCCAAGGTATCTGACCACGTTGTGACATGTAAGTGAACTCCCGTACTGTCCAATTATAGAAAACTTTCGCCAATTCTTTCTGGTATCGCCAGAGGCTATAGACAACGGCGTTCTGAATAGAATGGTTTCCGACTCCTGAACGTTGATCTTCAACTTCCAGTCGTCGCAATATCGCTGAATCTTATCGAAGAGAGTGTTGCAATGACGTCGATCTTGGGTCCTGAGCTGTACGCAATCAAATCGTCTGCGTACGCTATTGAGTGCTGAAAAGATTCTATCAGATCAGCCGTGTAAATATTGAAAAGGATCTTTGATTTAACCGAACCTTGTTGCAGACCATTTTTACTTACGAACGTCCCAGCAGAAGTCACATTGACATTTTTCACAACGAACTTTCTACTGGTGAGCATATTAAGCAACATGTACAGCAGTGGTTTGCTTATGCCCAACTTGCTCAACTTGTAAAAGAGCCCTTCCAACCATACGGTATCGAAGGCCTTCTCCAAGTCAATCAGGCTGGCACCCGTGCATTGGCTCTTGCTTTTGTTCCATTGAATATACCAATTTAGACGCGGCATGTATTGTATCATGCCCCGCCATGAAACCGAATTGGTTATCCTTAACTATATTGCTGTTCTCAGTCCACTTAAGCAGGGCTCTATTCATCACTTTTTCGAATGCGTTGCTGATGTTCGGAAGGAGACTTATCGACCGGAGATTTGCCGGATTGGGGGTGTCCTTACCCCTTTTGGGGATGGGTTGTACCACTGCGGTTTTCCAATGCTCTGGATAATGTGCATTATTCAGTGCATTATTGAACAGGGTGGCGTAAATACCGCTTCTAGAGGAAGATGTCGAAGCTTCTTTCTTTCTTAATAGTGCGAAGATCGTTTGGAGTTCTACCTTCGATATGTACGGGGGATGAACCCTTTCATTCGCGATGGCATTGTTTGCCAAGTTTTAGTCATTGAACCCGGTAAAACCAGTATTCTCTGATCGCCAGTGCTTTATATCATTTCGAAGGTAGAAGTTGTTCATAAGGACTCTATTCTCCAGGTCGTGGTTCGGGCGAATGCTAGCATTTACCTTGTACACATCCTCGAAAATAGTTCCAATGGCCTCCACCTTCTCCTGCGGATCTTCGATAACAAAAAAGTCGTAATAATCGACAGCGTCCCTTGGATCTATTCCTGCTGTTGTAAGCGTACATTTTTCGTTGTTTTTGGGATTTTCAGACACGGAAGTTCGTTGACATCCGTTCCTCCGAAATATTTTATTGATCTGGGGAACTTACTCGGGTTATCAGAATCTTGTTGCCCCAGCCGACCGCCTATAATTTGCTCAAATTAGTATTTGGGGGTTCTTTATCAACGATTTCAGCATACTAACCTCCGAGTTTTGTCTGTTAGTAAACTGTCTATAAAAGTTTTTAGTCTTGTAAGCAGTCTACTTTTTGTACGTGCAGTGCGTCGATTGTTGCATTGCGGAACACGTTTTCAGTTGGTCGATACCGAGGTATCGTGCTGTCCATCATTCGCTTAATTGTCCCGTCCATTGGTTTAAGGTACCTGTCAATGTCCTCGTTTGACAGATTCCTATTAGACAGTGGGTAGAACGAGTTGGAGGAGAGTGCTCTTGTCAAGTCTCGGAAGAAGCGAGTCCAACGAGTCCTACTGTAGTTATAGGTGTACGTGTGAGCAAACTTTTCCAATTCTCAATTTCGTTGGGAATCGTTATTTCGACACTAAGTCCGCAATGGTCACTGTCATACACAAACGTGCGCAGACAGTTTATCGTTTGTCGGTCCACGTTGGTCAGTTGTAACCGTTCGTCAAACAGTAGTAGATCCAAATAGGAGCCGCTTCCGGGAAACGACGGACTATCTGTAGCCTTCAAATCGAGCAGAAACTCAATATTATGTTGACCCCACCAATTGGATAATGAGTTAGCTCTAGGATTTGGTGTATTATTTCCCCAATCTCTATGCATAGCCTTTAGATCCCCGGCCGTGAGGAAATAATTCTCCCCCGACTCCAGGCTTAGGCATCGAAACAATATCTCCAGCTCTGACATAAATAAAGTAGTTTGAGCAGCTTCAGCAGTGTAACGAGCGACCACGTACATCTTCTTTCCATTACGGAGAGGGTTGTACACAATACACGCTTCTAGCCCCTGGAATCTTCGCACTTCACCACTGTACACGGCCTTATACATACCTAAGTTCTTTAAGAATGAAGATCGCTACACCTCCTCCTTGAGTGGAGTTGGGTCGGTTCCTTCTTTCTATATTATAGTTTTTAAGTCGTAACTTGCGTTTCTGGGTTAGCTTAGTTTCGCTAACCAGATACACGTCAGGGCTTTGTTCGTCGTCTAACTTGTAGAGCGATTCTTTTCGTTCGATCCTAATCAATGAATTTACATTCACCGCTAGAATCTTCAGGGAATTTTCAGTCTCGCGGTCGTACCCATTACGATTGAAGATCGTTAGGCTAGGCAGAAGCGCGTAGATCCTGTCCACACGGGTTGCCTGTTCTTGTAACTGGCGCTGTAGCTGCCCCATCTGCCTCTGGATAGAAAGCACGATGGTCAGCAAGTCGCCTTGTGCTGCAGGTGCCTTAGGCACTGGGGCCTGGCACAGCTACCTTCGGTTGTTGCTGTACCGTGGTTCCCCCACCAGACGCCATTTGGGCGCAGGTGATTTGGAGAGTAACGGTTGCTTTTTGAACTATACCTGGTGGGACTTTCACTACGCTTTTCTGCTTACGAGCCAGATTTGCTGTTTTAATGCATTGAAACTCATGACAACCCCGACAGTTTGCGGTGTGTCCCGAGTTCTTGCATAGCACACACGTGAGCTGGCCCTTATTTGTCACTGCCTCCTTACCTAGAGGATATTCCTCCGTCTTGTAATTCTCTCAACACTTCACGCATCAAGGCTGCATATCGCAGTTTGATGCGGCGTGCCCGAACCTTTAGCAGCGAACGCATTGAATAATGCTTTCGCTGCGTTTTAATGTATTCTATTAGACAATCTGGTAGTCCAGGTCTCTGATGCTCTTTAGACCATTCAGTTTGCTATCGGGCGACAGCTGAACCAGGAAGAACGGTAGTTTCCACTTCTCCCTTTTGGCCCTTGCTGTGGTGAAAGGCTTAACCCCTACAAAATTGAGACCGTCGCACTTAATTTTTGGAGCGTCTTAAGGAGCTCCTCCGGCTCGGTAGACGTTTCCTTCTCTTTTAAGAGCATCGTTTGCAACTTTTCCCCCTTCGGGTTGAAAGAGAAGAACTCCGTCGTCGAGTCCCTTAACAGATTCTTAATTTTATTGTACTGCTCCACCGTATTGCACTAGATGGAGTGCCTACTGTGTATCATAGTACCGTTTGATTGTAAAGTTATTGCCTATGGCCGACTTACAGAGTTCTATGGTGTCCTTGAGCTCCATCTTGTATGTATTGATGGGTGGAACTCGCGGCTGCTTTATTTTTTGTTGTTGTTGCTGGTTAGGCAGCTTTTGTTTTTGCTGTGGCTGTTGTTGTTGCTGTTGCTCTTGGGATCTATGGAGCACAGCCTGCCTCTCCCTCCCCCGCCTTGCTATTTGCTTGGCTTTTATGGCCAATACTTTCTGATGGAGCCGCCTTATACTCGTATTAAGGCATTCCAGCTCGTCGTCTTCGTCCTCTGACTCGGACGTGATTGGTCATCGTCATCTGATGACCTTTGCCTCTTCCTTTCTGCTGCTGTTGCTGTACCAGGCGCTCCTTCCATTACTCCACCCAGCAACTTTTCAGATGAAGCTGTTATGGAGGGGCATTTTCTCCTCTTCACAGTAGCTTCTTTACCCACCGCTGCTGGGTGGCTTAACTTAGCAGCCTCAAGGGCTGATTTTTGTTTGCCTGCTACTTTTGTAGTCAATGTCAATGTCTCCCATCACGTGTTGTTACATTTAATGTTTATCTTTTATTCTTTTAAATTAAAGGAAAAAAAAAGTTTGATATTCGCGGGAATTGAACCCCCGACCACAGCTCGACGGTCCACTGGCACTACATTCATTTTAAAATTTTTTTTTCGTTTTTAATACATTTTTATTGTTAATTTCATTTTAACTTAATATCTAGACAAAAAACAGCTCGACGGTCCACTGGCACTACATTCATTTTCATATTTTTTTTCATTTTTAATACATTTTTATTGTTAATTTCATTTTTACTTAATATCTAGACAAATAACGCTTAAAACTAGCTTAACAATCTTAATTATTCTTATTCTAACTTACTGGCCCTATGTGGGCGCTCAAAGCTAAACTTAATTCTTAAAACTATGTCTTTCGACGTAACTAACTTTAGATTTTTTATTTATTCATTTTGGTCTTTTCCAGGATTTGCCTCAGTGTGAAAATTTGGTCTATAGTCGATCTACCGGGCCGGAAGCATACTGGTACGTGCCGATTAGTGTGTTGCAAAATAGTTTGAGACGTTCACACAGTACGTTGGATAGGATCTTGTATGCGACATTAAGCAGGGATATGCCTCGATAATTCTTGCAAGACATAGGATCGCCTTTTTGGAAGATGGGGCAATGCAGCTGATAGTCCAGTTATCGGGAATGTTTTCTTCCACCCATACTTGGTTGATGATTTGGTGCATGCGCCCTACCAAAACATCACCATAGTATTTGAAAAGTCGGATGTTGCAACGATCATGAGACTCTTCGATCTCCTTGAGCTGGGAGACTGCGCAGGCCCTCTTCTTTCTACGCAGTATTTTCTTCTCCTCCCTCCTCCTGGCTCGATACTCTTCCCTCGCTGCCCTTGTTTTGCGCTGCAGCGTCTTCATATGTGCATCTTCTGTCGCCTTTTCCGGCATACGCATTCATCATCATACCACGGGCTATTTCTATGGGGTGGCTGGTACCCTAAAGTGGTTTCGGCTACTTCTTTGATGATGTCGCGATACTGAGACCACTGGATGTTGGCGTCTGTGGTAGGTGGATGCACTGCGGAGAGTTTCTCACTCAGGCGCTCTCTGTAGACTCTGGCTACTCCAGGTGTGCTAAGGCGTCCAACGTCGAATTTCTTCTTCTGATAGTCGAGCTCTGAACTTAGCCCCAACAAGAAAATGATCAGAGTCGACGTTTGCCCCTCGGAATATGTGCACGTTGAGGATGTTGGATGCGTGCCTCGCATCGATTAGCACATGGTCGATTTGGTTGGCGTTCGACCGTCTGGAGAGCGCCAGGTTGCTGTGTGGATCCTTAGCCTTGGAAACCTAGTGCTTCTTATCGCCGTATTACGAGCTGCCGCAAAGTCAGTTAGTCGGTACCCGTTGTCTGTGGTCGATTCGTGGATTCTGTGTTTACCAACTAACCCGCCCAAGATGTTTTCCTTTCCGATTTTGGCATTGAAGTCCCCGAGCACAATTTTGACATCATACTCCGGACAGGCTCCGTAGGCTCCATCCAGGAGGTCATAAAACTCCTCATTGATAGGGTCTTCAGCCTCGTCGGTAGGGGCGTGTGCACATATTAGGCTTATGTTTTGGAAAGTAGCTTTGATGCGGATCGCAGCTAGGCGGTCACTAATCGGCTTAAAGTCAATAACTTTTGTCCTAAGCCGGTTTCTCACGATGAATCCTAATACATGTAATCTTTTATGACAGCTGTAATAAATATCTAAATTTTTTCCTTTTCATCATATCTGATCCTATCCATCGTATCTCCTGGATCGCGATAATATCTGTCTTGTACCGCGTGAGGACAGACTCAAGTTTTTGAGTAGCACCTGGGGTGTAGAGCGTCCGCACGTTCCAGGTACATACTCTTAGATCGTTGTCCGCTGACGTTCCGGGTCTGGTTGCCATTTGAGGGAAATCCTTATCCGAGGCTGCTCGTGTCTCTGTCATTACTAGTGTTTTTTATACATGGTCGAGAAGTTACCCCGACGGCATAACCTACAACCTAAAGGGCCAGGCCCTTAACCCTAGGACAGCAGGCCGGTTATTCCGGTGCCAGTAACCCACTTTGGGATGTGAGCGCTGCCGTTGGCCCATTTAGGGTTCATCCGCCACCAACTCTTCTCCAACACCCTGGCTCGGTATTGGAAGTCCCAAAAAGACCAATGAATTTCAAGTCAAGACTCACCACCTATTCATCGACTTCAAGGCCGCTTATGATAGCATACATCGTCAAGAGCTTTATGTGGCGATGGCCGAATTCGGGATCCCGGCAAAACTGATCCAACTTTGTAGCGTGACGCTGGAAAACACGCGCTGCAACGTGCAATTTGGAAGTAGTTCCTCCGAACTATTCCAAACATGCACCGGATTTCGGCAAGGAGACGCACTATCATGTGACTTCTTTAATCTCGTGTTAGAGAAGATTGTGCGCAGGGCAGGTGTCAACACGGAAGGCACTATCTTCAACAGATCCGTCCAGCTACTGGGGTATGCAGACGATATCGACATCGTCGGTCGCTCCCAGCGTGCCGTGATAGAGGCTTTTACGGCGATTGAAGAACAGGCAAAATTTGTTGGCCTTGTAGTAAATGAGGATAAGACTAAGTCCATGCTATCAACAAACAAACAAGCATCTGTCCACCACATAGGACAGAACGTCACTATTGATAGCAACAATTTCGAGGTAGTTAAGGAGTTTATCTACCTCGGAGTAAACATGAACTCCACAAATGACATCCTAGTGGAGATCCGGCGAAGAATTACCCTAGGAAACCGCTGCTACTTCGGTTTGGCAAAATAATTGGGTTAAAAATTCCTAACTCGAAGGACAAAATGTATGCTCTACAGAACAATTATCCTGCCAGTCTGCTTTATTGCGCCGAGTGCTGGACGATAAGCAGGATGGGAGAGCTGATACTGGGCTCCTTCGAAAGAAAAATTCTTCGGAGGAGAAGATATAACCGCGAACTCTATGAGCTGTACCAAGATGTGGATGTAGTCCAAAGGCCAAAATACGTTGACTACATTGGCTCGGCCACATCGAGCGAATGGACAATAATGCTCCAGCTAAGAGGATATTCGAATCCCAGCCGCCAGGTTCCAGACGACAAGGAAGACCGAACCTCCGTTTCAAAGACCAAGCCATCGCGGATGCCAGAGGGCTTGGTCTGGATAACTGGAAGCAACGTGCCCGAGATCGCAGAGGATGGAAGGCTACAGTGTCTCAGGCAGAGACTCTCCACGGGTCAGGAGCCCGTTAAGTAAGTAAGTAGTAGTATTTATTTATTTTATTATTCTATTAATTATTTATACTAAGAAAAATTTGTAAACAATTGAAAAAACTTAGTAAATGAACTTGTTTTTGATGGGTCTTATATATAAAACTTAGAAATCTACCTTAAAATAAATCTTAAACTACCTTATTCTAAATTAGCCTATCTTATTCTAAATTACCTAATTTTATACGTAAATTTCTTTTTGTTTTTCTTTTAATTTTTTTTTGTTGTGTTTTTTGTGTTTTTTTTTATTATTTTCATCCAAGTGCTGTGGATATCAAATTTGTTTTTTTCAACCTACAACCTACCTAAACTACCTAAACCTAAATTATGTAAGTCGGCCATTGGCAAAGTACAGCCAACCCTGAACTTCAAACAGGCTAACCTGGATTATGGGGAAAAGACAAGGGAGTTTCCCCTCTTTCAGCTAGAGAATAGAAATACTCGTACTGCCGTTGTACGTCCTCAACATCACGACCCGATACCGCCCTACTAAACTGGAGGCGCTCCACACTGCTATGTGCAACGTCTCTGTCGTAGTTGTGTCACTTATCCACACTTGTCCGAGCAACGTAGAAGATTAGCGGCACCGCCAATCTGTCCTGGATCAGACCTTCATCATCAAAATAGAGGAATGCCTCTGGGGGAACAAAGCCGTTAAGGTGCACTCTCTCGCGATACTCGTAATTGGGGTAATAAGCCCCGGAGACCATGTGCCTTCGAATCAGCTTGATAACGAAATTATCCACTCTTATTAGGTTAGCCCTGTTGTATAGGACCTCATTGGGATAGAATTTTATGTACTGGGACTCTGGTGTTCTATTCAAATGAAGGCAAACCCGAAGGCAAGTCCTCTCAAACACCCGAATCTTTTACAACAAGCTTGCTCCCACGTTGAACCACACGGGGCATCCATATACGAGCATGGGCCGATTGAGGGCCGTGCAGTAGATTATCTTTACCCTTGCATCGAGCTGCTTGCTATAAAAAAGTCTCTTTGTGAGGGCAAAAGCACCTTTGGCTCCAGCCAGAGAACCAGGTATCTGACTACACTTCGACATGCAAGTGGCTGTCCATGTGGTCCCACGATTGAGAACTTTCTCCAATTCTTCCTAGTATCCCTAGAGGCCCCAGACAACAGCGTCCTAAAAAAATTCTTTCCGATTTCTGGAAGTTGATCATCAACTTCCAGTCATCGAAATATCGCTGAATCTTATCGAAGTCACGTTGCAAGAGAATTGCAAAGACCTCTATTTTTAACTGCACCTTCTCCAAGTCAATCAGGCTGGCATCCGTGCATAGGTTCTTGCTCTTGTTCCATTGTATATCCGATACCAGTTTAGATGAGGCATGTTTTGTATCATGCCCCGCCTTAAAACCGAATTGGTTATCCGGAATTATATTACTGTCCTCAGTCCACTTAAGCAGGGCTCTATTGATCACTTTTTCAAATACCTTGCTGATGTTCGGAAGGAGACTTATCGACCGGAGTTTTGCCGGATTGGAGGTGTTCTTTCCCCTTTTGGGGATGGGTTGTATCACTGCTGTTTTCCAATGCGCTGAATAATGTGCATTATTCAGCGCATTGTCAAATAGAGTGGTGTAAATTTCCAACGCTTCTAGAGGGAGATGTCGAAGCACAATGTTCGACACTCCGTCGATTCCCGCAGACTTTTTTCTCCTCAATGAGTCGAAGATCGCTTACAGGTCCACCTTCTATATGTACGGGGGATGTACCCTTTCATCGACGATGCCATTATTTGCCATGTTATCGTCATTGAACTCAGTAAAACCTACTCGAATGTTCTCGGGTCGCCAGTGCTCTATATCATTTCGAAGGTAGAAGTTGTTCGCAAGAACGGGATTTACCGGGCAAATGGTATCATTCACCTCCTACACTTCCTGGAAAGTTGCTCCTATAGCCTCTACCTTCTCCTGCGGATCTTCGATCACAAAGAAGTTGTCAACTTCTACTGCGTTAGCTGGATCTACGCCTGCTGTTACACGTATTCGTCCATTGTTCGTCGTTCGGGGGATCTTAAGAAACCAAGGCCGTTTCGGTTGTTCCTCGGAAATATTTTATATATCTACGGAAACATACTAATATTGTTGGATTTCACAGCCCGAAATTTGTTGTTCCAATGCAGATTTACAGAAAGTCTGTAGTTTTCTTTGATTAATTTCCGGAGGTTTTCAATCAACGACTTCAGCGTCCTAACCTCCAAGTTTTGTCTGTCTGTAAACTGTCTGTACACTTTTTTTGGTCTCGACAGCAGTCTACTTTTGTGCTGGTGTAGTGCGTCAATTTTGCATTGCGGGACATGTCTGCGTTGTCAGTATGTTGATACCGTGGTATAGTACCGTCCATAGTTCTTTTAATTGTCTCGTCCATTTGTTTTAGGTACCAGTCAATCTCCTCGTTTGACAGATTCCTATTGGACGGTGGGTAGAGCGAGTTCAAAGAGAGTGCTCTTGTTAAAGTTCTGGAGAAGCGAGTCTAACGCGTCCTACTATAATTGTAGGAGTACGTTTGGACAAACTCCTCCAAATCCGCAATTTCGTTGGAATCGTTATTACGGCACTGAGTCCGCAATGGTCACTGTCATACACAAATGTGTGCATACAGTATAAAGTTGTTCGGTCCATGTCGGTCAGTTGTAACCGTACGTCGAACAGCACAAGATCCAGATATTAGCCGCTTCTAGAAAACGACGGACTATCTGTAGCTTTCAAATCGAGTTTATAATCGACACTGTGCCGACCCCACCATTTGAATAGTAGGTTCCCTCTAGGATTAGGTGTGTTATTTCCCCAATCTTTATGTTTGGCGTTTAGATCTCCGGCCATGATGAAACAATTCTCCTCCAACTCCAGCCTTAGGCATCGAAAAAGTGTCTCGAGCTCTGAAATAAATAAAGTAGATTGAGTAGCTTCAGGTGCATAGAGTGCGACCAAGTACATCCTCTTTAGACTGCGGAGAGGGATGTACACGATACACGCTTCCAGCTCCTGGAACCTTCGCACTTCACCTCTGTACATTACCTTAAATTGCATTTGTTTGCGTATGAAGATCGCAACACCTCCTCCTTGTGTGGAGTTGGGTCGCTCTCTTCTGACAATATTGTATTTATTGTGCCCCAATCTGTGCATCTGGGATAGCTTTGTTTCGCTAACCATAAGGACATCAGGGGTTTGGTATTCTAGCAACTTAAACAATACAGCTCTTCGCTCGATCCTAATTAGTGAATTCACATTCACCACAAGGACAACATTCAAGGATTGCGTTTCGTTTTTCGTTCGTTTTTAATGCATTTTTATTTTTGGAATTCATTGACTCTTAACAGCTAGACACAAAAAAGGCTTAAAACTAGCTTAACTAACTTAACTATGTTATATACTAACTTAATATCCCTATGTGGGTGCCCTAAGCTAAACCGAATGCTTAAAATATGTCTTTCGACGTAACATAACTTAAAATATTTATTAAGTCTACAAATATTGGGAAACTAAGTGTTCGAGTTACAGTGACGTCATCAAACACGAAGGCTCAACGTGTTTAGAGTACCTTCCCATCATCAACGCCCCCACAACAAATGTCAAAATTTATACGATGAATTCATTTTTTTGTATATACTAACTAGACAATGTGTATATAAGAAAGAAACGTTTTAACATTAAAATATAACTCTATTTTATAACGTGGATAGAATCGGTGGTTTATTTTCTCACGGTTGCTCTAGCGTTTTTTTTGTACTGCTGTTCAAGTGCACGGTTAAGTTCCTGCTCAGCACTTTTCTATAGATTGAAGTGATCAGTTGTTTTGCATGGTGCGTGGACATTGGAACTTGCCAAAGACTTTTTTCTCATTTTTTATGGCACAGTCGCCAACATAGTGGTCCTTCGAAGCCTAGTTTTATTCATACATATATACAATATATATTTGAGTTTAATTACAATTCGATTTAATTATAATCTAAAATAATCTAAATTGCAAAAAAAATTTTCAATTCAATCAAAAATTAAAGTAAACAAAAAAAAAAAAAAAACAACAAAATTGTGTGTGAGTGCTTTGACATCTGGATACTTCATCGGGGGATAATTGATCGCCGAACAATTCTACGTGGGATACCCATCGTTGGACTTCTTGGAATCCTTGCACATCAATCCTGTAGCTGAACCCAAAAATTTTTCTAAGAAAAATCCAGCATTAGTGTGTGAAAATTTCTGGGAGTTGGAGAGTTTAACCCTTGGACCCACAAAGTTGAACCTTGGACCCTGGAAGAATTTAACCTGCAACCAAATTACAAGTAAGTGGAATACTTTCTTACTTTATTATTGTTTATATACCTATAGTATAAATTAAAAATAATGAAGAGCAAGGTTTTGGAAGGGTTGTTAACGCAAATGACTAAAGATTTTGCGAACTTCAAAAAGACGAAAAGTGAGACTCGACGTACTTCAAATTATATAGCCAGTCGTTTATCGTTGTTGGAGCAATCTATGGATAGGGCGAACAAGAGTTATGAGGAATTTTTGTGTTGTGTAGGGGAAGAAACTAAGGAATTAGAGGGTGTGCAAGAGGTTTATGGTAATATAAGGGAGGTATATGTAGAGTATAGGAGTGATTTGCTTGATGCCAGAGATAAGCTTACCCCAGCGCAGGTCATTGAGGTTCAACGGCCGTTGGAGATGACGAGCACTGCATCCAGTGGAGCAGATATCAACCTGCCAAAAATTAAGCTGCCAGTTTTCTCGGGCTCCTATGAGACTTGGCGCACCTTCCACGATTTGTTCATCTCTCTAATCCACAACAATGCTGCCCTGTCGGAAATAAAAAAGATGCATTATCTTAAAACCAGTGTATCCGGGGAAGCAGAAAAGTTGTTAGCTCACCTGAATGTCGACAACGGGAACTACTCAAAGGCATGGTCGATATTGACGGACCGTTATGACCATCAACGGTTCTTGGTGAACACACAGTTAAAGTGCTTATTTAACCAACCGTCAATAGTGCAGGAGCGAGCTGACTCAATTAAGGAGTTATTAGATACCTCAACGGAAGTTGTCCATAGTCTAGACAACTTGAAGGTTCCAGTCAAGCATTGGGATGCGGTGCTCATTTTTGTATTGCTTCAAAAGCTGCCCAACAAAACGCAGCAATTATGGGAGGAACGATTAGGGGCCAAAGATGATTCGAAGGAGCTGCCAAGTTTTACGGAATTTACGCAATTCCTGGAGACACGTTTCCGTACCTTGGAGGCGGTGAATCAGCAGCCAGTCCGGAGTTCATCGAACTTGCAGCGCATTATGTCTCATCGTAACTCGTTTCACTCACAGGTCATCAACGCAAAGTTCTCGTGCAAAATCTGCAATAAGGGCCAGCACGCAATTCGCAAATGCAACCGCTTTTTAAAAATGAGTATTGCAGATCGTAGTCAGAGTGTAGATAGGTTAGGCATCTGTCGCAACTGCTTGGCATACAGCCACACCTTTGAACAATGTCCAAGTAGTCGCCGTTGCTACTATTGTCAGCAACCACATCATTCTCTCCTGCACTCCAATCCAGTAGGCATGAATAGACAGGCACATAATAGCTCACACAACCATGCATCCATTCCACAAGCAGTTCGCACTAACCCATACAATCGCACTCAAACATTTGTGGCTTCGACAATGAATGCTGATGCTCCCAGTTTTCAGGCATCCAATGAGGAGCAAATTATAACTCGTCCGTCCGTAAATACTTTTCACTCAGTACCCAAAGGTAGCTCACCCAACCAGGGCACTCATATCCTGTTAGCAACCGCAGTAGTGAAGGTAAGGACGTCGACAGGAGAATCGTTTTTACTTCGAGCCCTTCTAGATTCGGGGTCGGAGGCCAGTTTCATCACCACATCAGCCTTTCAATTACTTCGTACGCCATCGAAGCCCACATGTGTCGAGGTGTCCGGGCTGGGTTTGGTCAGCAGTGGTACTTGTCAAAGGGTGGTGGACTTATCTTTGGCATCACGTCATTCATCCTTTGAGACCACCACGCAGGTCTTCGTATTCAAGTCACTGTCTGGGCATCTTCCGGCCCAAACATCGGCACCTACAGACTGGAGTTATCTCAACGGTTTGATTTTGGCAGATCCCGAATTTTATAAGCCAGCCAGCGTAGACTTGTTGTTGGGTAGCGATATTCTTGCTGACATTTTGCTTCCAGACATAATCAGGCCTAACGACAAAAATTTACCCATTGCCCAGAAGACGAAACTGGGGTGGATCCTCTTCGGAAGAGTTCCTTCCAAAACACACTCGATCAGGACCTTTCATCAAACCTGTAATATAGAGAGTCAGATCAGAAAATTTTGGGAGTTAGAAGAGGTACCTTTCCAGACCAAGGAGACTCCGGAAAACACCATATGTGAGGAGCATTTTCGTACAAACATAAGACGTGTAGCAGATGGTCGGTTCCAGGTAGCCCTTCCCTTTAAAGGCAACGTGCATCCCGTACTGGGAAGATCTCGAGAAGGTGCACTACAGCGTTTCACACGGTTAGAAGGTCGCCTGCTACAAAATCCGAAATTGTATGAAGACTATTCTAAATGCATAGAGGAGTACCGCACTCTAGGCCACATGCGTGAAGTCGAGGACGACTCCTTCACAGACAACACAGCTCATTATTTTCTACCCCATCATGCAGTTGTCAAAGAGAGTAGCTCGTCCACCAAATTGCGTGTAGTTTTCGATGCTTCCTTCAAGACTACTGATGGCACATCCTTAAACGACCGACTGATGGTACGTCCAGCACTGCAAAACAACATAATTGATATCATCCTTCGGTGGAGGCTATACAAATTCACCTTCACAGCCGACATCGAAAAGATGTATCGACAAATTTGGGTAGATGACCAGGACTCCAACTACCAACTGATTTTCTGGCGAAAACATCCTACAGAGTGTATTAAAATTTATCGGCTGAAAACCGTTACCTTCGGGACTGCGTCCGCACCGTACCTAGCCATCCGAACACTCAACTGGTTGGCAGATGACGCACGTCTGAACTTTCCACGTGCAGCCAAGATGATTCTGGAAGAAATGTATGTCGACGACTTGATATCAGGAGCCAACACCAAACAAGAAGCTGAAAGGAAGATAAGCGATATCAGGAGCACTCTCGAGGCAGCCGGATTCCACTTACGAAAGTGGGCCTCGAATGCGATGGAACTTCTAGAAGGCGTACCTCTCCAAGAACGGGAAACCAAGTTTTCGGTACCTTCCGAGGGTCTGGATGACATCAAGATGTTGGGCATACACTGGCTTCCAACTGCCGACACCATTTCCTACAGCTACACTTCGCCAAATGGTCATATACCGACCAAGAGATCTATTTTATCAACCGTTGCAAGATTGTTTGATCCTATGGGATGGATATCTCCATGCGTAATAAAGGCAAAATGTTTTCTACAATTACTCTGGATTCGGAAGAAGACGTGGGATGAGCCAGTAGATGCAGACATTCTCAAGGAGTGGAATGTCTTTTTTCGGGACCTGGAGGCTATAAACAACATTCGGTTACCACGATGGATGCAAACAACTGGTGAATCTGATCAGGTAGAACTGCACGGATTTTGTGACGCGTCCGAAAAGGCCTTTGGAGCTGCAGTTTACCTCCGCGTCCTCGATAAACAAGGTAAGGTTCACATGAACTTGTTGATAGCCAAGACCAGGGTTGCACCAGTTCAACCAGTGAGCATTCCACGCCTCGAGTTATGTGGAGCAGTAATTTTGGCAAGACTGTTGCACCATGTAGCAAAGACCTTAAAATTCACCGAAACGAAAATATATGCCTGGACCGATTCCACCATAACACTCTGCTGGATCCAGGCACCACCATCTCGATGGGAGACATTTGTCGGAAACCGAGTAGGGGAAATCCAACGATTAACCGACAGCAGTATATGGTATCACATCCCAACTCAACTCAACCCAGCGGATCTAGCTTCCCGAGGAATACTGCCATCAGCACTAAAGCAGGCGAGTTTATGGTGGAACGGTCCTCCGTTTCTGCACACATCCTGGAAGTTCGAAATCCCAAAGCAACCAACAATGCTCGAAACCGACGAAGGAAGGAAACGCATTTACATTCATCGCTTGGAAGTAAGGGAAAACTCAGTCAATCAACTAATCATACGCTTGTCAAATTTCACGTGTTTGCTCAGAACAGTGGCGTACTGTCATCGATTCATCACCAACACACGGTTGGAGCAAACCAGGCGTATCATGGGACCCCTATCTCCAAGCGAACTTGACACGGCGAGCAGAACCCTTGTCCGTTGCAGCCAACAAGAAATGTTTCCTGACGGCATTTCGAAGACGAAGGGCATGGGACAACTCAATCCATTCACTGATGAGCAAGGTATCATACGGGTAGGCGGAAGGCTCGAGAACGCGGAACTTACGTATGGACAACGACATCCAATGATTTTAGCTCCGGGACACCATTTGACGGAACTCATAATCCGAAATGCTCACGAGCGAACGTTGCATGGAGGCATCCAACAGATGATCGGAACCCTACGTAAGAAGTATTGGATCTTCTGCATAAAACGAGCAGTTAAGAAATGTCTACATCAGTGCACCATCTGCTACAGGTACCGTTGCAAAACAACACATCAACTAATGGGTGAGTTACCGGGGCCAAGAGTAACTGTGTCACGCCCGTTCTTTCATACAGGTGTGGATTATGCTGGTCCTATTAATATCAAAACGTGGAAAGGTAGAGGAGCTAAGTGCCACAAAGGGTATTTCGCCATATTTATTTGCTTAGCCACGAAAGCAATCCATTTGGAAGCGGTAACTGATCTCACGACCCAAGCCTTCTTAGCCGCCTTTCGAAGATTCACAGCCCGAAGAGGAGTGGCCGACCAAATGTACAGTGACTGTGGTACGAATTTTGTAGGAGCCGAAGCGGACTTGCGTCGATTATTAAAGTCTGCAGAACACGACTGGGAAGAGATTGCCGATGTCCTAGCCACGCAAGGCACGAAATGGAATTTCATACCCCCGGCTTCTCCCCACTTCGGAGGACTGTGGGAAGCAGGGGTTAAAAGTGTCAAACACCATTTGAAGAGGATCGCCGGGAATGCAACCTTAACATACGAGGAGCTAACAACACTTCTTACACAGATCGAGGCGTGCCTAAACTCGAGGCCCCTTTGTCCATTAACGGAGAATCCCGACGATTTTCAAGCCTTAACACCAGCGCACCTTTTAATAGGGGAAGCAATCTTCACGGTCCCGGAACCCGATCTAACCAGAGGAAAACAAAACATCGTCGAAAGATGGAAGGCCATTCAACTTCACCTGCAATCCTTCTGGAACCACTGGCAACAGGAGTATTTGGCACGGCTACAGCAACGACCGAAATGGCTAAAACCACAACCTCAACTCAAAGTAGGAGACATAGTTCTATTAAAGGACGAGCGATTGCCCCCAGCAAAATGGAACTTAGGCCGCATCGCAGAAACATTCCCAGGAAGCGATAATCTTACCCGGGTAGTCACGCTCAAAACCGCGCATGGGAAATTTCGACGACCAGTCACAAAACTTTGTCCACTCCCTATCAATTCAACCCAAGAGAAAACAC
Source organism: Pocota personata (assembly GCA_963082735.1). NCBI lineage: Eukaryota > Metazoa > Arthropoda > Insecta > Diptera > Syrphidae > Pocota > Pocota personata. Next base: position 80,922,606 of record OY720429.1, read on the forward strand.
TCACAAATTAAATTTGCATTCATAACATATGCACAAGTCCTTAGATGTTGATAACAAACACACATCTTTCTTCCCTACACAACACAAATCGAAAAATAAATAAATTTTAACCCATTGCCTCAATTCCTATGGTGTAGCAAAACAATTATGCACCACTGTTGCTTCCAATAATTGGTTACCCAACACAACACACAACGGAACAGCAAATTCATACACACACGCTAATCAATGACACTCACTCAAGTATCATACTCATGTTTCCAATCATACACCCATTCACACACACACTCCCCTAAATCAGTGACATTCATTCAAGTCTCACGCTTGCGATTCCATTCATACATACAAACACACAAGTCACATAAACAAAACAAATATTAAAATTCAACACATGAAGGAAATGAAATCTACTAAATCTAATGAAACAACAATAATCAAATAATAATACTCACCTGGATTAATACCTATAATAAGAACAAGTTTTAATACCAAATTTAATTCAAACACATCACACGCTTAAAATCCCGCACAACACCAACCTTCCAACAGACGGTCGACTACTTCAGTGGTAAACAAGCCACCGTCAGCAAGAGAGTACACAACGGGAACGTGCGTAGCACATCTGCTGCGTTCTTTGTTTTGGTTTCTGTTGTGGTCGTTCGCTCTATGTTTTGTTGTTGCACCCAATGCATGTTTCTGAAAGAAATATTAATCTGTTCTCTCTTTACATGTACATATGAGACCTCTTTCACGTACAGGGTTGCCAGCTTCAACTAAAATTGCCAAACCATCTACAAATTGATACTAAGATGCAACGTATACCGAAAGTGAAGACGACAACTTGCGAACTTCGTTCACCGGGGGGGAGAATGTTCGAGTTACAGTGACGTCATCAAACACGAAGGCTCAACGTGTTTAGAGTACCTTCCCATCATCAACGCCCCCACAACAAATGTCAAAATTTATACGATGAATTCATTTTTTTGTATATACTAACTAGACAATGTGTATATAAGAAAGAAACGTTTTAACATTAAAATATAACTCTATTTTATAACGTGGATAGAATCGGTGGTTTATTTTCTCACGGTTGCTCTAGCGTTTTTTTTGTACTGCTGTTCAAGTGCACGGTTAAGTTCCTGCTCAGCACTTTTCTATAGATTGAAGTGATCAGTTGTTTTGCATGGTGCGTGGACATTGGAACTTGCCAAAGACTTTTTTCTCATTTTTTATGGCACAGTCGCCAACACTAAGAAAAAATGTTTAAGCAAAAACTTAGTAAATGAACTGTATTTTTTTATTTATATATAAAACTTACAAAATACCTAAAAGCTACTTATTCTAAGGTACGTGATTAAACACGAACAAAATTTTGTTGATACACATATATGTGTACATATAAATAGATATATACATATAGTATACATACATATTGTTACACTTCTGGGGGGGTTATCGATGGCGACCCCGGGCTGTAGCTGGAAGAGGGAGGAAAAAGCAAGATTGAATCACAAAAACCAAGAAAACCCACAGGCGAAGAAAAGAGAAAAACACTTCTTAGTTTAATTTAATGATGGCAGCGGTTGACGACAGCGGTTTATTGATGTGAGTCTTTTTTTTTTTTTTCTTTTCTTGTAGTTTCTAGTAGTAGTACTAGTAGTGGTGGTGGTTCGACTTGGTCGTTCCCCACTTTTGTAACACTGCCCCCGTCTTAAAAACTCAAAGTTCCGTCTGAGTTTCACCTTGGGTTGCGTAATTGCTAGACGATCGATGTGAACCACTCTCGTTTTTCGGCTTCCTATGGTCTGGATGCTGTAGACTAGATTCGATACCCGTTCGACGATTTTTACTGGGCCCTCCCAGTCGCTTTGCAACTTCGGGCATAAACCCTTCCGCCTCTTTGGGTTGTAGAACCATGCCTGTTGATCGAAATGAAAATTAGTAGAATTCGATTTCAGATCATACCTGGCCTTTTTTGCATCTGCTGCCGTTTGAGGATGTATCCGTGCAACATCGTGGACTTTTTGTGGCCGTTGGCGGAGCTCTATCACATAGGTCGGTGCGTTCTGCGATGTACCTAGTTGTCCCTCTTCCTCAGCCCTTATGCAGTGTTTGCAGCTCCCAATAGGTCTCTGGGATAGCGCGTCTGCATTGCCGTGTCTGAGTCCCGGTCGATGCTGGATCTTTGCCCTTGGCTTGAGCAAGCTGTCGTTTCCCGTTACGATCCTCGGTGGCGGCAGATCCAGTGGAGTCTCGGACTTTGATGGGAGCGTTTGTGGTAGAACGGTGACTAGGAGACCCGTTTGAGCGCTAGCCGGCACCTGTAAGGGCAGTTTCTTACCTTGGATCTCTAGCAGTGCCTCGCTGAGATTTACGCAGCATCGGTGCTCCATTAAAATGTCGATCCCAAGGATGTTTGGTACCCTACGGTTCACCACCGCAAAGAGTGGGAGTACTCCTTCCCGTCGATAACAAGGCTGACGTCCGCATTGCCCAGAGTCCAAATTGTGCCTCCCGAAATGCCCTCGATCTGTACAGGTATACCGGCTATACGCGTCTTTTCTGGCAAAAACTGCTCTCCCAGAATCGACACATTGGCTCCCGTATCGATGACTACTTTGCACAATTCACCTCCAATGTAAGCATACACTGATAAGCTGGTCCCGCTTAGTGCACCTACGAACTTGGATGCTGCCTGGGTCTGGGCCGAAAGGTTGCTGGAAGAGAGATTGAAATTGTTTTTATTGTCTGGTGGAGCGACACTACGCTTTACCACTGGTCTCTGCTCCTTGGGACCAGTGGTCTTTAGTTTTCCGACTGGCCCAGAGTCCCACGAGCCATCGGATTCTCCGACTGCCACTCTTGATCCTGCCTTGAGTTCGACTGGTCAGACGCCATCCACACTGCCCGATGGTTCCTTCGCTCAAACCGCGACGTCATGTCCTGCGCAATTTGGAGGGCCTCCTGCAAGTTTCGAGGACGCCCAACGGTGACGAAGTTTTGTACCTGTTCGTCACGAATTCCCTCGATGAACTGGCTCAGCAAGATCTCCTCTAACACCTTCTCTCCGCAATCTGGAAAGGCGGCAACCGACAGTCGTTGCAGCTGGATGGCGAACTCCGCCAATTTCTCCCGTGGCTTCTGGATTCGGTTCCGGAGCATAGTGTAGCTAGTATGGTGATCCAGACCGAACCGCTGCTGCAAGAGACTAGTGAGTGCCCCATATGATAAAGGCTTCCCTCTAGGAAGCGCACTTAGCACGGGCAATGCTTCTCCCCGAAGCTGCAAGGCCAGCCCGTTCGCCTTCTCCTCAACCGTCCAACCGTAGAAAGCAGCGATGATTTCGAACTGCCGTTCATAGTCAGCCCAAGACGCTTGTCCATCGTACGGCTGCAATACCCCGAAATTCACTGCCCGATTTGGTTACTTTCCTAACGACTCCCTGGTGGTCGGCTGACAAAGAGCGCCTTCGTTTCCTGTGTTTTTGCGAGGTGTATGATATACCTCGCTTTCGTGAGTAGCTGGTTGCATGCTACAACCACCTTGCTCGTCGTCTGCTCCCAGCTGATGCGATAACATCGTCCGCTTAGCGGTGTCTTCGGATACCGGATGAGGCGACGAGTGCTGCTCGGCTGTGGGCGTAAAATTTCTGTCGCTGAAGGTCTTCTCTAACGCCTCCATTCGGTCCTCCGTCTTCTTTTGCCTACCGACTAGCTCTGCTTTAAAGTCCTCCAATTTCGTCTCCCAGAATGTGCGCTCGTGAAGACTTCGCTCTTGTAGCATCGTCGTCAGCGCCGCAAATTGTTGGCGAACCTCCTCAGCATCCATGCTTCCGTGGAAAAGAACTATCCTTAGCTCTGTTCAGATAAACCCCACATCTGACACCAGTGTTACACTTCTGGGGGGGTTATCGATGGCGACCCCGGGCTGTAGCTGGAAGAGGGAGGAAAAAGCAAGATTGAATCACAAAAACCAAGAAAACCCACAGGCGAAGAAAAGAGAAAAACACTTCTTAGTTTAATTTCAGCAGATTTATTTCTGGTTCCCGAGAGGTTTTATTTTGTTGTTGTTAATTTTAGAAATGTTGTTGTTGTTCGAATTTGTTGTCTGTGCTGCGTCTTTTCTCCGGCTGTCTTTGTTTCTCCGCGTTGCTCTGTTAGTCCGGTACTTCCGCGTTACTTCGGTCTTTCTCCGATTTCTTCGATTACGATCGATTTCTTCGATTAAAACCCCGACGGACTTCCGAATATGACACGATGACTATCACCAGCAAAAAGCCAATCTCTCTTGCCGAACGCGCTCCTTTTAAACGCTTCCAACTCTCCACCAAAATTTCCCTCGTTGAATCTATCCATCCTCTCTTGTCATCTCACTCGCGCCTGGAAAGATTCCAAAAAAATTATGAAAATTTCCAATTACCTTCCAGCCTTTCGGATTTTTCCTCCGCCATTTTGGAAAATTTTCTATCCCAATTTTCCACTTGTCCACCTTTTCCTTGCCATCGTCACCCATTTTTCCTGATTGCCCGTAATTTTCCCTCTCCAACGAGGGGTCTATCGTCTCGGAGAACCTGGAGTTACTCTTGTAATTGCATTTTTCCTCTTTTTGCCACTTTTCGTCGCTTTCTTGCGATTAAAACGCGCTCCTGTATTTTCCCAACCATTCCCAATTATTTCCCTTTTATCCTACAGCACACCAATGTAACCCAACCCGCAGAATATCTGAATGGGAGCGCCGCATCAAAAAGTGTACTGAACGTGCCCCGGATGACATTGCTGACAGACGTCAGAATTCCCATTCTTTTTTTTTTTGGCAATTTATTTTCTTATTTCCCACCGCGCCGTGTATTTTCCGTGTTTTCTTGTGTTTTTCGGGCGTTTTCTTTTCGCACAAGTGATTTATTTTGATTCGGGAGTGTGTGCATTCGTCCGACCATCGATACAGGAAAACGTTCCGACACCAAGTTCCAGGAGAGTGCGGTTCCTCTTGGCAGCAGTTCCGCGCGGTGTACTGCATCGACTTGGAGTGTGCGTTCTTCGGGTCGACAAATCCGGGTGTTTTTCCGACTGGGAGGAGTGCGAAGTCCACCCGCACTCCAATGAAGATCATTGTCCACACGCCACAGCTTGCTGTCGGCTATATTTGGATACCCTCTGCAACAGGTGAGTGGTTAAGATCTTTGTTTACCTTTTTTTTCTTTTGCCATTATTGCCTTTCTCGGTTGTGTTTTTCGCGAGTGTATTCGATCCTTTTGTTCCAGTAAACGAAACTGGATTCCTCGGTGGCCTATGCCATGGGGAAAGCCGACATCGTTGTTGTGAATCGAGGGGTCCGCGGTTGTGCCAGCGCAGGTGCAGCCGTGTACAATTGCGCAAGTTGAAATCGGGGTTGTTTACTTTTGTGCGGTGAAACTTTTCCCAGGTAGATATTGCGGGTGGGTTTCTTTTCAGGCGTCTGCGCTTCGATGGTGTAATGGATACTAGAAGAGAACAGGTGAGTAGTGAGGTACTTGTGAAATTACCTTTTTAATTAATTTTTCTTTCAATAGGTGACGGCTGATGGACATGACGGAGGCGCTGGAGGTAACCCGCTGGTTCGGCGCCGAGGGTTGATGATGATGCTTGCTAGGGCAAGCAAGATGACTCTGGAGAGGTGGTGTGTTGGTGGAGTATTGGAAGGTGCCTAAAGTTGGAGGTGAGATTCATTACCTGTGTGTTAATTTTATTTTAATCTCGTGTCTCTTTAGGAAGTGAAGTGTAGGCGAGAGGAGAATATCGCTGCGAATGGCTGCAGACAACCGGACGGGTTGTATTGGACAACTGTGGGCGGCGAAGGCAGCGGTTGATGGCAGCGGATGATGGCAGCGGTTGACGACAGCGGTTTATTGATGTGAGTCTTTTTTTTTTTTTTCTTTTCTTGTAGTTTCTAGTAGTAGTACTAGTAGTGGTGGTGGTTCGACTTGGTCGTTCCCCACTTTTGTAACAATATATACTTATGTATAAGGTTTTTATTTTTTATTTTTTTTTTATTTTTTTTTTCTTAAGGCTACTTAAACCGACCTTAAAACTATTTAAGCCGGCCAGGCTATAAAAAGGTATACCGACTTTGCCCCTTGTGAGGCTACCCCGAATCCGGCGATGATGAAATAATTCTCCTTCGACTCCAGCCTTAGGCATCGAAAAAGTGTCTCGAGCTCTGAAATAAATAAAGTAGATTGAGGTGCTTCAGGTGCATAGAGTGCGACCAAGCACATCCTCTTTCAACTACGGAGAGGGATGCGCACGATACACGCTTCCAGCTCCTGGAACCTTCGCACTTCACCGCTGTACATAACTTTAGATTGCAGTTGTTTACGTATGACGATCGCAACACCTCCTCCTAGTGAATTCACATTCACCGCAAGGTTCTTCAAGGGTTGCTCCTCCATGTTTGTGCCCATTGCGGCTGGAGGTGCGTTAGGCCCGGCATAAGTGCGTAGATCTGGTCCACCCGCTTCGCCTGCTCCTGTACCTGAAGCTGAAGCTGCTCCATCTGTCCTTTGATAGAGAGCAAGATGACCAGCATGTCAATTTGAGCCTCCGGTGCTTTAGGCGCTGGGGCCTAAGAAGCAACATTCGGTCTTTTCTGTTCCGCATTTCCTCGACCTGCCGCCATTTGGGCGTAGGTCACATGGGGAGTAACAGCTTGTGTTTGAACCGGAGCAGGTGAACGTTTCACTACTACCTTCTCCTGACGAACCAGATTTACTTCTTAATATACTGGAACTTAGGACAACCCCGATAGTTTGCGGTGTGTCCCGAGTTCCTGCATAAAGCGCACTAGATCTGGCTATTATCTGCCACTCCATCCTTACCCAGAGTGCATTCCTCTGCTTTGTGGTTCTTCCCATACTTGACACATCGAGGCTGCATTTCGCAGTTCGATGCGTCGTGTCCGAACCTTTGGCAGCGAACACGTTGTAAAATGTTTTCGCTCCTGCTTAATTTTTCCCATACGACAAGCTTTTAGTCTAGGACTTTAATACTCCTTAGACAATCCAGTTTGCTATTGGGTGAAAGCTGAACTAGGAAGAACGGCAGTTTCCCCTTCTCCCTTGTGGCCTTAGCTGTGGTGAATGGCTTGTACCCTACGAATTCGAGCTCGTTGCACTCTTTCTCCTTAAGCAGCGCAAGGAGCGTCTCCGGATCAGTAGACGGACCTATCCCCCTCAGCAGCATAGTTTGCAGCTTTTCCACCTTCGGGGTGAAGGAGAAGAACTCCGTCGTTGTGTCCCTAAATAATTCTTTGATTTTTTTTATATTCTTCTACTATATTACAGTGAATATCATGTCTATTTACATTTAATCTTTTAATAATAAAATTATTGCCTATGGCCGACTTACATAGTTCAATTGTGTCCTTCAACTCCACCTTGTAGGTATTAATTGGCGGTACCCTAGTCTTCGTAGTCGTCTTCTGTTGCGGTTGTTGCTGCGGTTGCTCTTGCTGTTATTTCTGCTGCTGCTGTTGTTGCTGTTGTCTTATCTCCAACGTAGTGGCCTTCCCCACCGTCGGAGATGTACGCTAACTCGACAGAGTCATCGCACCTCTGTCGCTTTTTTTCTGCTGCTACTGTTGTTGTTGTGCTCGGTGCCCCTTCCCTCGCTCCACCTGGCAGCTGTACAGCTGAACCTGACGTGGAGGGACGCTTAATAGTGAAAATTAGTGATATGATGTTGTCAATGTTCTGTGTTTATAGATTTTTTGAGCCTTCTGACTCAAATAATGTGTTGCTTGAGGAATTAGAAAATTTGTTATCGAAGGATTCATAAAAAGGCATAATTTTACTGGATGATATGAATATAGACAACTTAAGTGATTCTGCACTGGTAGACAAATAGTTATTTTTATTAACTTCGTACGGCATAGATTCATGTATAAGTAGACCTACTCGCATTTCTTCAGGCATGTGCATTGACCACATCATGGTGCGTTTTTCCAACTCTGAAAAAATCTAACTTTTTAGCTCCGTTTTTGATTTACAAATAACTGATCATTGTATGACGTGCTTAAGTTTTAAATCAAGTTCGGTTACGAGTTCTAGTACTGGTACTTCTTGCTCATCTGGTTTTATCATTGATCATAGGGTGCTTAATAATAGTCTACGTTATGAATGTTGGGTAAATATACTATGTGAAAATGATCATTCTTTAGCTTACAATAAGTTCATTGTTACCTGAAATAAGGGGGTGGCCGTGGTGTAGTGGTAACCTCATCGCTAGTCACGCTACAGGTTCACGGTTCGAATCCTGAAGTCAATAATCATCTATTTATTTCGCATGAAATAAATAAAAAGTCGATCAATTGCGAAAGCTTATGTCAATCTCTACTGCGAAGGCATAACACTGGCAGTAGGGCAGTCATATGGCTAAAATGCAACTTGATCGTGATGATGACATCAGGAGATCGGAAAAAAATACTGTGAATCATGAGCAACGACAAAAGCAAAAACAAACAAGCTCCCCAGTTATATGGACAGCTACCCTTGGAGTTCACTGAAACTTAATACCAGCTGAGTTTCAAACCAACTACACCAATCTGTCTTTCTCTCTGTCCCTTCCCCTATCCTAAAAAAAAAGCCCGTGTCCTGAAATTAGTATAAGGGTATTCATAACCCCTTTCACACATGCAAATTATAAAAAAAAAAAAATAAATAAAAAATAAAAAAAATAAGCATGTCTCACGTTGTTCGAAAAAATAAAGAACAGTGGGAATAAATTGAAAAGATTAAAGTCTTGGATCAATACTGACTTAGTTATCAAAATAAAAGAAAAGAATAACTTATACAAAAAAAAAATTAAATATCCTAATAATGTCAATATTTTAAGTGCTAATAAACAACTATGTAAAGATATTTCCAAAGATGTTACTCTGTGTAAAAACAATTTTTATTATAACAGGTTTCGTGAGGTTAGTGGTGATTCTAGAAAAGAATGGCAACTTGTTAAAGAAATTCAGAATAAATCGTCGGTCAGCCCACTAGTTCCTAGTATTAAATGCAACGATGTCACCATTAATGACCCCAAAGATTTGGCTGAAAAATTTAACGAGTATTTCGCTTCGATTGGCACTAAGATAGTATCGGATAGCTGTTCTGAATTCTCTAATTGCAATCAAATCATTCGCTCATAGTTTCTTTGCCGAACCGATAACGTCCTTTGAACTGTTTAGAATTATTAACTCACTAAAAAACTCGAACTCTTCAACAAATAACTGTTTTTCAAACAATTTCCTTAAAAAAATAGCTCTAAACATTTGCGATATTCTTTGTAATATTTTTAACAAAAGTATCTCCTGTGGAATTTTTTCAGACGATCTTAAGCAAGCCGAAGTTATTCGTTATATAAGAAAGGTGAAAAATCTGCTATCAATAATTATAGGCTTATTTATTTACTTCCAGTGTTTACGAAGATTTTTGAGAAAGCTATAAAGAATAGAATGATCAAATTCTTAGATAAAAATAATTTCTTTAGTAAGTATCAATTTGGTTTTCGATCAGGTTTTTCAACTGAAGGAGCCCTGGTAAATTTCTGCATAAATATTTATGATAGTTTTAACTGCAGTAATCTGACTGCGGCTGTTTTCATTGATATTGTAGCATAATAATAACTACGCTCCCTAAAAGTATGATGCAACAAATTCCGAAGTGTCTTTTCATTCTGGCAAAATTTTGGTCCGAACTGTCCTTTCATTCGAGGTTCGTGTCTGCGATGAAGTCTCCACAACTCATGTCAACGAAAGAGACGGACAATATCACGGATAAGAGGGAATTATAACTGGAAGAATTATTACATCAGAATTTCTCTTGTTCCAGTGGTCGAAGAATTTGCTAGAAGTTTCTGGCTATGAGAAACTTCTGCTATATAAGGACAGATGGCTTTCGAGAGGGGGCAGTAGTTTTTAAACTGTGGCGAAGAGATTAGAAAAGTGATAATGAAGACCAAAGGAATTCTATAGAACTTAAGCTGGACGAACAAAAGAATTCTCTAGAACTTAAACTGGACGAACAAAAGAAAGCAATGGACGAACAAAAGAATTCTCTAGAACTTAAGCTGGATGAACAAAAGAAAGCAATGGACGAACAAAAGAATTCTCTAGAACTTAAGCTGGATGAACAAAAGAAAGCAATGGACGAACAAAAGAATTCTCTATATGCTCTGGAAAGTAAACTTGATGAGCAAAACAAGAACTTGGAATCCAAATTCGAAGCGATCGAAGAGAAAATCGAGAAGGTCGAGACGCAACTCGAAAAAGTCGAAACTAGATTTGATGAAAGCTTTAAGAAACATGAAACTCAGTTCGGGAAGATAGAGACCCAGTTTGAAAAAGTGGATACGCAGTTCGAGAGAGTAGGAAAGCAAGTCGAAAATCTTGCTAAGGAACTCAGCAACGTGAAGAGACAGAAAGCACGGGAATATTCCACTGACGGTCTGAGAAGAAAGGAGATGCAGCCTCCTATCTTCGATGGTCAAACATCATGGCCAATTTATAAGAGGCAATTCGAAGCGGCCGCAATGACCAATAGCTGGGATGATGAAGAGAAGTCTATTGCACTCACGCTTGCACTGGGGGGTCCAGCTGCGGAGCTCTTGCAGACCATCCCGGAAGATAAACAGCAGAACTACGACTCTCTGGTTCAGGCTATCGAGATGCGGTTTGGGGATGAACACATGCAGCAGGTGTACAGGGTTCAGCTGCGTAGTCGAGTCCAGAAAAGGGGGGAAACACTCCAACAGTTGCAAGCGGATATAGAGCGACTAGCCCATCTTCCATATCCTAAAGCCGGTGAGGAGCTTATCAACGAAATGGCGGTGGAAGCTTTTATTCAGGCCATAGAGGACAGACAACTGCAAATGGCCGTAAGGATGGCTGAAAAGCGAACACTCCCCGAGGCATTGGCATTCGCTTTGTCAATGAAGGCTGCGGACCAAGCATACCAGGGAATACACCGTGTCAGGGAAATGTCCGTTGTGGAATGCTCATGCCAGAGAACAGCAGTCATGGATGAAGACAGAGCTCGCGGAAGTCAAATCCGTTGCTGGAATTGCGACCAAACCGGACACCTACAACGGCAGTGCAGAAGTGCACCTAGACGAGGAAATTGTCCACATTGCGGAAGTAGGAGAAGCAGAGAGGAAGCATCTGGCGGTCAGACTTCCCAAAACAAGCAGTCGGGAAATGCGTAAGGACAAACTTCGCGGGGCAGAAGTTGGTTACTGGAATCGAGGCCTCCAGGACCACCATTCAAGTTTCGCAAACCAAACGGGGTAACAAGAGCCTGACAGTGGAGGCACTAATCAACAAGAAGAAGTGCGTAGCCACCATCGACACAGGTGCCACTGCCTCCATTGTAAGAAGAGATATCGTCAAAAGCTCCTGGCTGCACAACACCAACAGCTACTGCCTGAAGACTGCAACAGGGGAAATGACGGAGGTGTTTGGAGAAGTTCGTCTTACGATTACTCTGGCGGGACTGACGTTCTCCCATGCGTTTCGACATCGGGATGCAAGTACTGAGGTATCGAAATGTGGAGATTCCGATGGTGTACTGAAACGAGAATGCCGTAACTCTCAGGAAGATGAAGTTTTGCCGCCGTCTTCAGAGACTATCATTTGGGCGAAGCTGGAAGGTGATCTTGGGAGCCACCGATTCTACATAGTAAAACCAGACCCAGAGAAGCATTCTCAAAACTACGTCGTGGAAAAGACGTTAGTCGAACCAAAGAACACCATGGTTCCAGTGAGAGTTTTGAACGCGAGGCCACACACTGTCAAACTAAGGCGAGGGGAGGTGACTGGAAAATGCACGCCGATTACCGCCGTCGCAACAATATCTGAACGTGATGCTCCAAAACCTCTTCCATCACCTTGGACAGCGGAAACGAGAAAGACGATTCTCCAGTCCAGTGAGCTGAATCAGGAGCAGCGAACTATGGCAGAGAATCTTATCAATGAGTACGCTGATGTATTTGCCTCACAGGACGGAGAATACGGCCGAACACACCTGGTACAACATCGAATAGACACTGGTGATACTAGACCAATTCGTCAGCCTGCTAGGCGCCTTCCATTGGCAAAGCAGACAGAAGTTGCCGAGATGGTGTCGGCAATGGAGAAAGAAGGTCTGATTGAAAGTTCCAAAAGTCCGTGGGCATCACCGGTTGTACTGGTTAAGAAGAAAGATGGCAGCACGCTTTTCTGCGTGGACTATCGGCAGCTCAATTACGTCACCAAGAAAGACAGCTACCCTCTGCCACGGATTGACGACACGCTAGACACACTATCAGGAGCCCGATGGTTTTCCACTCTCGACTTGAAGAGTGGCTACTGGCAGGTACAGATCCATCCAGAAGACCGGGAGAAAACCGCCTTCACCGCAGGAATTGGTCTATGGCAATTCACGGTAATGCCATTCGGGCTGTGCAATGCTCCGGCGACTTTCGAGCGATTGATGGAATGTGCCCTGCAAGGGTTAACATGGAAAACCTGTGTTTGGTATACTTGGATGATGTCATCGTCGTAGGAAAAACGTTTGCGCAACACCGAGACAATCTAAGGGATGTGTTTCAAAGGCTTCGAAGTGCCCACCTGAAGCTCAACCCCAAGAAGTGCGCCCTGTTTAGAGCGGAAGTCAAGTACCTGGGACACATAATTTCAGCGAAAGGAGTGAGAACCGATCCGGAGAAGGTCGAAGCGGTGAAAAACTGGCCAGTCCCCAAAGACAAACACCAACTAAGGAGCTTCCTGGGCCTAGCCACCTACTACAGACGGTTCGTGAAGGATTTTGCCGGGATCGCAAAGAGCCTGCACCAGTTGACGGAAAAGGGGAAACAATTCAAATGGTCAATTGAGTGCGAGAAGAGCTTCAAGGCGCTTAAACAACGCCTATGCGATGCCCCGATACTAGCTTACCCCACTCCCGGGGAAACGTTCATTGTGGATATAGATGCTAGTAATGTCGGGGTAGGAGCCGTACTCTCCCAGGCGCATGAGGGCCAAGAGAAGGTGGTTGCGTACTTCAGCAAGGTGCTCTCTAAGCCAGAAAGGAACTACTGCGTGACAAGGCGGGAACTTCTAGCTTTGATCTTGGCTACGAAGCATTTTCACAAATACCTCTATTGGAGGAAGTTCGTTCTTCGCACAGACCATGCAGCCTTAAAATGGCTATTACAGTTCAAGAGTCCTGAGGGTCAGGTCGCAAGATGGATCGAAAGGCTGCAAATCTACGACTACGAAATACAGCATCGTAAAGGAAAACTCCACTCTAATGCGGATGCACTGTCCCGGAGACCATGCAGAACGGATTGTAAACATTGTGCGCGTCAGGAAGAGGGAGCTGGTTTCCATCCAAAGAATGAGAGCCGAACCTATCGCCGGCTGGAGCGTAGATGAGATCCGGAACGCTCAGAAGGAAGACCCGGATATCGAGCCGATTCTGGCCTGGAAGGAGAACATGGAGAAACCGGATCATCAGGACATCTCTCACAGAAGCCCGACCTTAAAGGCATATTTTGCGCAGTGGGACTCCCTCCATGTCCAAGAAGGTGTTCTGAGAAGAAAATGGGAATCCTCCGACGGAAAGTCGTTTGTAATGCAACTTGTCGTACCGCGGACGAGGGTCAAGGAGGTGTTACAGGAAATGCATGGCAGGGCGTCCGGAGGCCACTTGGGAGTGAATAAGACGCTAGAAAAGGTACGAGAACGTTTTTATTGGTTAAAAGCGAAGGAAGATATCGAAGACTGGTGCAGAAAATGCGACGTGTGTGCAGCTAGCAAGGGTCCAAGAATCAAAACTCGAGGTAAGATGCACCAATAAAACGTGGGAGCACCTTTCGAACGAATCGCCATTGACATCGCAGGGCCCTTTCCGGAAACCGATAATATTAATCGGTATATACTCGTAGTGATGGACTACTTCAGTAAGTGGCCGGAAGCGTTTCCGATCCCTAACCAGGAAGCCAGAACCGTGGCGGAGTAGATCGTCTACAATTGGGTTAGCAGATTCGGTGTGCCCTTGGAATTGCATTCTGACCAAGGGCGGAACTTCGAGTCAAGAATCTTCCAAGAGATGTGTCAACTACTCGGAATCAAAGAGACAAGGACAACCCCGCTTCATCCACAGTCGGACGGTATGGTGGAGCGTTTCAATAGGACTTTGGACGAACATCTCTCGAAGGTCGTAGGTGACTACCAACGGGATTGGGACCGGCAGATTCCCTTGTTTTTGATGGCCTATAGAAGTGCCGTGCATAGCACTACTCGACATACGCCGTTCGAAATCTTATTTGGTGGAATAGCTCGTTTACCCAGTGAGGTGAAATTTGGATCTCCTACCAATGAGCCCAGAAATGAAGAAGAATACGTGGCGGACCTTAGGGAAAGGCTTAGGGACATACACCAAAGGACCAGAAGCCAGATTAAGATGACGAGCGACCGCATGAAGATCAGGTATGATGCCAAGGCAACAACGTCAGGATTCCAGGAAGGAGATCTGGTGTGGCTGTATAATCCCCATCGCCAAAAGAGGAAATCACTTAAATTGCAGCGGAACTGGGAAGGTGCCTACAGAAAAGTAACCCGCATCAACGATGTTGTCTACCGCATCCAGCGAGGACCAAGGGCCAAAATGAAAGTGGTTCATGTGGACCGACTGAGTCGATACAATGGCCGAAATGAGGATGCACTTGTTCGGGACGAACACGTCTAAGAGGGGGGCAGTGTAGCATAATAATAACTACGCTCCCTAAAGTTATGATGCAACAAATTCCGAAGTGTCTTTTCATTCTGGCAGAATTTTGGTCCGAACTGTCCTTTCATTCGAGGTTCGTGTCTGAGATGAAGTCTCCACAGCTCATGTCAACGAAAGAGACGGGTAATATCAGGGATAAAAGGGAATTATAACTGCAAGAATTATTACATCAGAATTTCTCTTGTTCCAGTGGTCGAAGAATTTGCTAGAAGTTTCTGGCTATGAGAAACTTCTGCTATATAAGGACAGATGGCTTTCGAGAGGGGGCAGTAGTTTTCAAACTGTGGCGAAGAGATTAGAAAAGTGATAATGGGCGAAGTTGTAATTTTGTGATAAATTGAAAGTTGAGATCTAACAAGAAGAAGTAATTAGTTTGGATTTGTGAATTAAGTAATTGAAAGGAGATAAAGTGATTTGAGAGGACAGAGACCTTGTAAGAAAATAATTGCGAGAAATAGTATAGTGTGAACCTGAATTGTTCTATAGACTAGAAAATAAAGAAATAATTTCACAGAATATTGTTTTATCTACTCGAGCCGTAGCTTGCATATTACATTGGTGTCAGAAGCGGGATAAAACTTATTCTGTGAATAACTATTTCCGTGGTGTGAAATTGCACAAGCAAAAAAAAAAAAAAAACGATTTCCGTGTTGAGTTAATTAGTTGCGGAAAATGGGTCGCAAATTGTGATAACTAACTATAATTCAACTAAAGGCAGAACTCAGTAAGCGGAACCTCGACACAACTGGGGGAAAAGATGCCCTGCTGATTCGTCTGGAAGAAGCAGTAACGCAGGAAGGTGAAAATTCGCATGACGTAGAGTTTGACGTGGAAGAGGAACCAGCAAGTACAGCAGCCAACACGGGTATAACGAGTCTGCTCCTGCAACTTAAGTTAGTCATGGACGAACAAAAGAAAGCAATAGAAGACCAAAGGAATTCTATAGAACTTAAGCTGGACGAACAAAAGAATTCTCTAGAATTTAAGCTGGATGAACAAAAGAAAGCAATGGACGAACAAAAGAAAGCAATGAACGAACAAAAGAATTCTCTAGATGCTCTGGAAAGTAAACTTGATGAGCAAAACAAGAACTTGGAATCCAAATTCGAAGTGATCGAAGAGAAATTCGAGAAGGTCGAGACGCAACTTGAAAAAGTCGAAACTAGATTGGATGAAACTTTTGAGAAACATGAAACTCAGTTCGGGAAGTTAGAGACTCAGTTTGGAAAAGTGGATACGCAATTCGAGATAGTAGGAAAGCAAGTCGAAAATCTTGTTAAGGAGCTCAGCAACGTGAAGAGACAGAAAGCACGGGAATATTCCACTGACGGTCTGAGAAGAAAGGAGATGCAGCCTTCTATCTTCGATGGTCAAACATCACGGCCAATTTATAAAAGGCAATTCGAAGCGGCCGCAATGACCAATAGCTGGGAAGATGAAGAGAAGTCCATTGCACTCACACTTGCACTGAGGGGTCCAGCTGCGGAGCTCTTGCAGACCATTCCGGAAGATAAACAGCAGAACTACGACTCTCTGGTTCAGGCGATCGAGATGCGGTTTGGGGATGAACACATGCAGCAGGTGTACAGGGTTCAGCTGCGTAGTCGAGTCCAGAAAAGGGGGGAAAAGCTCCAACAGTTGCAAGCGGATATAGAGCGACTAGCCCATCTTTCATACCCTAAAGCCGGTGAGGAGCTTATCAACGAAATGGCGGTGGAAGCTTTTATTCAGGCCATAGAGGACAGACAACTGCAAATGGCTGTAAGGATGGCTGAAAAGCGAACAGTCCCCGAGGCATTGGCATTCGCTTTGTCAATGAAGGCTGCGGACCAAGCATACCAGGGAATACACCGTGTCAGGGAAATGTCCGTCGTGGAATGCTCATGCCAGAGAACAGCCGTCATGGATGAAGACAAAGCTCGCGGAAGTCAAATCCGTTGCTGGAATTGCAACCAAACCGGACACCTACAACGGCAGTGCAGAAATGCACCTAGACGAGGAAATTGTCCACATTGCGGAAGTAGGAGAAGCAGAGAGGAAGCATCTGGCTGTCAGTCAGACTTACCAAAACCAGCAGTCGGGAAATGCGTAAGGACCAATTTCGCGGGTCAGAAGTTGGTTACTGGAATCGAGGCCCCCAGGACCACCATTCAAGTTTCGCAAACCAAACGGGGTAACAAGAGCCTGACAGTGGAGGCACTAATCAACAAGAAGAAGTGCGTGGCCACCATCGACACAGGCGCCACTGCCTCCATTGTAAGAAGAGATATCGTCAGAAGCGCCTGGCTGCACAACACCAACAGCTACTGCCTGAAGACTGCAACAGGGGAAATGGCGAAAGTGTTTGGAGAAGTTCGTCTTACGATTACTCTGGCGGGACTGACGTTCTCCCATGCGTTTCTGGTGGCAGACATATGCGACGAGTGCATCATCGGAATAGACTTCATGAAAGCAAATGAAGTAATCCTGGACATCGAGATGCAAGTACTGAGGTATCGAAATGTGGAGATTCCGATGGTGTACGGAAACGAGAATGCCGTAACTTTCAGGACAGTCATCAGCAAAGACGAAGTTTTGCCGCCGTCTTCAGAGACAATCATTTGGACGAAGCTGGAAGGTGATCTTGGGAGCCACCGATTCTACATAGTAGAACCAGACCCAGAGAAGAATTCTCAAGACTACATCGTGGGAAAGACGTTAGTCGAACCAAAGAACACCATGGTTCCAGTGAGAGTTTTGAACGCAAGACCACACACTGTCAAACTAAGGCGAGGGGAGGTGACTGGAAAATGCACGCCGATTACTGCCGTCGCAACAATATCTGAACGAGATGCTCCAAAACCTCTCCCATCACCTTGGACAGCGGAAACGAGAGAGACGATTCTCCAGTCCAGTGAGCTGAATCAGGAGCAACGAACTATGGCAAAGAATCTTATCAATGAGTACGCTGATGTATTTGCCTCACAGGACGGAGAATACGGCCGAACACACCTGGTACAACATCGAATAGACACTGGTAATACTAGACCAATTCGTCAGCCTGCTAGGCGCCTTCCATTGGCAAAGCAGACAGAAGTTGCAGAGATGGTGTCGGCAATGGAGAAAGAAGGTCTGATTGAAAGTTCCAAAAATCCGTGGGCATCACCGGTTGTACTGGTTAAGAAGAAAGATGGCAGCACGCGGTTCTGCGTGGACTATCGGCAGCTCAATTCACCAAGAAAGACAGCTATCCTCTGCCACGGATTGACGACACGCTAGACACACTATCAGGAGCCCGATGGTTTTCCACTCTCGACTTGAAGAGTGGCTACTGGCAGGTACAGACCCATCCAGAAGACCGGGAGAAAACTTCCTTCACCGCAGGAAATGGGCTATGGCAATTCACGGTAATGCCATTCGGGCTGTGCAATGCTCCGGCGACTTTCGAGCGATTGATGGAATGTGTCCTGCAAGGGTTAACTTGGAAAACCTGTTTGGTATACTTGGATGATGTCATCGTCGTAGGAAAAACGTTTGCGCAATACCGAGACAATCTAAAGGATGTGTTTCAAAGGCTTCGAAGTGCCCACCTGAAGCTCAACCCCAAGAAGTGCGCCCTGTTTAGGGCGGAAGTCTAGTACCTAGGACACATAATTTCAGCGAAAGGAGTGAGAACCGATCCGGAGAAGGTCGAGGCGGTGAAAAACTGGCCAGTCCCCAAAGAGAAACACCAACTAAGGAGCTTCCTGGGCCTAGCCACCTACTACAGACGGTTCGCGAAGGATTTTGCCGGGATCGCAAAGAGCCTGCACCAGTTGACGGAAAAGGGGAAACAAATCAAATGGTCAGTTGAGTGCGAGAAGAGCTTCAAGGCACTTAAATAACGGCTATGCGATGCCCCGATACTAGCTTACCCCACTCCCGGGGAAACGTTCATTGTGGATGCAGATGCTAGTAATGTCGGGGTAGGAGCCGTACTCTCCCAGGTGCATGATGGCCAAGAGAAGGTGGTTGCGTACTTCAGCAAGGTGCTCTCTAAGCCAGAAAGGAACTACTGCGTGACAAGGCGGAAACTTCTAGCTTTGATCTTGGCTACGAAGCATTTTCATAAATACCTCTATGGGAGGAAGTTCGTTCTTCGCACAGACCATGCAGCCTTAAAATGGCTATTACAGTTCAAGAGTCCTGAGGGTCAGGTCGCAAGATGGATCGAAAGGCTGCAAATCTACGACTACGAAATACAGCATCGTAAAGGAAAACTCCACTCTAATGCGGATGCACTGTCTCGGAGACCATGCAGAACGGATTGTAAACATTGTGCGCATCAGGAAGAACGGGAGCTGGTTTCCATCCAAAGAATGAGAGCCGAACCTATCGCCCGCTGGAGCGTAGATGAGATCCGGAACGCTCAGAATGAAGACCCGGATATCGAGCCGATTCTGGCCTGGAAGGAGAACATGGAGAAACCGGATCATCAGGACATCTCTCACAGAAGCCCGACCTTAAAGGCATATTTTGGGCAGTGGGACTCCCTCCATGTCCAAGAAGGTGTTCTGAGAAGAAAATGGGAATCCTCCGACGGAAAGTCGTTTGTAATGCAGCTTGTCGTACCGCGGACGAGGGTCAAGGAGGTGTTACAATGCATGGCGGGGCGTCCGGAGGCCACTTGGGAGTGAATAAGACGCTAGAAAAGGTACGAGAACGTTTTTATTGGTTAAAAGCGAAGGAAGATATCGAAGACTGGTGCAGAAAATGCGACGTGTGTGCAGCTAGCAAGGGTCCGAGAATCAAAACTCGAGGTAAGATGCACCAATACAACGTGGGAGCACCTTTCGAACGAATCGCCATTGACATCGCAGGGCCCTTTCTGGAAACCGACAATGGTAATCGGTATATACTCGTAGTAATGGACTACTTCAGTAAGTGGCCGGAAGCGTTTCCGATCCCTAACCAGGAAGCCAGAACCGTGGCGGAGCAGATCGTCTACAATTGGGTTAGCAGATTCGGTGTGCCCTTGGAATTGCATTCTGACCAAGGGCGAAACTTCGAGTCAAGAATCTTCCAAGAGATGTGTCAGCTACTCGGAATCAAAAAGACAAGGACAACCCCGCTTCATCCACAGTCGGACGGTATGGTGGAGCGTTTCAATAGGACTTTGGACGAACATCTCTCGAAGGTCGTAGGTGATTACCAACGGGATTGGAACCGGCAGATTCCCTTGTTTTTGATGGCCTATAGAAGTGCCGTGCATAGCACTACTCGACATACGCCGTTTGAAATGTTATTTGGTGGAATAGCTCGTTTAGCCAGTGAGGTGAAATTTGGATCTCCTACCAATGAGCCCAGAAATGAAGAAGAGTACGTAACGGACCTTAGGGAAAGGCTTAGGGACATACACCTAAGGACCAGAAGCCCGATTAAGGTGACGAGCGACCGCATGAAGACCCGGTATGATGCCAAGGCAACAACGTCAGGATTCCAGGAGGGAGATCTGGTGTGGCTGCATAATCCCCATCGCCAAAAGGGGAAATCACCTAAATTGCAGCGGAACTGGGAGGGTCCCTACAGAATAGTAACCCGCATCAACGATGTTGTCTACCGCATCCAGCGAGGACCAAGGGCCACAATGAAAGTGGTTCAAGTGGACCGACTGAGTCGATACAATGGCCGAAATGAGGATGCACTTGTTCGGGACGAACACGTCTAAGAGGGGGCAGTGTAGCATAATAATAACTACGCTCCCTAAAAGTATGATGCAACAAATTCCGAAGTGTCTTTTCATTCTGGCAGAATTTTGGTTCGAAGTGTCCTTTCATTCGAGGTTCGTGTCTGCGATGAAGTCTTCACAGCTCATGTCAACAAAAGAGAACAAGAGAGAATTATAACTGCACGAAATGATTGTCATCTTGGAATTATTACATCAGAATTTTTCTTGTTTCAGTGGTCGAAGAATTTGCTAGAAGTTTCTGGCTATCAGAAACTTCTGCTATATAAGGACAGATGGCGATCAAAAAGGGGCAGTAGTTTTTAAACTGTGGCGAAGAGATTAGAAAAGTGATAATGGGCGAAGTTGTAATTTTGCGATAAATTGAATGTTGAGATTTAACAAGAAGAAGTAATTAGTTTGGATTTGTGAATTAAGTAATTGAAAGAAGATAAAGTGATTTGAGAGGACAGAGACCTTGTAAGAAAAGAATTGCGAGGAATAGTATAGTGTGAACCTGAATTGTTCTATAGACTAGAAAATAAAGAAATAATTTCACAGAACATTGTTTTATCTACTCGAGCCGTAGCTATGTACATTATTATTAAATTTAAATTCAAAGCAGCTTTTTTGAGAATGTAATGACATGAGAACTTCTAATCTTTTTTTCTCCACTTCGATTTTTTCACGTTCCACTTTTAAAATTTCCTTGTGCCGTCGATCGTCCTCTATAGCTTCTTTTTCCAAGAATTCCATTATTTGGTTATTTGACAATTTTGAATAATTTTTTTTAGTCTTCTCTTTTGGAATATCATCCTGTTTTACTCTATCACTTTCGTCACTTTGTCCAAAAACCTCTGCCACAAGCTCATGTGGAAGTTCAACATTATGTTGGCGTCCGTACACCTCGTCAAATTGCTGGAAATAGTCCCACGAAGAGACATCTCTCCCGCTTTGTTTGTTCCTTTTTTTATCCTTTGATAGGTTACCTTTAAGTGAGGCTTTTTAATAAAAGAAAAAAATCATTTATTTTGGCTAAATTTATTAAATTTTCATTTATTTTACATACATATTTTCTCCTGCCATCTTCCTGCAACTCGGCAACAAAACAAAATTCAATGCAAAGTTGATCGCAATTTAACTGTCATTTTGCTTATATGAACGCAGATGACAACTGCCGTCATGCAAAGATAAGGCAGTTTTTTTACATTAATGAACGCAAAAATTGAAGTGCTGCCGCATTTTTACTTTTATGAACTTGGCCATAACCGTTGCTATTCGTCAGCTAATGTACATATATTGATTGGAATCATTTCTGACACAACGCACACTGCATCGCTCGATACGGTAGGCACAAAATGCTCTCAGTGCTTGTGCAATTTTACTGTTGTATGACTTAATTCTCGTCGCACTCGCCCATACTGGTAAGGCATACAAAATAATGGACGTTACTACTCTTGCTAATAACAGCCGACGGCTGTGCCTAAGTCTTCCGGTATTTGGCATAATGTACGCTAGAGCTCCACTCGCATTTGCTGCTTTATTACTTATATTCGACAGGTGTTCTTTGAATGTTAGCCTTGCATCTAAGACGACTCCAAGGTATTTGAAGTGATTGTGTGGCCGCCGACTGTGAACGATACTGTCTCCATCGCCTTCTTGCTGGTTATTAGAACCGCTTCCGTCTTGTATTCCGCTAATGACAAGCCAGCCGAGGTAAGCCATTGTCGGACGATCCTTATGGTTACATTGCCAATCTGCTCGACCTCTTCTAACAGTTTGGCTATATCCACAATTGCGATGTTATCAGTAAAACCAACCTCGGGTATTGAGAGCCGCAGCATGCCATCATACATGATGTTTCACAGTGGGGGGCCCAACACGGTACCCTGGGGTTCCTGTATTCCTTCAGGCCGCGGTCGGTGTTATATAGAAGTATTCTTTTCCTGAAGCAGTTTGTCACAATTTTTATTAGGTAGGGTGGTACCCTTATATTCCTGAGTGCTTGTAAGATGTACTTTCAATTAGCACTATTGCGCCTATGGTAAGAGCGTGCCTTCCTAAAGCCGTATTGTTGTTGTTTCCTTTGGAGAAAAACATCAGTCGCTGTCGCTCCCATTGGTCTCGGAAGACTCCTTTTTTCAAGCATGAATTGTTCACAATGACAAATAGGTCTGCACACGTCTTAAGTGACAAAAGAGCGGGAAATAATATTTTTCCAAAACTGGGCGTGTTTGTGAGCGGATTTCAAAAGTACACTTGTACTGCTTCTGGTGCCAGAAAGTTTACATACCAAATTTCATGTTCCTAAGACATACATAGCAAGAGTTGATATACTGACAGACGAACAGACGGAATGACGTGGCGATCACGATATATATATGTACTTTTGGGGTCTACAGTTGTTATTTCTCTAAGTTACAAACTATGTATTAAAACTACTTATATATCACGAATGGCGTATGAACATACAGCAATGCTGCAATCTATCCGGACTGGATCGTTTGACAGCCTATTCCTCATCTTCTACCTCATCCAATACAACATAATGACCGTAGCAATTAAAATGCAATGACATCTCTCTAGTAGTAATAGTAGTAATTCTTTCTTCATTTTCATATAAAGCTTACAATTTCGCTTACGTACTACATAATGTAATTCAGTTCTACTTTCAGTTTAATTAACTTAGAACTAACAATTATAAAGAAATTAAAGAAATATTCGACAATGACTATCGTCGTCTGCCGGTGGTTTGAGTTTGACTTTTTTTATTTTTTTTTTAGGTATAATTCGCATATTAATAATTAAATTCTGTCAGCAGTTCTTTTCTGTATTCTAACGCTATTGGTATATAATAACTACTTTTTCCCAATTATTTATTAGATTTAATATGTTATGTATTAGTAAATAAGGTATATATTCATACGTTACATAAAAGAGTAACATGAGACACACACTTGCACTTAGTGAGAACAAGACCGACTGTCACACATTATGCTAATAAAACGAGGAGTCAGTCTTGTTCGGGCCATCTTATCATCTAATTCGCTCCTCAACTTGATATCAATAAAATGTGTACTCAAATATGATACCTGTCTTTTATTACAACCGCACGATACACTACAATTGGCGACGAAGATTTTAAAATACATGCATATATAGTTAAACAAAAAAACTTGTAGCTAGTATGCGAAACCACGTGATTTCTGCCTGTGGCATAAAACATGTAATAAAATACAATTAATTAATGCCGCCTAAAATCAACTCAAGTTCGGAAAGTGAAAGTGAAGTTGTTGACGACTCAACATCGAAGCAGCATATTGATATTAAAATAAAAAAAAAAATTACAAACAGTGGCAGTACAGCAAAAATGTCGTTAATGGGGGAATTGCCGAAGTACAACCACGAAATAAATGAGTGGAGCATCTTCAAGTGTAAAATAGAGCAATTCTTCATTGGGAACAAAATTGACCAAATTGAACAAAAGAGGTCGGTGCTCTTGATATCGCTTCATGACGATACTATTAAGCTATTAACAAACTTAATTCATCCATCTACACCTTAAAAAAACAGACTATGGCACATTGTGGCTCATTTTAAGCCGGCTACTTCTGGATTTGCTGAGCGACACAAATCTTATTCATCGCACAAGGAAGAAGGGGAGTCACTTAAACAGTGGGCAGCGAGAGTTAGAAGCTTAGCTACAAAATGCGATTTCGAAATTCATTTGGACATGGTACTCCGAGATAAATTTATCATGGGGTTAGAGAAAAGCGCAGAAAAATACAAATTATTTTTGGAGAGTCCAACGGATTCAACTCTAACACTGAAAAAATCACTTCAAACAGCCCAAATTGTAGAGTGCGTGAGAAAACAATATGTAACGGAGAAATTCGAAAACACAGGTTTGGCTGGAATATACAGAGTGCAAAGGGGAGGACAGATACGGAACAACAGTGAGAGGTGGCAACAACTTCCAAATAACTCAAGAGCCACAGAGACACGTCATCAGCAGGCAGTGGGAGACAATTAGACCAAGACCCAGCAGTAATTTTTGGTTGTGAAAGGTAACCAAACGATATGCACATTAATATTAAGCCTTGATGAAAGTGATTTTAAATCTTACCGTCTGGCAGCATATCGCGGTAGCTTAACAGAGTAACAGTATATCAAAAATGCGTTATTAATTAAGGGACGCGGGGCTTTAAGTTTCTAAGGAAAAGTGCGAATTTTTAAAAACTTCTATTAACTACCTTGGACACATTTTTGACAAAAATGGTCTGCACAATGACGACAAAAAGGTAGATGCTATCGTAAAGTTATCTCCACCTAATAATTTAGTAAAGTTGCAATCTTTTTTTGGAGTAGTGAACTTTTATACGAGTAGGCAATTTGTACCCAATATGGCAACAGCAGTTGCAGCTTTATACGAGCTTTTACCCAATAAAATTGAATGGGGGGATGATTTTAAGTCAAAATTGTCGGCAAAGGTTTGTTTGACTCATTTCAATCCCAATTTAGAATTGAAGTTAATAGTTGATGCAAGCCCTGTGGGTTTAGGGGCGGCGCTGTTTAGGTTTATGAAAATAAAGTTGAGAGACCTATTTCATTCGCCTCAAAGAGGCTATCTGCAACTGAGATGAAATACCCTCAGATAGAAAGATCTGGCAATCGTTTTTGGTGTAAAGAAATATCACCAATATCTCTCGCGGAACAGATTTACACTAGTGACTGATAATAAACCCTTGGTGTCCATTTTTGGTGAAGAAAAAGGCATTCCAGCACTTTCAGCAAGCAGGCTATCATCAATACCTCTTTGGGAACAGATTTACACTGGTGACTGATAATAAACCCTTGGTGTCCATTTTCGGTGAGAAAAAAGGCATTCCCGCACTTTCAGCAAACAGGCTACAAAAATATTTTTATTGGGATATATATACAAGGTTCAATACATAAAGTCAAAGGCAAACGTAGCTGACTATTTTTCTCGTGCTGAGCAGATAATGCTTTAAATCGAACTCAGTAGTAAATTTTAAAGACATTCAAGCAGAATCCGTTAAAGATGAAACACTCATTAAGGTACGGGAATTCATTGAAAATGGTTGGCCGAAAAAATTAGATGATCACACATTAACTCCATATTTTAAAAAAAACAAAAAGAGCTTTCTACAGAATCGGATGCAATCTTTTGGGGATATAGGGTAATTACTCCCGAAAGTTTAAGAGCAACCGTTTTAAAAGAGTTACATAAATCTCACTTAGGTATCGTAAAAATTAAGGGAATGGCAAGAGCTTATTTGTGATGGAAGTGTCAAATTCGTGAGAGGGGTGTTTGCCTTTCAAAAATTGTCCTCCGATGTGTCCTTTTATAAATTGGAGTTGGCCAGATAAACTATGGGAAAGACTTCATCTAGATTGCATGGGACCAATTTTTGGAACTTTTTTTTAATAATCGTTGACGCACACAGGAAGTGGCTGGAGTGCATACCCATGAACCAAAGCATTACTAGTACGAGAACAATTGATCAGGTGAGGTTGATTTTTGCACGTTTCGGGTTACCGAAAATAATCGTCACCGATAACGGAAAGTCGTTCATATCATCTGAATTTAAACAGTTTTTGCACAACAATGGAATTGTACACTTGATTTCTCCTGTAGGTCATCCAGCAACAAATGAATAAATAAATCCTTGGACTAATTTTTAATGGACTATAGGAATTCGATTCACAGTAAAACTGGTTATTCACCGGTCCAATTGATTTTTAATAGGATTTTAAGAACGAGATTCGATTTATTAAATCCTTTCACGAAAGGAAGAGAACTAGATCTTACAGACCTTAAACATAATATCGAAAATAAGCAAAAGAAAAATTACATCGGTAAGAAGGAAAGAAAATTGGTAATTCACGATTCGGTAATGGTTAAACATTTTAGTGTGCCAGGGAAAATTAGGTGGATTAGAGGTACAATTAATCGTATCTCAGAAAATAGAAATGTTTACATAGTAAAAATATTTGTAAATCAGGAACAACCGCACAAACATATTTTGAGCCCCTTACATGTTCTGAGAATTGCTTCGTTATAGAAAATGTTAAATCGTATAAGTATCTTGGTGTTACACTTGACTGGAGGATGAGTTGGTCCGACAATACGAGTGCGCTTAAAAAGTAGGTGCCGTGACATAAGGCCATGTGACATAAGGCCATATTTCAAAATATGGCCTTATGACGCTTTCACAAAGTGTTGTAAAGCCATATTTCGGGGTATGGCCTTATGACGCTTTCGAAAAGCGACATAAGGCCATTATGGCTTTATGTCACTTTCAAATGGATTTTTAGCCCTTACCTGATTAAATTTTATCTTTAAAGCTCAAAATTATTGAGGATTAAAAGATTTAAAAGGTCAAAATTATTAAAAGAAATGTAAATTTCGAAAGCACGTAGGTATATAAAGTTTGCGGCGTATAAACAGTGAGGTAGGTATGGGGGGCATGCTGCCCCCTGCAACCCCCTGCTTGGGGTCACTGTTGGATTTGGAGTAGATGCGAAGTTGGGTATATGCAAAGTTTCTTTTGGATTTAAAGAAACTTTGCATATACCCAACCTCACACCTACTCCAAATCCAACAGTGACCCCAAGCATATTTCTAACGGTCAAAACTGGTTTTTGTTATTGGAAAAATAAAAAAAAAACGATGGTCTTATGTCTCAAATTTATATGGTCTTATGTCGCTTTTCGAAAGCGACATGAAGCCATACCTCGAAATATGGCTTTACGACACTTTGTGGAAGCGTCATAAGGCCATATTTTGAGATATGGTCTTATGTCACATGGCCTTATGTCACGGCACCTAAAAAGTACCTTATAGCTGCCACAAGACAGTTATACATTTTAAAATCATTCTGTTCCCGAAATCATCTCAAGTGTATCTATTATGGGTTAGTCCATTCTAAGCTCGAATATGGTTTGGTTTCCTGGGGTGGAACTCTTTTCAACAAAATTAACCCACTTCTAATTTCTCAAAAACACATGATTCGTCTTATTTGTAACAAAAATCGTCGTTTTACTAGTCTGTTACTTTTCCGAGGCCTTAAAACTCTTCCTTTAAAACATTTATACTGTTATAAAGTCTTAAAGATATTTTTTTCTAGAGCAGGCTATGAACTGAATAGAAGCTTCGATTACTGTAACTTTAGAACCAGCAATTTGAATCTAGTTACTGTACCACATCATAATCTTAATTTTCTTCAACTTTTTTACGGTTTTGGCTACCAGACTAACTTACCACATCACATCAGAATCGTTAGAATTAAATCCGTATTTATAAAGATGATAAAACTATGGCTCTTGAATAAAACCTGCTTTGTGTTATCATCTAAATAATTCTCTCCTTATATTATATTAATATGAGTTTCTTGCTGTGATTTCATTCCTATTACGCACATATTTATCTTTTTCTATAATTCTTTTTTGTTGTCAACTTACTAGTAAATATCTCAATATATTTTGCGACCCCACTATCTATCTTTCTTTCTATCTTTTTATTTATTTTTGTTATTAATTTTTACATGGCTCCCTGCTTTCGCCTCTAGTTCCTTCTGAACTATAAATTGCAGGTTCTTTTTTTAATTCAAATATTATATTCCATAGTGTAACTTAACCAAATTGGGAGATGGTTTCAATCTCTTTCTCCTCTTCGACGTACCATCTACAGCCACTGTTGCTTGGTGGCCTGATGTCACTGCCTCATCTGCCGATACTTTGTTATCAGCTGGTCCCGCTAATGGGAGCGCGGACCGCTCACTATCCGTCGCCTGTTTCTTATTACTTATCAGTTTTTATTCACTATTTTTGTGCAAATTATAAAAAAAGTTTATATTGAAATTTTGCCAGGTCGGGAATTGAAACCAAGTCCCTTGGTTGACGGTTGAACACCACCATTTTTTTTTTTTTCATTTTCAATGCATTTTTATTATTACTTCATTAAACTTATAGCTAGACAAAAAAACGCTTAAAACTAGCTTAACTAACTTAACTATTCCTATTCTAACTTACTGGCCCTATGCGGGCGCTCTAAGTTAAACCTAATACTTAAAACTATGTGTTTCGACGTCACTGACTTTATTTGTTTATTCATTTTATTAATCAATTATGTATTGATACTAAGAAAAACTTTAAATAAATGGAAAAAAACTTATAAAACTTACAATCTACCTTAAAATAAATCTTAAACTACCTTATTCTAAATTACCCTATCTTATTCTATGTTACGTATTTTCTACGTAAATTTTTTTTTGTTTTTTTTTTTTTATCGAGTGCTGTTTTTGTTCTTTATTTTTTTTTTCTTTTTTTTTTTTTTTTTTATCGAGTGCTGTTTTTGGTTTTTATTTTTTTTTTTTTCCATCCAAGTGCTGTGGATATATATAAATATTTTTTTTTTTTTAAATTATTACCAACACCTACCTAAACCTAAAAAACTACCTAAACCTAAACTATGTAAGTCGGCCATGGGCAAGAACAGCCAACTTTCAACATCAAACAGGCCACCCTGGATTAGGAGGAAACGACGAAGGAGTTTCCTTTCTTTCGGCCAGCCACCAGAAATGACCGTACTGACGTTGTACGTCATCAACATCACGACCCGATACCGCCCTACTAAACCGAAAACGCTCCACACTGCCGTGTGCAACGTCTCTGTCGTAGTTGAGTCGCCTATCCACAGCTGTCCGAGCAACGTGGAAGATTAGCGGCACTGCCAATCTGTCCTGGATCAGACCTTTCTTATCAAAATAGAGGAACGCCTCTGGGGGAACAAAGCCGTTAAGGCGCACTCTCATGATACTCGGAATTGGGGTAATAAGCCCCTAAGATCAGGTTGTTCGTCGAGCTCATTGCTCTTGCAATGTGCCTTCGAATCAGCTTGATAACGAAATTATCCACTCTTATTAGATTAGCCCTGTTGTATGAGACCTCATTGGGATAGAATTTTATGTACTGGGACTCTGGTGTTCTGTATAAATGAAGGCAAGCCCGAAGGCAAGCCCTCTCAAACACCCGAATCTTTTCCAACAAGCTTGCTCCCACGTTGAACTGCACGGGACATCCATATACGAGCATGGGCCGGATGAGGGCCATGTAGCAGATTACCTTTACCCTTGCATCGAGTTGCTTGCTATAAAAAAGTCTCTTTGTAAGGGCAAAAGCACCTTTGGCTCTGGCCACAGCAGCATCTATATGTTTGTTAAAATATAGATATTGGTCTAACCAGAGCCACAGGTATCTGACTACACTTCGACTCGCAAGTGGCTGTCCGTGCGGTCCAACTATTGAGAACTTTCGCCAATTCTTTCTGGTATCCCTAGAGGCCCCAGACAACGGCGTCCTAAAAACAATGGTTTCCGATTTCTGGAAGTTGATCTTCAACTTCCAGTCATCGCAATATCGCTGAATCTTATCGAAGTCACGTTGCAAGAGAATTGCAATGACCTCGATTTTTGGTCCTGATCTGTACGCGATCAAGTCGTCTGCGTACGCTATGGCATGGTGAAGTGATCCTATGAGATCGCTCCTGTAAATATTGAAAAGGATCGGTGAATTAACCGCACCTTGTTGCAGACCGTTTTTAATTAGAAATGTTCCAGCAGAAGTCACATTGCCATTTTTGACAATGAACTGTCTACTGGTGAGCATGTTATGAAGTATATACAGCAGTGGTTTGCTTATGCCCAGCCTGCTTAGCTTGTAGAAGAGTCCCTCTAACCATACGGTGTCGAAGGCCTTCTCCAAGTCAATCAGGCAGGCACCCGTGCATTGGTTTTTACTTTTGTTCCATTGGAAATCCGATACCAGTTTAGACGCGGCATGTATTGTATCATGCAACGCCTTAAAACCGAATTGGTTATCCGGAATTATATTACTGTTCTCAGTCCACTTAAGCAGGGCTCTATTGATCACTTTCTCGAATACCTTGCTGATGTACGGAAGGAGACTTATCGACCGGAGATGTGCCGGATTGGAAGTGTCCTTACCCCGTTTGGGGATGGGTTGTATCACTGCTGTTTTCCAATGCGCTGGATAATTTGCATTATTCAGCGCATTGTTAAACAGTATGGTGTAAATGTCCTCCGCTTCTAGAGAGAGATGTCGAAGCACAATGTTCGATACTCCATCGACTACCGCAGATTTCTTCCTCCTCAATGAGTCGAAGATCGCTTGGAGCTCCACCTTCGATATGTACGGGGGATGTACCCTTTCATCGGCGATGACATTATTTGCCATGTTATCGTCATTGAACTCGGTAAAACCTATGTTCTCGGATCGCCAGCGCTCTATATCATTTCGAAGGTAGAAGTTGTGCACAAGGACGCGATTTTCCAGGTCGTGGTTCGTTGAAATGGTATCATTCACCTTGTACACTTAGTGGAAAGTCGCTCCTATAGCCTCTACATTCTCCTGCGGATCTTCGATCACAAAGAAGTTGTCATCCTCTACTGCGTTATCTGGATCTATACCTGCTGTTATAAGTATTCGGCCATTGTTCGTCGTTCGGGGGATCTTAAGGCACGGAAGGTCGTTTTGATTACTCCTCCGAAATATTTTATTTATTTGCGGGAAAATACTCGGGTTGTTGAATTTTACAGCCCGAATTTTGTTGTTCCAATGCAAATTTACAGAAAGTCTGTAATTTTCTCTAATTAATTTTTGGAGCTTTTTAATCAACGACTTCAGCGTCCTAACCTCCGAGTTTTGTCTGTCAGTAAACTGTCTGTACAAGGTTTTTAGTCTCGACAGCAGTCTACTTTTGTGTTGGTGTAGTGCGTCAATTGTTGCATTGCGGAATATGTCTGCGTTGTCAGTATGTTGATACCGAGGTATCGTATTGTCCATAGTTCGTTTAATTGTCTCGTCCATTTGTTTTAGGTAACAGTCAATCTCCTCGTTTGACAGGTTCCTATTGGACGGTGGGTAGAGCGAATTCGAGGAGAGTGCTCTTGTCAAAGTTCTTGAGAAGCGAGTCCAACGCGTCCTACTATAATTGTAGGAGTACGTTTGGACAAACTCCTCCAACTCCGCAATTTCGTTGGGAATCGTTATTACGGCACTGAGTCCGCAATGGTCACTGTCATACACAAATGTGTGCAGGCAGTTTATAGTTTGTCGGTCCATGTCGGTCAGTTGTAACCGTACGTCGAACAGCATAAGATCCAGATAGGAGCCGCTTCTAGGAAACGACGGACTATCTGTTGCTTTCAAATCGAGTTTATACTCGACACTGTGCCGACCCCACCAATTGAATAGTAGGTTCCCTCTAGGATTTGGTGTGTTATTTCCCCAATCTCTATGTTTGGCATTGAGATCTCCGGCCATGATGAAATAATTCTCCTCCGACTCCAGCCTTAGGAATCGAAAAAGTGTCTCGAGCTCTGAAATAAATAAAGTAGATTGAGTAGCTTTAGGTGCATAGAGTGCGACCAAGTACATCCTCTTTCCACTACGGAGAGGGATGCACACGATACATGCTTCCAGCTCCTGGAACCTTCGCACTTCACCGCTGTACATAACTTTAAATTGCAGTTGTTTGCGTATGAAGATCGCAACACCTCCTCCTTGTGTGGAGTTGGGTCGCTCTCTTCTGACAATATTGTATTTATTGTGCCCCAATTTGTGCTTCTGGGATAACTTTGTTTCGCTAACCACAAGCACATCAGGTGTTTGGTCTTCAAGCAACTTAAACAATACGGCTCTTCGCTCGATCCTAATCAGTGAATTCGCATTCACCACAAGGATATTCAAGGATTGCTCCTCCATGTTCGTACCCATTACGACTGAAGGTGCGTTAAGCCCGGCAGAAGTGCGTAGATCTGGTCCACCCGCTTCGCCTGCTCCTGTACCTGACGTTGAAGCTGCTCCATCTGCCCTTGGATAGAGAGCAAGATGGCCAGCAAGTCAGTTTGAGCCTCCGGTGCTCTAAGCGCTGGGGCCTGAGAAGCAACCTTCGGTCTTTTCTGTTCCGCGTTTCCCCGACCTGCCGCCATTTGGGCGTAGGTCACTTGGGGAGTCACGGATTGTGTTTGAATTGGAGCAGGTGAACGTTTCACTACGACCTTCTCCTGGCGAACTAGATTTACTTTCTTAATGTACTGGAACTTAGGACAACCCCAATAGTTTGCGGTGTGTCCCGAGTTCCTGCATAAAGCATACGAGAGCTGGCTCTTATCTGCCACTCCGTCCTTACCCAGAGTGCATTTCTCTGCTTTGTGGTTCTTTCCACACTTAACACATCGAGGCTGCATTTCGCAGTTCGACGCGGCGTGCCCGAACCTTTGGCAGCGAACAGATTGTAAAATGTTTTCGCTCCTTCTTAATTTTTCCCATGCGACAACCTGGTAGTCTAGGACTTTAATACTCCTTAGACCATCCAGCTTGCTATTTCGTGAAAGCTGAACTAGGAAGAACGGCAGTTTCCGCTTCTCCCTTTTTGCCTTAGCTGTGGTGAATGGCTTAACTCCTACAAATTCGAGCTCGTTGCACTCTTTCTCTTTAAGCAGCGCAAGGAGCGTCTCCGGATCAGTAGACGGGTCTATCCCCCTCAGCAGCATTGTTTGCCGCTTTTCCCCCTTCGGGGTGAAGGAGAAGAACTCCGTCGTCGTGTCCTTTAACAAATCTTTAGTTTTTTTATATTGTTCCACTGTATTACAGTGGATAGCGTGCCTGTCTTCATTTAAGCGTTTAATAGAAAATTGTTTGGCTATGGCCGACTTACATAGTTTAATGGTGTCCATAAGCTCAATTTTGTACGTGTTTATTGGTGGTACCCTCGCTTTTGTCGTCGTCTTCGGTTTCGGTTGTTGTTGCTGTTGGTTCTGCTGCGGTTGTTGTTGCTGTTATTTCTGCTTTTGCTGCTGTTGCTGCTTTTTCTGCTGCTGTTGTTCCTGCTGCTGCTGCGGTTGTTGTTTATTATCTTGCTGCTGCGATTTCTGCTGCTGTTGTAGTTGCTGCTGTTTTTTCAGCTGTTGTTGTTGCTGCTGTACTTGCGGCTGTATTTGGCTTTGCCGGTGGCTTTCTGGCGGCTGCTGTTGTTGTTGTTGGGAGCGTTGGAGCTCTTGTTGCCGCTCCCTCTCTCTTCTGGCCATTTGTTTGGCCTTAATGGCAATCACCCTCTGCTCTAGCTGTCTGATGCTGCTAGTCAGACTTTGAACTTCCTCGTCTTCGTCCTCTGATTCCGAGGATGCCAGAACTGCGAAACAATTCTTATCGTCTCCTACATAGCGGCCTTCCCCGCCGTCGGAGATGTACGGGAAGTCGACAGAGTCATCCGACCTCTGTCGCTTCTTTTCTGTTGCTGCTGCTGTTGTTGTGGTCGGCGCCCCTTCCCTCACTCCACCCGGCAGCTTTACAGCTGAAGCTGATGTGGAGGGACGCTTAACCAAATTGGGAGATGGTTTCAATCTCCTTCTCCTCTTCGATGTACCATCTGGTGCCACTGTTGCTTGGTGGCCTGATTGCACTGCCTCATCGGCTGATACCTTGTTATCAGCTGGTCCCGCTACTGGGAGCGCGGACCGCTCACTTTCCATCGAATGTTTATTTATTATTAATTTTATCCACTAATTTAGTGTAAATTATAAAAAAAAGTTTATATTCAAATTTCCGTGGTTGGGAATTGAACCCAAGGCCCTGGGTTGACGGTTCACCAGCACTACCTATAGGCTAACTCGCCACTTGAAATTACACTGTCTATTATTCTACTTCAAAGCACTACTGATTTAAAGGAGAAGCCGAAACACGTTTGCACACTCTGAAAGTCTGTGAACGGTTCAACACCACCACCTCTAGGCTAACTCGCCTTTTGAAATTACACTGTCTAATTCTCTTTTTTAAAATACTACGATATTAAATGAAAGCCGAAACATATCTGCACACTGTGAAAGTCTGTGAACGACTGACCACTGCCACTACCATTAGATCAAGCTGGCGCTTATTATTGAAAGTCTTTTTCACCACTTGAAAAATTACTTTGCACTTACTGTAAGTCGAAACACACGCGTGTTCTTCACGAAGGTCGTGAGCGACTTTAGCTATTATGACATTATGATGTCATCATGATTTGATGTTATGGTCAGACCGGCCTAGAGGTGCCAAAACATCAATGGTGTATTTATCAAGATGCGAAGTAAGAAACAAGTCTAGAGTGTTAGAGGAATGACTTTCAATGTCCGGTAGACGTGTAGGCTCATTAACAAGCTGAGTCAAATTGTTTACCTCAACTAAATGTTTAACATACCTTCCTTCGGGTGTTATCTGGTCAGAATATTGAATCCGAATTGTATATATTGAAATTGCCACCAGTGCATCAAATTCGTTAAAAGTTGAATTGCTGTCCGCACTAGGGCTTCTGTAAATTAAATTCCAAATTGGAACAGTGGCCATACTGTGGTGGAACTTGGTAAGTAATATCACTACGGGAATAAATGGTGAGGCGGCGATGGCGAAAGAATAAGTACACTAAGTTATATTTAGTAATTTCAAATCAGAAGATTGTTCAACTACCTGTGTTTCGCTAAGTGCAAAATCGTTGGTTTATGGGAATGGGCGTGGGTGTAAATGTCGAAGAAATTCGTTCGAAGTCCAAGAATATTGGTAAAATCAACCCAAAATTCCCTCATCACTACAACATAGATATGCAAAAAGACACAACTCCGACCTAACTAAGTAAAGCGAAGTGTAGACCCAAAGAATAGTTCTCAAAAAAACTGACTTTATGGCTTCTTGGCTGTGACTATTTGTTGCCGAAGTTCATGGATTCTGGTGGGATCTTGAAAATAAGATTTATCTATAGTAATTTCAAAAAGGTAATATCACATTTTTTGAAGAAAACAGCCCAAGAAAGCGGATATGCATTATAAAATGTGTGGACGAATTGTAAAGAATGTGAATGTTATATACCTGTACATATTTTTATGTTATTCTGTTATTTTTCAGTTTCTAGTAAACATTTTGAAAACAGCGAATTTTTAGGGTCCAGGTTGTGGGCATAAAACAATTTTTATTTTGATGCATATGTCGGTTTTTTCAAAAATATATGTACATACATTTGAGTGATGGACTAAATGGCATCTATATATGTATGTATGTATTTATTCTCACTCGTAATAAGAAGACAAATTGTTTGATATCCTTTCTATCTAAAAAATGATAGGGTGACCAGATAAGAACGATAAGAAAATAAATTTAAATAAAACAAAGGTGTGAGATATCAAATTGATTCTGAAGCTTTCATGCCTTTCTAACAGCATTTAGTGCAGTGCTTCAAGCGGTCCGTCCAATTTTTGATGACTTGGTCCAATATGTGCGGCGTTATTCCGGCAATAGCGTCTCCAAAGTTGGCCTCGAGCTCGTCGAAAGTGGTTGGCTTGTTAGTGTATACTAAAGACTTGACGTATCCCCAGAGAAAATATTCGAGGTGTGTCAAGTCGCATGATCGCGGCGGCCAATTGATGAACTTTCGCCATGAGATGTAGCCTCGTCTTGTTGGGATCACAGCTCGGATATATAGATCTTGTCGAGCTCTGGCCACAGAAAGTCGGTTAACATCACTCTATACTGAGGACCATTGACGGTAACGGTGTCTCCTTTCTCATTTCGAAAGAAATAAGGTCCGATGATGCTGCTGTGCCTTAAACTGCACCAAATATGCAAACGGATGTAGGCCCAATCCAACCGCAAAATAAACCTGGTTGACTCTCTGGCGATGCCCAATTCAGCTGATCGGCGCCGAATCAATATTTCTGGGTCTTCTTCGATACTGGCCGCTACGGCGGCTATGTTTTCTTCTCTATCTAGTTTGTGGCTTATGGTCTGAAAGAGTGAACTCACGCTCAAACTTCTCCACGGTGCGACGAATTGTCTGCGCACTGAAGCCATGATGACTACCGACATCATGATGAAATTTACGTTGCGTATTTGCAACTGAGCCGGAATTTTGATAATATTTTTAATAATTTTCGCGTGTGAGGAAAGCGTCAAACGATGCATGATAAAATAGCAAACCTAAGTGAATATTTTGATAGCTGGATGTCATCGGTAGCTTTGACAGCTGCTGAAACATAACAATTGGAAAAACTATCATTGCTATCTGGTCACCCTTTATATAATAATTATAATCATAAATGCAAACATGTGAAATATGTATATATTGGGAGTAGTCCATTAAAACAACAAAATTATTTAAAAAAAGAAAAATGAGAATGATGGATACGGTGTGCATAATATAGAGTATAATAACTGTAACAAATAGCAATACTATAGTACCTATCTGTTAAGTGCCTAGTAGCTTTTTTTTGTCAATTTTATAACACTACAACATGCATACGGTGTGCACAATATAGAGTATAATAACTGTAATAAATAGCAATACCATAGTACCTATCTGTTAAGTGCCTAGTAGCTTTTTTTTTCAATTTTATAACACTACAACTAGTTCACTAACGAGCAGTTCATATTTGATATATTACATTATATACAGAATTATAAGACATTTAATCGTCGTTTTAGTTATCAACATGTGGTTTGATGCGCTTCAGTATTCTAGTAAGTCCGTTCATATTTGTGAACTTCACTGCTTCTGGGTTTATGTGTCGTCTCAGCCTTTGGTCGTGGACTCCTGCTTAATGTGCAATGGTTTCTTCTACAGCCTTCAGATTAGGATCGCGATGAAGGTCTATCTTCCTTATAACCATGGTGCATTTGCTATGCCTCTCAATACTTTATTTTGAAAACGTTGTATTATTTCGATGTTATTTTTTGTCGTACATCGCCATAGCGTATATCCATACGGAATTCTATTAGTATTTGCTTATACAATAACAGTTTATTATTTATAGATACGCGTGATCTTCTACCAATAAGCCAATACATTTTTCTCAGTTTAATGTTCAGTTCTTCTCCTTTCAGTTTCACGTGCTCCTTCCATTTAATCTAGGTTCATTAATAGATATTTTGCTGTGTTACGTTTTTAATGAGAAGTCGTTGAATCTTTTTATTGGCACTTTTCTCTGTTGCAAGTATTACTGTAACATCGGCGAATGTGGCTATTGCACTACTTGAAGTACTATTGGTAGGTCACTCGTAAAGAGTAGATATAATATTGGGTCCAATATACTTCCTTGCGGTACTCCAACTCTAACTTCTGTATGGCAGGAATAAGCATCTTCTTGCATGATACGAAAGTATCTTCTCGAGAGATATGACTCCAGGGTAGACGTATATTCATTGGGAAAGAGTAATCTGGATTTGTATAGCAATCCTGCATGCCATACAAGCTGACCATACCATTTTATTTTCCATAGCCTTCTCAATAATATCGGTTATTCTATGAACCTGCTCAATGGTTGAGTGTTTTTCTAGGAAACCAAACTTACGAGTGAGTATCATGTTTTCACTTTCAATAATCGGGCTTAGGATCCTTCAAATATTTTGGACATGATTGGTAGCAAAGGAGATACTTCTATAAGAAGATACTTCATGACGATCCTTTCCTGAGTTTGGAATCATGATTATTTCATCGACTTCGCAATAACAAGGGACATGCTTGAGTCTCAAACAGGCGTTCATTATTGCTGTTAGCTTTCACATTGTCCTTGAAGCAACTGTTGCATTAACTCCATAGTAATCAGATCATAACCAGGAGATTTTTTTCGGTTGTAGGTCTTTTCGAATAATAATTTCAATTACATTTTGCGTGACTTGTCTCTTTTTGTATATTTGATGTAGTTATACTTTTTGTTACTTGTGCATAGTTTCGCTTGTTGGCAGGAATATTTATGTTACAGCTGCCTGAATCTGTTGCTCTTATGCTATGCGGCAAAATATTTTCCTTTAACTTCTTACTTACTCGTATTTCATCGTTCCATACTTTCTGCAGTTGCTTTGCAACTAGACAATCGCGGTAACTAGCAGGGTGTTCTTTGTTATAGTTGCAGCATTTAGGTAACTGTTCTGTGGTTTTATTGCATTCGGGCGTGCCATGATTGCCTGCGCAATTAACTCATCTTGGACGTCTAGAGCAGTAGTTTCTTGTATGTCCAAAGGCTTAGTAATTTTTGCATTGTGGAATGAGTTTAGAGGCTTTAATTGGTTCTATTTTTACAATTGCACTTAATATTTTTGTAATTTCATATATGTATGTATTTTTGCTATGTTCTCTGTTGCATCAAAGGTTAAAAGGAACATATTGTGTGGTTATTCAGTCCCACCGGAGTTTTTGCTTGCGCATGTCATCCGAATCTAACCTAGTAAATAAAAAATCAAAATTTCTAAACGCGAAAGATCACCAGACACCGAGGACAAATGATTGTCCTTGGATAAAAAATTCTGTTCCAGCATGAAGAACACCAAGGAAATGAAAAATGATCCAAGATCTAATTATTATAGCCCATTGCAATGCTTGTTGGATAGGGAAGAGGATATGGACGAAATAATCTCGCCAATTAATTCTAGTGAAAAAGTGTATGTGCCGCCAATCAAGTTATTGCAAAAATCATGTGAATATGTGCATAACATTGCTAAGTCCTTAAATATATCAGACTAATTTATAAAAAAAATGTCTATAGGCATAAAAATCACATGCAATTCTATTGATTCTTATAGTGCAATAATTGAAAAGTTGAAAAGTGAAAACTGCCAATTTCTTTCTGACGATTTCAAGAGTGAGAGAGCTTTCAAAGTAGTATTATACGGAATAGGCGAAATGGACCCAAATTTAATAGAAACCGAACTGATCAAATTGGCCTCAAGTGCATTAATGTTAAAAAAGTAACAAACAAATCAGAACACTTCACAGACACCCTTTACCTCATATCCTTGGAAAATGGATCAATCAAATTACATGATCTAAAAAAAAATCATCGGTCCATCTTTCACACACAAGTGAGTTGGAACTACCAACGAAAACTTAAAGGTAAACTAACTCAATGTCACAACTGTCAGATGTTTGCCATGGGGAAAAAACTGTCACGTTAAAACTTTTGCGCCAACTGTGCTGGTTCTCATAAAACTGTCGATTGCACAAATCTTTCAAGTGCCAAATGTGCAAATTGTAATGGGTTGCACAAATCCACCGACCCTTCATTAGTAAGCCGAATGAAGTTCTTGGAAGTTAAGGAGAAACATAAACACAAAGTTATGTCAAAAACTTCCAACCGACAACATTTCTCATCACCTTTGCTCTCTGACGGATTTTCCACCACTGCCACCACGACGTCAGCTGATTCCCGCCTCTCATAAGAATCATAGTGTGTGGGAAGATCTCGCTCACTCTTCAATCAACAGTATTCCTGATAACATTCCAGTAATCTCTGGAAACATTGCCAGCAACAAGTGTAACAACATTTCCAGCGACAACACCTTGTTCGCAGCTGATGAATTTAACGCTTTGGCTTTGGAATTAATAACAAATTTATCTACATGTAAGAACAAATTTGAACAATTTAACGTTATCACACGTTTAGCCACTAAGTTTTTGTATCATGATGCTAAATAATATGATAGATAGACATTTAAATATTGTTACTTGGAATAGTAGAAGTATCAGAAGTAAAATTACAGAATTCATGAACTTTTTAAATACCAGAAACGTTGACGTTGCTTTAGTTACTGAAACCTGGCTTAAGCAGGATTTACGACTATCCACGCCCGACTACAAATGCTATCGATGTGATAGAGTCGATAGAGATGGTGGAGGTGTGGCAATTCTAATAAGAAGATCAATTCAGCATTCGCTTTTGCCTATTGTGAAAACGCGGTACATAGAAAACATAGGAATTAACTTAAATTGTCTAATCAAAGGGAAATTAAAATCTATTGTGCTTACTTTCTCGGTGGTAAAAGCTCTATGGAAAGAAAGATGGCTTTTAAGAATGATCTTCGCAAATTATTCTCCCTCCAGTGTGAGTTTATAATTGGTGGGGACTTAAATTGCAAACATAGAGATTGGGGATGCATACGAACAAACGTCTATGGTACCATTCTATCAGATCTGTATCTAGGTTTTCCAATAACTGTGATATACCCTTCTGTCGGGTCCTAAGATCAGGTGTACAAAGGGAACAATATGTAGTCAGAATTAAATTCTAAACTCCGAAACATTCCAAGTAATCTAGACAGCATTTTGTGCACAGAAGATGTTGACTCTATCGTCACAGATTTTGGTCAACAAATACGAGACTCTATTGACGTAAGTATTCCTAAGGATCCTAAAAAAAAACTGTTATAAGGCTTCCACCTTATATATTTGAACTCATTAAAGTAAGAAATGCTTGCCGAAGACACTGGCAAAGATATCGTCAGCCGTACTACAATCACCAAGTTTCCCACCTATACGGGTTAATTTCCAGAGTCATTTTTGATTACAACAATCAAAAATGGAATGCAAAATTACATTCCCTTGATGTAAATTCGAAACCCTTTTGGAACATTGTCAAAGTGGTTAAGAATAAAAACAGACAACTACCCTTTCTTAAAGATTCAGGCAATACGTTCTGTGCGGACCTTGACAAGGCAAACGCACTTGCTTTAAACTTCTCCAAAAACCACGAAATATCTTCGAACCTTGGAGACACCGCAACAACTGATTCAGTAAACCGAGTAATCCATAATCTTTTAAACAACATCACTGCTCCACCCTCAAGTGCTTATATAACCGTAGAAGATACCGAATTCATGGTCAATGAGCTGCGTATACGTAAAGCTGAAGGAATTGACCGAATTAAAAATTTTTATATTAAACAAATGCCTAAATCTGGTCTTAAGCGTTTAACATTCATTCTTAACGCTTGCATTAAAATGGAATACTTTCCAAATATATGGAAAGTTGCGACCTATACACAAAGCTGATATAATTTCCAGTTACAGACCAATTAGTTTACTAAGTGTTCTTGGTAAAATTTATGAGAAGGTCTTAAAGGAGAAAATTTGCAAACATATTGCTGACAACAACTTATTTCCTAATGAACAATTTGGTTTCAGGCGCAACCATAATACGTCCCATCAAGTACTAAGGATCTGCAAGAACGTAAAGTCATCTCGTGCAGTAGGTAAGTCAACGGGCATGTTACTACTGGACTTTGAAAAAGCCTTTGATTCAGTTTGGCACGACGGCCTCCTTTTCGAAATGATCAACGCTGATTTTCCTCCGCATATCTGTAAAATTATCCGTAGTTTCTTGTCTAATCGTTGTTTCAAAGTGTACGTCAATAATGATGTCTCTAACATTGTCCACTTTCATTCTGGTGTTCCTCAAGGTTCGGTCCTTGCACCTGTCTTGTATAACCTGTTCACATCCGATTTACCATCAGTACCCAACTGTGAAGTAGCTCTGTTTGCTGACGACACGACGATATTCTCTTTTCATGAATTCGCTCTCGACATTGAGAGGAATCTTAGCTATGGGTTGAGTATATCCCAGACATATCTGAACAAATGGAAAATCAAACTTAATGAAGATAAGATTAAAGCAATCTTTTTCACCAGAAAAAAAAGCCTGCTTTCTTCCTAGTGGACAGCTCCAGGTAAATGGGGCAAGTATTAGTTGTGAGCCTTCCGTAAAATATCTTGGAATTTTTCTGGATACCAAACTAACTTTTAATGCTCATATAACGAACACCTTAAAAAAAATTGCAATTGCAATTAAGATATTGTATCCATTTATGAATCGTAGATCAAAGCTGTCAAATGATAACAAAATAGTCATACATAAGGTAATTTTCAAAGCAATTCTACTTTATGGTTGCCAAGTGTGGGGTAACTGCGCAAAAAGCCATATTAAGAAATTGCAGGTTTCCCAGAGTAAATTATTGAAAATGATGCTAAATTTACCGTGGTATCATTCAACACGCGATATTCACCAAAGGGCGAATGTTGAATTGATCTTCGATAGAATACAGAAATTAATTCAACGCTTTTTAGATCGCTGTAATTTTGCTGAAAATCCTCTAGTGAACAACCTGAATGATAATCATGTTCAACATGGTAGCTGATACCATATTATCTTTATTCCATTTATTGCGTTCATCTGACCCTTTTAAAAAAGGTACTAGGGTAGTTAGATCTCCAACATCAAGATCTACCATGAAAACGTGCGGAACTAGAAGTCCGGCGACATCGATAGTGTCGGCGCACGAACAACGGACTTCAGCGAAAATTCAAAGCCTAACGGACGAAAATATGGAACTCCGGACCAGGCTAAGTAAAATGGAACTTCTCTGCGAAGAACTAAGAAAGGAATTAAATGTACTTAAAGCAGAAAATAAAGCATTTAATGATACATCGAAACCTCGTAATGAGTCTGCTGCGAGTTCAATCGTCCCCGATAACACGGATTATAAAACGGATGATGAAGAACTAAGTCGGGAAACCAATTGGATTCTAAAAAAACGACCTGTCAAAAAACGAAAAGCTGGCTCTTCGCCCGAAATGTTAACGAGGCAAGAAAACACGCAAAATAAACGAGAAGGTAAAGAACAGCCTGACAAAATAATCACGCGTGCCGAAGAAAATCCACGAAATAAGGTACGACCACCGCCACCAATATACGTGATCGGAATTGCAGACTATAGTCTGCATTCTTTTCTCAAACCTTTGTTGCTATCCGATTTTGAAGTAACATCGCTCAACAACAACAAATGGAAAGTAAACGTAAAGGACTCAGACAGTTACCGCTCAGTATCTAATAAACTGAATACTGAAAAAATCCAGTGGTATACTTATGAAAATAAATCTGAAAGACCGATACGAGTCGTAGCTAGAGGACTTCATGCCTCATGCCGAAAGGAAGACGTTGTTCACGATTTGAAGAACAAAAACTTTAAAATCGTCGATGCGGTAAACTTAATTAAACGGGAAAAGCAAAAATTGGAAGGCGAGGAAACGATGGTTAAGCGCGAGCTTCCTCTTTTTATGCTAACCTTTGATAAGGCTGAGAGTTTAGAAAAGATATACGAAATAAGAACAATTCTGAATGTCGTAGTCAAAATCGAACCCATGCGCAAGAATACAAGGTTGATACCTCAGTGCAAACGATGCCAAGGATTCAACCATACGCAAACATATTGCCGAAAAGAACCGCGATGTGTCAAATGCGCCGGTAAACATCTTAGTCAAGAGTGTGGTGTAAACAAAAAAACCCCTGCAGCGTGTATTAACTGCAATGGTAAGCATCCGGCTAATTACAGAGGCTGTGAAGTAGCCAAAGAATTACAAAAAAGAAGAGATCGACTTATGAAGCCGGAAAACCCACCCTCAAAACCGGTAAATAAGAAAAAGTCGAAAACTGCTGCAAGAAAGGTGACTAGAGACAACCAAGCCGACCCTGGCGCGCTTACGTACGCTCAAGCTGCGACATCAAACACCGATCAAATTCCACACCGCGTTAAGGTAAAAGCGCCTAAAGAAAAGCCATCAGATTCTGACATGCAGACGCGTGCTCAAGCATCAACATCAATAAAAACGAACACTGATAATTCGGAAAACCCCGTATCTCACGTCTTTTCTATTATCCTTGCGAGGCTTGAGGAGCAAACAAAAACAAACACGCTAATTGTCGACAGGTTGGAGAAGCTTGAATATAAGCTTAACAATAGGAGCATTTCAAAACGAACATGACGAAACTTCTTAAAATTGTTGCATGGAACGCCAACGGTCTCATACAAAGACTAGAAGAGCTAGAAATATTTCTACGGGAAAATGACATTGACATATGTTTGATCTGTGAAACTCACCTGACGAAACTATCGCGTGTAAACATTACTGGATACAGTACCTATCACGCTTATCACCCGTCGGAAAGAGCCAGAGGCGGATCGTCTTTAATCATAAAAGATTGCATCGAACACTCTGAAGAGATTATGATAGAGCTTGAAACAATGCAAGTGAGCACTGTACGCGTGAAAAATG
Organism: Pocota personata; assembly: GCA_963082735.1. NCBI lineage: Eukaryota > Metazoa > Arthropoda > Insecta > Diptera > Syrphidae > Pocota > Pocota personata. The sequence goes on from OY720429.1 coordinate 80,967,026, forward strand.
GACATTACTCTTTCAATGTCTCGTCTATTTATTGTCCACTGCGTTGCAGGCTTGAAAAAAATGATTTTACAAATATTTTCAACTCTCTTGGACCGAATTTTATTATTGGCGGTGATTTTAATGCAAAACACACCTTCTGGGGTTCAAGATGTGTCTCACAAAAAGGCAGAGCACTTTACAACGCCTGCATGCAACACAGATGCGACTTTCACTCGACTGGTAAACCAACATATTGGCCGACTGATAACAACAAAATACCCGATCTGATCGATTTCTTTGTTGTAAAAGGAATACCAGACAAATGTATTAAAATTGATGAAAGTTTTGATCTCTCTTCCGATCATTCCCCTATCATTCTAACGATGAGCGAACGCCTAATTAAAAAAGATGTACCTGCTAGACTAACTAGCAGAAAAACTGATTGGGAAGGCTTTAAAAAAGACGTTGAAGAACATACCGAACTGAGAGTATCACTTAGGACGTTTTCTGAACTCGAAATCGAAATTGATCGTTTTGTTGAAGTTCTGCAGCGCGCCGCGTGGAAAAATACTCCCTATCAAAGGAAAACGCCAATCAATCATGCCCAAAAATATCCACCGGAAATAAAAGAAATGGTAAGGGAGAAGAGAAAAGCGCGTAAAAAATGGCAACAAACTCGTGCTCCGCAACATAAATCGCATTTGAATCGCTTGTGTAACTTGCTAAAAAAGGCTATTATTGATTTTAAAAACCGGACAATACAAACCAGCATTGAAAGCTTAACAGCGGACAAAGATTCCAATTATTCGCTCTGGAAAGCTATAAAAGGCATTAAAAAACCGAAAATACAAGCGGCCCCAATCAAGAAAAATGACAACGAATGGGCCAAGAATGATAAAGACAAAGCAGAAGTCTTTGCCGCCCATTTAGAAGAAACATTTAAACCATTTGATGGGCAAGCGCTTGCTGAAAATGATAATGCGTCGGATATAGCATTTCACAATTACACAGTAAGAAATGCAAGGCTGACCGAACTTCAACAAGAAATAAAGAAACTGAAACCGAATAAAGCTCCTGGATACGACCTAATCACAGGAGAGCTTCTTAAATCGTTACCTAGAAAAGCGTTAGTTAAGTTTCTTTACATTATAAACGCAGCGATAAGATTAGAATATGTTCCGAGTCAATGGAAAGTCGCGGAAGTAATAATGATTCTGAAGCCAGGAAAACCACCGAATGATAAAAAATCGTATAGACCTATTTCGCTGCTGCCGATTATGTCTAAAGTTTTCGAAAGAATAGTACTTAAGCGATTACAGCCGGTTATAGAAGAAGGATCTCTTATTCCCAATCACCAGTTTGGGTTTAGAACCAAGCACTCAACAATAGACCAAGTGCATAGAATAACTGATTTAATTGAAAAAGCTTACGAAGGAAAAAAGATTTGCTCGAGCATATTCCTTGATGTTTCTCAAGCTTTTGACAAGGTCTGGCATGAAGGCTTGAAATATAAATTACGACAAGTTCTGCCGGAACACTTATATAATATTCTAGAAAAATACTTGACGAATCGACTTTTCCGAGTCAAACACGGAAACGAATATTCGGAATTTAAAGAAATAAGGGCTGGGGTGCCGCAGGGAAGTGTCCTTGGACCGCTTTTGTACCTATTATATACTCGCGATATACCGCAAGAAGAAGGCACCGTCTTAGCTACATTTGCCGACGACACTGCCATCCTGGCAACGGGTAAAACGATCGAAGAATCGACTGAAAAATTGCAAGAAGCATTGAATAAAGTAAATGAATGGACAAAGATTTGGCGACTAGCTTTAAACGAAAACAAATCTGTTCATGTCAATTTTACTTATAAGAAAATAAATAATTTGCCCATTTTTTCAAACTCGGTTCAAATTCCGTTTGCAAACGAGGCTAAGTATCTTGGAATGACACTTGATGCTAAGCTGAAGTGGAAATCGCACGTGAAGAAAAAACGTAAAGAACTCGAAACCAAATACAGAGAAATGTACTGGTTACTTGGAAAACATTCCAAGCTTAATGTAGAGAACAAACTGCTTTTATACAAGCAAGTGCTAAAGCCGATATGGACATATGGAATACAACTTTGGGGATCCATAGAGATTTAGGAATTGCGACAGTCGAATATGAAATCAAAAACTTCGCGCGTAAGCATAAAGACAGATTACAAGGACACGTTAACAATGAAGTCCTTCGAATTCTAGATGAGAGGAATCTACTGCGTCGTCTACAAAGGACTAAACCTTTCGACTTAACGCGATAGCAAGAAACCGCGCCTAATTTGCGGAACAAGCAGGAACTTTCAATGGAAAGGGACCTGCCAAACGATCTCAATACGTGAAAGAAAAACTGCTGGATAAGTCAAAACTTAGTTGTAGTATGTAATCAAAGAAATTTATCACGAAGGGAGGTTTTTTTAGTGAGTAAAAATCTCACACTACTATGAGCACGCGCTACCGATCCTCATAGTGTCTTCATGAAGATTTTTTACCTACCCTCGGGAAAAAAAAAAAAAAAAAAAAAAAAAAAAAAAAATATTATCTTTATGTTTTTCTTCTTTTTTCTCTGTTTTTGATTGTTTGTATGTTTACTTATTCATCTATTTATTTATTTATTTACTTATTTATTTATATATACATTTATTTATTTATTTATTTAAACATATATTTATTTATTTATTTACTTATTTACTTATTTAATTACAATATATATTTATTTATTTACTTATTTATTTAATACATTTATTTATTTATTTATTTATTTATATATTTATTTATTTATTTATTTAATTTTTTTTTTTTTTTTTTCTTTAAATTGAAGGGTTTTTTTCGCTTTTCCCTTCGGATACTAACTTAACATGTAAATATCTTTAAATTCATACAATTGTATAATAATGTTACAGATGAAAGATAGTAATTATCATATCTCTGAATTGTAAAACGTGTGGTAACTAGCCTCTGTAAATCTTTTATGCGAAATAAAGATCTATCTATCTATCTATCTATTATGTGGTTCTTTAGAACTAATCTTTAATTTATTTACAGAACTTATAGCTTTTATACCCTGCTGTTGTAAATCTGCGACAATAAGTTCTGGTCAACAAGAGTGATGAAGATTCTTTAGCGTAAGTTTAATTTGTCTGTTTTGCTTATCTTCATATGAGTGGTATGATATATTTGAGTCTATACTTGTTATTTCCCGGTAATCGTTGGTGTCGTATTGATTTAACTTGTAGGTATCACCTTTAGTTAAGTTTATTGCAAATTTGTAATAAGGAATATATCTGGTGACATACGGACGAACAGGCGGATGGGCATAGCTAACTTAACTTTCGACGGTGATCATAAATATATGTGTATACTTAGAAAGTCTACAGTTATTTTTTCCCCGTGAATGCACCAATATTAATATATCTTATGGAATAGGGTATAAAGACATACAGAACGGATCCTAAGACTTTATTCTTTTTATAAGAAAAACAATTTTAGAAAATACTAATGTCTATATACTCGTATTTTGTTTAGATGAAATTTTCCAGTTTCTAGCAAAAATAATACAAAAGGGCTGTTTTTTTTTACTGGTGACATATAAACGGATAAATAGATGGATGGACGGACAGACGGAGGGACATGGCTAGATCGACTTAATTTTCGATGCTGATAATAATATAGTACGAGTATATACTTCCGGGGTCTATAGTTATTAATACTCTATGTTACAAAATATGTATCAAAATTAATATACCTTATTTACATATAGTAAAATCACAATCCATGTGGAATGATACCATAATCCCCATCTCAATTCAAATTGAATGATATGCGCATCTTTTTATTCAAAGTCGCGGAAGTGATTTTTAAAAGATTCTATCAGACACACAGAAAAGTTACAATCCGCTCTGAATGGATGGCATAATACTCTATCCCTCATCTTCTAACCCACCCTTAATAAAGTGGACATAGCTTTGTGATTCACAACATCACTGATCAGACGTGTTTCGGCTTCTTCGTTAAATTCAGACTGAATTGAAATAGAGAATTAGAAATTCGTTATACGTATATAAGAGTGGAGTTAGCCTAGTACAAGTGTTAAATGATAAGACTTTCACAGAGTGTAGACTTGTTTCGGCTTTGAGTGAAATTGGCAGTAATTTGAAGTAAACAATTAAACAGTGTGATTTTAAGTGGCGAATTACCCTAGTAGTAGTGGTGCTGGTCTATCAAGCCAGAGATAATGGTTCAATTCCCGGCCAGTGAAAACAAGGTTAGAGACTTTTTTTTCATAAAAAAAACAGTGAAATTCAGATATAAACACAACAACACGTGATGAAAAACGAGCGGTCCGCGCTCCCATTAGCGTCAGTCGATAACGCAGTTCAATCAGGCCACAAAGTAACAGTGGCGAAAGAAAGTATGGGGAAAAGGAGAAGGAAACTTAAGCCTACTCTCAACCTTGGAAAGCGTCCCTCTAGGTCAGCTTCAGCTGTACAGCTGCTAGGTGGAGCGAGGGAAGGGGCGCCGAGTACAGCAACAGCAGCAGCAGCAGATAAGGAGCGGTAGAGGTCGGATGACTCTGTCGAGTTAGCGTACATCTCTGACGGTGGGGAAGGCCGCTACATTGGCGATGACGATAATTGCTTCGCGGTTCTTTCATCCTCTGAATCGGATGACGAAGAGGAGGAAGTCCAAAGTCTGACTAGCAGCATCAGGCAGTTAGAACAAAGGGTGCTTGCCATTAAGGCCAAACAAATGGTAAAAAGAGAAAGGGAGCGGCAGTTAGAGCTCCAGCGCGCTCAACAACAACAGAAGCAGCCAGAAGGCCAGCTGCAACAACAACAAATGCAGCAGCAGAAGGAGAAGCAAGAACAGCAGCAACAACAACAGCAGCAGAAAACCCTGCAACAACCGCAGCAGCAGCAGAAAAAAGCAGCAACAACCGCAGCAGCAGCAGAAATAATACTGATCCGAAGACGCTCCTTGCGCTGCTTAAAGAGAAAGAGAGCAACGAGCTCGAGTTCGTAGGGGTCAAGCCATTCACTACAGCTAGGGCAAAAAAGGAGAAGCAGAAATTGACGTTCCTCCTTGTTCAGCTTTCACCCAATAGCAAGCTGGATGGTCTAAGGGAAAAGTTAAGAAGGAGCGGAAACATTTTAAAATGTGTTCGCTGCCAAAAGTTCGGTCACGCCGCGTCGAACTGCGAAATGCAGCCTCGATGTGTCAAGTGTGGAAAGAACCACAAAGCAGAGGAATGCACTCTTGGTAAGGATGGAGTGGCAGATAAGAGCCAGCTCTCGTTTTGCTTTATGCAGAAACTCGGGACACACCGCAAACTATCCGGGTTGTCCTAAGTTCCAGTATATTAAGAAAGTAAATCTGGTTCGTCAGGAGAAGGTAGTAGTGAAACATCCACCTCCTCCAATTCAAACACAATCCGTGACCCTCTAAGTGACCTGCACCCAAATGGCGGCAGGCCGGGGAAACGCGGAACAGAAAAGACCGAAGATTGCTTCTCAGGCCCCAGCGCCTAGAGCACAGGAGGCTCAAACTGACTTACTGGTCATCTTGCTTTCTATCCAAGGGCAGATAGAGCAGCTTCAGCGTCAGGTACAGAAGCAGGCGAAGCGGGTGGACCAGATCTACGCACTTCTGCCGGGCCTGACGCACCTCCAGTCGTAATGGGTACGAACATGGAGGATCAACCCTTGAAGATCTTTGCGGTAAATGTGAATTCACTGTTTAAATTACTAGAAGACATACAAGTATGATTCGAGCTGCTGAATAGACGTGTTTTCCCTACCGGCTGGCAAATTAATTACTTTCGTTATAAATTAACACAATTCGGCGTTTTCTCCTGTGTAAACACTTTAGTTCTACAAAATTGCATATCCCATTTACAATTACAGTGATTGTGACACTAATAAAAATATTAAAAAAATATATTTAATTCTATATAATATTGTGTTGTGCCACCACAAGTTTTCTTTGTCTCCAGTTATACCTATATATCGAACTTAATACATACTTACACGCATTATGTCCAACCCAAAACGGTGCAGTTCGAACCTCAAACTTGATGCGCAAAGTGTAAACTCACATCATTCATCTCTTAACTCGCCGCAACAAAACCCCAAAAAAATGGCAGTGAGTGACAACAAAATGTGGAAAACAATGGACGAAAAACTTGAAAGTCAAAGTGATTTAATTATTTCCCTTATCTCTTCTAAAATGAAAGGAAATAATGAAAAACACGCATCTAAAATTGATAAGCAGTTCACTGAACTTAACAAAACCATGGCGGATATAAATTCAAGGGTCAAACAACTCGAAATTTATAATACCACATCGAACACTGAGACCAACACAATAATATCGGAAATTGATCTAATAAAATCATCGTTATCAGGTGTGAACAATGAGCTGTCTGATATCCGAGCCGCTCTTCAAAATAACTTCGCTGAAGTCTTAGACTTGAAAACGCAACTCGCCGAAATAAAACGCACACAAGATGAGTTCGAAAACAAAAGTGTCTCTCGCGACGCGGTTCTTTTCGGGATTCCTCACACACCAAACGAAAACCTCAAATCGTACCTTAACCACATTTGCCATATAATAAATATTAAACCGCCACTGATTAAAGATATTTTCCGTACCCGTCCGCGGACTAATACTAATACTTCCAGTATTAATATTAAATTTCATTCTGCGTACGACAGAAACTTCTTGCTTACTTCGATTGCCAACCAGAAATACAGTCCATTATTCCATCTACTTCAGCTAATGTCAGTTCATTCTTTTCTACTTCGACGAAACAGATTCTTTTAGCAACCGCTTTAGTTTCTATTCATGTCCAAGGCTTCAAACACACTCTTCGAGCTCTAATTGACCCTGAATCGGAGGTCACTTTGATATCCAAAGCTGCACAAGTCCGCTTAGGACTCCCATTCACTCCTATTCATGCCCAAATATCTGGTGTTAACATAGCTTTAGCTACAATATCTAAACTGTAATGCCACTTTGCAATGGGATCTGACATAGATCCAAAAGTCGCACTCTCTGCGCAAGCTCTAGTTATTAATAACCCAACTGGAAATCTTCCGTCTCAGTCAATCACTTCTCTGAACATGACGAGACTATCTGGGCTCAGACTCTCTGACCCACATTTTCACAAATCTTCTAGAGTAGATTTACTCATAGGAGCCTATCTCTATAAAGACATCATCTTGGAGGGACTCCATCATAATATATCTGGAAGACTAGTAGCCCAAAATACAATTTTTGGTTGGGTCATATCCGGACCTTTACCTAACCTACATTCTTCAGCTTTCACAACGCTTGTTACATATTTCAATAAAGTTTCGCTTGATGATGATCTAAAGTGCTTCTGGGAATTAGAAGAAATAACAGTTCCCAGACCACTGTCTTCTGAAGATCGCTATTGCGAAACCCTTTATTCCGAATCAGCATATCGAGATACTGATGGAAGATATGTAGTCAGACTTACCTTTAAGCCTGACTTTTCGGAAGGTAAGAAGCTGGGAGTCTCACGCAACATCTGTGAAAAAAGTTTTCTAAATTCCGAACGTCGATTAAAGAAGAATCTAACCTTAGAGTCTGAGTATAACAAGGTTAGATGTGAATACCTAGATGTTGACCATATGCAACGAGTTACTTACTATCTACCCCACCATGCTGTGCTGAAGCCAGAAAGCTCGACCACTAAACTAGGAGTGGTTTTTAATGCTTCAAATCTGATAATGGCAACTGTCTTAATGATGTGCTTTATACAGGTCCTGCCTTACTACAAGATCTCGTTTCGCTAATGCTTCGTTGGCGGATGCACAAATATGTCTTCAGTGCGGACATACCAAACATGTATAGGCGGATACGAATTCATCCAATGCATACTCCATTTCAGAGAATCCTTTTCCGAACTTCTCCTGACAAGCTTATTGAAGATTTTGAGCTGAAAACTGTTACTTTTGGTGTAAACTGCGCTCCTTACTTGGGAAATCGCACTTTATTGCAGCTATCCGACGATGAGGAATCGAACTACCCCCTTGGGTCCAGAATGCTTCGTAATGATTTTTACGTGGATGATTTACTTTCCGGATCTCATTCTCTTGACCAAGCTTTAAAAGCGCAAACCGGAATCATCTCGATCCTAGACTCAGCTGGTTTTGTGTTACGCAAGTGGACCTCTAATGATCAAACTTTGTTACAGAACATTCCTAAGGAGCATATCCTTAATGACGAATTTCTTAATTTAAGTGATGACAGCTCCGTTAAAACTCTTGGCATATTTTGGAATGCGAAATCAGACACGTTTCACTTCAAGGTTCATCCGATATTACTTTCAAAGCGGGAAGTATTTTCCCACATAGCCAAACTCTTTGATCCAGCAGGTTGGATAGCACCAATAATGATCAAGTAAGATAATAATGCAGTGTATCTGGAAAGATAAATCCTTTCACCTCCATCTCTAGCCATATGGCAAGCATTTGTCACAACGTTCACAGATATCTCAAAATTGCAAATACCGCGTTGGGTAGGAACAATTTCGCAGAGCAGAACTCAAATTTACGGATCTGCCTATTCCGCAGCTATCTATGTGCGAGTCTTAGATAGCTCTTGCAGTGGCATGCGCCAACTGCTATGTGCCAAAACAAAAGTTGCACCGGTGGAACCAGTCAGGTTGCCCAGGTTGGAGCTGTGTGGTGCGGTTGTTTTATCTAAGCTTATGAAGACTGTTCATGTTCTGTGGTGCTGATACTTCCATGTATTTATGGACCGACTATTCTATTGTCCTTGCGTGGCTAGATAATCCCCCTTGTTCATGGAAAACCTTTGTAGCCAATCGTACTAGCAAAATCACAAGATAATCCAGCGGATCTTGCAACTAGGGGAATGGCTCCTGGTGAGCTTCTCGACAATGACCTATGGTGGCATGGTCCAAAGTTTCTACGTACTAATGGGGAGTGCTGGCCTTCCTCTACACCTATTGTTGCCGACGAGGCTGACCTCGAGCCCAAACCTATAAAATCGTTTCATACTAAGTCCTATCAATTGGAAGACATACTCCTAAGGTTTTTCTCCTTTTCCCGAGCTCTCAGAGTAATCTCATATGCCTTCCGGTTCTACCACCAATCAAATACTCGATTTAAGCTTAGAGATTCGTACTCAGCTGAAGGTATCACCAGAAAAGAGATAATGGCTACAAAAGAAAGGCTCATAATTATCTCTCAAAGGATCTACTTTCACCATGAATACGAAGCTCTACAGAATAGTCGACCGATCAATCGATCGAGTAAGCTTTTAACTCTAAACCCAATTCTTGACTCCAATGGTATAATGCGGCCGCCTAACTAATCCAAGTGTGTCATGGACCGAGCGATATCCAATCCTATTACTCTATAATTCACACTACGTCCTTTTGAACTTCGTTCATGAGATATCCCTCCATGGAGGAAACCAAATGATGTTCGCTCTCATTCGTTAAGCATATGTTGTGACCTAGGGTTGGCCACGGAGGGGTCTTCGGTGCGAGTAAGGAGGACGGCGGCACGCTCGCGGTTGCTCGGCTCACCTCGTCGGACGGGGTGGTTCTTGTCCACCTTACTTCACACCACCTGCTCAGCACACAAAATCTCGTGCCATTTTGATCAAAACAAAAAAAAAGAAGAAAGCTATTTTACTTTAGACGTCGGACGGACTTCAAAAGATAGAAAAGAAAGCAAAGGAAAATTCAAGGACTTGTGCCCTTGGCCAGGAGAAAGATTGGGAAGGACTCCGCGAAACTTACCCTACCTATCCTAAACTAAACCTAAACTAACCTAATGTCTTAAACTAAATCCTAATCTAAACCTAACTATCTTAAACTAACATACAACTACTCCCTATCGTGCAATTTGTCCTTCCCCTTTTCTCTCCTCGCCAAACGGGTTTATCAAGTACCCGAGGTATGCCTGGTGGAAGTGGCAAAAGCTGGCCTGCCCACCCTTTGTGTCTGGTGACACAACCGATTGCTATCTCTCTGGCCGATGATTTTGAGAGATAGCCCCTGAACGCGCTCCCCAGTCACGACCTAAGTCCGTCGTAGAAGATGTTTGTCAGTCGTCACGTTATGTCGTCATCGTTCGTAGTCGTCCTGTCTTGTCACTGTCCATCTACAGAAGGACGGCCCGACCGGCCATCCACACACCAAAATAAAAAAATTCCTATTCACACATAATTTAAGTAGAAATACACCACTGAAATTTTGCCTGGCTCATTGCCATATTCAATTTATTATAAAATTAAATCTTATACTACTATTAAAACCTATCCTTTCTGCTAAGAATATTTTTTTTTGTTTAACACAATTGACCCAAAAAAATGTACTCACGGTTTTCTTTGGTTTTCTGGTCCCCCGTTGTCCTGCCGGCAGCACGATGAAGGATGTTGACCTTTTTTTTTTTTCTTATTGTGGAGTTCAACGCGGCGTTAGGCACTATATATTCTCAGCAGAATTCACAAACAAACTAATTCTAATCTTAATTTAACTTAGTTTTCAAAAATTTAACTCAAAAAATTTAATTCAAACAAAAAAAATATCCAACACTAAAAAAACGCTATGCAGCCTCAAAGGGTTCACTATGGACTCAAAACTCAGAAGGAGTGGTGTCTAGCACTTTCAGATAAATTTTGAATTTGAGATTTTAACTTTTTTTCACTTTCACTAGTGTTCCTCGGAGCACTTCCTGGAAGCGTTGACTTTTTTTTTTGGGGGGGAACACCGCTTGCTGCCGTTCCTTATTGCGGACCACCGCTACCGCTACCACTGCCTGCGCCGGACCTTGTCCAGTTACAACGGTGTGGTTCTCAACCGGCCCTGAGAGGAAAACGGTAAAAGACAGGATTTCTGGGGCCTACGCCACTCTGCTATACTCACTGCCTTTATGTCTGCTGTCGCCTGCGTTCACCTCCATTATTATACGCTCCCCCGGTGGTCTGCGCGTCTTCAGGATTGTCTCAGGAAAAGAAATCGACAAAAAAAAAATAATCTCTACAGTGGGTCTTCGCCTCACTGTATACTAGAGTACAAAAAAAAAGTATCATCAGCTGTGGGTACCAGCTGTTCACAATTGCCTTTCTCAAATGATTTACTTGGGGTCGATGCACTTGTGGATAACAAACCAACTTTTGTCTTTCTGAGTTCGGGTTCGGATAATTTCAGAGGTTGGGAGGAAGTCTTGGACATTACACTCAAGACCAATATTGACAACTTTAGAGTAACTAATTGGCGGGTATCCGATCGTCCATCTTTGTCTGATCACAAATGGATAATTTTTAATGTTAGCCTCGAGGTCGAGGCACCTAAGCCATTTATAAACTCTAAGAGAATTGACTGGTGCAAATTTGGTCAGGTTATCAAATCTAAACTTCACAGAACACCCGGCGAGAAAATCGAATCAGTCAAGGAACTTGACGATAAGATCACAACCCTAGAAAAAGCCATGGGTACTGCTTTTAAGGTTTCGTGCTCTATTAAATTCAGTAAGAAAAAATTTCCCTCATGGTGGAATGAAGATCTTTCTAATCTTAGGAAGATTACCAGAGAAATCTTCAATGTCTGCTATCGACACAAGCTTTGGCAACCATATAAGGATTGCCTAAAAGAATATAAGAAATCCATTAAAAGGGTCAAGTCTCTGGCTTGGATGGACTATTGTCAGTCCATTGAAACCATTAAGGACTCTGCCAGACTGAGTAAAATCCTATCCAAGGAACACTCCAGTCCGTCCTTTACCAAAAGGCCGGACGGGACTTGGACGGATTCCTCCATTTTCGTGTTGTGTTTATCCTGAAAGCGGGGAAGCGGGGGCATGAATCTGCAAAGGATTTCAGACCCATCAGCTTGTCATCTTTCCTTCTTAAGACGTTGGAAAGTATATTAGATACGCACATCCGTAATACAATAGATACATCCCTTCTATCAAAATCTCAGCATGCGTACACTAAGGGGCGATCGACTGAGATGGCGCTCCGTGAAGTTGTGCGTACGATAGAAAAGACAATACACTACAAACAATTTACTCTTGCCACCTTTTTAGATGTTGAAGGTGCTTTCAATAACGTCAGTACTGAATCGATTCAGGAAGCTCTGTCCCAACTGGGTGTAGGGGAGTTTATTAGCAAGTGGATAGTGACTATGCTAAAAACCAGAATCATTCAATCGACACTCGGTAATAGTGTTTCCACCATATCCATTGTAAGGGGAACTCCTCAGGGTGGGGTTATCTCTCCTCTTCTTTGACTTATGGTAATCAACAAAATTCTGTGCAGGCTTGACCGAGACGGAGTCAAGGTTGTCGCGTATGCGGATAATGTGGTAGAGTTGGTATCGGGGATGTTTCCTTCTGTGATCAGTGAGATTATGGAAGGTGCCTTGGATAAGATTAGCACATGGGCCACTGGATGTGGACTTAGCGTCAATCCGAGCAAAACTGAACTGATGCTCTTTACCACAAAAACCAAAATACCAGCTTTCACGCATCCACGGCTTAATAACCAATTACTCTCGTTATCATCTAGTGCTAAGTACCTAGGTGTTGTACTTTACCCTAAATTAAGCTGGAAGCTTAACATTGAACAGCGAGTAAAGAAAGCCTGTGTGGCTTTTTATGCTTGTAGCAAAACATTCGGTAAGAAATGGGGACTTCGTCCGAAGATGGTCATTTGGATGTATACTGCGGTGGTGCGCCCTATTCTTTCCTATGGGTCGCTAGTTTGGTGGCCGTCGGTTAATAAAGCATACATTACAAAATTCATCAACAAAGTACAAAGGACTGCGGCTCTAGGTGCTACAGGGGCGATGAGAACATGCCCACCTGAAGCCTTGAACGTAATCCTTCACCTTATACCACTATATCAGCATGTAGTGCGGTTAGATTAAGAGAAACAGGTAGCTGGCGCGATAGTCTCTACGGCCACAACAGCATCCTTAATCTGCTACCTCGGGAGTTGGCGGCAAATCCGACCGACTACATAATTCCCAGGGTGAACTTTCGAAATGATATCACTATGGAATGGAAATGTGGCACGGTGATAAACTAGTTCAAAACAACCATTTTCACTGACGGATCGAAAATGGACTGCGGGGTAGGGGCGGGAATCTTTTCTGAATCTCTCAATATCTCTAGTTCATTCCGTCTTCCCAATTCATGCAGCGTATTCCAGGCGGTCATGGTAACATTGACGGAAACGAAAGGGCTGATGAATTGGCGAGGCAGGGATCTGCCCTTGACTGCTCCCGTGCGGAGGATGTCAACATTCCGTTAGGGGCCCTTAAGGGTAGAATCTTTGCTCATTTCCTTACAGATGCTGGTAATAGATGGCGAGGGTTGCAGAACTGTGTCATATCCAGGCAGATGTGGCCCAAGTATAACTGGCGCAGAACACAAGAGCTTTTAAACAGAAGCCGGGCAGATATTGCTAGAGTTCTGGCAATTAGCACTGGCCATTGGCCGATAGGGTCCACGCAGCCAGACTGGGCATTACTTTTAATGCACATCGTCGTAGCTGCAATGTGGCCAACGAGCCTGAAACAATCCTTCACTTCCTTTGTAAGTGTCCGGCCCTTAGTATTGTCAGACACCGTATACTTGGCAGACACCTTTTTGATAATATTAGTGAGTTAGCGGAGACAAGCATCGGGGATTCATCAGTTTCCTCAATGCCACGGGGTGGCTTTAAATAATCTTTTCTCTCCTTTCCCACAAGTCCAACGTCAGTTTCTACAACAATTTAGGTCACTTGAATTGTGGTATTAAAACGGCGCCTCTGCGCTAATTATGTTTCAGCATAGCATGCTGTCACAACCACACCTACCTACCTACCTACCTATAGATATCCCCGACTAACATTCCTTCCTCCCGGAGTGAGTGGAACCCCTCCGATAAAGCACAAAGGTTCCCAATCTGAATTACATTCGGATATAGGGTTTAGATAGGCTTGAATTGTTTGAATATAAGATATCTGCAAGGTGGGCGGCAATGTTTAAGCCAAAAAAGTACTCACTTAACTCAATACTATTCTTATTTGCAATACCACCTTAAAATTAAATAAAATGTAGAATGCCCAGATGGCGCTTGTACTACTAGAGTGGTACACGATCTGAGGGTAACCTCACCACATTTCCACGTTCCAGCTTCCTCTTTTTCTACTAACCTTCGTCGAGACCTACCCAAACCAATAAAATCATATTCTGTATTGCGTTTTAATTTTCCCAGTTTTCATTTTCTCAACACCAATCTACGAGGATCGCTTCTGCACCTCAACATAGCTTACTGACAGACAAAACTCGGAGGTTAGGACGCTGAAGTCGTTGATTTAAAACCTATAGAAATTAGTCAAGGAAAACTACAGACTTTCTGTAAATCTGCATTGGAACAACAAAAGTCGGGCTGTGAAATCCAACAATCCGAGTATGTTTAAGCAGATACATAAAATATTTCGGAGGAACAAACCAAAAAACCTTCCGTGTCTTAAGGTTCCCCGAACGACGAACAATGGACGAATACTTATAAGAGCAGGTATAGATCCAGATAACGCAGTAGAAGAAGACAACTTCATTGTGATCGAAGATCCACAGGAGAAGGTAGAGGCTATAGGAGCGACTTTCTAGGAAGTGTACAAGGTGAATGTTATCATTTGCCCGAATCACGCCCTGGAAAATCGCGTCCTTGTGCACAACTTCTACCTTCGAAATGACATAGAGCACTGGCGATCCGGGAACTTACGTTTTACCGAGTTCAATGACGATAACATGGCAAATAATGTCATTGCCGATGAAAGGGTACATAGCCCGTACATATCGAAGGTGGAGCTCCAAACGATTTTTGACTCATTATGGAAGAAAAATCTGCGGGAATCGACGGGGTGTCGAACATTGTGCTTCGCCATCTCCCTCTAGAAGCGGTGGACATTTACACCACTCTGTTTAACAATGCGCTGAATAATGCACATTATCCAGCGTATTAGAAAACAGCAGTGATACAACCCATCCCCAAACGGGGTAAGGACACCTTCAATCCGGTAAATCTCCGGTCGATAAGACTGCTTCCGAACATCAGCAAGGTATTCGAGAAAGTGATCAATAGACCCCTGCTTAAGTTGACTGAGAACAATAATATAATTCCGGATAACCAATTCGGTTTTAGGGCGGGGCATGATACAATACATGCCGCGTCTAAACTGGTATCGGATATCCAATGGAACAAAAGCAAGAACCAATCCACAGGTGCCTGCCTGATTGACTTGGAGAAGGCCTTCGACACCGTATGGTTAGAGGGACTCTTCTACAAGCTAAGCAGGCTGGGCATAAGCAAACCACTGCTGTACATACTTCATAACATGCTCACCAGTAGACAGTGCATTGTCTAAAATTTCAATGTGACTTCTGCTGGAACATTTCTAATTAAAAACGGTCTGCAACAAGGTGCGGTTAATTCACCGATCCTTTTCAACATTTACAGGAGCGATCTCATAGGATCACTTCACCATGCCATAGCGTACGCAGACAACTTAATTGCGTACAGATCAGGAACGAAAACCGAAGTCATTGCAATTCTCTTCCAATGTGACTTCGATAAGATTCAGCAATATTGCGATGACTGGAAGTTGAAGACAAACTTCCAGAAATCGGAAACCATTCTTTTTAGGACGCCGTTGTCGGGTGCCTCTGGGGATACCAGAAAGAATTGGCGAAACTTCTCAATTGTTGGACCGCACGGACAGCCACTTGCGAGTCGAAGTGTAGTCAGATACCTTTGGCTCTGGTTAGACCAATATCTATATTTTAACAAACATATATGTAGATGCTGCTCTTGGCAGAGCCAAAGGTGCTTTTGCCCTTACAAAGAGAATTTTTTATAGCAAGCAACTCGATGCAAGAGTAAAGGTAATCTGCTGAATGGCGCTCATTAGGCCCATGCTCGTATATGGATGCCCCGTGCGGTTCAACGAGGGAGCAATCGTGTTGGAAAAGCTTCGGGTGTTTGAGAGGGCTTGCCTTCGGGTTTGCCTTCATTTGTATAAAACATCAGAGTCCCAGTACATAAAATTCTATCCCAATGAGGTCCTATACAACAGGGCTAACCTAATAAGGGTGGATAATTTCGTTATCAAGCTGATTCGAAGGCACATTACAAAAGCAATGAACTCAACGAACAACCGGATCTTATTACCGCAATTATGAGTATGACGAGAGAGTGAGCCTTAACGGGTTTGTTCCCCCAAAGGCGTTCCTCTATTTTGATGAGAAAGGTCTGATCCAGGACAGATTGGCGGTGCCACTAATTTTCCACGTTGCTCGGACAGTTGTGGAAAAGTGACTCAACTACGACAGAGACGTTGCACACAGCAGTGTGGAGCGTCTCCGGTTTAGTAGGCCAATAACGGGTCGTGATATTGAGGACGTAGAACGTCAGTACGGTCATTTCTGTAGGCTAGCCGAAAGAGAGGAAACTCCTTCGTCGTTTCCCCCTAATCCAGGGTAGCCTGTTGGATGTTTGAAGTTGGCTGTTCTTGACCACGGCCGACTTACATAGTTTAGGTTTAGGTAGTTTATTTTGTAGGTAATAATTTAAAAAAAAAAAACAAAACAAAAAAGAAATTCCGTATGAAATTACGTAAGGTAGAATAAGGTAGGCTTATTTAGAATAAGGTAGTCTAAGATTTATTTTAAGGTAGATTTTTAAGTTTTATATATAAGAACAATAAAAAAAAAGTTCATTCACTAAGTTTTTTGTCTAATTTTCTTAGTAACACTTAAATTTAAAAAAAAAAAATAAATAAATAAAAAATTTTCATGTACGTTACGTCGAAAGACGTTTAACTTAGAGACGGTTTAACTTAGAGCGCCCGCATATTGCCAGTAAGTTGGAATAAGATAGTTAAGTTAATTATGCTGGTTTTAAGCGTTTTTTTTCGTCTAGCTATAAGTTTAATGAATTATGAAATAAAAATGCATTAATAAAATGAAACGAAATGAAATGAGTGTTAGGTGATTGTCAACTCAGGGACCTGGGTTCAATTCCTAAGCGGGGAAAATAGTGTAGACTTATTTTTTTTTTATGTAAGAAAAAAAAATGCAATACAAAATTGAGAAAAGTGAGGATAGTGCAAACCAGGCGGTGGACGACAGTGAGCGGTCCGCACTCCCAATAGCGGGACCAATTGGTCAAGCAGCCGATGATGCAGTAAAGTCAGCCCACCCAGCAATAGTGGCAACAGATTTTACTGGGAAGAGGAGGAGGAAAGCCCCCCTCCACATCAGCTTCAACTGAAAAGCTGCCAGGCGGAGAAGGGGTGCCTGATACCATAGGAGCAACAGAAAAAAAGGCGAAGGTCGTCACTTGACGTTGACCAATATGACATACGAAGGTTATTATATGGGGGACACCAACAGTTTTGCATCTCTGGCCGCGCCCGAGTCCGAAGATGAAGGCAAGGAAGTAGAAAACTTAAATAGTAGTATTACACAGCTGCAGCAAAGAGTGCGTTTTATTAAGGCCAAACAAATGGCCAGAAGGGAGAAAGAGCGGCAGCAAGAGATACAGCACCCTCAGCAACAAAAACAACAGCAAACGTGAGAAAGCCAGCTGCAAAAACAAAAGCAGCCGCAACTAAAGCAGCAACAACAACAACAGCTGAAGAAACAGCAGCTACAACAAGAACTGCAGGTAAATCAGCATCAACAACAGCGACAACAACAACATCAGAAAAAGCAGCCACAACAACAGCAGCAGAAATCGCAGCAACAACAGCAGAAACAGCAACAACAACAACCGCAGAAGAAGACTACAAAAACTAGAGTGCCACTGATCAACACCTTCAAGATCGAGTTAAAGGATACATTGAGCTATGTAAGTCGGCCATAGGCAACCTTTTTTATATTAAGCGATTAAATGAAGATAGGCATACTATCAATTGTAACACAGAGGAACAGTATTATAAAATCTAAGATTTTCTAAAGGAATCGACGACGGAGTTCTTCTCCTTAACCCCGTAGGGGAAAAAGCTGAAACCATGCTGCTGAGGGGAAAAGAGCCGTCCACTGATTTGGAGATGCAACTTAAACTGCTTAAGGAGAAGGAGTGTGACGATCTCCATTTCGTAGGGGTCAAGCCATTTACCACAGCTAGAGCTAATAAGGAGAAGCGGAAACTACAGTTATTCCTAGTTCAGCTCTCACGAAGCAGCAAATTGGATGGTCTAAGGAGTATTAAAGTCCTAGACTACCAGGTTGTCTCATGGGAGAAATTAAAAAGAGCAAAAACATTTTGCAATGTATAACTGCGACATGCAGCCTCGATGTGTTAAGTGCGAAAAGAACCGCAAAGCAGAAGAATGCATTCTGGGTAGGGATCGAGTGGCAGATAAGAGCCAGCTCTCATGTGCTTTATGCAGGAACTCGGGATACATCGCAAACTATCGCGGTTTTCCTTAGTTCCAGTATATTAAGAAAGTAAATTTGGTCCGTCAGCAGAAGGTCGGAGTGAAACGTTTACCTGGTCCCATTTAAACTCAGTTCGTGACACTTCAATAGACCTACACCCAAATGGCGGCAGGCCGGGGAAATGCTGAACAAAAAAGATCGAAGATTGCTTCTCAGGCCCCAGCACCTACAGCACTGGACAGGTCAGCTTCAGCGTCAGGTACAGGCGCAAGCGAAGCGGATGTTCGGACTTCTGCCGGGCCTAATGCAACTCCAATCGTAGTGGGTACGAACATGGAGGAGCAACCCCTGCAGAACTTTGCGGTGAATGTGAATTCACTGAATAGAATCGAGTGAAGAGCCGCATCGTTTAAGTTGCTTGAAGACCAAACCATTGATGAGCTTATGGTTAGCGAAACAAAGCTTTCCCAGAAGCATAAATTGGGGCATAGTAAATACAATATTGTCAGAAGAGACTGAAACAACTCCACACAAGGAGGACGTGTTGCGTTCTTCATTAGAACGCAATTGCAATTTAAGGTAGTGTAAGGTTCCAGGTTCTGGAAGCGTGTATCGTGCTCATCTCTCTCCATAGTGGAAAGAGGATGTACATGGTAGCACTCTATGCACCTGAAGCTACTCAATCTACGTTATTTATTTCGTCGGACCAGAAAAATGTCCTCATGGCCGGAGTTCTGAATGCCAAATATAGAGATTGGGGAAATAACACATCTGATAGTAGAGGGGACTTGCATGGCGATTGATCGGGAAACTACTGACTGTCCAAAACATGGATTGGACCAGTAGTGCAACAATCAAGTTCGTAATGTAGTGCTTGCTTTACCTCCTCGTGGTGGTCCCCGGGCAATTGCATGTATAAATCCTTATACATGTAGGCCAAAGTCGCAAGCGCGAGATTGTCTAGGGTCTTATGCCTAGGTTAGGTAACCTGGGCCAGCAACCCGCGTTACCGAAACTTTAACCGTTATACGTTGACGACCTTTGGCTATCGTACCCGGACTAAAATTGATTCATAGAATGTGAAGACGCTCTTTGACTCTCAGAGTGAAGGACCTCAGAACGCCAGATTCCTTCAATTGGAGCATGAGTTCATGCGATATTGGCTGGACATATTGGGAGTAAGTGAGATAAGATGGTTAGATGCGGGTGAGTACCAATCTCCAACGCGTAACACTGTATTACTCTACACCGAAAGGCCATCCGGAAGCCCCCGTGGATATGGAGTTGGACTGTTGCTAACGCCAACAGCACGCAGAGGCCCAATTTCCTGGCAGCCGCACGGTGATAGGATTTTAGCGGCCAGATTCCGGACGAGAGTACGTCGCATCACCATTATAGAGTGTTACGCCCCACGGATGGTTCGTCTGAGGAAGAAAAGGAGACCTTCTACAACTAGTTGGGAGCTGTTCATAATGCAACACCCAACGGCTACATTGTCATTGTGATGGGGGACCTGAATGCCAAGGTAGGCTGCGACAACGAAGGGCTCAAACATGTTATGGAACGGCATGGACTAGGCAATCGCAATGATAACGGCGAAAGATTTGTTGACTTTTGTAACGCAAATCGTCTTGTCATAGATGGCACCATGTTTGAGCACAAAACCTGTCATAATATCAGTTAGGTGTCAACTGACAGGCAAGCAACCTCCAACCAAATTGACCATTTTGCTATCAGTCGCCGTTTTAGAAGTAGTCTCCTAGACGTCCGAAACAGACGAGGTGCCGCCATGGGGTTGGTACGAGATCATAAGATGGTGATAGCTACTCTCCGATAACGCACTGCTGCCGTTCGTAGATCTAACGACACAAGAATACCTATGTTCAACGTAGACCGACGGAGAGTTCCCTCAGTGTGCCATGAATTAAGGGACCATCTCTCACGTGTAGTGGAAACAATCAGCAGCTCCCTGCCCGCCACCATCCAAGACCATTGGTGCGCTGTGAAAACTGTTTTCACATCAGGTGCTGAAAGGACTGTCGGTCGATCGCAGGGAAACCATAGGGCGTGGCTTTCCGAGGATACCTGGAGAAGGATCAATGAACGAAAAAAGCTAAGAGCTTGAATTACAGCAACTCCAGCAGCAGGGAGGTTCGAGCTTGAGTCCCTATATCGAATGAAGATGAGAGAAGTACAGCGTAGCGTGAGACGTGACAAGCGCAATTACATCAATGCGCTGCTACGGAAGCAGAAGAAGTAGCAGCGAGGTGCGACAGCGGAACCGTTTATAGAATCACTGAGGTGCTTGTAGGTGGCCGAAGCTCTACTCAACACCCAGTGAAAGGCTTAGACGGTTCGTTGCTAATATCGGATGAGGATCAACTGAAGAGATGGAAGGAGCATTTTGCTTCGGTTCTAAACCGAGTATTCGCCAGCAATATGTACCCAAGTCAGACTGAAGTGTCCGTAGAAAGAAATTCCCGAATTCGCACCACAACCCCCAATAAGGAGAAGATTATTACCGCAATCAAAGCACTGAAAAGTAATAAGGCGGTGGGACTTGACGGCATAGCTGCATCGGCAGAGCTTTTGTTCCCACTTGTCGGGAGAACATAGGAAGCCGAGAGTTTTCCGGATGAGTGGAAAAAGGGAATGATTGTCAAGCTCCCTAAAAAAGGCAACCTAATGCAGTGCGAAAACTGGAGAGGTATCTGCGTGCTGCCTGCTGTGGCCAAGATAATAGCTAGAATCGTCCTGGAGCGAATCAAAGAACACCTTGAAGATCCACTCGACGCCGAACAAGCAGGTTTCCGCTTTGGATCCTCCTGTGTTGACCACATAAACATCGAGCTATGTGTTGAATATCGACCAACACTTCACCTGTTGTTCATCGATATTGAAAGGCGTTTGATAGTGTCAATCGGAAATTTATTTGGCGTCCCTTGCGCAAGAGAGGCATTGTGGATAAATTAATAGCATTTATCAAGGCTACATATGGTGGGTCCACATGTCACGTTTTGCACAGAGGAAGGCTGTCTGAGGAATTCGAAGTCCAAAGTGGGGTTCGGCAAGGCTGCGTACTTTCACCAATACTATTTTTATTGGTGATTAGCGATGTGCTGAATGTGGCCTTATCAACAGGAAATGGAGGAATTCGATAGACTCTCACATCTGAACTCAAACACCTCGACTATGCCGACGATGTATACCTATTGTTTCACAGAATAATGGACCTTCACCAAATGGCAGCAGAGATTATCAGAGAACGGGCCATGAATCTATAGGCACAACCATACGACGACGAAAGTGGCAGTATGGTCACACTCTCCGAAAAGGTGAAAGATCCATAGCTAACCAAACGGTGCAATGGAACCCACTTACCCAGGATGGCAGGATACGCGGCGGTCCTAGTAGTACGTTGCGCAGAACAGTTGAGAAGGAAGCACGACAACTGGGAAAGAGTTGGGGAGAGCTGAGGCACATTTCCAGAAATCGCACACGATAGCGCGTAGGCGTTGTAGAGGCCATAGGACCCACAAGGGGATACAGACATAAGAATATAGTAGAAGGAACCTACAATTCAATTGGTGGGGTCGGTAGTATAAACTCGATTTGAAAGCTACAGATTGTCAGTCGTTCGCTGGGATCGGCTCCTATCTGGATCTCATGCTGTTCGACGTATGGTTACATATGACTGACAACGACAGACAAACTTTAAACTGCCTGAACACACTTGTGTATGACAGTGACCATTGCAGACTCAGTGCCGTAATAACGATTCGAAATTGAGGAGTTGGAGGAGTTTGTCCAAACTTACTTCTACAAATATAGTAGGACTCGCTTCTCCGGAACTTGGCAAGAACACTCCCTTCAAACTCGCTCTACCCAGCATCCAATAAACAGATGGACGAGACAATTAAACGAACTATGGACAGAACGATACCTCGGTATTAATATAATGACAACCCAGACATATTCCGCAATGCAAAAATTGACGCACTACACCAACACAAAAGTAGACTGCTGTCGAGACTAAAAACCTTGTACAGACAAAAAGAAACCTTCGTGACACAAGAAACTCGGAGGTCAGGACGCTGAAGTCGTTGATTAAAAACCTCCAGAAATTAATCAGAGATAACTACAGACTTTATGTGAATTTGCATTATAACAACATAATTCGGGCTGTAAAAGCCAACAATCTGAATATGTTACCGCAATAAATATATAGGATGAAAAATCAAAACGAGCTCCGTGTCTTAAGATCCCCAGAACGACGAACAATGGACGTATTCTGATAGCGGTGGGTATAGATCCAGATAACGCAGTAGAGGATGACAACTTCTTTGTGATCGAAGATCCACAGGAGAATGTGCAGACTATAGGAGCGACTTTAAGGGAAGTTTACAAGATAAATGATACCATTTGCCCAAACTACGACCTGGACAATCACATATTTGTGCACAACTTCTACCTTCGAAATGATAGAGAACACTGGCGACCCCGAGTTCAAGGAAGATATCATGGCAAATAATGTCATCGCCGATAAAGGGGTACAGCCCCCGTACATATCGAAGGTAGAGCTCCCAGCGATCTTCGGCTCATTGAGGAAGAAATCTGTGGGAACAATGCAACTCTGTTTAACAATGCACTGAATAATGCACATTATCCAGCGCATTAGAAAACAGCTATGATACAACTCACCCCCAAAAGGGGTAACGACACATCCAATCCGGGAAATCTGCAGTCAACAAGTCTCCTTCTGAATATCAGAATATTGACTGGGCAATACAAAATAATTCCGGATAACCGATTCGGTTTTAAGGCGCGGCATTATACAATATATGCCGCCAAACTGGTATAAGATATCCAGTGGAACAAAAGCAAGAACCAATGCACGGATGCTTGCGTGATTGACTTGGAGAAGGCCTTCGACACCATATAGTTAGAGCTACTCTTCTACAAGCTGAACAGCCTTTGATTAAGCAAACCACTGCATACATACTTTACAACAAGCTCACCAGTAGACAGTTCAGTGTCAAAAACGACAATGTAACTTCTACTAGAACATTTCAAATTAAAAACGGTCTGCAATAAGGTGCGGTGAATTCACCGATCTCATAGGATCACTTCACCATGCCATTGCGTACGCAGACGACTTGATCGCGTACAGATCAGGACCCAAAATCGAAGTCATTGCACTTCTCTTGCAACATGACTTCGATAAAATTCAGCGATATTGCGATGACCGGAAATTTACAGAAATCGGAAACCATTCTTTTTAGGACGCCTCTGTTGATACCAGAAAGAATGTTTTCAATAGTGTAACCGCACGGACAGCCACTTGCTTGTCGAAGTGTAGTCAGATACCTAGGGCTCTGGCTAGACCAATATCTATATTTTAACAAACTTATAGATGCTTCTCTGTCAAGAGCCAAAGGTGCTTTTGCCCTTACAAAGAGACTTTTTTTTATAGCAAGCAACTCGATGCAAGGGTAAAAGTATTCTGCTGCACAGCTCTTAACCGTCTCATGCGATGTCCCCTTTGGTTCAACGTAGGAACAAGCTTTTTGGAAAAATATTTATTTTAAAGTAGGTTTTTCAGTTTTAAATAAAAGCAAAAATAACCAAAAAATAAGTTCAGTCAACAAATTTTTTTTTTTTTTTTAAAGATTTTTCTTAGTAAGTGTCAATAATGAAATAATGAAATAAATAAAAAAATTCAAGTAATCAACGTCGAAAGTCATAGTTTTAAGTATTAGGTTTAGCTTAGAGCGCCGGCATAGGACCAGTAAGTTAGAATAACATAGCTAAGTTAGTTAAGCTAGTTTTAAGCTTTATTTGTCTAACATGTAAGTTATAAGAATTGATGAATAAAAATGCATTAGAAATGAATGAAAAAGCTATCTGCTCAGATATTCTCTCGATTTTTAAAAGATTTGACCACATAATTTGTAATTAAGACTAATTGGGCGCAAAGTCGTCAATTGTAACTGTAGTTCAAGCATTCTATAATATATTATATATTATATACAATATGACTCAGTCATCACCGTAAATAGCTATGAGGAATCAAAATACGGGTTTTTGAAGAAAACGCACACAATAAGTGGGATGCCATTATATAATGTATGGACGCATTGAAGAGAATATGAACATCCATATATTTCGTTAAGCCGATTTTATTCAGTTTCTAGTAAAAGTATTTATAAAAGAGCATTTTCCAAACAGTGAGCGTGTCAATCGCAAATTTTAAAAATTTGTACACTTGTTCTGCTCCGGTAATAAGAAGGTTATATGTATATAAAATTTCATCTTAATAACTCAAAATTTAAAGCCCAAATAGTGGTAATATACGGATGAATGGATGAACGGAAATGTCTAGATAGACATAACTTTTGTTGGTGTTCACAAATATATGGAGTCCACCGTTATTATTTCTCAATGTTACAAACTATGTATGTATTGGATAGGGTATAAAAACCGATTTTAACGTTTCTTATTGTAAGACAGTGAACGTAGCTGCAACTAGTTGTTAATGAAGTTCATGCGTTCTTCGAGAAAATGAGGCTTATCCACCACCCAAAATGATACAAAACTATAAAACGGATGTACAGACGGACAGATAGACGGACGGACATTGCTAGATAGGGTTAGCTTTCGATGCTGATCACAAATATATATACTTTTGCAGATCTTCCATTATTGTTTCTCTATAATACAAACTACATATGTACCTAAATTTATATACCTTATGGGAAAGGGTATAAAAGGAATGAGATAGGGCATGCAAAAATTGATCTGATCTGAACAGATTGATCTGATCTGTACAGATTGATCGTTTGCCCAATCTAAAACCACCTTAGAACCCTAACCAGTGGCATTAGTGGCCACTGCCTATTGAAAAGCCACCTCCACTCCACATGTCACCTGCCACTACTTGTACTCTAGGAATCTAGGCATAGAACTTGTCCCACTGACCTCACCAACTGTTTTACGTCCTGAGAAGTTGATGAACTTAAGACAGTATATGGAGTAAACAATAACTCTGGAACCGTGAGACCGCATTGCCAGACCGTATTAACTGCTTCCCAATGCAAATATAAAATATAGGGGAATTACAATCCGACACGCTGTCTTATATCCTTTTACCACTCGTCTGGTTGTAGCGTTGGGAGCTTTTTAAATCAAATGCAATTATATTTTTCTACTCGGATGATATTTTCGCAATTTTTACCCTATCCTATGTTCTAATCCACTCCTAATAAAGTGAGTTTGGTGTTGCAAAGTTGTACAAACACATCGAAGGAAATCTTTGTATTCAGAAGATATGTCCGCGATTTTCGAGATATTCTACCAGAAAACTTTTATTAGTTCTTTTCTTCGCATGATGTGGGGGTGGCTGCCAAAGTTTCTAATCGAAGTTTAAGGATTCTGATGATATATTCATAATTAAATTAACCATCACCATAAATAGCTTTAAAAAACGCCCCAAAAAGTTCGCGAGGCCATGGAGAATGTGTGGACGAAATGTAGTGAAGGTGTACGTCTACATAATTTATCCACACAATATTTTTCAGTTTCTAGCAAAAATATTGGAAAAAAAAAGATTTTTTTTAAAAAGTGGGCATGCTTATGATCGACATTGACATAACTTTTGATGCTGATCACAGATACATATACTTTCGGGAGTGTATCGTAATTATTTAGTAATATTACAAACCATATATCAAATTAATATACACTACGGGGTACCTTCGATTAAATTAGGTAGATGGGTGGTTAGTGACAACAGTCACTGCTCACGTAGCCCAAGAGTCAGGTCCATTGTGTCCTTTTGTATACCCTTAAAAAGGAAAACCGCTGAATTGTAAGCAGATATAATTTCCAGAAGATTCTTCAGCTCAATGTTACATATGTATATAAGTCTTTTAGGTCCTTGAAGAAGTGACTGCCAAGAGTCCAAGAGTCTTCTTTGGGCTAGGACAGGACATTCGCAAAGCAGATGTCGAATAGATTTTATTTCTTCTTCGTTCCTTTAACTCCTGCAGTAGTCATTCTGGACTGCTCGGAGGCGCTCTGCATGAATACGAATGATGCAATGTCTAGTGAGGAGAAAGGGATCCAGAGAAAGAGATCTCTTCCCCGCGTATTTGCTCTTTTCATGGTTTCATTATCGATTTAGCAATGCATACTGCATAATGGGATGTCTGATATTTCGTTTAATTCACACTTACAGTGTTTTGCTAGCCTTGATTAAACTGTTGGTGAGTCCTCAGAGCCTTGTCTGCTTCCTGGCTGTCAACGTGAACAGTTATGGACTTTCCGACTATGCTTCCGTCCTTTGTTTGTTTACCTGCCTGAAAGATGGCAGTGACTTCGGCTTGAAAAAGAGTGTAATCATTTGTAATTGTATAGGAATAATAATTATTTCCCAAAGTTTCACAAAATACTCCGACTCGTGTACTAACATCCATTGTGGACTCGTCAATAAACAAGGCGAAATCTTCATTATTTGAGACCTACTGATTTGTCCAGTCAACTCTGTCAGGAATTCTAATTCTTGTGATCATAGTATTTAGCGTCCTCCACCATGATAGGATAGAGGAATGCCATGACCCTCGGCTTCCCTAAATCTGAGTGCAGTCTATACGGTCTTGCTGAATCAGTTGAGATCCAGAAGAATGAGATTGTGGGAGTCGATCTTAAAGCTCCAGTTATCCTAATGTAAGCTATTCTTTGGATCTTGGTTAGACTAGGAAGGCGTCACTTCTTCTCAAGAGAATTCCACCAAACCGCAGCGCCATATGTTAATATGGGTCTCGCAAACGCCACGCACAACCAATGTACCCCGCCCGGTTTGAAGCCCTAGGTGTGTTGTGAGCTAGGGTCAGTCATGGAGGCGTCTTCGGTGCAAGCAAGGAGGACTGCGGTACGTTCGCTGTTGCTCGGCTCAGTTCGAAGGATGGGATGGATTCTAGTCGACCCCACTTTGCACCTGCACAACACACAAAACCTCGTTGCAGAATAATAAATAATATCCAAAAGATAAGAAAGTTACGTTACGCTGACTGCGCACGGACTTCAAAAGAATAGCAAAAGAAAGGATTCGAAAAAAAGAAATGTGCAGGGACTTGCGTCCATGCCTGGGAGAAAAACCGGAAGGAACCCACGAAGCTTACCCTAACTAGTCAAAACTAAACCCATTGTAACCTAATGACTTAACCTAGACCCTAACTAACTTAAACTAACCTAACCTAAACCTCTATCATGCAACTCATCCCTTCCGAAGTCTCTCTCCTCCTAAAGGTTCTCGAAGAGTTCGAGGCCTGCCTGATGGAGATGACAAGGCTGGCCATCACGCACTTAGTGTCTTACGACACAACCGATCTGCTATCTCTCCGGCCGATATTGTGAATGATAGCCCCTGTACATGACCTCCAGTCGCAATATAAATCTGTGCCATAGAGAAAAATACATTAGTCGTCATGTCGTATCGCCATTGTTCGTTTTGGTTTTACCACGTCACCGTTCTCTATATGAAGACGGCCCGACTAGTTATCCACACACTAAAATCCACAGAAAATTAGTCACAAATCTTAATGTTTTCTTAAAACTCTTCA
Source organism: Pocota personata (assembly GCA_963082735.1). Lineage (NCBI taxonomy): Eukaryota > Metazoa > Arthropoda > Insecta > Diptera > Syrphidae > Pocota > Pocota personata. The sequence goes on from OY720429.1 coordinate 80,995,099, forward strand.
AACTTTTAATAAATTTCCCATTTATTTTGATATGCGTAAACCTAAAGAAACAGAAAAAACTAAAAGCAAAATTCTACACCCTAACCTTCCACGCTATTTCGGCGAAAGGAGATACCCTCACTTTAACACTAATTTACTTTAAATACGAAGCAAAAGTTTGGCAAAAAAACAAAATTAAAAAAAATTCACTAAATCAGTAATTCATCCGGAGTCCTCCGGAGCGCCTCTTTTAGGGAGGACGGTGCACAGTGGTTAGAGAGCGAAAAAAAGGTCTTTGGAAAAGGTCATATGCAGCCTTTTTAGTTTTATGTGTAAGTACTCTTAGAAACCCGGGTATATGATTTCAAAGTATTTTTTAATATATATATATTTTATATATGTTGGTTCCCGACAAATGGATATCACAACATCACTTCACTTCAACACAGTTTATCTTCACGCAACGAATTTGAATTACAAACTTCACACGAACCGAGCACATTTGACACCTAAGGAGCGATGCAAAGTGTTTTAGCACATTGAATTAAATATCGAGATAGGAAAGGTATATTTAGTTGCAGATGCAACCTCCATATCATCGATATCTAATAACAACGCACATATAAACACGATATATAACAAAAATATCACTTTCGTCACCAAAATTATAAAGTACACAAAAAAAATCACAAAACAACCACCGCGCGATTAAACATCGAAAACTGAACTGTCAAATGTGCAAGGCTAGATCGTTCACATGCATGCTGTCTCTTTCTAACAGTAACAAAACTCATAAGAATCAGCTAGTTAGACACTCTAGCTAATTAGAATGAAATTTACGCTAAAACCTTATTAATGGCCGACTTGAAGAAAGAGAAAGCACGCATGTAAAGCTCTAAGAAATTAAGACATGCATCTCTCTCTAACCTCATACTTGTCATAGGGGACTTTAATATGTAAATGTAGTAAAGGAGAAATATTTCACTCATTTAAAGGAGAAATTTTGATTAAATAATTATGTAAAAGGGTCACCAACCCCATATAGAATGTAAAAGCTTAACAGCTGTTAGACACCGAGGCTACATTGTAATATGACAAAAAGATTGTCGTCACTCATCTACAGTCAAGCGAAAAGGAAAGTGCATTAATTTTATAACGTTTTTTAAGATTGAGTTTTTTTCTTTTGAATTGTAAGGAGTTAGTGCCATTTTCATTAAAAAAAAAAAAAAAATTATTTTCGGCTTAAACTTAGCCCGAAACATGGTCCTTCGAGCCTTTTTTTAATAAAAGACCAGTGTAAAATAATAATTATTTCGACAAATAATTCAACCAGTGAAAAACAGTGAAAATCAGTGCGTAAAACCGAACAAATCTGATACAACGGATTAGCAACGGCAAGTAACGACTCAAAACGGATCCTGATGCAGCTATCCAACCGGTGTCAAGCGGATACAACGGATTAGCAGCGGCAAGAAACAACAAACGGATCCTGATACAGCTATCCAACCGGTGTCAAGCGGATACAACGGACCGAATTGTGGTCTCAACAAGATCAACAGTGACCTAGCGGTTGAAAAGCGGACATCGAACAGAGCAACGGTTGGCAAACGGTCATCAGCGGTGCTACTACAATTTTCCTCTTCAAGGAACAAAGGATAGATCACATAACAAGGTAAGCTTAAAGATATTCAATTTTTCAACAAAAAATTTAACAATCTTTGAATAAAACACCAATAAATCTTTTACCAAATGCCTTTATATTTAAACAAGTGTTGTGAATTTAACTCTTTTCCACGCCATGTCTAAAGTGGCTAAAAATATCGAAGCGCAAGAAATAGCGCTTAAAGAAATACAAAACGACTTTAATGACTTCCAAAAAGATATCGCGTCGCGAAAGTTAAGGGGGTGAGTGCGCGGTTACAAGACTTAGAGGAAGTGTTTAAACGGACAAAAAAAGAACACCACGCGATTGTTAATAGTACCGCAGATGCTCTTAAAGAAAAATATTTTGAGAATGAAACGTTTTCAAAAATAAAGAAAATGTATTTCACTTTCGTTGGTCAATTGCGTGACGAATTAGACAAGTTCGCGGAAACAACTGAGTCGACTTTAGAATTTTCTCGGTTAAACACAACTAAATCCTCGGTTTGTGAAATACACCTCCCTCCAATTCAAATAAAGCAATTCTCTGACAAATTCGAAGAGTGGAGTGAATTTCATAATTTATTCGAGAACATGATACATCATAATGTTGATCTATCAGATGTTCAAAAAATACGCTATCTGAAAACATATGTGTGCGGCGAAGCTGCGCGCTTAATTCAGCACCTTCCCATCGATGGTAAAAATTATATATCAGCATTGGAAATATTAACCGAAAGGTTTGAAAACAAACGGAAGCTTGTTAATACACAGTTAAGGCTTCTAATGGAACAAAATAAGCTTGCTCATGAATCCGCTGCAGGTTTAAAAGTCTTGCACGATACAAGCATAGAATGTGTCCATGCACTTGCGAATCTGGGGATAACAGTAGATGCATGGGACAGTATTTTAATATACGTCATCCTAAATAAACTTCCTCATCAAACTCAAAGGGATTGGGAAGATAAATTAGGCACATCTAAGGTTCTTCCGTACTGGAAATCATTTACATCTTTCATTGAAGGTAGGTTCAGTTCTCTCGAAAATATTCGGGAATTAAATATTTCTCCAAAGCAGACTGTACCTAGTACCTCAGTTAGGAAAACTAACACCTTTCACCTAAACTCACCACAAATAGGTAGGCAATGCCGTTGCAGACTTTGCTATGCTTCTCATGGCATTCGGCATTGCAAAAAGTTTTTGAACATGGACGTAAGGAATCGTACAGATGCTGCAAGAAAAAACGCAATTTGTTCTAATTGTTTAAGGTATGATCACCATGCTTCAATTTGCAGCAGCAGCAACAGATGCTACAAATGTGGGCATAAACACCATACATTGTTGCACATAGAGACAGAAAATGTGCAACAGCAAAATCGTAACCACCAAAGATTTCAACAAAATACAAATTTCCAAGGCCGTAATAATTCTCAGTACGAGACACAGAGCCATTTAATTCAAAATCCAAATAATTTCATAACGCCAGACTCCTTACAGAGTGAACGCGATGGTTCTTCCACATCAAAGGCAACTTTCAATTCGCATTTCAACCAAATGCGAACTAAGGCATTGCTGGCTACCGCGCTGGTAAAGGTTTTTGCCTCTAATGGAACCAGTCATGTTTTTAGAGCATTAATTGATCCAGGTTCCGAGGCCACATTCATCACTGAAAGCGCAGTTCAATTACTTAAACTTAGAAAAGAAAGAATATCAGCGAACGTCACTGGGTTAGGTCTAACGTCCACTGGCACTTCAAACTATCAGGTCAGTCTTACTCTTTTCTCGCTATCCAATCCGTCTTTCTCCCTGGATATCAAGGTTTTGTTTTCCCTCGTTTAACTTCGCTGTTGCCATCTCACCAGGTACAGAGGGAAAATTGGGATCATTTGTCGAAACTTTCATTAGCAGATCCATCATATAATATCCCAGGAAAAATCGATATTTTATTAGGTGCTGATGTTTATGCATCCATTATCCTGGAAGGGCTGGTAAGGAGTCAAATGGGTTCCCCAGTTGCACAACAGACTGAGCTGGGGTGGATTCTCACAGGAAGCACCAGCTCGACTTCACAACGAAACAGTCTCACAGTACAAAATCACCATAACTCCTTAGATGATCAACTAAAACAATTCTGGGAGATAGAGGAAGATTTTGGTGACAGAAAGCTGACGGCAGAGGAGGAAAGATGTCAACAACATTACAGAGAAAACGTTAGAAGACGAAGTGATGGCAGATACGAGGTTCGGCTCCCTTTCAAAGAAAATATGCGTCCATGCTTAGGTAATTCTAAAAGAGCCGCCATGGCAAGACTATATCAAATTGAGAAGCGTCTGGCTACCGATGTTAAGTTCCGGGAAAACTACAAAAACTGTCTGGAGGAATACGGTACCTTAGGGCACATGAGAGTGGTATCATTCGATGAGGAACGCCTGATTGGAGAGAACTATTTCCTGCCGCACCACGCGGTACTTAAGGAGTCGAGCACCACCACAAAACTTCGTGTGGTTTTCGATGCTTCGTGCAAGACCTCTAATGGTAAGTCTTTAAACGACCAATTGATGGTAGGACCGCGTTTACAACCAGACATAGTAGACCTCATAGCTAAATGGAGGAAATTTAAAGTAGCATTCTCGGCAGACATCACGATGATGTACAGACAAATATGGATGGCAGAAGAGGATACGTCGTATCAACTAATCCTGTGGAGATCCAAAAGGGAAGATCCTGTTAAAACATACGCACTCAACACAGTGACGTTCGGTACCGCATCAGCACCCTATTTAACAGTGCGGACCTTGCACCAGCTTGCTGCTGATGTGGAAAAGATCCACCCACAGGTTTCAAAGGTACTTACCGAAGGTTTTTACGTAGACGATCTGATATATGGATCAGACAACGAAGAAGATGCAATCATCCTGCAAAGAGACGTTGTAGCCGTATTACAGTCGGCTGGATTTCTGCTGCGCAAATGGGCGAGCAATTCGGCGAACGTTCTGGAGCAAGTTCCTGAAAATCAAAGAGAAGTAAATCTTCCTCTAAATTTCGATTCGCAAGATGTCAGAAAAACTTTGGGCATACAATGCGAATGATGTCTTCAAATTCAAAATCGATTTACCTGAAGTGGATAGATACACAAAACGATCCGTGCTTGCAGATATCGCTCGCCTCTTTGATCCTCTTGGATGGATAGCCCCGTGTATTGTCAAAGCTAAGTTGGTACTACAAACACTTTGGCGCAAAAATCTTTCTTGGGATTCACCAATACCCCAAGAAATTGAAAGGCTTTGGGTTGAGTTACGAGATGGATTGAAAAGATACATATCCCACGGTGGATCGGATATGCAAATGGTGCAAAGGTGCAACTTCATGGCTTTAGTGACGCCTCTGAAAAGGCATATGCAGCCGTGATATATGCACGCATTACTCATAACAATCAAGAGAGTATACGCTTAGTGACCTCTAAAACTAGAGTAGCTCCAGTCAAGAGTGTATCTTTACCACGCTTAGAGCTTTGCGCGGCTCTGCTGTTAGCCAAGCTCTTACATAAAATTTCAAGATCCATGCAATTTGATAACGCTGAAAGTTTTGCATGGTCTGACCCTACGGTTACCTTAGCATGGATAAAGGGAGACCCAGCGATACGTACCACATTCGTTGCAAATAGAGTTGCCGAGATTCAAACTCTAACGAGTCCTAATGTTTGGCGACATGTAGGTACCAAGGACAACCCAGCAGATATGGGATCGCGAGGATTGTCAACAGAAGATCTGATGAGTAACAAGATGTGGTGGAGCGGGCCCTCATTTCTCCGAAATTTTTCACTAAACACCAATCCAGCTAAAATCCTAATCGATACGGATGAGGAAACTAGAAACGTAAATAGAAATGATCAAATTAAATCAGATTTTTTTAAAAATGCAATCAAAACCTTACATACCAATTTCGCTTACATTATTTCTCACTGCTGTGTCATCAACGATGCATTTATTGAGAAATTTTCAACACTTAAGCGTCTTATCCGTATCGCAGCAATATGGCGAAGGTACTTTTACAACGTACGTGCGGGGGAAAGGATGCCTTTAGATAAGCATCCACTCACAGCCGAAGAGCTAATCTCATCTCAGAACCAGCTCATTAAAATCATCCAAAAGGAACTGTTTGGTGAAGACATCAAGGCGCTGAAGGAGAAAAAACCTATTCCTAGGGGGAGTGCGATTCTCAGTCTGAATCCCTTCGTCGACTCGGATGGACTATTAAGGGTAGGAGGCCGGTTAGCGAACTCAGCGCTACCATTTAGTCAGCGACATCCCATAATTTTGAAGGATTCACATCACTTTACAAGATTGATTGTTAGTGAGGTGCATCAACGTACACTCCACGGCGGGCAGCAATTGATGATGGCTGAAATAAGAAATACGTACTGGATAACGAACCTAAAGAGAGTAGTAAAGTCAACGATTCACAAATGCGTTCGATGCCATCGCTACAACGCAAAAATGCAGATGCAGTTAATGGGCAACCTTCCAACAGAACGAGTCATTGCTTCCAGGTCATTTACAAATACTGGCGTAGATTATGCTGGACCTGTAGAGGTAAAAATGTGGAAAGGTAGATGCAACAGATTTTCAAAGGGATACATAGCCGTGTTTGTATATCTATCAAAAAAGGCGATTCACATCGAACTAGTAAGTGACTTCAGCGCAGCAGCATTCATTGCAGCGTACAGGAGATTTGTGTCCAGACGTGGCACCTGTGCCAATATGTATAGCGACTGTGGCACAAACTTTAAGGGAGCGAACAACGAGCTAAGGAAGGACAGTAAGTTCATATCAGCGGAATGGTCAGCAGAAGTTGCCCAGAGTCTTGCTTCCCAAAATACAACGTGGCACTTTAACCCTCCATCGTCACCACACTTTGGCGGTCTTTGGGAAGCAGGAGTCAAATCAATCAAGCACCATCTAAAGAGAACCATTGGCGCCTCTAAACTGACGTTCGAGGAATATGCAACACTTCTCGCGCAAATCGAAGCATGCTTGAATTCAAGGCCGTTGTGTCCCATGACAGCTGATCCCGACGATTTGACAGTGTTAACGCCTGGACACTTTCTCGTAGGAGCCCCACTCACCACTCTTCCCGACAGAAACTTGAACGAAAGAAACATCAACAACTTAGATAGCTGGAGATATCTTCAAAGATTGACGCAGGACTTTTGGAAGCAGTGGAGTGCAACTTATCTTCATTTACTCCAACAGCGCCCAAAATGGCGTCGACAACAGCCGAACATAAAGGTCGGAGATATTGTACTGGTAAAGGAGGGCAACCTTTCTCCATCATTATGGGTACTTGCTCGAGTGCAAGAGCTACACGCCGGTTCGGATGGTCTGACGCGCGTGGTGACCATTAAGACGGGTACGACGATCCTAAAACGCCCGATCGCTAAACTATCCCCCTTAACAATCTCGAATCCGTCCCACAAGTGGAAAAAAAAAAAAACTTTAAACTATAAACTATGAAGTAAAACCATAATAATGAACTATATTAACCCTAATGAACTTTATTTATAATACAACCAATAGTTTACCCAAATGAACTCTTAGTCATAATACAAACAATTAATTGAAACACAAAATTTAAATCAAATCATTAAACCAAACTCACCTGAAGCATATCCTCACCATAGATGATCCTTAAATCTTGCAGCTAAATATTTTATTTTCATTATACATATATATCAACATTATGCTCCTTTCATGTTAACACAATCTAATGCTTGTTTTTTTTCGTTACATGCACGAGCGAATAAAACTCTATTCAAAAGCAGATAGAAACAGATCACAGCGAAAGATGACAACAAGATACACTGCTGCACCAGATTTAAAATACAACAAGGCACTGCAAACAAATATGGACATCACATCTCACATCTCAGAGGCGGGGAGCATGTTGGTTCCCAACAAATGGATATCACAACATCACTTCACTTCAACACAGTTTATCTTCACGCAACGAATTTGAATTACAAACTTCACACGAACCGAGCACATTTGACACCTAAGGAGCGATGCAAAGTGCTTTAGCACATTGAATTAAATATCGAGATAGGAAAGATATATTTAGTTGCAGATGCAACCTCCATATTATCGATATCTAATAACAACGCACATATAAACACGATATATAACAAAAATATCACTTTCGCCACCAAATTTATAAAGTACACAAAAAGAATCACAAAACAACCACCGCGCGATTAAACATCGAAAACTGAACTGTCAAATGTGCAAGGCTAGATCGTTCACATGCATGCTGTCTCTTTCTAACAGTAACAAAACTCATAAGAATCAGCTAGTTAGACACTCTAGCTAATTAGAATGAAATTTACGCTAAAACCTTATTAATGGCCGACTTGAAGAAAGAGAAAGCACGCATGTAAAGCTCTAAGAAATTAAGACATGCATCTCTCTCTAACCTCATACTTGTCATAGGGGGCTTTAATATGTAAATGTAGTAAAGGAGAAATATTTCACTCATTTAAAGGAGAAATTTTGATTAAATAATTATGTAAAAGGGTCACCAATTGTCGTCACTCATCTACAGTCAAGCGAAAAGGAAAGTGCATTAAATTTATAACGTTTTTTAAGATTGAGTTTTTTTCTTTTGAATTGTAAGGAGTTAGTGCCATTTTCATTAAAAAAAAAAAAAAATTATTTTCGGCTTAAACTTAGCCCGAAACAATGTATAATACTTATTTACAAGCCATCAAAGATAGAAAAAAAAATTATTCAAGTCGCGAACCATATTTTCAACAAAATGTTTGATGTCTTTTTCCGAAGTACCTTAAAATAAATTCTGTATCTTTATATATCAATTTATTGGTCTAATCTTGACTATCTAAAATTAAAAAAAGATAATTCATAAAAGTAGCCTTCTATAAGTAGCCTCAAACATTAGGTACTAACAAAAAATGGTTTCGATGAAAACTTTTTGAGTTTTAAAATTAGCTACGCCATAATGACGTATATCAACGTGTACTCCATACTTTCAAGTTCCAGCACAGAAAAAATCAAGTGCATATTCTTGCATATTTCGGAGTTATGTTCAAATTTGTCTCACTGAATTGGGTTTCAAAAAACTAGCTCTTGAAGGTGGTATATAAAAAAAAGTTATAATTTCTGCGGTACTGATTGTCAGAACGAACTGGTTAAACCCATTATTTTAGAAAAAAGGTGTATCTTTATTTGAAAAATAAAATAAAATAAATACATTCAGCCAGGTCTGAGAAATTCGATTTTTAGCGAAACCATTTATTTCTGCCTGCAAAATTTTTCAACTTTCCACTCGATTTTCTTGGAAAAAATATACGAAAAAATATTATTATTTTATTATAGGTTTAATTATATGATAGAGCTTAAACAAAAGGATTAGTTTTTTTTGATTTCACGCAAAAAGTAGGGCAGGTAAAAATAAAAAAAGGTGTTTTTTCTGATTTTTATCTGTGAATGGGTTTTACCCTGTACACCTGTTGCATTTTCCATATAAATGAAAAACAAAAAAACAAATTTTTTTTTTTTAAAGTTTTATTTATTTGTTTTTGTTGTGTATTGTTTAAGAATGTTTAAGCTCTTACATTAAACTATACCTATATATATATATAAAGGATTAGAAGAAAATAAGTCGGTATTGAGTGATTGTGTATTTGCGCAAGGTATGTAAGAAAAATAATAACTCTTTGATCAACCAATAAGTGAAGTGAAATATAAATACAAGCAGATAGTGAGTTCAATGGATTCAATCGCAATTCCTTATTCGGTGTTGTGAAGCGAACTTAGGACTATACGTCCATATTTTGAAAGAGAATACCCCAACTCAACTTCGGAGCAAATCGAAACTGTGATATCAGAAGTACATAAACGTTTTATTCCTCAATTTTCATTTCGATGCACCTCAGTTCATAGAATTAAAAGTATTTTTAGAAATAAATACAAGGATTGGCTAAAAGGAGTTTTCGAAGTAAAACTAACCCAAAACGTACTGCCAAAACGTCAACTAATACTGGAAGACCGCGCAAGAATTTTGAAGTATGCTGTGATTGAGCTAAAAGGTGTAAGAGAGACGGAATTAGAAATATATTTTCTCAAGAAAAGATAAACTGTGCAGCAACATCAGAAAACGTTTCCTCTTCATATTTTCATCCAGATAAGGCTCTTGCATTATTTATGCAAGCAGAATTGTCGAAACGCCAATGTGAAGTATTGAGACATGCCTTTAAAGATGAAGGGCATGATGTTTTTCCACCTTATGATAAATTGCTAGAGGCAAAGAGAAGGAGGTGCTATCCTTTAGAAATAAACATTGCGGAAAGCTCAGCAAATGTGAAACTACAAGAATTGTTTGACCACACTGCAACAAGGTTATTAGAAAGAAAGACAGCAGAAGAGATAACCAGAATTGAAGGAGAGTCTTTAACACTATAACTTAACACCAGCAGACAATGCAAACAACACCTGCACGCGCGAACCCCGAGAAACGGAAATGCTGACCAAGCGTCTGGTGCAATCGATGCACACCGACTCATTCTCACGATAGCAACCAACAGCAGAAGCTGAGTTAGGGAAAATTATTTAATAAATATTAGCAATTTAATGTTTGTTAGTTTAGTTTTAATTTTCTTTTGAATCAATAAAGGTCAAGGCATTCTTCCTTGGGATTTTTTTAAATAAATTTTGTAGTGTTTTAATTAACTGACGCCCAACGTGGGGCTGCATTCTTTAACACTGTTAACACAAACTCCAGCGAACTATAGCGATAACCAAGCTTAGGATCAGTGAAAGTGTTGTGAATAAAAATAGTGGACAACCAAGCCACCAAACAGTGAAATAAACAAAAATAGTGGACAACCAAGCCACGAAATAGCGAAACAAGTAAAGAAAAAGTGGATAACCAGACCACTAAGTCGATAGTGTAGTAATAGGGAGAAACAAAGGCCCCCGAGTAGTTCTACTAACCAAAGGAATAAAAAGGAGTCAGGAAACTCCTCTGACAGCCGCCCTAACCAGCAGAAGCAGCCAGAATTATTATACTACTGTAAGTCAATTGTAACCAACTTAAGTAACAATAAAAATACATTTTTATAATATTTGTATGAAAACTATAAACCACATTCTATCTATCTGAACAAAAGAAAAATACTTGCACCTTACCTTAACGATTGTGAAAATACTAAATAGTAAATTTATATTCTAAATTATAGATTTAATCAATTTTTGTTTGCTACATAAATTATTGCTTTGAAGCAAATACGTTAACTAAAACATCCATTATCTTTACTTGAACGCGTGATAAATTGATTTACTCATCTTATAAAACAAATATCTTTTGAAAGATGGTAAACTCTAATAATTTAATATGACCAGCTCATCTAAAATTGCCCGCAGATAACGTCGCAGCTCCTCAACCTCCTACCCCCGTTCCTCCCCCTGCTAATAATGCAATTAACGACGACATGATTCGGCTAATTTCACAACTAGTGACCGAAACCCTTCAAATACAGGGACGGCAACTTTTTAACTCCATCATGAACCCCGCGTTCGATAATAACAACGACGTAGATCAGCCAATAAACTTGGTTAACGATAGGAATTTGTCCTATATTTGCCCGCTGTCTTACCGCAAGCTTTGCACCTTTGCTTAAAACTGCAAAATGTCGATTTCCGGGTTCAGCATGAAAACAATTCACAATCAAGCACCCGGAGAACGTTCCACCAAACACCGCCTCCGGTTCCACCTAGAAAGAATAATTCTTCACTTTTAGGACCAGCACCAATTCCAGCACCGAGGCGCGAATTTCATCCTGAGTTACACCATAACCCTCGAAATGCTCAGCCACCAAAGTTTTACATGGAACCACAGTACCAGCCGAAATACCAATACTCACCGTAACGACCACCGGCGAATCAACGCCCGCTTCCTCCCAAGCCAATGGACATCGACTATTCCATCAAATCCCAGAAGGTTAATTAACAGAACAGACGTCGTAACCAACAGTTTGTTCCACAGAAGCGCCAATATTCACAACAGGTCCACCAGCCACACAAAGTGCAGGGAGTTTACCACACCGAAGGGCCCGATCCAGATGAGCAGACACTAGAAGAATACGAAAGTGAGATAGAACGAGAAGACCAAAATTATGACCGGACATTAACGAATTACACTGACTCACAAGATGACCCTGAACTCGATGAACCGGAGCAACTCGACGATATCTATTTTTTAGACTAAGGTCCTCTTCGCTTCCTTACTTCGAACATATCACAAGAAGCGGAGAGACACTAAAGTTCTTAAAAGACACAGAATCTAATAAAGATTACATCCAACCCCGGGATATCAGGAATCCTCTCCCGAATGAAAGACGTTTGTACGTTAAATCAGTCGGGGGAAGCTTAAAAATTACACACCATTCATTTGTCCAATTATTTGGCCATAATACAGATAAAATACAATTTTTCATTCTCCCCACTCTTACCTCGTTCGGAGGTATAATAGGTAATGATACACTGAGAAAATTAAACGCGGTTATTCATACAAAAGAGAGTTATATGACTATTTACCCAAACGTATCAATACCACTCAAACAGCATATTTCACAATTAATTAATAACATTACTCTAAGAACTTCCCACATGACCAAGGAACAGTCGGACAAACTCAAGGGTATAATTAACAACTGTCCTAATCTCTTTCTGATCCTGACAAGAAATTAACTTGCACCACCACTGTAAAAGGGGAAATTCGAACGGCAACCAACGAGCCCATTTATTCGAGATCATACCCATACTCGATGGCACTCAAGGGAGAATTCGAAAACAAATAAATGACCTACTAAAAGATGGCATCATAAAGCCATCTAAATCGCCTTACAATTTTCCAGTTTGGGTCTTCCCCAAAAAATGGACGCCTCTGCGGAAAGAGAATATCGCATGTGAAGATGGACGAGTGTCTAAGAACCTTTCAAAAAATAAACCCATTCATTTAGACAAAGAAGCCTTAGCAGCATTCAATAAAATCTAAAATTCACTTATTTCGGCATAAGTGGATCTGTCATATCAACTTTCAAAATTAATTCGGACTGACCACGGATGCCTCGGATTATCGGGGCAGTCCTCTCCCAGAATGGCAACCAATCACATTCCTCTCGAGAACTCTAAACAAGACCCAGGAACATTATGCAATAAACGAGAAAGAAATGCTCGCTATTATGTGGTCACTAAATACATTAAGGAACTTTCTCTACGGATCTCGAAAAGAGAAAATTTCTACCGATCACCAGCCTCTCACTTACGCCTTGAGCAATAAAAACACCAATAGTAAAATGAAAAGGTGGAATGCCATTCTAGAAGAATACAATTACGAACTCAAGTATAAGCCAGGGAAAGATAACTTATTCCCCATTGTCGAAACCCCAATAAATGCATTCCGTAACCAACTAGTACTAAAAGCAGGCGAAGAAAACAGTTACCGAATTAAAACTCCGTTCGAAAACTACACAAGACACATTTTTATCAAACCAGAGTACACGGAAGTAGACTTAGTAAACGCATTCAAGAGATACTTGAACCCTAATATTATAAATGGACTCTTGACAAACGAAGAAACTATGGGTAAGATGCAAGAAATTTATCCGCTCCACTTCAAGGACTACCGTATTAAATTTACCCAAAAGTTTGTGGAAGGCATACCCAGCGAAACCGAGCAAGAAGAAAAAATCCTAAAGATACACCGACGCGTTCATCGCAACGTCAAATTAAACTGAATTCAGTTGCTAGAAAATGTCTACTTCCCTAAAATGTCTTCAAAAATTAAAGCCTTAGTAAACCTTTGCGCAACCTGTAAAGAAAATAAATAAGACAGGCATCCTAATAAAGCACACCTGAAACCTACACCCATCAATAATTATAATGGACACACTATTCATATCGATATCTATTCTACAGAAAAACAACTTGTCTTAACGGCCGTCGATAAATTCGCAAAATTCGCCCAAGCTAAAATTATCTCATCACACTCAATCGAAGACATTAAACGACCATTACGAGATATCACATTCTTCTTCTGTGTACCTGAAGTTGTCGTAATAGATAATGAGAAGGCGCTAAATTCAGCCTTAATAACCTCAATGCTAGAAGATGATCTTCAAATCGAAATTTTTAAAACCCCTCCATATAAAAGTAAGGTGAACGGTCAAGTTGAACGCTTCCACTCCACGTTGCCCGAAATCATGAGATGTCTTAAATCCGATGGACACCCACGATCTTTTGAAGAACTCCTAGAATGAGCCGTGAATGAATACATCTTCACTATCCACTCAACCACCGGTATGAAACCGATAGAACTATTTTACGGACGAATACCCAGACTAAATCCCGATCAATTTGAAAAGACACGGTTGACTAATATCGAAAGACTTAGAGCTAAACAAGAGAAGGACAATAAATACCATAACAAGAAAAGGAAGCCAATTAAAGACTACCAAAGAGGACAAGTTATTTTTGTTAAAAATAATAAACGGATAGGCTCGAAATTAACTGGTAGATACTGACAAGATATAGTTAAGGAAAATAAGAATTCTACAGTAATAACCGAATCCGGCAAAGTGGTGCACAAAAGTAATATTCGAAACTAACATTTATCATTTCAGATGTGCCTTTTACACCTGTCAGGCAACTATTCAAATATTGGACTTCTCAAACGCACAAATAGTGACTTTTCACTTTGGACAGACGAAGATACGGGACGGAAATTTCAAACTAGTACATGTCACTGACCTGAACCAATACGACAAATTCAGCGATAATCCAAATCCCTAACCTCGAGTCTACCCAAAACCATACCATATCTCCCTTACTATCACATGAGCTGCAACAAATTAAAAATCTCCTGCATAACTTGAAACCGCGAATAACAAAGCGTTCTCTAAATTTTATCGGCAGCGCATGGAAATGGATTGCTGGCAATCCAGACCATGACGACTTTGTCAGCATTAAAGAAAAAATGACTGTCGTCCTAACAAATAATAACAAGCAGGTTGTCATAAATCAATTATACAATGACAGAATAAATAATATCACTAAAGTTTCATTCAAGAAAATGTAAAAGTTATAACTCTCTATCCATTTGTAATTCCAAAGATATTGTTAACATTAGAAACTATACATGTATTCCTAACTTGTTCGAAAGCCTCTCAGCTATCTGCAGCACCGTCAATAGTCAGCATATTCCAACCATAGACGAGATCTCAACTGGCAACCTATTGCTAAATCAATTTACCGGAACCCTACAAGTCGAAAATACTACCCACAGCCTCAATGGAACGTTCCTAATAAAATTCCACAACACCACTGTAAACATCAATGGAAGAACATTTATTTCCAGAGAAGCGTCAATGATGAAAGTATTACCGGCAATACTCCAAACCAATCCAAAAGAGAAAAAGTACAGGGAATTATTATCCTTGGAAATGATGAAGGACCTCCACATCAACAACACGAATGACATCCTATTATTACAAACAGAGAACAACGCACACAAGTAACCACCTACTCGCTCATCTCATGCCTTGGAATACCCGCTATAATAACCACGATCCGCAAGCTTTTACCTAAACGAAACAATACCAAGGTCACCATCCAAATTCCAGAAGAAAAGATCTACAAGAACCATCACGAACCAAGAACGATCGTATCACCTAACGCACTCAAACATCTTGTTATGCCAAAGCAAAGGTTCAACAACCTTCCATATTTTTAGCGATTGGGGACAATCGCATTTAAGAGGGGAAGACTTAACACAAGCAGACGATGCAAACAACACCTGCACGCGCGAACCCCGAGGAACGGAAATGCTGACCAAGAGTCTGGTGCAAACAACAGCAGAAGCTGAGTTAGGGAAAATTAGGTGATAAATATAAGCAATTGAATGTTTGTTAGTTTAGTTTTAATTTTCTTTCGAATGAATAAAGGTCAAGGCATTCTGCCTTTGAATTTTTTTTAGTAAAACTTGTAGTGTTTTAATGAACTTATATAAGAACAGTGGTATACAGTAAGCGCTTCGGAAGACAATGATTTTAAGGGGTATCTTTGGCAAACGAAATAATCTTGTAATCTGTAAACTATGATTTTTTTTTACGCTTAGGACAAATCCGAAGTCTGATACCCAACTAAATTAAAATTGATCTGGACGAGTGACTGGCGGTCAATTTTGCAGAGGTAGGTAGGGAAGGCTCTGGAGCTCTGGAGATGAACCAAACAAATTTTTTATATGTTTGGTAGAGGCGTTGTGTGACCACAGGAATAAGGCTTTGTCCATTTTTAGTTATTGTGGTTTACGGTGAAGCGCACCGGTTGACCATAAAACCGGTTGAGGTTTCACTGCTGCGGAACCCTTATAGAGGTACTGGAACTGGCGGAATCTCTGGCAACGGGTCAAAGGACTCCTCCTACGAATTGATTTACATGTGTATATATAGGTACATCCACCCAATGATGTCCGTTTTTTCACGAAAAAAAAAGACGAAAGCGTCTCTAATTTGGGGGGTCTCACTGTTAGTTCTCCATGCTTTAATTTTATACGAGCGTGGAGAGGAGACATTCAAAACTTCACTCTTTACAGTTTTGTTTTTTATTTGTGTCAAGTTATTCGTTCCCGCAGTTATAGTTTCACATATGAAACAGGAAGAAGCTGCAGGGGTTCCTGTTACAGATTAGGCTGTCTTCCCGTCTAACATTGTGAACATGAATTTGTGGTTGGTTGTGAACTGACGATTGCCCATTTGAACTATCGTCTGAGATAAATTACTGATTTCCGCGTCAATTCTTTGTTTCTCGTCTCGTATGATTTCTGCAGTTTCTTTAACAAAAGAAAATTGGTTGGCTCTGCAGTATCTTGTAGAGGATGGTCGATCGTTATTCCACACAATAGTATCCTTATTATCCCTCATAGTCATTTGAATTGGCACTAAAGATGTCATAAACATATTAGCGTCTGAAGTTTCTTCATGATAAAATTTTTGATTGTACTGGGGTTGTCTCAAGGCACCATCACATCCCCATTTAGTGTATAAGTTAATTAAAACACTGCAAGATTTATTAAAACAAATCTCAAGGCAGAATGCTTCAAAAGAAAATTAAAACTAAATTAAATCTAATATCAGACGATTTGTGTATACACAAATATTTGTGTATAAAATTGTCATAAAAATACACAAACCGTCTGAACCACAAATTTGAGGACCACAAATATCATACACAAACGATTTGTGTATCATTTGTTTATTGCATGCGCAAATCGAATTTGTGTACATACACAAATCATCTGATAAATTAATTTATGACTACTTGTGTATATTTGATTAGCATTTGTGTATTCTGAAAATTGGTGCATACTCAAATTTCGTGCGCATACACAAATGATTTTGATAATTCAGTTGAATTTGAAGTTCGCATAAGTTTTGTTCTCAATAAAATAAATAAAATTGTTTGTTGGATTCCGGATTTTGATAAAAATTTATAAATTGTATTGAATTCTTTTTATTTTTGTTGTGCACGTAGTTTATTCTATTGTTTTTTTTTTGTGGAAAATTGTTCACAGCAAAATGAGTGACATCGAATTCGATAAATTGCCAAAAACGAAAAGATGGAATTATGTGAAGAAAGTGGAGCATGAATGGTCTCATGACGAAGTGTTATGGGACATCGGCACGCCCGAATATAGATTGCCGAAAACGGGCGCTTGGCAGGATTGGCAACATAAAAGTGGATGACGCCGAAGCCAAGTGCATTTGCTTTAAAAAGTAACTTGGCCAAGTATCGCTCGAAGAAGTCGGGGCAAGGCACAGATGAAGAGGTCGTCATCAATTGGAGATATTTCAAATCGATGATGTTCTTGGAGGCGAACGACATCCAGAAATCAATTGAATCGACGTCATCATTGTCACTGGTGAACTATTATATTTGATTTTTGAATTGTGATTTTGTTTTGTGAATTGATTGTGTAATTTGTATATTTGATTAGCATTTGTGTATTCTGAAAATTGGTGCATACTCAAATTTCGTGCGCATACACAAATGATTTTGATAATTCAGTTGAATTTGAAGTTCGCATAAGTTTTGTTCTCAATAAAATAAATAAAATTGTTTGTTGGATTCCGGATTTTGATAAAAATTTATAAATTGTATTGAATTCTTTTTATTTTTGTTGTGCACGTAGTTTATTCTATTGTTTTTTTTTTGTGGAAAATTGTTCACAGCAAAATGAGTGACATCGAATTCGATAAATTGCCAAAAACGAAAAGATGGCATTATGTGAAGAAAGTGGAGCATGAATGGTCTCATGACGAAGTGTTATGGGACATCGGCACGCCCGAATATAGATTGCCGAAAACGGGCGCTTGGCAGGATTGGCAACATAAAAGTGGATGACGCCGAAGCCAAGTGCATTTGCTTTAAAAAGTAACTTGGCCAAGTATCGCTCGAAGAAGTCGGGGCAAGGCACAGATGAAGAGGTCGTCATCAATTGGAGATATTTCAAATCGATGATGTTCTTGGAGGCGAACGACATCCAGAAATCAATTGAATCGACGTCATCATTGTCACTGGTGAACTATTATATTTGATTTTTGAATTGTGATTTTGTTTTGTGAATTGATTGTGTAATTTGTATATTTGATTAGCATTTGTGTATTCTGAAAATTGGTGCATACTCAAATTTCGTGCGCATACACAAATGATTTTGATAATTCAGTTGAATTTGAAGTTCGCATAAGTTTTGTTCTCAATAAAATAAATAAAATTATTTGTTGGATTCCGGATTTTGATAAAAATTTATAAATTGTATTGAATTCTTTTTATTTTTGTTGTGCACGTAGTTTATTCTATTGTTTTTTTTTTGTGGAAAATTGTTCACAGCAAAATGAGTGACATCGAATTCGATAAATTGCCAAAAACGAAAAGATGGAATTATGTGAAGAAAGTGGAGCATGAATGGTCTCATGACGAAGTGTTATGGGACATCGGCACGCCCGAATATAGATTGCCGAAAACGGGCGCTTGGCAGGATTGGCAACATAAAAGTGGATGACGCCGAAGCCAAGTGCATTTGCTTTAAAAAGTAACTTGGCCAAGTATCGCTCGAAGAAGTCGGGGCAAGGCACAGATGAAGAGGTCGTCATCAATTGGAGATATTTCAAATCGATGATGTTCTTGGAGGCGAACGACATCCAGAAATCAATTGAATCGACGTCATCATTGTCACTGGTGAACTATTATATTTGATTTTTGAATTGTGATTTTGTTTTGTGAATTGATTGTGTAATTTGCAGGCTTCCGCAAAAACCGATGCGTCGGTTCTGACTGTTTTTTCGGTGGTACCTCCGCCATCTGGTGTCGTAGTCGTGCAAATCCTGGACCTTCGCCAACGCCGTCGTCGTCACCGACACCTAGCGATAATGCGATGAGAGAGCTGGCTTTCAATTCACTGAGTTCGCTCAGGATACACGACGACAGATTCAGTGCTGTTGGCGACTATATTGCTAGTGAATTGCGTGCCCTTCCGCCTGACTGAGTAGCATTCGTGAAACATGGGTTGAATCGCGAACTGCTCAGACTGCTGGAAGCTGTTGAAACTTTAGTGCCACCGCCGCCGAAGCAGTCGCGATTTGTCGATGAAAATGGCCGTGATATTGACCCGTCCACTGCCAATCTCAACATTATGCCGATCGACATTTCGCAAAATGAGCATAACGAAAAACACTGTTTTTTTTTTTTTTTTCAGAAAATGAAATAAAACAAAATCGAATCAAAACAAATGAATTTTAGTTTTTTTTAAAAAAAAAGAAAACGAAACAGCGAACTGCGATACTCGTAAATATTTAGATATTTTGGTTTTGTCAATTCACTTGTCACTCCTCGACAAAGTAGTCCGCGAACTCTTTCTGCACCTTTTTGGCGTTGATTGTGGCCTCGTAACACCTCGAAAATTGTCGCCAGAGGCTCATAACAGTATCGGCTTTCTGAATATACGGCGCTACCAAACCAAGCAAATGATCGAACTGAGCGGCCGACATTCGGACGAAATTGTGATTCAATTGCGTCTCTTCGGCACGCAATTGAAGGAGTAATTTTGCGCAAAAACCCTCCGCCTCGCGGTGGCCAAGCCAATGTTTTCTCCAACAAGTACGATGCTTGCGTGCCAACTTGATGACGTTTTGTTGTCTTTCATCTTCCTCTTCACTCTCGAGTAAATACGCGGCCAAAATAATCGCAACACATTTTTTCTCAAATATTGTTATATTTTAACAGCAGAACGAATCGAAACAATGGAGCAAATATATTTTTTTTTTATTTAATAATTTAATTTTCTTTAATATACGTCAACATTCGGTGGAATTAAAACAAATCTGATATAAACACAAATATGTACACAAATTCCAAATCTGTATACACAAAATGATTTGTGTATGCCATATTTGTATATGGCCATACACAATCGAAATTTGTGCCTTTTGGGACAAAATACACAAATCGTCTGAACCACAAATATTTGTGGCATACACAAATCGCATTTGTATGCCATACACAAATGGAATTTGTGTATATATACAAATTGTCTTATCTTAGCCTAACAAACAATGAATTGCTTATATTTATTACCTAATTTTCCCTAACTCAGCTTCTGCTGTTGTTTGCTATCGTGAGTCGGTGTGCATCGATTGCACCAGACGCTTGGACAGCAAGTCGTTCACAGACACAGTGTGCAGACGTGTTTCGGCTTCTCCTTTAAATCAGTAGTGCCTTGAAGTAGATTAATAGACAGTGAAGTTCAAGTGGCGAGTTAGAATGGTTCAATTCCGGACTGGGGAAAAATTTAATTCTTGACTTTTTGTTTCATTTATTCAAAATAAGTGAAAACCAGTGAGTGAGCGGTACGCGCTCCCAATAGCGGGACCAGCTGTTGGGGTGACAGCATCAGCCGATGCAATACAGACAGGCCACCCAGCAACAGTGGCAACCGCAAGTAAGGGGAAAAGTAGAAGGAAATTGAAATCTTCTCCCAACCTTGTAAAGCGTCCCTCCACATCAGCTCCAGCTGAACAGCTGAATAGCTGCCCGGTGGAGTGAATGAAGGGGCGCCGAGCACAACAACAACAGTAGCAGCAGAAAAAAAGCTACAGAGGTCCGATGACTCTGTCGAGTTAGCGTACATCTCCGACCGTAGGGAAGGCCACTACGTTGGAGATGAGAACAATAGCTTCGGAGTACTAGCGTCCTCCGAAGCAGATGACGAGGATGAAGAGGTCGAGAGTCTGACTACAAGCATCAGACAGCTGGTGCAGAGGGTGCATGCTATAAAGGCCATAAAGGCCAAAAGCGAGGGTACCGTCAATAAATACCTACAAAATTGAGCTGAAGGATACCATCGAACTATGTAAGTCGGCCATAGGGAATAATTTTATTATTAAAAGACTAAATGAAAATAGGCATGCTATCCACTGTAATACAGTGGAAGAATATAATAAAAATTATAGAATTACTTAGGGACACGACGACGGAGTTCTTCTCCTTCACCCCGAAGGCGGAAAAGCTACAAACTATGCTGCTGAGGGGGATAGATCCGTCTACTGATCCGGAGACACTCCTTGCGCTGCTTAAAGAGAAAGAGTGCAACGAGTGGGGTCAAGCCATTCACCACAGCCAGGGCCAAAAGGGAGAAGCGGAAACTGCCGTTCCTCCTAGCTCAACTTTCACCCAATAGCAAACTGGATGTCTAAGGAGTATTAAAGTCCTAAACTACCAGGTTTTCGCATGGGAAAAATTAAGAAGGAGCGAAAACATTTTACAATGTGTTCGCTGCCAAAGGTTCGGTCACGCCGCGTCAAACTGCGAAATGCAGCCTCGATGTGTCAAGTATGGAAAGAACCACAAAGCAGAAGACTGCACTCTGGGTAAGGATGGAGTGGCAGATAATAGCCAGATCTAGTGTGCTTTATGCAGGAACTCGGGACACACCGTAAACTATCGGGGTTGTCCTAAGTTCCAGTATATTAAGAAAGTAAATCTGGTTCGTCAGGAGAAGGTCGTAGTGAAACGTTCACCTGCTCCGGTCCAAACACAAGCTGTGACTCCCCATGTGACCTAAGCCCAAATGGCGGCAGGTCGAGGAAATGCGGAACAGAAAAGACCGAAGGTTGCTTCTCAGGCCCTAGCGCCTAAAGCACCGGAGGCTCAAACTGACTTGCTTTCCATCTTGCTGTCTATCCAAGGGCAGATGGAGCAGCTTCAACGTCAGGTACAAGAGCAGGCGAAGCGGGTGGACCAAATCTACGCACTTCTGCCGGGCCTAACGCACATCCAGTCGTAATGAGTACGAACATGGAGGAGCAATCCTTGAAGATCCTTGCGGTGAATGTGAATTCACTGATTAGGATCGAGCGAAGAGCCGTATTGTTAAAGTTGCTAGAAGACCAAAACCCTGATGTGCTTATGGTTAGCGAAACAAAGCTACCCCAGAAGCACAAATTGGGGCACAATAAATACAATATTGTCAGAAGAGACCGACCCAACTCCACACAAGGAGGAGGTGTTGCGACCCTCATACGCAAACGACTGCAATTTAAAGTGATGTACAGCGGTGAAGTGCGCAGCTTCCAGGAGCTGGAAGCGTGTAAGGTATGCATCCCTCTCTGTAGGATGAGGATGTACTTGGTCGCACTCTATGCACCTGAAGCTAATCAATCTACTTTATTTACTTCAGAGCTCGAGACACTTTTTCAATGCCTAAGGCTGGAGTCGGAGGAGAATTATTTCACCATGGTCGGAGATCTAAACGCCAAACATAGAGATTGGGGAAATATCACACCTAATCCTAGAGGGAACCTACTATTCAATTGGTGGGGTCGGCACAGTGTCGAGTATATACTCGATTTGAAAGCTACAGATAGTCCGTCGTTTCCTATAAGCGGATCCTATCTGAATCTTATGCTGTTACTTACGGTTACAACTGACCGACATGGACCGACAAACTTTAAACTGCCTGCACACTTTTGTGTATGACAGTGACCATTGCGGACTCAGTGCCGTAATAACGATTCATAACTAAATTGCGGATTGGGAGGAGTTTGTCCAAACGTACTCCTACAATTATAGTAGGACGCGTTGGCACTCTCCTCGAATTCGCTCTACCTACCGTCCAATAGGAATCTGTCAAACGAGGAGATTAACTGGTACCTAAAACAAATGGACGAGACAATTAATCGAACTATGGACAATACGATACCTCGGTAATGCGTAATGCAGCAATTGACGCACTACACCAACCCAAAAGTAGACCGCTATCGAGACTAAAAACATTGTACAGACAGTTTACTGACAGACAAAACTCGGAGGTTAGGACGCTGAAGTCGTTGATTAAAAACCTCCAAAAATTAACTAGAGTACATTACAGACTCTCTGTAAATTTGCATTGGAACAACAAAATTCGGGCTGTAAAATCCAACAACCCGAGTATGTTAACGCAAATAAATAAAATATTTCGGAGGAATAATCAAAACGACCTTCCGTGTCTTAAGATCCCCCGAACGACGAACAATAGACAAATGCTAATAACAGCAGGTATAGATCCAGATAACGCAGTAGAGGATGACAATTTCTTTGTGTTCGAAGATCAACAGGAGAAGGTAGAGGCTATAGGAGCGACTTTCCAGGAAGTGTATAAGGTGAATGATACCATTTGCCCGAACCACGACCGGGAAAATCGCGTCCGTGTGCACAACTTCTACCTTCGAAATGATATTGAGCACTGGCGATCTGAGAACATAGGTTTTACCGAGTTCAATGACGATAACATGGCAAATAATGTCATCGCCGATGAAAGGGTACATCCCCCGTACATATCGAAGGTGGAGCTCTCCAAGCGATCTTCGACCCATTGAGGAGGAAGAAATCTGTAGGAATCGATGGAGTGTCGAACATTGTGCTTCGACATCTCCCTCTAGAAGCGGTGGACATTTACACCACTCTGTTTAACAATGCACTGAATAATGCACATTATCCAGTGCATTGGAAAACAGCAGTGATACAACCCATCCCCAAACGGGGTAAGGACACTTCCAATCCGGCAAACCTCCGGTCGATAAGTCTCCTTCCGAACATCAGCAAGGTATTTGAGAAAGTGATCAATAGAGCCCTGCTTAAGTGGACTGAGAACAATAATATAATTCCGGATAACCAATTCGGTTTTAAGGCAGGGCATGATACAATACTTGCCGCGTCTAAACTGGTATCGGATATCCAATGGAACAAATGCAAGAACCAATGCACGGGTGCCTGCCTCATTGACTTGGAGAAGGCTTTTAACACCGTATGGTTAGAGGGACTCTTCTTCAAGCTGAGCAGGTTGGGCATACGCAAACCACTTCTGTACATACTTCATAACATGCTCACCAGTAGACAGTTCATCGTCAAAAATGGCAATTTGACTTCTGGTGAAACATTTCTAATTAAAAACGGTCTGCAACAAGGTGCGGTTAATTCATCGATCCTTTTCAACATTTACACGAGCAATCTCATAGGATCACTTCACCATGCCATAGCGTACGCAGACGACTTGATCGCGTACAGATCAGGACCAAAAATCGAGGTCATTGCAATTCTCTTGCAACGTGACTTCGATAAGATTCAGCGATATTGCGATGTTGATCTTCAACTTCCAGAAATCGGAAACCATTCTTTTTAGGACGCCGTTGTCGGGTGCCTCTGGGGATACCAGAAAGAATTGGCGAAAGTTCTCAATAGTTGGACCGCACAGACAGCCACTTACGAGTCGAAGTGTAGTCAGATACCTGGGGCTTTAGTTAGACCAATATCTATATTTTAACAAACATACAGATGCTGAATGTAAAGAAAATAAATACGACAAGCATTATAATAAACCACAACTGAAACCTACACCCATCCCTAATTATCCTAGACACACTATTCATATCGATATCTATTCTACAGAAAAACAACTTGTCTTAACGGCCGTCGATAAATTCACAAAATTCGCGCAAGCTAAAATTATCTCATCACGCTCAATAGAAGACATTAGACGACCATTACGAGATATCATATTCTTCTTTTGCGTACCTGAAGTTGTTGCAATAGGTAATGAGAAGGCGCTAAATTCATCCTCAATAACCTCAATGCTAGAAGATGATCTTCAAATCGAAATTTTTAAAACCCCTCCATATAAAAGTGAGGTGAACGGTCAAGTTGAACGCTTCCACTCCACGTTGTCCGAAATCATGAGATGTCTTAAATCCGATGGACCTCCACGGTCTTTTGAAGAACTCCTAGAACGAGCCGTGAATGAATACAACTTCACTGTCCACTCAACCACCAGTAAGAAACCGATAGAACTCTTTTGCGGACGAATACCCAGACTAAATACCAATCAATTTGAAAAGACACGGTTGACTAACATCGAAAGACTTAGAGCTAAACAAGAGAAGGACAATAAATACCATAACAAGAAAAGGAAGCCAATTAAAGACTATCAAATAGGACAAGTTATTTTTGTTAAAAATAACAAACGGATAGGTTCGAAATTGACTGAAATAGTTAAGGAAAATAAGAATTCTGCAATAATAACCGAATTCGGCAAAGTAGTGCACAAAAGTAATATTAGAAACTAACATTTATCTTTTCAGATGTGCCTTTTGCACCTGTCAGGCAACTATTCAAATATTGGACTTCTCAAACACATAGTAACTTTTTACTTTGGACAGACGAAGATACAGGACGGAAATTTTAAACTAATACATGTCATTGACTTGGACCAATACGACAAATTCATATCAGCGATAACCCCAATCCTTAACCTCGAATCTACCCAAACCCATATCATATCTCCCTTACTATCACATGAGCTGCAACAAATTAAAAATCTCCTGCATAACTTGAAACCGCGAATAACAAAGCGTTCTCTAAATTTTATCGGCAGCGCATGGAAATGGATTGCTGGCAATCCAGACCATGACGATTTTGTCACCATTAAAGAAAAAATCACGGGCGTCCTAACAAATAATAACAAGCAGGTTGTCATAAATCAATTATACAATGATAGAATGAATAATATCACTAAATTTCAAAACGAATTACAGAAATTGTTAAAAGAAGACAATAAATTAAGTTTCGAGGTAATAACAAATGTTCAATACAAAATTAAACTTGTAAAAGAAGAAATAGAAAATATTAACTATGCCATCCACTGGGCTAAATTATTCACTTATTTTATCGAAAAAGGAAATAGAACTTGCTACAAATATTTTAAATAAGCAACAGTTGCCCTATAACACAATAGAAGAAGCTTTAGATTTCTCAGAAGTAAAAGTCATAAGCAATAGCTCAATAATGCTCTATATTGTAAACATTCCTTTAACAACAAATGAAATTTATGAAAGTCTTGTGATCAAACCAGTAAAAAGGAATAATATTGTAACAGAAATTTTATTTGATGTAATTCTTAAAAATAATGAAGAAATGTATGGAACAGTAAGAAAATGTAAAAGTTATAACTCTCTATCCATTTGTAATTCCAAAGATATTGTTAACATTAGAAACAATACATGTATTCCTAATTTGTTCGAAAGCCTCTCAGCTATCTGCAGCACCGTCAATAGTCAGCATATTCCAACCATAGACGAGATCTCAACTGGCAACCTATTGCTAAATCAATTTACCGGAACCCTACAAGTCGAAAATACTACCCACAGCCTCAATGGAACGTTCCTAATAAAATTCCACAACACCACTGTAAACATCAATGGAAGAACATTTATTTCCAGAGAAGCGTCAATGATGAAAGTATTACCGGCAATACTCCAACCCAATCCAAAAGAGAAAAAGTACAGGGAATTATTATCCTTGGAAATGATGAAGGACCTCCACATCAACAACACGAATGACATCCTATTATTACAAACAGAGAACAACGCACATAAGTAACCACCTACTCGCTCATCTCATGCCTTGGAATACCCGCTATAATAACCACGATCCGCAAGCTTTTACCTAAACGAAACAATACCAAGGTCACCATCCAAATTCCAGAAGAATATATCCACGAGAACTATCAAGAGCCAAGAACGATCGTATCACATAAAGCTTCTTGAGATATCAATGCAAAGGTTTAACAACCTTCCATATTTTTGCGATTGGGGACAATCGCATGTAAGAGGGGAAGACTTAACAGCAGCAAACAATGCAGGTGTTGCATGCTCGAACCCCAACTAACGGAAATGCTGACCAAACGTTTTTTTTTAAATGCATTTTTATTAACAATCAATTCATTTTAACTTACTTGCTAGACAAAAATCGCTTAAAACTAGCTTACCTAACTTAATTGCTGAACTAAGCTGAACCTAACTTAAAACTATGCCTTTTGACGTAATCTAACTGAAATTCTTTATTAATTTCATTTACTTTTTTTTTTAACTATACTAATTACTAAGAAAAAATTAGAAAACTTAGTAAATGAACAGTGTTTTTTTCTTTGTATTATGTCTACACATAATATATAATAAAACTTATAAACTACCTTAAAATAAATCTTAAGGTAGTTACTCTAATTACGTAATTAAAAAACGTACTTTTTTTTTTAAATAAATCCGGGTGCTGCTTAGTTTTTTTTTTTTTTTTATATTTTTAAATCCAAGTGCTGTGCTAGGATTTTCTTTTTCCTTTTTTTTTTTTCTAAAAACTACCTAAACCCGGATTGTGAGGGAGCGATGAAGGAGTTCCCTCTGTTTCGGCTAGCCACCAGAGTTGTCCGAACTGATGTTCTACGTCCTTTCAAATTGCGATTTGATACCGCCCTGCTAAACCTAGCGACACCGCTGTCCTGTATTAGACCTTTCTCATTGAGATAGAGGAATGCTTCTGGGGGAACAAAGCCGTTAAGGCTCACTCTCTCGTGGTACATGTAATTGGGGAAATAAGCCCCAGAGATCATGTCATTCATCGAGCTCATTGCTCTTGCAATATGCCTTCGAATCAGCTTGATCACGAAAATATCCACCCTTATTAGATTAGCTCTGTTGTACAGGACCTTATTGGGATAGAATTTTATGTACTGGGACTCTGATGTTCTGTATAAATGAAGGCAAGCCCGAAGGCAAGCCCTCTCAACCACCCGAATCTTTTCCAACAAGCTTGCTCCCACGTTGAACCACACAGGACATCCATATACGATCATGGGCCGAATGAGGGCCGTGAACCAGATTACCTTTACCCTTGCATCGAGTTGCTTGCTATATAAGTCTCTTTGTAAGTCGTGGTTCAGGCACATTTTATCATTCACCTTGTACACTTCCTGGAAAGTTGCTTCTATAGCCTATACCTTCTCCTGCGGATCTTCGATCATAAAGAAGTTGTCATCCTCTACTGCGTTATCTGGATCTTTACCTGCTGTTATCAGTATTCGCCCATTGTTCGTCGTTCGGGGGATCTTAAGACACGGAAGGTCGTTTTGATTGTTCCTCCGAAATATTTTATTTATCTGCGCTAATATACTCGGATTGATGGATTTTACAGCCCGAATTTTGTTGTTCCAATGCAGATTTACAGAAAGTCTGTAATGTTCTCTAATTAATTTCTGGAGGTTTTTAATCAACGAATTCAGCGTCCTGACATCCGAGTTTTGTCTGTTAGTAAACTCTCTGTACAAGGTTTTTAGTCTCTCCAGCAGTCTACTTTTGCGTTGGTGTAGTGCGTCAATTGTTGCATTGTGGAATATGTCTGCTTTGTCAGTATGTTGATACCGAGGTATCGTACTGTCCATAATTCGTTTAATTGTCTCGTCCATTTGTTTTAGGTACCAGTCAATCTCCTCGTTTGACAGATTCCAATTGGACGGTAGGTAGAGCGAATTCGAGGAGAGTGCTCTTGTCAAAGTTCTTGAGAAGCGAGTCCAACGCGTCCTACTATAATTGTAGGAGTACGTTTGGACAAACTCCTCCAACTCCGCAATTTCGTTGGGAATCGTTATTACGGCACTGAGTACGCAATGGTCACTGTCATACACAAAAGTGTGCAAGCAGTTTATAGTTTGTCGGACCATGTTGGTCAGTTGTAACCGTTCGTCGAACAGCATAAGATCCAGATAGGAGCCGCTTCTAGCAAACCACAGACTATCTGTAACTTTCAAATCGAATTTATACTCGACACTGTGCCGACCCCACCAATTGAAAGTAGGTTCCCTCTAGGATTAGGTGTGTTATTTCCCCAATCTTTATGTTTGGCGTTTAGATCTCCGGCCATGATGAAATAATTCTCCTCCGACTCAAGCCTTAGGCATCGAAAAAGTGTCTCGAGCTCTGAAATAAATAAAGTAGATTGAGTAGCTTCAGGTGCATAAAGTCGACCAAGTACATCATATTTCCACTACGAAGAGGGATGCACACGGTACACGCTTCCAGCACCTGGAACCTTCGCACTTCACCGCTGTACATTACTTTATCATCCTTGTGTAGTTATTGTTATTTCTTTTTAAGCAGCGCAAGGAGCGTCTCCGGATCAGTAGACGGGTCTATCCCCCTCAGCAGCATTGCTTGCCGCTTTTCTCCCTTCGGGGTGAAGGAGAAGAACTCCGTCTTCATGTCCCTAAGTAATTCTTAATTTTTTTTATATTCTTCCACTGTATTACAGTGGATAGCATGCCTATTTTCATTTAATCATTTAATAATAAAATTGTTGTCTATGGCCGACTTACAAAGTTCGATTGTATCCTTCAGCTTAATTTTATATGTATTAATTGGCGGCACCCTCGTTTTTGTAATCGTCATCTTTTGCTGTTGCTTCTGCTGTGGTTATTTTTACCGTTGTTATTGCTGCTGTTGCTGCTACTGCTCTGTCTGCTGTAGTTGCTGCGTTTTCTGCTGCTGCTGTGGTTTTTTTTCATTTGATTGCAGCGTTTTCTGCTGCTGATGTTGTTGCTGTTTATTCTTCAGCTGTTGTTGCTGCTGCTGCTTCTGCTGCTGTAGTTACCGCTTTCTTTCTGGCGACTGCTGTTGAAGTTGTTGTTGTTGAGCGCGCTGGAACTCTAGCTGCCGCTCCCTTTCCCTCCTGGCCATTTGCTTGGCCTTTATTTCACGCACCCTCTGTTGCAGTTTATTAATGCTGCTGTATATATTTTTAACTTCCTCGTCTTCATCGTCGGACTCGGAAGCTGCGAGAACTGCGAAACTGTTATTGTCATCTCCTACGTAGCGGCCTTCACCACCGTCGGACATATATGTTACTTCAACAGAGTCATCCCACCTCTGCCGCTTCTTATCTGCCGCTGCTGCTGCTGTTGCTGTACCCGGCGCCCCTTCCCTCGCTCCACTTGGCAGCTGTTCAGCTGAAGCTGATTTGGAGGGACGCTTTACCACGTTGGGAGAAGGTTTCAGCTTTCTACTCCTTTTCCCCTTACTTTCGGTAGCCACTGTTGCTGGGTGGCCTGATTTCACTGCATCGGCTGATGCGGTCACTCCACCAACCGCTCCCGCAATTGGGAGCGCGGACCGCTCTCTCTCCATCGCTGACACTTTTTTTTTTAATATAATTTGTTTTCACAAATGAAAAAAAAAAGTCAAGAATTCAACTTTCCCCAGTCCGGAATTGAACCAGGGTCCCTGGTTTGGTAGAACACCACCTTTTTCCTTTTCTTTTTAATGCATTTTTATTTTTTTAAATTCATTGTAACTTAATTGCTTAAATACGCTTAAACGCTTAAAACTAGCTTAACTAACTTAAGTATCTTATTCTAACTTACTGGCCCTAAGCGGGCGCTCTAAGTTAAACCTAATACTTAAAACTATGTCTTTCGACGTAACGTACTTGAAAATTGTTTATTTATTTCATTTATTTAATTTTAATTGTAACTAAGAAAATTATATAAAAACTGAGTGACTGAACTTTTCTTTGTATTTTTATAAATAAAACTTATAAGCTACCTTAAAATAAATCTTAAAACTCTCTTATTCTAAATTAGCCTATCTACCTTACGTATTTTCAACGTAAATTTTTTTTTTATTTTTTTTTTTTTGTTTTTTTTATCGAGTGCTGTTTTTTTTATTTTTAAATTTTTTTTTCTGTTTTTCTATTTTTTATTTTTTTTATTTTTTTCATCCAAGTGCTGTGGATATTTTTTATTGATTTTTTATTTTTTTTTTTTTCAATTATTAAATACACCTACCCACACTACCTAAACCTAAACTATGTAAGTCGGCCATGGGCAAGAACAGCCAACTTTTATCATCAAACAGGCTACCCTGGATTAGGAGGAAACGACGAAGGAGTTTCCTCTCTTTCGGCTAGCCTCCAGAAATGACCGCACTGACGTTGTACGTCCTGAACATCGCGACCCGATACCGCCCTACTAAACCGGAGACGCTCCACACTGCCGCGTGCATCGTCTCTGTCGTAGTTGAGTCGCCTATCCACAATTGTCCGAGCAACGTGGTAGATTAGCGGCACCGCCAATCTGTCCTGGATCAGACCTTTCTTATCAAAATATAGGAACGCCTCTGGGGGAACAAAGCCGTTAAGGCGCACTCTCTCGTGATACTCGTAATTGGGGTAATAAACTCCCGAGATCAGGTTGTTTGTCGAGCTCATTGTTCTTGCAATGTGCCTTCGAATCAGCTTGCTGACGAAATTATCCACTCTTATTAGGTTAGCCCTGTTGTATAGGACCACATTGGGATAGAATTCTATATACTGGGACTCTGGTGTTCTGTACAAATGAAGGCAAGCCCGAAGGCAAGCCCTCTCAAACATTCGAATCTTTTCTAACAAGCTTGCTCTCACGTTTAACCATACGCGGCATGTATTGTATCATGCCCGCCTTAAAACCGAATTGGTTATATGGAATTATATTACAGTTCTCAGTCCACTTAAGCAGGGCTCTATTGATCACTTTTTCGAATACCTTGCTGATGTTCGGAAGGAGACTTATCGACCGGAGATATGCCGGATTGGGGGTGTACTTACAACTTTTGGGGATGGGTTGTATCACTGCTGTTTTCCAATGCGCTGGATAATGTGCATTATTCGGCGCATTGTTAAACAGAGTGCTGTAAATGTCCACCGCTTCTAGAGGGAGATGTCGAAGCACAATGTTCGACACTTCGTCGATTCCCACTGAAAATAAAGGAACTGCCCTTCCCCTTCTAATATCCCTAGCAGTAGGAATCTTACTAATGAGGAGTGCGATTCCTATATCGGGAACTTAAATATGGTGGTATTATAAGCAATGGAGTCGTCAGTTCCGAAAATTAAATCCAAAGATGGCGTTGAATGTTACCTAAACCGTGACATTAAGACTCTACAAACTTTCAAAAGCTTTTTGGTAACTCAGATAAATCGAATACGGCGCCAGTTCCAAAAGGAATCGTCCAATTTAGAGCTGCAAAGGTTAAAATCTCCCCTGAGAAATGTGAGGACACTGCTAAGTCAGCAGTTTCGGAATAGTGCCAACGATTATTGGAGGCAACGCGCCGAAAACATATTGAAGTCTGATTCCAGGAACATGTTTCCTAAAATTAATCAGATTTTCAAGCCTCGTAACGTTATCAAGATTCCGAAACTGAAAATTCCACTGTCTTCCCAGTCTCTTCTCTCTCAGGCGGAGATTAACAGCCAACACTGCCCCATTATCGATAACCATTTCGTTATAGATAGTGGAGCGGACAAGCTAAACCTGATCGGCTTTCACTTTGAGGCAATTCATGCTAGGGATCTCCCTAGCTGCAGAACTGACGAATTGACGAATTGTCGAGGTTTCGCAATAGCGAAACACGAACTCTTCTGAGATTTTCTGAGCGACTAAAAGCTGACCAACTAACAGATGAACAGACTGACAATTACTTTATAACACTAGACGAACTGATATACATATTTAAGAAACTAAATAACAAAAAGTCGAGTGGTTTAGATAACATTCCTAACATTATACTAAAGCATATACCGAACGAAATTATACGGCAATATTGCGTAATATTTAATAATTTGTTAAACAACTGCTACTTCCCGAGTTATTGGAAAAAATCGAAGGAAAAAGAAGAAGGATCCTTCTGATCCTTCCAACTATAGGCTAATAAGTCTCCTGCCTAATATTGGGAAGGTTTATGAAGTAGTTATTAGTAAGTCTATTTTGTTCGCGTGCGAAAGAAAGGGGGTTATACCGCGGAACCAATTTGGGTTCAAGAGAAACCACTCGGCGGTGCACGCTGTTACAAAATTGGTTTCTGACGTTAATTGGAATCTTAAGGCCAAAAGATGTACAGCTGCTTGCCTAGTGGATATCGAAAAAGCCTTCGACACGGTTTGGATCGACGGGCTTCTATATAAACTTATACGATATGAATTCCCACATCATCTTATAAAAATAATTGCATCTATGGTGCACGAGAAGAAATTTGTTGTAACAGATAGACAATACACGACGACTAAAGTTTTTAATGTCACTAATGGTCTGCCACAGGGCACGGTTACAGCACCGCTCCTCTTCAACATCTACATTTCGGA
Source organism: Pocota personata (assembly GCA_963082735.1). Taxonomy (NCBI): domain Eukaryota; kingdom Metazoa; phylum Arthropoda; class Insecta; order Diptera; family Syrphidae; genus Pocota; species Pocota personata. The sequence continues at coordinate 81,028,317 of OY720429.1, forward strand.
AATGCTGAGGGACATGGATAATTCAATAGCGTTCGCTGACGATGTTATATTGTATGCAAGCGGCTCAAAATTCCAAGACATACAGACAGAGCTTCAGAACAGCTTTGATAAACTGCAAGCTTTCTGCTCAGAGTGGAAGCTTAAAATAAACGAGGCAAAATGCGAAACTATACTGTTCCGCACCCCAGTTAGACGCGGTAATTCAGATTTGAGACGGAACTGGAAAAACCTACAAATAACATGTTCTAATGGCCTTCACATCGAGTCAAAGACTGTTGTAAAATATTTAGGTGTTCATTTGGACAAGTTTTTGTACTACAATGAGCACATAAATATACAGTTGCAAAAGGCAAGAGCGGCATTTATGTCTCTCAAACGCCTTTTCTACTCCAACTATCTGAGATCCGATGTAAAGGTCATATGTTACCAAGCTTTTGTTCGTCCAATTCTGACTTATGCGTGTCCAGTATGGTGGAACTTAAGCCCGTCTTATATGGAAAAACTTAGACTATTTGAAAGAAAATGTCTTCGAGCCTGCATGCGTATGTATAGAAGCGCACATTCTGACTTTCGGCATTACGTTTCTAATAAGAGACTATTGGATGCCTCCGGCGTGTCCAGGATCGACAATGTCATTCTGGATCTTGTGAGGAACCATTTCGCGCGGTCAGCGAGCGTTATGGAGAACGAACTTGTGTCGGGCTTATTTTATCCTAACCCTGAGTATTTTCGAAGTACTATGGTGAGTGGACACATCCCCCCGGAAGCATTCTTGTATCTGGATGCACATGGTTACTTGTCAGATTCGTTGAACGTTCCGATTATTTACCATCATGCTAGAAGGGCGACAGATAAACGTATTCTCTACGAGCCGTTGGACTCAGGAGAAGGAAACGCTGACTTGAGATACTGCGTAAGCATGCCTGAGCGGGATTCAGAAAACGTAGACAGGTTGAATAGAGAGAGATATTGGTGGCTCGACTGGGTTGAGGCTAGCATAGCACCTAGGTTAAGCAGGGCCGGACCCTGATATGTGATTTCTGAAACGCCGCTGAGTAACCGATTGGATGGTTTAACTATCATTTGATTGGTCCTTTCGGTGGTGGGACACAGATCACATATCAGGGTTCGGCCCTGGAATTGGAATTAGGTTAAGGTAGTTTTTTTTTTTTTTTTTTTTAAATAAAATAATGCGTTCGAAAAGGTTCTCCCACGTTTTTCCTTTAAATGAAATAAAATAATAATAATAATAATAATAATAACTAATTTGAAAATAAAAAAAATACTGATTTAAATAAAACATTAGAACTAAGTTTTCTTAAAACCATAACATAAGTATTGAGCACCCTTCAGGTCAGTTACTTTAAGGCATAATAATAGTATAGTTTTAAGTTTATTGGAACAATATATTGTGTTAGTGTATAAGTGGATAAATAAACAATAAAAAAAAAAAAAAAAAAAAAAAAACAAAGAATGTAGAAGTTGTGCACAAGGACGCGATTTTCTAGGTCGTGGTTCGGGCAAATGGTATCATTCACCTTATACACTTCCTGGAAAGTCGCTCCTATAGCCTCTACCTTCTCCTGTGGATCTTCGATCACAAAGAAATTGTCATCCTCTACTGCGTTATCTGGATCTATACCTGCTGTTATTAGTATTTGTCCATTGTTCGTCGTTCGGGGGATCTTAAGACACGGAAGCTCTTTTTGATTATACCTCCGAAATATTTTATTTATTTGCGGGAACATACTCGGGTTGTTGGATTTTCCAGCCGGAATTTTGTTGTTCCAATGCAAATTTATGCAAATTTGCAGGAAGCAGCAAAACTTTGCCATATAACTGGGATTACTCGAATTCACATTCACCGCAAGGATCTTCAAGGATTGCTCCTCCATGTTCGTACTCATTACGACTGGATGTGCGTTAGGCCCGGCAGAAGTGCGTAGATTTGGTCCACCCGCTTCGCCTGCTCTTGTACCTGACGTTGAAGCTGCTCCATCTGCCCTTGGATAGACAGCAAGATGGAAAGCAAGTCAGTTTGAGCCTCCGGTGCTTTAGGCGCTAGGGCCTGAGAAGCAACCTTCGGTCTTTTCTGTTCCGCATTTCCTCGACCTGCCGCCATTTGGGCTTAGGTCACATGGGGAGTCACAGCTTGTGTTTGGACCGGAGCAGGTGAACGTTTCACTACGACCTTCTCCTGACGAACCAGATTTACTTTCTTAATATACTGGAACTTAGGACAACCCCGATAGTTTACGGTGTGTCCCGAGTTCCTGCATAAAGCACACTAGATCTGGCTATTATCTGCCACTCCATCCTTACCCAGAGTGCAGTCTTCTGCTTTGTGGTTCTTTCCATACTTGACACATCGAGGCTGCATTTCGCAGTTTGACGCGGCGTGACCGAACCTTTGGCAGCGAACACATTGTAAAATGTTTTCGCTCCTTCTTAATTTTTCCCATGCGAAAACCTGGTAGTTTAGGACTTTAATACTCCTTAGACATCCAGTTTGCTATTGGGTGAAAGTTGAGCTAGGAGGAACGGCAGTTTCCGCTTCTCCCTTTTGGCCCTGGCTGTGGTGAATGGCTTGACCCCCACTCGTTGCACTCTTTCTCTTTAAGCAGCGCAAGGAGTGTCTCCGGATCAGTAGACGGATCTATCCCCCTCAGCAGCATAGTTTGTAGCTTTTCCGCCTTCGGGGTGAAGGAGAAGAACTCCGTCGTCGTGTCCCTAAGTAATTCTATAATTTTTATTATATTCTTCCACTGTATTACAGTGGATAGCATGCCTATTTTCATTTAGTCTTTTAATAATAAAATTATTCCCTATGGCCGACTTACATAGTTCGATGGTATCCTTCAGCTCAATTTTGTAGGTATTTATTGACGGTACCCTCGCTTTTGGCCTTTATGGCCTTTATAGCATGCACCCTCTGCACCAGCTGTCTGATGCTTGTAGTCAGACTCTCGACCTCTTCATCCTCGTCATCTGCTTCGGAGGACGCTAGTACTCCGAAGCTATTGTTCTCATCTCCAACGTAGTGGCCTTCCCTACCGTCGGAGAAGTACGCTAACTCGACAGAGTCATCGGACCTCTGTAGCTTTTTTTCTGCTGCTACTGTTTTTGTTGTGCTCGGCGCCCCTTCATTCACTCCACCGGGCAGCTGTTCAGCTGTTCAGCTGGAGCTGATGTGGAGGGACGCTTTACAAGGTTGGGAGAAGGTTTCAATTTCCTTCTACTTTTCCCCTTACTTGCGGTTGCCACTGTTGCTGAGTGGCCTGTCTGTATTGCATCGGCTGATGCTGTCACCCCAACACTGGTCCCGCTATTGGGAGCGCGTACCGCTCACCCACTGATTTTCACTTATTTTGAATAAATGAAACAAAAAGTCAAGAATTCAATTTTTCCCCAGTCCGGAATTGAACCATTCTAACTCGCCACTTGAATTTCACTGTCTATTAATCTACTTCAAAGCACTACGAATTTAAAGAAGAAGCCGAAACACGTCTGCACACTGTGTCTGTGAACGACTTGCTGTCCAAGCGTCTGGTGCAATCGATGCACACCGACTCACGATAGCAAACAACAGCAGAAGCTGAGTTAGGGAAAATTAGGTAATAAATATAAGCAATTCATTGTTTGTTAGGCTAAGATAAGACAATTTATATATATACACAAATTCCATTTGTGTATGGCATACAAATGCGATTTGTGTATGCCACAAATATTTGTGGTTCAGACGATTTGTGTATTTTGTCCCAAAAGGCACAAATTTCGATTGTGTATGGCCATATACAAATATGGCATACACAAATCATTTTGTGTATACAGATTTGGAATTTGTGTACATATTTGTGTTTATATCAGATTTGTTTTAATTCCACCGAATGTTGACGTATATTAAAGAAAATTAAATTATTAAATAAAAAAAAAATATATTTGCTCCATTGTTTCGATTCGTTCTGCTGTTAAAATATAACAATGTTTGAGAAAAAATGTGTTGCGATTATTTTGGCCGCGTATTTACTCGAGAGTGAAGAGGAAGATGAAAGCCAACAAAACGTCATCAAGTTGCCACGCAAGCATCGTACTTGTTGGAGAAAACATTGGCTTGGCCACCGCGAGGCGGAGGGTTTTTGCGTAAAATTACTCCTTCAATTGCGTGCCGAAGAGACGCAATTGAATCACAATTTCGTCCGAATGTCGGCCGCTCAGTTCGATCATTTGCTTGGTTTGGTAGCGCCGTATATTCAGAAAGCCGATACTGTTATGAGCCTCTGGCGACAATTTTCGAGGTGTTACGAGGCCACAATCAACGCCAAAAAGGTGCAGAAAGAGTTCGCGGACTACTTTGTCGAGGAGTGACAAGTGAATTGACAAAACCAAAATATCTAAATATTTACGAGTATCGCAGTTCGCTGTTTCGTTTTCTTTTTTTTTTTTTAAAAACTAAAATTCATTTGTTTTGATTCGATTTTGTTTTATTTCATTTTCTGAAAAAAAAAAACAGTGTTTTTCGTTATGCTCATTTTGCGAAATGTCGATCGGCATAATGTTGAGATTGGCAGTGGACGGGTCAATATCACGGCCATTTTCATCGACAAATCGCGACTGCTTCGGCGGCGGTGGCACTAAAGTTTCAACAGCTTCCAGCAGTCTGAGCAGTTCGCGATTCAACCCATGTTTCACGAATGCTACTCAGTCAGGCGGAAGGGCACGCAATTCACTAGCAATATAGTCGCCAACAGCACTGAATCTGTCGTCGTGTATCCTGAGCGAACTCAGTGAATTGAAAGCCAGCTCTCTCATCGCATTATCGCTAGGTGTCGGTGACGACGACGGCGTTGGCGAAGGTCCAGGATTTGCACGACTACGACACCAGATGGCGGAGGTACCACCGAAAAAACAGTCAGAACCGACGCATCGGTTTTTGCGGAAGCCTGCAAATTACACAATCAATTCACAAAACAAAATCACAATTCAAAAATCAAATATAATAGTTCACCAGTGACAATGATGACGTCGATTCAATTGATTTCTGGATGTCGTTCGCCTCCAAGAACATCATCGATTTGAAATATCTCCAATTGATGACGACCTCTTCATCTGTGCCTTGCCCCGACTTCTTCGAGCGATACTTGGCCAAGTTACTTTTTAAAGCAAATGCACTTGGCTTCGGCGTCATCCACTTTTATGTTGCCAATCCTGCCAAGCGCCCGTTTTCGGCAATCTATATTCGGGCGTGCCGATGTCCCATAACACTTCGTCATGAGACCATTCATGCTCCACTTTCTTCACATAATTCCATCTTTTCGTTTTTGGCAATTTATCGAATTCGATGTCACTCATTTTGCTGTGAACAATTTTCCACAAAAAAAAAACAATAGAATAAACTACGTGCACAACAAAAATAAAAAGAATTCAATACAATTTATAAATTTTTATCAAAATCCGGAATCCAACAAATAATTTTATTTATTTTATTGAGAACAAAACTTATGCGAACTTCAAATTCAACTGAATTATCAAAATCATTTGTGTATGCGCACGAAATTTGAGTATGCACCAATTTTCAGAATACACAAATGCTAATCAAATATACAAATTACACAATCAATTCACAAAACAAAATCACAATTCAAAAATCAAATATAATAGTTCACCAGTGACAATGATGACGTCGATTCAATTGATTTCTGGATGTCGTTCGCCTCCAAGAACATCATCGATTTGAAATATCTCCAATTGATGACGACCTCTTCATCTGTGCCTTGCCCCGACTTCTTCGAGCGATACTTGGCCAAGTTACTTTTTAAAGCAAATGCACTTGGCTTCGGCGTCATCCACTTTTATGTTGCCAATCCTGCCAAGCGCCCGTTTTCGGCAATCTATATTCGGGCGTGCCGATGTCCCATAACACTTCGTCATGAGACCATTCATGCTCCACTTTCTTCACATAATGCCATCTTTTCGTTTTTGGCAATTTATCGAATTCGATGTCACTCATTTTGCTGTGAACAATTTTCCACAAAAAAAAAACAATAGAATAAACTACGTGCACAACAAAAATAAAAAGAATTCAATACAATTTATAAATTTTTATCAAAATCCGGAATCCAACAAACAATTTTATTTATTTTATTGAGAACAAAACTTATGCGAACTTCAAATTCAACTGAATTATCAAAATCATTTGTGTATGCGCACGAAATTTGAGTATGCACCAATTTTCAGAATACACAAATGCTAATCAAATATACACAAGTAGTCATAAATTAATTTATCAGATGATTTGTGTATGTACACAAATTCGATTTGCGCATGCAATAAACAAATGATACACAAATCGTTTGTGTATGATATTTGTGGTCCTCAAATTTGTGGTTCAGACGGTTTGTGTATTTTTATGACAATTTTATACACAAATATTTGTGTATACACAAATCGTCTGATATTAGATTTAATTTAGTTTTAATTTTCTTTTGAAGCATTCTGCCTTGAGATTTGTTTTAATAAATCTTGCAGTGTTTTAATTAACTTATACACTAAATGGGGATGTGATGGTGCCTTGAGACAACCCCAGTACAATCAAAAATTTTATCATGAAGAAACTTCAGACGCTAATATGTTTATGACATCTTTAGTGCCAATTCAAATGACTATGAGGGATAATAAGGATACTATTGTGTGGAATAACGATCGACCATCCTCTACAAGATACTGCAGAGCCAACCAATTTTCTTTTGTTAAAGAAACTGCAGAAATCATACGAGACGAGAAACAAAGAATTGACGCGGAAATCAGTAATTTATCTCAGACGATAGTTCAAATGGGCAATCGTCAGTTCACAACCAACCACAAATTCATGTTCACAATGTTAGACGGGAAGACAGCCTAATCTGTAACAGGAACCCCTGCAGCTTCTTCCTGTTTCATATGTGAAACTATAACTGCGGGAACGAATAACTTGACACAAATAAAAAACAAAACTGTAAAGAGTGAAGTTTTGAATGTCTCCTCTCCACGCTCGTATAAAATTAAAGCATGGAGAACTAACAGTGAGACCAAAAATTTACAATCAAAAATTTTATCATGAAGAAACTTCAGACGCTAATATGTTTATGACATCTTTGGTGCCAATTCAAATGACTATGAGGGATAATAAGGATACTATTGTGTGGAATAACGATCGACCATCCTCTACAAGATACTGCAGAGCCAACCAATTTTCTTTTGTTAAAGAAACTGCAGAAATCATACGAGACGAGAAACAAAGAATTGACGCGGAAATCAGTAATTTATCTCAGACGATAGTTCAAATGGGCAATCGTCAGTTCACAACCAACCACAAATTCATGTTCACAATGTTAGACGGGAAGACAGCCTAATCTGTAACAGGAACCCCTGCAGCTTCTTCCTGTTTCATATGTGAAACTATAACTGCGGGAACGAATAACTTGACACAAATAAAAAACAAAACTGTAAAGAGTGAAGTTTTGAATGTCTCCTCTCCACGCTCGTATAAAATTAAAGCATTGAGAACTAACAGTGAGACCCCCCAAATTAGAGACGCTTTCGTCTCTTTTTTTCGTGAAAAAACGGACATCATTGGGTGGATGTACCTATATATACACATGTAAATCAATTCGTAGGAGGAGTCCTTTGACCCGTTGCCAGAGGTTCCGCCAGTTCCAGTACCTCTATAAGGGTTCCGCAGTAGTGAAACCTCAACCGCAGTAGTGAAACCTTAACCGGATTTAGCAATAGGTTGCCAGTTGAGATCTCGTCTATGGTTGGAATATGCTGACTATTGACGGTGCTGCAGATAGCTGAGAGGCTTTTGAACAAGTTAGGAATACATGTATAGTTTCTAATGTTAACAATATCTTTGGAATTGCAAATGGATAGAGAGTTATAACTTTTACATTTTCTTACTGTTCCATACATTTCTTCATTATTTTTAAGAATTACATCAAATAAAATTTCTGTTACAATATTATTCCTTTTTACTGGTTTGATCACAAGACTTTCATAAATTTCATTTGTTGTTAAAGGAATGTTTACAATATAGAGCATTATTGAGCTATTGCTTATGACTTTTACTTCTGAGAAATCTAAAGCTTCTTCTATTGTGTTATAGGGCAACTGTTGCTTATTTAAAATATTTGTAGCAAGTTCTATTTCCTTTTTCGATAAAATAAGTGAATAATTTAGCCCAGTGGATGGCATAGTTAATATTTTCTATTTCTTCTTTTACAAGTTTAATTTTGTATTGAACATTTGTTATTACCTCGAAACTTAATTTATTGTTTTCTTTTAACAATTTCTGTATTTCATTTTGAACTTTAGTAATATTATTTATTCTATCATTGTATAATTGATTTATGACAACCTGCTTGTTATTATTTGTTAGGGCGCCCGTGATTTTTTTTCTTTAATGGTGACAAAATCGTCATGGTCTGGATTGCCAGCAATCCATTTCCATGCGCTGCCGATAAAATTTAGAGAACGCTTTGTTATTCGCGGTTTCAAGTTATGCAGGAGATTTTTAATTTGTTGCAGCTCATGTGATAGTAAGGGAGATATGGTATGGGTTTGGGTAGATTCGAGGTTAAGGATTGGGGAATTTGTCGTATTGGTCCAAGTCAATGGCATGTATTAGTTTAAAATTTCCGTCCTGTATCTTCGTCTGTCCAAAGTGAAAAGTCACTATTTGTGCGTTTGAGAAGTCCAATATTTGAATAGTTGCCTGACAGGTGCAAAAGGTACATCTGAAAAGATAAATGTTAGTTTCTAATATTACTTTTGTGCACTACTTTGCCGGATTCGGTTATTAGTGCAGAATTCTTATTTTCCTTAACTATTTCAGTCAATTTCGAACCTATCCGTTTGTTATTTTTAACAAAAATAACTTGTCCTATTTGATAGTCTTTAATTGGCTTCCTTTTCTTGTTATGGTATTTATTGTCCTTCTCTTGTTTAGTTCTAAGTCTTTCGATGTTAGTCAACCGTGTCTTTTCAAATTGATCGGTATTTAGTCTGGGTATTCGTCCGCAAAAGAGTTCTATCGGTTTCTTACCGGTGGTTGAGTGGACAGTGAAGTTGTATTCATTCACGGCTCGTTCTAGGAGTTCTTCAAAAGACCGTGGAGGTCCATCGGATTTAAGACATCTCATGATTTCGGACAACGTGGAGTGGAAGCGTTCAACTTGACCGTTCACCTCACTTTTATATGGAGGGGTTTTAAAAATTTCGATTTGAAGATCATCTTCTAGCATTGAGGTTATTGAGGCTGAATTTAGCGCCTTCTCATTATCTATTACAACAACTTCAGGTACACAGAAGAAGAATATGATATCTCGTAATAGTCGTCTAATGTCTTCTATTGAGCGTGATGAGATAATTTTAGCTTGCGCGAATTTTGTGAATTTATCGACGGCCGTTAAGACAAGTTGTTTTTCTGTAGAATAGATATCGATATGAATAGTGTGTCCAGGATAATTAGGGATGGGTGTAGGTTTCAGTTGTGGTTTATTAGGATGCCTGTCTTATTTATTTTCTTTACAGGTTGCGCAACGGTTTACTAAGGCTTTAATTTTTGAAGACATTTTAGGGAAGTAGATATTTTCTAGCAACTGAATTCGGTTTTATTTGACTTTGCGATGAGCGAGTCGGTGTTTCTTTAGGATTTTTTCTTCTTGCTCGGTTTCGCTGGGTTTGTCTTCCACAAACTTTTGGGTAAATTTAATACGGTAGTCCTTGAAGTGGAGCGGATAAATTTCTTGTATCTTACCCATAGTTTCTTCGTTTGTCAAGAGTCCATTTATAGTATTAATGTTCAAGTATCTCTTGAATGCGTTTACTAAGTCTGCTTCTGTGTACTCTGGTTTGATAAAAATGTGTCTTGTGTAGTTTTCGAACGGAGTTTTAATTCGGTAACTGTTTTCTTCGCCTGTTTTTAGTACTAGTTGATTACGGAATACATTTATTGGGGTTTCGACAATGGGGATTAAGTTATCAGAAGAGCTATCGGCACTATGTTCGGTTGGGGTCATTGATTGAATTTCGGTTAATAGAATGGCATTCTACCTTTTCATTTTACTATTGGTGTTCTTATTGCTCAAGGCGTAAGTGAGAGGCTGGTGATCGGTAAAAATTTTCACTTTTCGAGATCCGTAGAGGAAGTTCCTTAATGAATTTAGTGACCATATGATAGCGAGCATTTCCTTCTCGTTTGTTGCATAATGTTCTTCGGCCTTGTTTAGGGTTCTCGAGAGGAATGAGACTGGTTTGCCATTCTGGGAGAGGACTGCCCCGATAGCATAATCCGAGGCATCCGTGGTCAGTTCGAATTCATTTTGAAAGTTAGGATATGGCAGAACCACTTCTGCCGAAACAAGTGAATTTTTGACTTTATTAAATGCTTCTAAGGCTTCTTTGTCTAAATGAATGGGTTTATTTTTTGAAAGGTTCTTGGACACTCGTCCATCTTCCCCTCTTAAGAGGGATGTCAGGGGCTTTGCAAGTTTTGCGTAATCTTTAATTAAGCGGCGATAATATCCTGACATAAAGAAAAATGAACGGAGGTTTTTAAGTGTTTTGGGGGCAGGTCGGTCAACAATCGCTTGGACTTTCTTGGGATTAGTTTTAATGCCATCTCTACCGATGACAAAGCCTAAGAATTCTATTTCTTCCTGAAAGAATTCACACTTGTCCAACTGTATTTTCATGTTGGCGGCCTCTAACGTCTTGAACACTATTTCCAGGTTCTTAAGATGTTCAATCTCGTCTTTCCCGAAGATGACTATGTCATCGATATAAACATAACAGCACTTCCCGATGTATTGTTTCAGAACATCATCCAAAGCCCTTTGAAAAATGGAGGGGTCATTCTTTAGCCCAAAAGGGAGACGAGTGAATTCGAACTACCCGTTATTCACGGAAAAAGCAGGCTTTTCGATATCAGATTCTTTAAGTGGGATCTGATGGTAGCCACTTTTGAGATCAACTATAGTAAACCATTTATTTTTGCCAAGGTTGGCAAGAACTTCGTTAATCTCTGGGATCGGGTATCTGTCAGCGACGGTAACAGCGTTTAGCTTACGGTAGTCGATCACCATGCGATATTTTCTTTCCGCAGAGGCGTCCATTTTTTTGGGGACGACCCAAACTGGAGAATTATAAGGCGATTTAGATGGCCTAATGATGCCATCTTTTAGTAGGTCATTTATCTGTTTTTCGACTTCTCCCTTGAGTGCCATCTGGTATGGGTATGATCTCGAATAAATGGGCTCGTTGGTTGCCGTTCGAATTTCCCCTTTTACAGTGGTGGTGCAAGTTAATTTCTTGTCAGGATCAGAAAGAGATTAGGACAGTTGTTAATTATACCCCTGAGTTTGTCCGACTGTTCCTTGGTCATGTGAGAAGTTCTTAGAGTAATGTTATGAATTAATTGTGAAATATGCTGTTTGAGTGGTATTGATACGTTTTTGTAAATAGTCATATAACTCTCTTTTGTATGAATAACCGCGTTTAATTTTCTCAGTGTATCATTGCCTGTTATACCGTCAAACGAGATAAGAGTGGGGAGAATGAAAAATTGTACTTTATCTGTGCTATGGCCAAATAATTGGTCAAATGAATCGTGTGTAATTTTTAAGCTTCCCCCGACTGATTTAACGTACAAACGTCTTTCATTCGGGAGAGGATTCCTGATATGCCGGGGTTGGGTGTAATCTTTATTAGATTCTGTGTCCATTAAGAACTTTAGTGTCTCTCCGCTTCTAGCGATATGTTCGAAGTAAGGAAGCGAAGAGGACCTTAGTCTAAAAAATAGATATCGTCGAGTTGCTCCGGTTCATCGAATTCAGGGTCATCTTGTGAGTTAGTTTAATTCGTCTTCTCGTTCTATCTCACTTTCGTATTCTTCTGGTGTCTGCTCATCTGGATCGGGCCCTTCGGTGTGGTAAACTCCCTGCACTTTGTGTGGCTGGTGGACCTGTTGTGAATATTGGCGCTTCTGTGGAACAAACTGTTGGTTACGAGGTCTGTTCTGTTAATTAACCTTCTGGGATTTGATGGAATAGTCGATGTCCATTGGCTTGGGAGGAAGCGGGCGTTGATTTGCCGGTGGTCGTTGCGGTGAGTATTGGTATTTCGGATGGTACTGTGGTTCCCTGTAAAACTGGGGTGGCTGAGCATTTCGAGGGTTATGGAGTAACTCAGGATGAAATTCGCGCCTCGGTGCTGGAATTGGTGCTGGTCCTAAATGTGAAGAATTGTTCATTCTAAGTGGAACTGGAGGCGGTTTTTGGTGGAACGTTCTCCGGGTTCTTGATTGTGAACTGTTTGTATGCTGAGCCCGAAAATCGACATTTTGCAGTTTTAAGCAAAGGTGCAAAGCTTGCGGTAAGTCAGCGGGCTCTCGGATGCTGAGTAGCATAGGCAGTTCGCCTTTCAACCCTCTGACGAAGGTATCAAGGACTTTGTCCCTATAACATTGGGTCATGTTATTCATGGATTCTTGTCTCATATCCATTGACCCTAACTTATTTAGGATAAGCGACAAGTGGTGGTAGACGGCCTGATAAAATTCAGGGATCGTACTACTACCTTGTACCAATGTTGTCATTTGGTACTCGAGTTTTCCTAAATCCCTCTTGTCTGCATAATGTAAGGTGAGACATTTTGACATTTTCTCCCAATTTAATGGGGTGTTGTATGATTCTAGGGCGACGTCTGCGTAGCCCGTAATTTTATTTCTGATAACCGATAGGATTCCATAATGCTTGGAGGTACCTTTCAAATGCTCATATATTTTGAGTATCCTATCAACACTCTTTTTCCATGAGTTGAATTCGTGTGGCTGCCCAGAGAATTCTCTGAGGCTTTTCACCACATCAGGTATTTTGTCCATGTCGGACAAATTCCTATCGTTAACCAAGTTTATTGGCTGATCTACGTCGTTGTTATTATCGAACGCGGGGTTCATGATGGAGTTAAAAAGTTGCCGTCCCTGTATTTGAAGGGTTTCGGTCACTAGTTGTGAAATAAGCCGAATCATGTCGTCGTTAATTGCATTAGGAGCAGGGGGAGGAACGGGAGCAGGAGGTTGAGGAGCTGCAACGTTATCTGCGGGCAATTCTAGACGAGCTGGTTGTATTAAATTATTATCTTTCAAAAGATATTTGTTTTATTAGATGTGGGAACCAATTATATCACTCGTTCAAGTAAAGATAATGAATGTTTTAGTTAACGTATTTGCTTCAGAGCAATAATTTAGCAAAAAAATTTATTAAATTTATAATTTAGAATATAAATTTACTATTTAGTATTTTCACAATCGTTAAGGTAGTGCAAGTATTTTTCTTTTGTTCAGCTAGATAGAATGTGGTTTATAGTTTTCATACAAATATTATAAAAATGTATTTTTATTGTTACTTAAGTTGGTTACTATTGACTTACAGTAGTATAATAATTATTCCTTGTAGCATTTCTTTTTAACGTTTTAGTTTTGAAAGTGGGTTCTGGCTGCTTCTGCTGGTTAGGGCGGCTGTCAGAGGAGTTTCCGGACTCCTTTTTTTTCTTTGGTTAGTAGAACTACTCGGGGGCCTTTGTTTTTCCCTATCACTACACCGTCGACTTAGTGGTCTGGTTATCCACTTTATTTCGCTATTTCGTGGCTTGGTTGTCCACTATTTTTTGTTTATTTCACTGGTTAGTGGCTTGGTTGTCCACTATTTTTATTTATTTCACTGTTTGGTGGCTTGGTTGTCCACTATTTTTATTCTCTGTTTTTTGGCTTGGTCGTCGACTATTTTCATTGACTGTTTGGTGGCTTGGTTGTCCACTATTTACATTCACAACACTTTCACTGATCTTAAGCTTGGTTATCGCTATAGTTCGCTCGAGTTTGTGTTAACAGTGTTACAGAATGCAGCCCCACGTTGGGCGCCAGTTAATTAAAACACTACAAGTTTTACTAGAAAAAAATCCCAATGCAGAATGCCTCGACCTTTATTCATTCGAAAGAAAATTAAATCTAGACTAACAAAAATTCAATTGCTTATATTTATCACCTAAATTTCCCTAACTCAGCTTCTGCTGTTGTTTGCTATCGTGGGAATGACTCGATGTGCATCCGTTGGACCAGACGCTTGGTCAGCATTTCCGTTCTTCGGGGTTCGCGCGTGCAGGTGTTGTTTGCATCGTCTGCTTGTGTTAAGTTATATAAAAAAAAATCGATTGCAATATAGGGCATCGACCGCTGTCTACTACTCGTACTAGAAAAGTAACCGTCAGTCGGTGCTCTTTTCCCAAAGTTTTCTTTTGTCTTCGTTTTCCCTATTTTCTTTGTTCTATTTGTCCACTTTCTCCTTCCAGTAGCGTCTGTTCTTTCTGTCTTGTATATCTAGTCATTGCATCCCTATCAGTTTTGTCTTTTCCATATCCCAAGTCACAGGTCACAATGAGTCCTTCGTTATTTGTTTTTTTTTATGAATATTTCATTAGCTATCATTTTTAACAAATTATGTTATTTGATAGCTTTTTGTACCTAGCCAATCTTCTTAAACACGAATCAAGTATGTAAAAACTCTTATTTGGCTACATATATGTAATAGTTCATTCTATTGTGATCTTGGGTAACTATAGCTGTGTTTTTATGAAACCTAGCTGGCCAGTCGTTCATTTAATAAGTTCGCAGGCAGTCAAAGGCAGTTGTTGTGATGTATATGTAGACGTTGGTTAGTGCGACACTAGGTCGAAGTATTGTCTATTATTGCCTAGGAAGAATTACCGTGTTTAATGGGGCTACCTAAGTCTTTGACAAAAGCAAATGCATATGAGTGGTGTTCGTATCGTCCAACACCCTTATATAAATTGCAGCTCCGTAGGCCTTTATTGACGCGTCGCTGAATCCAAGTAGTTCAATGCCGTTGCCATTGTTACTTGTCCTTACCCATGTTGGAATTGCGATGTTTCGAATCAGTGGAAGCTCTCGACTAAAGTTCTCGCACTCAACTTTCAATTCTTCCCTAATCGGCTGGTCCCAATCAGTACCTCGATGCCAGAGTTGCTGCATTAGTATCTTGGCCTTGACAATGCATGGTGATATCTGCATGGTGACAATGCATGGTGATTCAGCTATCGCTGAAAGAATTGTCCTTTTCCTCGGCTCTTCGACCTCAAAGTCACACTTTTGAAAATAGAATGAATCAGTTTTGGGGTTCCATCTAATTCCTAGCATTTTTACATGTTCTGACGACCCTGGAGGCAGATCAAATCAGATCAACAAGTAGTTCCTTATCATTGGAAGTCCATTTGCGGAGGTTAAGACCACCTGATGCTAACACCTTGCGGGCTTCATCACGCTTTTGTCTGGCTTCTTCAGTGCTGTCGACTCCATTGATGAGGTCGTCGATGAAAATGTCTTCCTTAACAACTCATGCTCCGGTCAGATACCTGTAGGCTTCATCATCCGCTGCTTGGCGTAAGACCCGAATGGCTAAATAAGGAGCACATGCAGTACCAAACGTAACAGTTTTGAGCTTAAAGGCTCTTATTGGTAACAACCAATTGTTACTTAAGTTGGTTCTTCGGTTTGTCTCCACAGGATCAGCAGATAGTAACTATCCGGTGGGCTTACCCATATTTGGCGGTACATTTTTGCCACATCTGCGGTAAATGTGTACCGATGTTTTCTCCAGCGAAGGATAATGTCCACAATGTTTGTTTGTAACTTAGGACCCACCATCAAGTTATCGTTTGGCGATGTCCCATGACTATTTTTTGCTGTTGCGTCAAACACGACCCTGAGCTTCGTGGTGGTGTTGGCTTCTTTGAAAACGGCGTGATGTGGGAGAAATGAAGAGTAAGGAGACTTTATCACCGCGTCGTTGTCCATATCAACCTCCTCCATATGGTGTAGCGTCAGATACTCTGTGATACACTGGCTGTATCCAGTGTGTAACTTTTCATTACCCTTAAAACGCCGTTCCAAAGAAGCGAATCTTCCTGGAGCGACTTCTCTGCTTGTCCCTAAAGCTGGTCGTTTTCCGCTTTTGAACGGAAGAGTGACTTCGTACCGTCCATCAGCCAGCCGCTTTGTGGTTGTAGCGAAGAGTGTTTCGCAAGCGATGTCTTCTTCAGATGCTCGAACTCGAAATGGTGTCTCCTCTACCTCCCAAAATTTCCGCATATATGTATCGAGATCAGTCACTTGCACGAAACTTTTAACTGAAGGCGGTCCTCACAAACCTCACCTACGACAACCAATCCCAATTTGGTCTTTTGGGCTATTGGTGACTTGACGTTATCACTCCTGATGATGTCCGGAAGGATGACCTGGGTGTAGACATCGATTCCGAAGAGCAGATCGATTTTTGCTGGTGTTTAGAAGTCTGGGTCAGCTAACTCCAAACCATGTATGTGGTACCAGTTGTCAGGTGTCGTTGCTTTGGACGGAAGGTTAACGACTTAAAAACGAAAACTTTGGCAGAGCCTACAAAAGTCGAAACCCTCGACGCAAACGTCACGTCGACATAGTGTTGGCTGATGCCGTTACTGACTTTCCCCAGCCCTGATATCTGAATGTGAGTGTGATGTCTAACCAGTTTAAGTTGCTGCACAGCTGATTCAGAGATGAGCGTTACCTCAGACCCTGGGTCAATTAATGCTCGTAAACTAACTAGTCTCCCGTCAATTGACCTAACCTTAACAACAGCTGTAGCTAGTAAGACGCTTGTGTTGATATGGTGCGATGCAAAAAATGCATTACGCATGCTACCATTGGGTTGGTTGTCACTCATCGGACGAAATGTGAGTGCGTTGGGATTCACAGTCACCTGCTCCGTTTGAGCGCTATCATTTGGTGTTGACTCCATGGTGTTGTGTGCGTATGGGTTTTTTTTTTTTGGATTGCGCCAGGGATGTGTAATCTTCATAGATACTAATAGCCCGAGTGCTACTAGCATGCACGATTCGCAAACCTGAGTAATCGATGCCAGGATTACGCCTACGTACTAAACACACACCCTACACACTTCAACCAGTCTCACCGCGGGACTGCCGTTAGGTATTACTTCGCGGGCTGGTTATCAGTTTATGCCATGCTTGTTATGTCAGCTTCTACCGCTGCTTCAGTAGCTCTTCTTAGCTTTTCTATTCTCCGCAACTCTTTTTGTAGAGTTGTTACGAAGGAACATATTGCCATGCAATTCTCTTCCGGCCGTAAGGATGGTGAGTTGTTGTGTCCAAATCGGTGTAGATATTTGCGGTAGCCACCGTGGCCAGACAGGAACTGCGTTAGATGGTAGTTGCAGTCTCCGTGCTTTCGACTTATCCAATCTTGGATTGTCGTTATAAGTTTGTATGTCCATCTGCCTTTTGTTGTATTAGCCCAACGAGCTTGCCACATAGCTGCTGTCGCTGCCCTTTCTTCGATTTTTATCACCTTGATACCAGTGGCGTCGTGATGACTCAATGCTCTTCTGTTATATATCCTCAGCATTTCATCTGCAAGAATATCGATGGGGACCATTCCAGTAATGACAAATGCAGCTTCGTCAGAGATGGTTCGAAAGCCGCTGATTGTCCGTAGCGCACAGAGTCTGTATGATGACGATAGTTTCCTTTTGGTCTCCTTCGTCCTCAGTGCCTCCGCCCAGACTGGGGCGGCATATAACAGAACTGAGGTGATAACTCTAGAGAGTAGAATCCTTCTAGCGTATCCAGGTCCACCGATGTTAGGCATGATACGCGAGAGAGCTCCCTGCATTTTCGATGCTTTTTTGGTAACAAAATCAACATGCGTTTTAAACCATAGCCTGTTGTCCAGCATTACTCCAAGGTATTTAACTGCCTCTTTCGACCTGATGGTTTGGTTACTAACCTGAAAGTTGGCAAATTCGACGGTTTTCCGGCTGGTTATAAGAACAGCTTCTGTTTTATGGTCAGCTAGTTCTAGCCCAGCAGATATTAGCCAATCTTTTATCCGGGCAATTACTTCATTTGTAGCTGATTCTACTGCACGGATCTGTTTAGCTACTGTCACGACTGCAATGTCATCGGCGAATCCAATTATCGTTACTGCCCCAGGTAGCGCTAATCGAAGGACTCCGTCGTACATGATGTTCCACAATAGTGGCCCTAAAACCGATCCCTGTGGAACTCCCGCAGTTACGTTGTAGTATTTTACCCCTTCATCGGTATTGTACCTCAGCTTCCTGGTGTTGAACTAATTCGTCACTATCCGTAGCAGGTAATACGGCGTATCCATCCTGGCAAGTGACCTTCTAATAAACGACCAGTTCGCAGTGTTAAATGCGTTTTTAACGTACAGCGTTACTACTGCACAATACTCCTTTGTGCCGTAGAGCCATCTTTCTCCTTCGATGGCAGCTTTGGCGATATCAACTACCGCTCTTATGGCATCAACAGTAGATCGTGTTCTTCTGAAGCCAAATTGGTGATCTGAGAGGGCTCCTTTCTCTTCTGCTACTGCGAGTAATCTATTATAGATTATCTTCTCGAGGATCTTTCCCATGGTGTCTAATAGGCATATTGGGCGATAGGATGATGGTTCTCCTGTGGGCTTCTTTCCTTTTGGCAGTAGGACCAAATGCTGCGTTTTCCATTTTTTGCCTCTTCAAGGCACTTCTGCATTGTTGTTATGAAGAGGTCTGGTCTTTTTGTTACAGCTGCCTTTACTGCCTTATTCGGGATGCCGTCGGGTCCCGGCGCCTTGTTGTCACCTATCTTGCTGCATGCCCTTAGCAGTTCCTCGCGAGTAATTAAAGGAATATTTTCTGGATTGACTTCTCGTATAATATTGCACATAGCACACATCCATATCGGCGCCTGTTTCGCCTTATCGCAGATCCAATTGTTGTTCTCTTCAGGACATTTATATGGTCACTGATCATAATAACGTCCGCGCTTTCTTCCTTGGCCGTTTGTGCTAGGATGTTTTATTTATTTATTTATTTATTTCACCTACTAGCTAAACTATACAGATTACAAGATAAATATAAAAATTAAAAAAAAAAAAATAAAAAAACAATGAACTTAATACTAAGATAATGCTGCCAAATTAAGTATAACACTTTTGAAGCGATCGCGAGAAAAATATAGATCAACAAAAATATAAACATCGTTGAATGAAACAATAGCTCTGGACATAGGCTCATTATGGCCGCAATTAGTTCTATGAACAGGTCGAGGAAGAAGGTTTCTTCCCTTAAAGGTCTAGTTGGGGCATAGATTGGTACTAAGGCTAAAAGAGATGGACATTTAATGTGATAGCATAACAAGTCCCTTATCAGCATGATGTCATGAGCTTTTCTTCTAGGACATAAAGTTGATATGCCTAACAATTGACATCGAGTCCGGTAAGAAATTTCAAACTCGCAGCTCATTTTCCGGAAAATGTATTTTGTGAAACGCCTCTGGATTTTTTCAAGGCGATCTGAGTGAATTTTATAGAATGGGGTACATATAACATCAGCATATTCAAGCAGAGATCTAACCAACGCAATAAAAAGCGAAATAAGGGTATGAGGATCCGAAAATTCCTTGCTATTTCGTTTTATACAACCACAAAGCTTATTTGCTTTAGCGATAACGTGATCAACATGAGATGCAAAGGTGAACCTCGAATCAATTATAATGCCAAGATCTTTCACTTCATAGACTCTGTTTAATCCAATACTGGCGATTTCATACTGAAACTCAAAATGAGAAAAACTTCTATAAAAGGATATTACACAGCATTTTCTAATATTCAAGTGTAGACAATTGTTGACGCACCAAACAGATAAGTTTCTTAGGTCGTATTGTAAAAACTGGCAGTCAAGTGAAGATTTGATTTTAAGGAACAGCTTTAAGTCATCTGCATACATCAAGCAATGTCAATATTTTAATGCACACGATATGTCGTTGATAAAAATTATAAAGAGGAACAGACCCAAATGACTACCTTGTGGTACTCCAGAGCTGCTCCCAAACGATCGTGAAAAGTAATTATCTATTTTGACTCTTTGAGTCCTGCCAATCAAATAAGATGTTAACCAATCAAGCATTGCTGAGTGAAATCCAAAACATTCAAGTTTTTGTAGCAAAATTAGATGATTGACGGAGTCAAATGCCTTACTGAAGTCAGTGTAAACACAATCGACTTGATAACCATCTTCGATCGCATTGATGGCATAATGAGACAAGCAAGCTAAATTAGTGGTAGTGGACCTGCCAGTGACGAAGCCATGCTGTGTATCACAAAAAAATTCCTTAACTAAAAATTCCATTTTTGATTTAACCATACTTTCGAAAAGCTTTGGCAAAGCGGATAGCTTGCAAATTCCTCTGTAATTTTCAATATCGTTCTTAGATCCAGATTTAAAAATGGGAATAAGAAAAGACGACTTCCATTCATCAAGAAAAATACCGGAGGACAGCAACATGTTAAAAAATTGATGGAGGGGATTGCAAATTGCTTGGGAACACTTTTTAAAAATTATCGCAGGAATACCATCGGGGCCTGGAATTGAATTAGGCTTAAGATTATCAAGAGCCAATATAATATCCTGAAGACTTAGTTCGATGAGGCCGATATCAATTCTGCATTCGGTAGCTGGTACAAAACTAGGTGTATCGGGCTTTGTACACACAGATTGAAAGAATTTAGCAAAAAAATCTAGAGTTGTATTAACATCTCTAGATTCAATATTTTTATAAACCATGGATTTTGGCAGACCAGTTGATTTTCTTTTGCTATTCTTGAAAGTCCAGAAGCTTTTGGAGTCAATTCTTATTTGATTTTCAATTTGAATTACGTAATTTGTCCGTAGAAATTTGCTTAAAGCAAGAAAGTCCTTACGCAGTTTGTCAAAATGTACATAATCCACAGGACTACCGGAAATTTTGAAGTTTTTGTGAGCCTTGTTTTTAAGGTTCTTAAGGTTAGAGAGCCTTCTATTGTACCATGGAGGCTTAGATATATTCTTCGTCGACCTACATGGGATACAAGTATTAAGTCCATTAAATAATACAGACTTGAAATAATTATATGATTACTGAAGGGATAAGTGTCTCAGATTACTGTTCCAATCTATGCTATGAAGGTAATCATTCAAACCATAAAAATAGTTTTAAAAAATTAAACGTTTTAACCAGATTACTGTCAGTTTCTAAAAAATCGTCTAGTTCAATTTCAATCGAAATCTCATTATGATAAATAGAATTGTTTAACAAAGAATATGGGGCTTCAAAAGTATTTGCCTTAATCTCGTCACAAATAAATTCAATATCTTTCTTTAAGTTACATGGTACAAGCATTTTATCATCATCGGACCAAGACCAAACAATGTCTCCGACGTTGAAATCACCCAAAATACATATACTATTGGTGGTATTATCGTGATTATCAAAAATAAAATCAATGTTAGATATGTGTTTTTCGTAGACACCTAATTTACTTCCCGATGGGACATAGCTTACAATAAAAATAAGTGAACTCACGACACCTGTGACGTTTAAAGAAAAACAGAGCTGTTCCACTTTACCATCTGGTAAAGGAATCTCCCAGCAGGTAATACCCCGACGAACTGCAGCGAGAATTCCTCCCCCACGATCTTCTTTCTTATTACACCGATTAAAACGTAAAACACTATAAAGAGACTCATCAAAAATTTCGGTGTACAACCATGATTCTGTGATAATAATAACATCATAATCAAGGTGACTAGATAAATTAAATAATTTACAGGTTTTAGTCCGAATGCCGCTGGCATTGTGATAGTAAATTTTGAGGTTCGAATTGCCAATAATCCGCTTATCAACGACATGCAGAGGTGCAATGGAACGTTCGTTCAATATTAGTTTTTTGGAACATTAACAAAAGCACGAATTTGTACATCACTAGGCCAAAAATTAGCATCATAAATTAAGTTGGCGAATCTGAGGGGACACCAATTTTAAAATTTACAGATTTCAATTTGGATACATCTTCCTCATTTTTTATAAGTTTAGAACACAGAAAATTAGCTTTGTTTACATTTAATGTTGAAGAAATAAAATCAATTATTTTTCCAGAAGTTGTATTAGGATGAAAACTAGAGAGATGATACCATTTTAGCTTGCGAACGACATGTAGATCGGTAGCTACATCATTCGTACCAACAACACGAGGTGGTCGACTAACAGCAGCAGCACCAGCAGCAACAATAGTAGAAGGCGGTT
Organism: Pocota personata; assembly: GCA_963082735.1. Classification (NCBI taxonomy): domain Eukaryota; kingdom Metazoa; phylum Arthropoda; class Insecta; order Diptera; family Syrphidae; genus Pocota; species Pocota personata. The sequence continues at coordinate 81,050,550 of OY720429.1, forward strand.
GATGAGCGACCAGCATGGGGCTGGTACCAGCATGAACATCTGTGAGCGTAATAGCATTAGCGGCTTCATAATTGGTGACAACAACCTCAACGGGAGCATGAAAATGACTAGCATCAATGTGAGGGTATTCGGAATCCAGAGTGCCAGTAGACTTCACAGCTGATTGCGACAAATTACTCACAAGAGTACCATGACCATCCGATGATCCCATAGACACGCAAGAGTCAAGAGGAGCAGCAGCAGCAGTATTATTTTATTTATTTATTTATTTATCTTTCTTTGTGGGGTAGTGTTGACAATGTTTCGTACAGTATATTTTAGAGTTATAGAAACTAGTTCTTTACAACTATGATACTTTATGTATGGATAAAATGAGAAATTATGTTACAACAATTATTAATTTAATTTAAGTTAAAGAAAAATACTACAAAAAAAAAAAACCTTATTAGACTCTTATAACTAAATAACGCTTAAAACTAAGTAACAATGCAAAATAAGTCTTAGGTTAGCACAAGAGTTGTTGAACTACAATAAGTTCATTGTCGGAATAAGAACATTTCTCTATAAACTTTGACTGATATTTTTCTATTAGAGATAAAATTAGTTTGACATTGGCTCTCTCATGTAACTGGGCTGTTGAGTAGTGCCATGGTAAATTGAGCATCATTTTTAAAATTTTAATTTGGCGAATTTGCAGCTTATACTTATGTTTATTAGCACAGTCATACCAAACTGGCGAACGGTACGTAAGTATTGCTTGGAAGATTGTTTTAAAAATTATTATTTTGTTATCAATACTGAGGTCAGAGTGCCTGTTGATAAATGGATATAGTATCTTAATCGTTAGATTAACTTTGTGTATTGTTCTAGAAACGTGTTTTTCGAATGATAGTTTCTTGTCCAGCGTTATACCTAGGTATTTGCATTCATCACTCCAGTCAATATCGATAGAATTTATTTTCAATTTTGTTGTGGGGTAAAATGAAATCTTTTTACGCCGGCTAAAGAATACAGCCTGAGTTTTCTGAGCATTTACTTTTATTTTCCATTTATGAAAAAAGGCTTCTACTGAGTTTAGCGAATTTTGTAAGCTTTGTAGTATATCACAGGGCAGTATATGCGTTGAATATACAGCAGTATTGTCTGCAAACAGTGCTAACTGAGTGTTAGCACTTAGTTCAGTCAAGTCAGAACGTCCTGCAAGGAGGATTTGACACTTCCCAAATATACAGCAAAGTATCTATCTTTCAAAAAACTTTGTACTATTTTGATAACAGGGATAGGGAACCTGTATATCATTAATTTATATATTAGTGCATTGTGCCAGATGGTGTCGAATGCTTTCTCAATATCTAAGAGAACTAATCCTGTTGATTGCTTCTCTTTAAATCCGTTTTTAATATGCCTTTTTATTCGAAGGACTTGGTGGCTTGTTGAATGGCCACTTCTGAAACCAAATTGCTCCTTTTGGTAAATGGAATAAGACTCGATGTGTAGGACAAGTTTGGATTTGATTATTTTTTCAAGAATTTTTCCTACACAGCTCAATAAACTTATTGGTCTATAATTAAGAGGATTATCCTTTGACTTTCCAGGCTTGGCTATTGCAACCACTTTGGAATTTTTCAACGCATTAGGAAAATAGTTTAATTTAAGACATGCATTAAATATGAATGTTAGATATTGTAGTCCTTTATTAGGCAAAGCTTTCAGAAGTCTGTTAGATATTTTATCGAGCCCTACCGACTTTCTGTTTACTGTGGAGTCTATTAAGCACTTCACGGTAGCTAAGTTAGTTAAGTAACTGTCGTCTATTGTAGTTGTTAACCTTCGTAACTCAACAATCGAATTTTCAATGTCTTGCTCTGTTTCTGTGTTGCTGAGGTGTTCGGAAAGGGTATGATTATCTCTAAAAGTTTTTGCTAACAGATTTGCTTTCTCTTCCTGCGTGACATATCGAGTATCACCATATTTGAGTGGTGGTATAAAAGAGGTGTTTTTCTTAATAATTTTTGTAATTTTCCAAAAAGGCTTCGAGCTTTTATTGAAACTTGCCAACAAAGAGTTCCAGTTTTTGTTTCGAAATACAGTTATTTCATACTTTATTTGAGTATTGAATAATTTAATTTCATCCTTATAAGCATCTTGCCTGTATCTGATCCACTTCCTTCTTGCACTGTTACGAAGTAGTATAAGGCGCTTAATGTAGGGAGGAAGTGGAGGGGTTTGAGAAGGAGGAGCAACTGTTTTGGGAATGGACGCGTCAGCAGCACTACTAACAATGTTTATAAAATTGTCGATGTGAGATTCAACTTGAGTGGAGTCAATGGTGTTAAGCAACAAAAAGTTTTCGGGATTTATTTTTCTCGCGACAACAGACCGGAACCTGATCCAATCTGCTGCCGAATATTTAAATTTGCCAATGAAATTATTACCTGACACATTTATGTTAATAGTAGTGCACACTGGCAAGTGATCAGAGCCAAGAGAGTTTAATACAATAGGTTGCGAAAATGAAGAATGAGTGTTTGTAATAAATACATCCAAAGTAGAAGGACTGGCTGTAGATATACTAGGTATAAATGTTGGTTCGGTTGGATATAGGAGCCCAAGCAAACTGTTTGTGGTTAGAATATTGTTCAAGATATTTCCCCAACAGTTTGCTCTAAGACAACCCCAAGATTGATGCCTTTAATTGAAATCACCACCGATTAAAAATTTCGTGTTTTGTCTACACAATTTTAAGATATCTCTTCGAAATTTGCTTCTTTTCTCATTATTACTCCTTCCTCCATGGAAGTAGGTAGAAAAGATTGCAAGTCTTGAACAATCTTCCAGACAAACTTCAATTCCAAATGCTTCTATAACATCGAGTTTTGGAATTTTTAAGACAGAATGCTTTATTTGTTTATTTATAACAACTGCAACGCCACCACCACGCATGCACTCTCTGTCTAATCTGTAGCATGCATAATTGGTGTGAGCAAATTTGATTTCTGATTTTAGACCAGTTTCAGTTACGAGAGCTATGTCAATACCATTATTAATTAAGAAGTTAAAGAATTCAAAACACTTATGGCGAATGCCTCTAGCATTCCAATTTATAATTTTTAAGTTATTATATATCATTATTTTGACTATAAACATACTAAAGTAGTAATAACAGTGTATTGTTCAGATTTAGAACGACATGAACTTAACTTGGACATAACTTCGTTTAACAGAGAAAGAATTTCGTCTTGAGTAAATAATATATTTTTACCATCCGTTTTGTGTACATTCGTTGAACTAGGTGCGATGTTACGTCGAACATCAGTCCAGTAGTTTGTGATTGCGGTGGATGATGCAGTTGGTGTAGCAGCAGCAGTACCATGAACGTCAAACAATAAGTTGGAGTTTGATCTTGCGGTTTGATTCGTAGTTTGATTCGCACCAGCAGCGGCTAGATTGTTGTCAGTGACAGTTGATCTCACGTGATTGTTGTTTTTCCGTGGTAAAGCGAACGACTTAGCGTTATGATTTCGACTTCTCAGGGAGAGATTTTGTCTTATATTTACATATTGGGTTCGGCTAATACATGAAGGATCTGTAGATTTGTGTGGACCATTGCAGTTGGCACACTTAACGCTAGCAGTAGAGTTGCAGTCAGTTGTTTTATGTGCTCCAGAGCAAATGGCACAGAAAATTTTTATATTGCAATGCATCGCGCTATGGCCAAACATTTGGCAATTATGACATTGTGTTACCTTGTTCGAAAGATGTTTTTTGTAATTCCATCTTACGATCGTTTTGAATATGGTTTTATGATCATTTCTTAGGTTGTTTAGTGTTATAGATCCACGTTGGATGTATATAATGTAAATGCAATGCATAAAGTTTGACTGAGTTTTTTTTGTTATGGGTTTCACATCAATACAATTAACACCACGTGAGATAAGTTCAGTTTTAATCACATCAGGCGGGTATAAATCTAACCCGGAAAGAATTGCTTTGAAGGTTCTATTGCTTTTCACTTGATGAGTATAAAACTCAAACGAATTCTTTTTTAATTCGGTCACCAGTTTATTATATGAAGACAAACTTTCACATTGGATTTTTTGTCCCAGGGATATGTTTTTAATGATAAAGTCATCAATTTCCAATTCACCTAAGGACTTTCGAATTGTTTCGTTCGTACATTTAAGAACAATGATTGGAGGAACTATTTCCTTGGACTTTGCAGTTACTGAAATGTTATCACTGGACATTTGCTCGGTTTCATCCTCACATAAAGTTTGCAATGGCGCGTAATAATTAGCGGATGAACTTTTGTTGGCCGCAAGGGTTTTCAATAAATTGTTTGGGGAGCGATTCCCCTTATGAGTTGGCATTTTATTTGGGAGAGAGTGACTCTCAAGCCCCAAATCACTACTACCACGTTTTCTAGATATTATTCTATTCACTTTTAATTACTTTAAATTGGAATAATTCACAGCTGAAGTTCAATAGATAAGAAGACACGACAGTCGCACACGGCTAGTCAATTTGAACATTCGACTCGAGTGACAGCAGCAGTATTATTTACGTCATCAGAGATAACATTGGAGTTATTAGTGTTCACCGTCAAGTGGGGGCCTATTGGTGATGATGAGGCAGATGACGATGAATTAATTTTTTTTTTTTTTGCAAGCGTTTATTTTGATGCGCGTGAGGAGGTAAGCTATTAGAGCTCTTCGTCGAAAAGCGGGAAACGGCAGGTGAAGAATTAGCATTCTTTCCATGAAGCACTTTGGAAATAGTCACAGTGGAGATTAATGGAACTCTTTGCAATTTCGTTGTTCCGCGAACTTCCCTGCTAACATTCAATGCGTTAGAATTATTTAAAGTCTGTTCGACATTTAGATTATAAGCACTTAGGGGAAAGAAAGAGTCAAATTCAGACAAGGCCTCTTGCAATGATAGGAAATGCATTTTTAGACTTTTCACACAGGGAATGGCTGGAAGATCAATACACAAAGCACATTTCTAAAAAATGCGAGCATTAGATTTAATAGTTTTTAGCAAATTTGTGTTTATGATGTCCTGGGCTATTCTACAGTGATTAAGATTTATCTGTAGAATCTTCATGGCATTTTGCTTGTAATAGCTCTCCGAAATACTGGGCATTTGCTACTGCCGGCTACATGCTGCGCGGCGTCCGGGTGGTCTTTCTTGTAGAATATGCAGGATGGATCCTTGTTGCAATTCTTCGCGTGCGTGTGATAATGTGTGTGCGTGAGTACGTGGGTGTAACAATGAGTGATGACGTTGTTGACACAAATAGCAGCTCTTGCTACTGGGACAATCTCGTGTTGGATGGGTATAGGCGAGACAACCTTAACTTGTTGAACCGACCGTTGTCTATGCGTCACGTCCATGCCTAAAAATCGGTTGCATTTTCTTAAGGAATGTTGCCCATGGTTACATACATTGCATTGAAACTGCTTCATTTTTGCCGAAGCGTGAAAAACCTTGGGGGATGAGTCCGATTTTGGCCATGGCTTGGCGATAGACCGAGATGTGCACTGTTGCGCTACAGCTTCCAACGTACGAAAACGGGTTTCCAAAAACTCATTGAACTGCTTCATCGTTGGCAGGTCCGTACTGTTGCTCAACTTCTCTTCCCATAATTGCTGCGTCAGACTGGGTAACTTTTGAACAAGAATATAAAACAGAATTGCATCCCATTCCTTGACTGGTAACCCTAAATTCTCGAAAATGTCATGAAAAGACCTCCATTTGGTGTACGATCCAGCAAACTCTGGGGTGTAAATCTTAGGGAGACGAAGATCCTTGCTAATGTCGCTAGTAGCAACTGAGGAAGCAGCCGTCGTCGCAGCTGGAAGAAGCTTACTGGTAATTATGTACTTGTCGAGAGCATCCAGCAACTCACATCGATACTCCTGAATTTCCCCATACAATGATACTAAACCCTCTTTTGTGAATCCCTTTTGCAGTTCAACATCACCCATAACCTCTTCGTGATAACGCCGAGAACTTACCAGATTATCTTCTAACAACGAAAGCCGAGTCGATAAATAATTATTTGACCTGCGTGCATCACCTGTCTTCTTAAAATTGACTAAGTCACGTTTAATTTGAGCCAATAGCTGATTCTGGAGCTCTTCAAAAGACATTTTACACTTTTTATATAAAAAGGACTTACGTGTTTACGTGTTGTGCCTTAAGTTGACGTCTGCAGCAGCGAAATTACGCGACGCGGGAATCCCGATTTGCACACTTGGAATTTACTGTCTTTCGTGAAACAAAGAAATACAAAGGAATTTCACTTGCACTTCGACAAATGACCGTAAAAGTATATTACAGTATGTATCTCACTTGCGTTTCTTAATGTTTTAAGTTTCTGAATTGTTTTTTTTTTTTTTTTTTTTTTTAATTTAGCACACACAAAATTATCCGTCTCGAAGGACCAATGTTTTTACACGGATTTATAATTAGGTTGGTAATAGAACTCGATGGACTTTACTTTCGGTTGACTACGAACAAAAGAATATATATGTAAACGTATTTAAAAAAAAAGAAAGAAAACGCACCGATATACACGTTATATATAATACGTTATTCAATTGTACTTTGACTTTACATTTACTATTTATGCGCGAAATACAATTTGCCAATGTATTGCTTCATATATTTAGTAGATTTGTGTAAAATATATTAATTTACAAATATATTGATTATAGTATTATTGCTTAAAAAGATATGTACACATCGTACTTGGTATAACAACTGGACACTTTATTTAATTTCTTATCTCTATTTATACTTAAAATTACTGAAGTTAACAATCAGCAAGTTGCCAAAATATTAATTGTTCGCACCTTTTCAGGTCAATAAATTATTCCAATGAGCAAATCAATAACACTATGTAAGTTGCTGATTGGGCAGAATTTCGTAAAATAATCAAATATGAATTGTTCGCAACTTTTCGGGTCAATAAAATATTCCAATAAGCAAATCAATAACACTATGGAAGTTGATTTTTGGGCAGAATATCGTAAAATAATTAAATACGCAAATTCACTATTGAGGTCAGTAATTATTGAAGTTGTTTATTGGGCAGAATGTCGGGAGTTCTCATAAACAAACTCCCGGCGGAAAAGGTGCTTATGTTTCATTATTGAAGGAATTATAAATCTATACTGCGTCCGTGTTTTGGTGGGGTACCGTATCGCGGTGAATCATGTATGCCCGTACCCAATTTCTGGGTATCTTGTCTTCTTTGTTGAGGTAACTGATAGTAGGAATCTCTGGCCTTTCTTTTCGGCGGCGCTTACAGGCGTAGATGATTAAAAATAGAGCGATGCAGAGGATGATACACATACCTCCTAAGTACCAGTACTGATGTTCCCAGGAGTCCCAGTCATTGTCATCCAGTTCAGCTGAGAGTCTTAGCCTGAGTATGGTAAGACGAGGATCTTCTGTGGGCTCTCCGCTTAGGTCGATTTTGGGAGGGGACAGTCTTCGGTTGAGAAATTTTTGATGTCAGTTTCGATTTTCTTGACACCTTCGATGGGAGACATAACATCAAACTGGGTGCTGGAGATTCTGCAACCTGGAAACCTCACCAGATTAAATTTTGCAACGAGTGGTGTCTGTGTGGCGTTGCATACGATAGTAACTTTGTTAGCGCTTGTTCTAAATATGACTGCAAGCTCACTCTGCAATTTGTATACCTTTTCGAATTCCGTGTTGACTGGTATTGAGGTGCATATGTTCCAAAGCGAGGGGGAAGAGAGGCTTTTGAATACTTCTTTCCAGCTGACATTTAGTTGTGTTTCTTTAACATTGTCGTAGATTCCGTGGCCTAGATCGATGGCTTGGGTTGGATCGAAGGAGGTTTTGTTGTCATTGCTGAGCACAATTTGTTGCACGAAGTCTCCATGGTTCAGAAGGATAGCATTAGCCTCGATGGTTGGAACGCTGATAAAGGCCTATTTAGAGAGATTTCTCGTTTGGACCAGAGGAATGTTGAACGTCACGATAACCATATTTTTGCGGATGGTCTTCGTTATACTGTCAAAAGTAAATAGTGCGGCTGCATTTGGTATAGTTGGCAGCCTGCAAAAGTTTAAACCTCCGTTTAGTTTGCTGACATAGGTCTATAGAGCTTCAACGGGCCTGATGGTGATGATGTTCTGATGATTTGCCTGGATAGCGCTGTTAAGGATTTGAATGCTGGCTGAGTAATCGTTCATTTGTTCCTGAAGCCGAAGTAGCTGCTGTTGTTCAAGCAAGGCATGATGTTGCACATCAACAGCTTTAGATTCTAGGTCATTGATGTCCGCCATGAGGCGGGATGTTTCTAATACCTTTTTTATTTTATTCTCCAATTTGACGATTTGATGCTCTAGTTGGTAATTCTCTACTGCTTGATACGCGATGCCGGCAGTCATTAGTATTTGAGGACCATATTTGACAATTCCTTTTAGTACTATATGCCCAATGGAACGTTTGGTCCGTTCACTGAGGTAGCTTGCAGCGATTCCTACTTTAACTGTCATGGCCTCGCGTCTAACAGTTTCTTCTAGAGAACGGCGGTGTTGATATACCTTTGAGTAGCTGCTGTTCTGATATTGTTGGCAGTAGTCGTAGAATTCCATTACATGATTGTCGATGGTAATCAGGTCGGCGGTAAAATTCAAAGTGGTTTCGACCGAGAACTACAAGTCGGAGTATTTGATGAAAGCGTCTCCCATTCGGTGGATATGAATACCTGGAGTGAGTGTTTGGATTTCTAAGGCGTTAGTTGTTGGGGTAGTGAGGGCCAACCAACATAAAAGTACTCGAGTTAGAAGTGAGGTGGTGCGAGCGTGGCATCTTCTGGGAAGAGAGGGATCATACGATTTGTTGCTCGATGTAAGACCTCCCGTTTGGTTGTCTTTACATCGACTCTCCGAACATCTCCCTTACTGTCAATATAGCATTCAATAATTCGACCCATTTTCCAATCGGCAGGAGTAACACTTGGCTCTTGTAGTAGTACCAGATACCCGATGCTGAGTGTTCAAGCTGGGAATCTCCATTTATTTCTCTTCTGCAGTTGGTGGAGGTACTCTTGGTGGAAACGTTCCCAGGAGTGTTGTTGAATTTGTTGCACTTGTAACCAGCGTTTTGTTATTGAGTATTGAGTTCCTGAAGCTCCGTTGCGTGATGAAATGGAATAGTGTAAGGGCGGGTGCGTCTTCTGCTTCAGATGATTCTGGATGTAATGGTCGGCTATTCAAAATACCTTCGATGCGACATAATAAGGAGTTGAATTCTTCATAGGTCAGATTAGTTATTTTAGACATTTTCTTCATTAGATGTTTCATAGGCTTAACGGCGGCCTCCCATAGCCCGCCGAAGTTAGGGCAGTATGACGGATTGCACTTCCAAACAATCTCATGGATCGCTAGTCTGCCCTTGCAGTTATTGGTGACCTTGCTCCATTCTTGGTTGATCTTCATTTTTGCTCCAATAAAATTGGTACCATTATCAGAGAGGACCAGGAATGGCCAGCAACATCTGTTCGCGAAACGTGTGAAAGCTGCCAGGAACATTTCCGTACTTAGATCTGAGCAAATTTCTAAGTGAACAGCTTTGGTAACTAATCAGACAAAGACCGCCACCGAAACTTTTATGATTTTATCGAACCTTATTGTGTTATCTTTAATGCAGAAAGGACCGCACAAATCGACACCGATTTTGCTAAATGCTGGTGCTGGGGTGATTCGTTCCGTGGGTAGATGTCCCATAATCGGCTGGACAGTTTGGGCCTTCCATCGAGTGCATGTGGGACAACTCCGGATACATTTCTTGACTCGTGATTTTATAGCAGGAATCCAGAATACTTCCCATATTAAATGCTCCGTTAAAGAATTTCCGCAATGGACCAAGTGGCATTTGGTTAACAATATCGGATGCTTATGACTTTCCGGGAGGTTGGTAAGAGAAATCCTCCCCCCACACGAAGGATGTTGTCATCCGGGCCAAACATTGGAGTTAAAGATGTCAACCAGCTTCTCTTCGGAAAGGTTTTTGATTTCTTGAAGTGGGCTATTTCGTTATTAAATGATAGATACTGCTGAAACCGAATGATTTTTGCCTTAGCATTGGATATTTCTTCAGCGGAGATTGGGCCGGTCTCACGTGTTTGCTTCTTTCTGGCCCACCGAAGACAATAAGCTGTTACTCGTAGTAGACGGTTAAAGCAGGAGAACCTCTCAATAAAGTTTTCTTCAGCAACCATATTTCGAGATATGTGTCATGGTGATTTCCATATCTTTGAAAGGAGTGAGTGGAAGCTGGTCAAGCTTTAACCGGGTTCGACCCTAAAACCAAAGCCGACAGCTAGTCAGATGTCCGAGAGTGAGTCCACGTGAAGTCGGGTCAGCAGGATTCTCCGCAGATTTGACGTAATGTATGTCCGCCGGACTAATAACTTTCCGAATTTTGGTAACTCTTCTAGTCACAAATTTGTTGTCGATCTTGTTGTTACTACGCACCCAGCTTAGGGCTACCTCACTATCTGTGTATATGATCACAGCGATATTAGAATGGTGGAACTTCTGACTTGGTTGAGAAGCTCGGTTAATAGCACAATTCCTTCTAGCTCCATCTTGGGGATAGTGCATAGTTTACTGTCTTTATTTGCTCTTGTCTTAAGTGGTGTGACTCGACCTCGGGCTGCTAGTAATCGGGTTGTGTAGACTTCTTAATTTTTTATTCGACTGTAAATCACTGCTGCGTAGCCGTCTCCTGAGGCATCACCAAATCCAATGAGCTGAATTGGTGTACTCTGGGTTCCTTGGATCTAGCGCGGGATTCTAATGCCACTAAGTTGGGGTAAGGTTTCAAATATTTTGCTGAACTTCTGCTGTATTTTCTCATCTATTTGGTCATCCCAGTCGTACCTGAGTATCCACAACTCTTGTATGTGTATCCGGAGGAGCATGATAACTGGTAGGATCCAACCCGTGGGATCGTAAAGGGATTTAGCCATAGACAATATACCTCTTTTAGTGTATGTTACTTGGTCTTGATTTGGGATACGGATGGGGAATGTGTCTTCAACTGGATTGTAGTTAATACCTACGATTTTCATAGTTGGATCGACGGTCTCTTTGTAGGCGGCGTGTTTTTTATTATCCTCTATATTGTAAAGAACTGCTGGGTTATTGGTTGACCATTTTGTCAGAGACAGCTTTCCGGCCTCTAGGGTTGAGGTAATCTTAGCGATTTGTTGTTGTCCAGCTTCAGTCTCATGTTGGCAATGGAACGGACTGTTCCAATTTCTTCTCCTACTCCGATGATTTTGACAAGTGTTCGTTTTTTTTGGCAAACGGAGCTTCTGGACCAGATCTTCGAATATATACATAGTTAGCTTGGCTGCCCTGATCTAGTAAACAGCGGACTGGAACGTTGTCATTATTAACTACGAGCGTAGTAATGGCCGTAGGCAGAAGCACACCAGAAGGCGCATCGGTAGGTAAGTGCTGCTAGTTGATGAAGGAGTCATGATTGGAGTGGAATCAGGATGCATTTCTGTAAGGTGAGGTCCTTGACACTTTTTGCATATAAGGTACTGCCTTGATCTGCAAGGGGAACGAAAGTCGAATCGATGCTTTACGCAATAGATACAGATCATGTGATCACGTAGCAAGGCGATTCGGGGCACTCAGGGACTTTGGACAGTCTATTATTGGATGTTGTTCTGTGCAAATGAAACACTTCTTTGTCACTTTAGCTTCTGCCTCATTGGGTTGGAGAGTAACATGTACTCTGGTCTGCGGGATGTTGGACTCCTTTTTGGAAACTCTCTGAGTAAATCGATGGCTGTCGACTTGATCTAGATGGTGCTGATATTCCGTGAATAGGTAATCTTCTATCTCCTCTAAGGTGGGGAGCCTGGTCTTACAGTTTGCAAAATCGTCCATTCTTTCTCCTGTGATAGGATCAAAGCCTCGAAGTATTAAATAGGCCATGATCTGTTGTCCATTTATCTTGTTTCTTTTGAGATTGGAGACCCGTCCTTTAGTATAATGCATGTATGCTATTATAGACTCTGCATTCCCTGGGATTGTTGGTCGTTGAGGTAGAGCTAATATAGCCTCTAGTTATAATTTAACTAGATGCCTTGGATTGTCAAACGTTCGGTCCAATGTTGACCAGGCAATTGGATAGTTGTCTCCAGTTAAATCTAAGTCACTAATTGTTTCCAATGCTTTCCGAGTTAGCTTCGACTTGAGTAGAGCGAAGCGATCGATGTTGGACGTTCGGCTCCCTTGTACCAGTGAATCGAACTGCTCCTTAAATTCACGGTACTTCGTGATATCACCACTATATTCTCTTAAGTTCACTTCTGGGATTTTGATACCACTTCTTTCCGCCCACGTTCTCTCGATCTAGCGTGAGTTTGGCTATCGGGTGTAGTAGTGCTTCGGTTCGGTTTTTGTTGTTCTGTTGAATTAACTGGGGCTGCTGCAGCTGCTGTGGGGGACTGATGTTGTATCCTTGGTGTACCCCTCCCTCGGGGTTAATCAAAACGATCCCAACTCCTTGCACAAATGTATACGTGGGTTGGGCTGGCATCTTGAGCGTCTGGGTAGTTTCAGAGTGTGTTTGAGCATATTGGTGATTCTGTGGCATCCCAAATCGGGAACCGTTACTGGTGTGCTCTCTCCATTCGTGTTGTAGTGTTTGCTGACGGTAGGACTGTGGATCATCAGCCGTAACGAACTGCTCGTTATTACCATTTTTAGGGTTAATTGAAGCCATTGCTTCGGTTTTTTGCGATGGGGTTGGATTGAAATGCATTGGTAAGTTGATCGCTGCATCCGTCTTCGGGTTAGGACCTATGGCCGACGGGGCTTCGAGAGCCTGGCTGATTCCTGGACGGACTGGATCTTCGGTATCGTCTTCTTCTTTTTCATCCTCCTCCAAAAGTTCTGGGGAATTCTTCGCTATTAATTCTTTAATTTTTGAAGAAATTGCTTTTGCTGCCTCGTATTTCGGCAGAAAGGCGGCCGCAGTTTTCGCTTAGGTCCATCATGATGGCGTAATTAGCCTTGATGGAAGTCCAAAGGCTCTTTGCCTTGCTGTACTGCCTTACAAGCATTTCCGGGGTACGCTTATCTAACCCCAGCTTGGTAAGGTTAACTCTAACCTCTTCCAGATGGACGATGACATCTTGGAACTATGATTCTCTCCAGATTTTTCATTTTATACCACTTTGGTAGGGGTTTTACAATTATATCGATCTGTTGTAAGGTAAACTGTTACCTTTAAATTTTACTGAAGTAAAGTATTACTTTTTATATGTGATAGTTTATAACCACCCTAGTGCAGCCTTGTACTAGGAACAAAAGATAGGCTTGGCAATGGTTATAACTATTTTTGCTCGAAGGACTACTGTTACTTGGTATAGCAACTGGACACACTTCATAGAATTTAGTGTTTTTTGTTGTATAATCATGTTGTTATAGAAGAACTGTCACTTGGTGTCGTCACTCTGATCTTCAATGTTTTAATCGATAACACTTTGATTATATTTTCTTTTAAATTAGATGCATAAGGTGGTTTTCGAAAGTATTCGGAAGTACGAAGACGGCATACTTGAATATATTTTTCCGACGGCCATAAGAGAACCGTATTTACTTTTGAATTTTCATATTCTTTTAATTTTATAAATACTTCCGTTAGATCGAAATTTTGTTTGTCCTTTGACATTTCTTCATCACAACTTTCACAGATTTTGCTCATTTCTTTTATTGTTTTAATGAAGCATTATCCAGAAAAGTATCTTGTAGCAAGGTCGTCGACCTGCGGTATTTTGCCTGATATTGCGTCTTCATCTGGTGGATTAACTATCTTCTTCATATTCATCCTCTATATCACTCTGCAAAATAGCATTCCAAGCCAACTTCACGTTCATTTTCTGAAACTCAGTAGGATTAATGTGTGCCGACATTTGTACATATTTTGGTAGTATTACTTTTTTCTGTGTTATAAAGGTATTCAATTACCTTCCAATTAACAATTCCATCAAAAGTGGTTAAATTGTATTTAAATAAGTTGTTCCGAATACTCTTTATAAGTTGAGGAATATCATACATTCCATACATGGATTTATTTTTGCAAGTGAAGTTAAAGTTTTTTTTCATTTAGATTAAGTTTACTATATAAACTACGATTTGTGGGTCCTTGATCACAGCAAAGAGCTCTAAAGGCTAGTTTCAGCTCAGCGCCTATATCAAGACAATTATATACCTCAATCTCAAGTGGTTTCATAGGTATATTGCTTGGACAAACGACATGATATAAAACTTGCTTAAAATTTCCGCATACACTCCGAATCATAAAAACGCACACAGACTTAGCGCAAATATTAGATTTTTGATTTCTTCCGTAATCAACAAAACCTTCAACTTCATCTTTGAATTTATTGTAGGTTAGATTCGTCTGAAGGCTCAACTCATCAAACATAATCACAACTTCTTTTTCTTTTGGTGATAATGTCGAAGTTATTTTCTTTATTTCCTCTAGAACATTTCCATTTATTCCAAGTGACAGACTTTTAATTTTAATCCACCTATGTAATGAAGACGGGTGCGGCAAGTGTAGTCCAAGCTGATCACGTAAAAAGTTGTATCCGGAAGACGAACGGAAAAAAATGCACTGCGAAATCCACTTCTCCTCTTCGGTGTTTTTTTTTTTTTGCACTCTCAGATAGAATGGGCTTCGAAAATGTCTTAGTATTTTGATCAATACCAACTAATAAATCAATTTTCTCTTGGATACTCTGCTTTTCACGCACTTGCAGCCTTTTTGGCCTCTTTTAAACGATGAATTCTCTGCAGCAAATTTATTTTCGATTTCCGATTTGCGATTTCCTCAATTCTTTTAATATAAATGGATCGCCTTTTTATATGAGTTTCACAATTGGCGCAAGTAAATTCAACGTTATCATTAAACCTTTTTCTTGATAACGTTTTTGAAGACAAGTTTAGTTCTTCTACTGTAACATCATTCGAATCCAGTACTAATTTACAGCAGTTTTCATATGTAACCTTAACTCTCGTTGGATCAAAACAAATGAACATCATCATCAGATATAGCACCACTTCGTTTTAACAAGAGTGAAGGGTAAGCATTTTTTTTTTAAATATTTCTTTCCAATAAAGGCATTCTCAAAATGTTTGCTGCATATATAGGGCATTTTAAGGCTTTTTATGTGTTCCCGTGACTCCTCTGCTAAAGCTAGCCATTCATCGTATTTAATAGTTCTTTGAAGCTCGTTGTGGGGTACGCACGCGTCGGGAACAATTATAAATTTATTTTTTATCATTCGTTATATTTTTACACTTATACATAAAATGTCTTGCAGAACGTGTGGAAACAAAGTGGAACGCTCTCAACTGAAGGTGAGCTGTCGAGACTGCAATAGCCTTTCTCACGCGGCTTGTGTTAATGTGCTGCCTGCCGACATCGAGTTTATGAAGAAGGCTAACAAACTCTGGCAGTGCAAAACCGGTGTTGCAAAAAAACGCCGAGAATCGGTATCGGGGGATGCGCCAGCTTGTGTCTCTAGTCTCGTTAATCAAACACCTTCCGCTCCACCAAACGTTACACTGGACATGATCTACACGAAAATACAAGAGGTAAGGCAGATTCAAAAGAAACAGATAGAGGAACTTCAAATAAAGAACAAAGAATGTGAACTTAAAATTCGGCAGCTTGAAAAAAAAGTCGATCATCTAGAGCAACAACTCATCGGAAAATCAGTGGAGATTTACAATATTCCGCTTGACTGTGGCGACACTTCTAGCATTGATTTGGCGCTGAAGATTTTTCGTGATGGTCTTCTTGTTGATGTATCGAAAGAAGACATTGACCTTTGCTACATAAAACATATTACCAAACGGAAAAATAACATTCCGAATACTGGCACTAATCCAAGTCAAACAAGGAAAAATATACTGCATATTAAATTTGTGTCGCGCCAGTGCAAGGAGAAACTGATGAAAGCAAAGAGAGAAAAAAAAAACGCTACTGACAACAACACTACTCAGCAGCAACACTCACGAGAGACCAGAGAAGATGTACTTAAATGACTGTTTAACCTACCAGACACGTCAACTGTTTAATACTGCATTGTCGCTTAAGGGAGAAAAAGGGTATCAATATGCATGGACTAAGAATGGGACAGTTTATATGCGGAAGAAGGAAGGGGATAATTTAGTAAGAATTACTTGTGCTGAAGATTTTACTAATTTATGAATTCTCTTAATTCTGTTTCGTACTTAGTCCCTAATACATGTGAATACCCAGTCATTTCCTCTGGTTGTAATAACATTTTTTGCTTACATCAAAATATTCGTAGCATTAGAAAAAACTTTTCAGCTTTAGTTGCACATCTTGAGTCGATAGCAAATTTACCTGTCATTATTGTTTTGAGTGAGATCTGGCTTTATGAGAATGAATTAGGTTTATATAATATACCAGGGTACACACCTTTCGGAAATTGCAATGAATCTTATTCAGCTGGAGGTGTAGCAGTTTATGTGAAAAATGGTTATGTAGTCGATTTTTTTAAGCTTAATTTTCTTAGTGCTGATGTTTTGAAACTATCTTTTGATTTTATGTATGAGAACTATGTAATGTTATGTGTTTACAGATTGCACGAATTTTCTAAAGGTGTTTTCATTGACGAATTAAGCGATGCTCTAAGTATCTGTAAAGAGAAAAACTTAATAGTAATAGGTGATATCAATATTGATATTTTAAATGAACTTGATAAAGATACAGAAAACTATTTGTTTCTTATGGCGTCTAATGGTCGGAAGAGTTTTATTGATGAACCTACCCGTGTAACCGATTCTACTAGGACGTGCATTGATAATTTATTTATGCGTACTCAAAAAAATAATAAAAATATGTTTAATGGTGTTATGTTTGATCTGAAATTAACAGATCATTGTATGATTGCACTTGTGTGTTCAAGTAATAACTCATTAAAATACGGCAAAACATCTGCAAAAACAAAATTATTCACAAACTATAGCCTTCTAAATGAATGTTTAAAATTTGAATTCTGGGAGCCAGTTTATTCTGAACGTAACCCATCAACCGCCTTCGATCTCTTCCTTACAACTTTGCAAACTCATATTAAAAATTGTACTACGTTATCTTTGCAAAACTCAAGTAAAAATAAATTTTTAAAGCCGTGGATGACATACAATCTCTTGTTGCAGATAAAAAGGAAAAACAAATTTGCAAAAATATGTAGAAGTCATCCTCACAACAGAAAACTAAAAAAATATTATGTTAATCTATGCAAATCTGTGCACAAAAGTATCGAAGAAACGCGTAACAAATATTATACTGATTCGTTTGTAAGAGCCAGACGTAATGTAAGAGATGAGTGGAAGGTGGTTGATTGCATTTTAGGAAAAAGTAAACAATCAATAGAAATAAATAGTTTAGAGATAGATGGATTAAGTTATACTGATTCTACTAGCATTTCCAACAAGTTCAATGAATACTTCACCGAAATTTCAGAGAAACTGAAACCATCCTTGGAGATTCCGACAGGTTGTAATTGCTCCATAATAACCACAGAAAACACGCAAATAAACAGTTTTAGTTTTCGGCCAATTAATTCATTTGAAATATATAAAGCTATATCGTCTTTAAAAAATACAAATTCTTGTACTAGTGATGGTATATCGAGTATATTGTTAAAAAAAATAGGTTTATATGTGGTGGACGTTTTATCTTCCTTGTTCAATCTTAGTGTTCAAAATGGTTGTTTCCCTCGTCACCTTAAAGGTGCTGAAGTTTTTAAAAAAGGTAATAAAAATAATATGTCGAACTTCAGACCTATTTCTCTACTACCATCGTTTTCTAAGATTTTTGAAAAACTTATGAAATCACGCATTGTGTCTTTTTTAGAAAGCAATAATTTTTTTAGTAGTAATCAGTTTGGATTCAGACGAGGATTATCAACCGAAGATGCCATACTCAGAGTGTGCAGTCAATTGTATGAAAGTATTAACGAAAACAAATCTACAATGGCTCTCTTTGTTGATATGAAAAAAGCGTTTGACATGGTGGACCATAACTTGCTTCTAAAAAAACTATATAATGCTGGTTTCAGAGGAGTAGTTCATAAGTGGTTTACCTCTTACTTAAAAGGTAACAAAAAGTTAATGTGAATGGAAATTTTAGTAACTCTCGTGTTTTAAAAAATGGTGTACCACAAGGATCAGTTCTTGGTCCTTTATTATTTTTAATTTACATTAATTCTCTGTTTGAATTAAATCTAAATGGAATATCCACTGCATATGCAGACGACATAGCCTTTACATACCAATTTGGCGCAGAATACGAATGTATAGCGAAGATTTCGGAAGATCTAGAAACATTGAGACTTTGGTTTGCGGAACATAAATTGATCGTTAGTGAGAAGACAAAATTGATGCCTTTCAAAATATCGAATCATGTTCTAAATGATTTCAATTTATGTTTTCATGCACATGATTGTAAAAAATTCTGTTTACCTGTTCATAGTTGTGGAAAAAGTAATTTTGTTTATAGTTCATCTTGTTCTAATAATTGTTTTAACATTGAATCTGTGCATCACTACAAATACCTTGCAGTTTTAATTGACCATAATTTGAACTGGAAAGACCATATCAATACAATTAAAGCATATATGCTCCTGATTACGCGTAAAATGTATCTTATCATACAGTTTTGCTATACAAAAATACTAAAATTAATTTATTATGGCCTTGCTCATTCTAAATTACAATATGGTATAGCAAGTTGGGGTGGTTCGTATAATAACACTTTCAGACCCTTGTTTATAGCTCAGAAACATCTAGTTAGAAATATTTGCAATAAAAATCGTTTAACTCCGAGTTGGCCTCTATTTAGAGAACTGCGTATTCTACCAATGAGACACCTTTATGTTTTTAAAGTATTAAAAGAATTTTTTAAGCAAAGCGGAAATATTCCTAGCAGAAGTTCACTATACAGCCTACGTGTAAATACCATGCATCTTGTCAAGGTTCCATTCGCGTACAAATCCATTTTTTCTCACTTCTACACCGTTATAGCCCCTTCAATTTTCAATAGACTACCAATTTCTGTCCGGACAACCAATAATTTTACTGGTTTTCTAAAAAAAATTTAAAGACTGGTTATTTACTGTCAATTATGATGTCCTTGAATCGTTCTTTTAAAGTGATTTGCTATCCTAATCTTCAGCACAAGTTAATGTCTAAGTTTATTGCTATTCATACGAGTATTAATTAATTATGAATTGTAAATTATATCATTTCTGAATTTCTTTATTTTATTCTTTATTTCTTTCTATTTCTGTTCTTTTTTAATTAATTTTTCCTTTTTTTGTTTTTTGAATTTATATAACTATTAATTTTAGATCCTTACTTATAATTTTTGAATAACCGATGTCACTCCACATCAAACTTATATATAATTGTTAATATGAAATCGATGTTCATTCCACACTAACTTTGAAGTTACGGAACGATCATTCTTATTTTCCGCTATATCTGAAGAAAATTGTATAAATTAGCTTTAAGTTATGAAGAAAATAAATAAATCTAATCTAATTGTTCCTTTTTTAGGAAATTTAAATAACTTTCCATCAGGCAATTCATTTTTGGTTATAGAACAGTGTGCAATTGCGCACTTCGTTCTTTCCAGGACATTTTTTCCTTGGAGACAATTTTCTTATGCCTTTTAATTTTTTAGTATATGTATGTAATATATATGCTAGTAATTAACCTGCAAATCTAAATGATTGATATTCGAGCAAAATCTCTCAAACCGTTATTGAAATATTAAAGTAACTTTATATAAGATAACCTAAAATATTTATACATACATATGTACATATGTACATAAATCGATAAAATATAATATTTGTATTAATTAATATATGAATATAATATTGTTACAGAAGTGGGGAACGACCGAGTCGAACCACCACCACTACTAGTACTACTACTAGAAACTACAAGAAAAGAAGAAAAAAAGACTCACATCAATAAACCGCTGTCGTCAACCGCTGCCATCAACCGCTGCCATCAATCGCTGCCTTCGCCGCTCACAGTAATCCAATACAATCCGTCCGGTTGTCTGCAGCCATTCGCAGCGAAATTCTCCTCTCGCCTACACTTCACTTCCTAAAGAGACACGAGATTAAAATAAAATTAACACACAGGTAATTAATCTCACCTCCAACTTTAGGCACTTTCCAATGCTCCACCAACACACCACCTCTCCAAAGTCATCTCGCTGGCCCTTGCAACACCATTAACTCTCAGCGCCGAACCAGCGGGTTACCTCCAGCGCCTCCGTCATGTCCATCAGCCGTCACCTATCGGAAGAAAATTCCTTAAAAAGGTAATTTCATAAGTACCTCACTACTCACCAGTTCTCTTCCCCAAGGTACCTACAATGCGTTATGCAGTATCCATCACATCATCTAAGCACAGCTGCCTGAAAAGAAACCCACCCGCAATATCTACCTAGGAAAAAAATTTCACCGCACAAAAGTAAACAACCCCGCACCTGCGCTGGCACAACCGCGGAACCCTCGACTCTCAGCAACGATGTCGGCTTTCCCCATGGCATAGGCCACCGAGGAATCCAGTTTCGTTTACTGGAATAAAGGGATCGAATACACCGGCGGAAAACACCACCGAGGAAGGCAATGATGGCAACAAAATAAGAAAAAAAAAGGTAAACAAAAAATCTTAATCATTCACCTGTTGCAGAGGGTATCCAAATATAGCCGACAGCAAGCTGTGGCGTGTGGACAATGATCTTCATTGGAGTGCGGGTGGACTTCGCACTCCTCCCAGTCGGAAAAACACCCGGATTTGTCGACCCGAAGAACGCACACTCCAAGTCGATGCAGTACACCACGCGGAACTGCTGCCAAGGGGAACCGCACTCTCCTGGAACTTGGTGTCGGAACGTTTTCCTGTATCGATGGTCGGACGAATGCACACACTCCCGAATCAAAATGAATCACTTTTGCGAAAAGAAAACGCCCGAAAAACACAAAAAAACACGGAAAATACACGGCGTGGTGGGAAAAAGAAAATAAATTCCCGAAAAAAAAAGAATGGGAATTCTGACGTCTGTCAGCAATGTCATCCGGGTTCACGTTCAGTACACTTTTTGATGCGGCGCTCCCATCCAGATATTCTGCGGGTTGGGTTACATTGGTGTGCTGTAGGATAAAAGGGAAATAATTGGGAATTGTTGGGAAAACACAGGAGCGCGTTTTAATTGCAAGAAAGCGACGAAAAGTGGCAAAAAGAGGAAAAATGCAATTACAAGAGTAACTCCAGGTTCTCCGAGACGATAGACCCCTCGTTGGAGAGGGAAAATTACGGGCAATCAGGGAAAATGGGTGACGATGGCAAGGAAAAGGTGGACAAGTGGAAAATTGGGACAGAAAATTTTCCAAAATGGCGGAGGAAAAATCCGAAAGGCTGGAAGGTAATTGGAAATTTTCATCATTTTTTTTTTGGAATCTTTCCAGGTGCGAGTGAGATGACAAGAGAGGACGGATAGATTCAACGAGGGAAATTTTGATGGAGAGTTGGAAGCGTTTAATAGGAGCGCGTTCGGCAGGAGAAATTGGCTTTTTGCTGGTGATAGTCATCGTGTCGTATTCGGAAGTCCGTCGGGGTTTTAATCGAAGAAATCGGAGAAAGACCGAAGTAACGCGGAAGTACCGGACTAACAGAGCACCGCGGAGAAACGAAGACAGCCGGAGAAAAGACGCAGCACGGACAACAAATTATAACAACAACAAGGTTTCTAAAATTAACAACAACAAAATAAAACCTCTCGGGAACCAGAAATAAATCTGATTTTTGTTTTTTTTTGTGATTCAATCTTGCTTTTTCCTCCCTTTTCCAGCTACAGCCCGGGGTCGCCATCGATACCCCCCCCCCCAGAAGTGTAACATGTATGAAATGTCCCTAAAGGGCTAACACCTTAACTCTTGTTTTATTGCAGAAGATCGAGTTGAAAATCTGGATGCACAAATCACGCACTTTTATATTTTGTACTTTCGTCTACTTTTCATCACAAAGTGCAACGAAATGACTGACTTTTCCCGCTCTTCAGTAACACCTTTTCATATACAACGCACACGCGTTTCCAAGATTTCCATTCATGAAAATTTATTCTTTTGCTGCGGTGGTATGGAAATCACACCGCCATGCATCTTCATGCCCCTTCCCGCATACCCCTTTCCACTTCCTCACCGCGTTCGTTTGCATGTCACAAGGCACCATGACAAAAATATGCTTAATTTTTTTATATGGGCGTGCGACATCTGGGTGGTTTATTATCTGTGCTTTTACCTTGAAGTAGATGGCTTTTGTGGCCAGTGAGGATGGCCAGACTCAGTTGTTTTGCATAGAAGGTATTTTTTTTTTCTTTAAATTTGTTTGTATTGCTTTTTTTTATTTTTTGCTTTTGAAATTTAGTGTGCCAAATTCCAATTCCCTCCAAATCAAGCTTGGATGAGATTTTTCGTGGTGGATAATTTAACCCAACAGCTGTGTTGTGTGAATCACCCCTCAGGTATTTTTTTTATCTACTTGTTTTTTTTTTTTTTTTGTTTTTTTTTGTCGCGGGATCTCTGAGGTGATAAAGGCCCACGTAACAGGCTCGGGGTCGATTTGCGAGTGGTCGCGAGCTAACCGACCTCAGAAAAATTGGGCCTGTTCCACCACTTGTCCTGTTTGTCTGATTTCATCGCGATACTGTCGTAGGTTTTATTGCACACATGTGGCTGGGGCCTTCGCCTGAGATTACTCTGCTTCAACTGTTGAGGTTAGGCGGGCATGTATTTGTACTTCCGATGGCAAGCGCATTATGTGGTCCTATCCTACAATAATTTTATGGGATATCACAGATTTTATGTTACATAGGCTTAGGTGGGTGCATCCGTGAGCTACCTACGCATTATAGGGGTGTGTTCGGATACATCTACGTCGCAAGACTTAATACTAATAACTAATCCCTCTGGTAACTAAGTTGTCGCTATAGTGAATAAATATTCTTTAATAAATAGTGTGCTATAATAATTATCTAAGCTCTATACTTATAAATAACCTACAATATAAACAAATAAACTCAAGTCAACACGGCACATGCAGGTCACGTCGAATAAGCCTGACAGCGAATCATTGCAGATTCGCTGACTCAGTTTATTCAGGTGCGAACAGGTTCCCATGAGCGAGTGCAATGGGATCAAGTGACATGCATGCTGCACCGAATATCCTACACGCGCCGTGACCCATTTCGCCGATTCATTAGTTATAGTTATATACTGGAACCCATGTGAATGGGGAAAAAGCAGAATAGAATTAAGTTAGTTTTAAGTTGGACGTAGCGGAATTCAGTCGTGGATTAGAATAGAAATAAGTTCCTATAATTAATTAATATTTGACTCGTGCATTTTTCATTTGAGAGTAAGTCGAACAGTTGGGGGGAGGCCGCTGCCTCCCCGGTTGCGATTTTTTATAATTCTTGCGGGAGGAATACTTAACTGGCGCCCGAGCAGGGACAGCCCCGTTGATGACATCCTTTTTTCCGCCGATTGCCTTTATGTCTTCTAACCAGGACACGAGATCGATACATTCATTTGAACGTAAAACATTGTCCCCATGAGAAGGCAGTGTTTATACATCGATTGTCGAAAAACTTCCATCGTACCGATGGGAACACGATTGGATATCGTAAAGGAATCAAAAGGTTTCTTGCGAAGTAAATCGTGCATTAGTAGGCTGATTAAAACTGTCAACATTTGCAACCAAAACGGACAACACGATCCTTCCGAAATGGATGTCTCAGGAACTTGGTACTAACCTTCTTCCGTTCTGTTACAGTTTTGTAATCGCGAATCCGAATTACGAATAAGAACACGAAACGAGAGATGAAATCCCTTTCAATTATCTTTTCCATACTCATCGTCCATGGCTAACGGATCTTCGATTACCAGGCACCAATTGTTACAATAAAAGAAGGCAAAGGATGGATCATTGATGGTCACTTCAAGCTGGTGCATGTGATGGGCTTAACGCAATTCGAAAACTTGGTAGAAAATGTCAACATGTAGGTAGGCGCCGCCAATATAAATGCACCAGAGATAAAGGCTGCAAATCAATTTTACCTGGTAAAGATCAGCGAAGTGGGAGGTCCATCGATTGGATAGGATCGGCTTAGAAGTGGATCGCAGGTAACCCCGATGCGGCGGACTGGAATAAGGTCCTTTCCAATGAACAGCAGATAATCGACAACAATAATCAGCAATTCAAGATCAAAAGCAGACTATTCAACACCATGAAGGTAACAGCTGAGAAAATCAATAAAATGATAGACGTATTTAAGAACGAGATCCAGGCATTTAATGCCGTAAAACAAGAACAGGATATTTTGAAGGAAATCTTGATATTTAAGAACGAGATCTGTGATATAGTACGTGCATGTACATGTTTAAAAGTGGCCTGGTTAATACAAATCTCCTAGACAAAGAAGAAATAAATGGGATCCTCAGTGGAATTGAAATACTGCTCTATTCGTCCATTTATACAAATGGCTCATTATTGTTCTATGTCCGTTCGATGCCGAAAGTGAAAAACGAGAAGTTCAACTTACTCTTAATGAGATAAACAATTGTCAAGGGATTACAGATCGACATGGAATATGAGAAAATGCAGGCTAACCACAAGGAGACATTTGGGATTATAGGGAAATGCCTTTAAATAAACAACCTGGTAATATGCTACGACAAGTGTTGATCGTTAAGCCCGCTTCGCTCAGATACGTGGCCACTTCCTGTAGTAATCTGACATGGGACTTGGAGAGCAAACTAAGAGGTCATTAAGACAAACAAAGACCATCTTCGGGGACGGGATAGAATATACCCGGGGTAGGCATGCCTGTCGTAAGAGGCGACTAAAATCCAATCTCCGTATACCGAGCGTATAGTGTATACCAAATATGCAATGAACAAAACAAAAAGATATATTACCCCAGGTGGCAGTCCAGCTTTACTGGAAAATCCACCCTCTTCGGAGGTCGGCTCTACGGATTCTGGGGAGAGCCGCTTATTGCAATCCAATGACCCTTTTTCAAAAAGTTCAAGGATATCTCGATCTCCTCCACCAAGATCGAATAACTCCGGGAAAAGAAGTCCACCGGAAGCGCCAGCGCGCGAAATTCAGGACTCAGCGAAATGTAACAGCTTTGAGGAAGAAAATAAAATACTCCGAAAGAAGCTTAACGAAATGGATCTACTCTATCAAGAGCTCAAGAAAGAAATAGACTTATTAAAAGAAGAAAATAAGGTGATAAAGAGCTCACGTATAGAGGAAGAACGCGAATGTACTCCAGCACGATTAGCAAGTCGGGAATATCACACTGACGAAGAAGAGTTAGCACGCGAAACGTGTCGGGTCATAAAGAAGAGACCTAGTAAGAAACGGAGAGCTGGTTCTTCGCCCGAAGTCGAGTCCCTAAAAAAAAGAGAACGAAGAGCACAAAGAACAGCAAGAAAAGCAACCTCGAGCGCAATCTCGTCCACCCCCACCAATTAACATCGTCGGGTTAACGGAATTTAATAAGTTGCAAAGCCTTCTTAAAGGAACTTTAACATCGAAATATAAGGTCACGTCTTTGAGGGACAATGCGTGGAAAATTTTCGTCGATGAATACGACGACTACCAAGCAGTGTCCCAAAAGTTAAATACCGAAAAAATTGAGTGGTATACTTTCGAAATCAAGTCAGAAAGGCAACATCGTGTTGTTGCAAGGGGACTCCACCCCTCATGGACCAAAGAAGATATTATGACTGACCTTCAAGACAAAGGCTTTAAAATTCTTGATGCCGTTAATATCATCAAAAAGGAGAAGCAACAAACGGAAATAGATAAAGACATATTGGTAAGGCGTGGACTTCCGCTCTTTATGCTTACCTTCGGTAAGTCCGACAATATCGACGATATCTACCGAATTAGGACCATACTAAATATCGTAGTCAAAATCGAGCCAATGCGTAGAAATATAAGAATAATTCCGCAGTGCAAACGTTGCCAAAGATTCAATCATACGCAAATGTACTGCAAAAAAGAACCGCGATGTGTGAAATGTGCTGGAAATCACTTCTCCCAAGTTTGTGGAGTAGACAAACAGACCTCCGCAACCTGTGCTAATTGTAAGCGAAAGCACCCGGTAAATTATAGAGCCTGTGAAGTACCTAAAAGGTTACAAAAACGAAGAGCCCCTAAATGCAAAATTAAAACCGCAAACCAAGCCAAAGCGTAAGGTCGCGGAGGAGAAAGAATGCAAATTGAAACTACAGGGTTCAGAGCGCAAAAAGATGAGGGAAAGAATGACAAAAGAAAAGCCCTCGACCCCTGTTCTTAAAAGAAATGGTACAGAAAAGTTACCATTGGAAAAGCGACCGGGCAATGACCTTCGAACAGCAGGAGTGCAGACTTACGCTCAGGCCGCGGCATCCGAAATATCAAAAAATATTGAAATTTCGAAGGACCCTGTTTCTCATGTTTTTTTCAGTTATTCTAAAAGAACAAAGCAAAATAAATAAAATTATTCTCGATAGGCTGGTTAAGCTCGAAAGTAATTTAGGGAAAACGCGTACTCCAACTAGAATATGAATGGAAAATGAATGTAAAAAATATGTACTTGGAATGCAAACGGACTTTTGTAAAAACTTGACAAATTGGAAATATTCTTGCATGTAAAAGATATCGATAAATGCTTAATTTCTGAAACCCACGTAAAACACGAATCACATTTAAAAATAAAAGGCTATAATGATTACCACGCTGTCACCCTTCGGGAAAAGCGAGAGGCGGATCATCATTGTTTACTAAAGGCTACATCGAACAATCCGAAGACCTCAAGATCGAGCTCGAAACTTTGCAACTGTGCACGATTCGAGTAAGAAAGAGTCAGCGCACTCTTAAAATCGTAACTATCTAATGTCCACTGCGTTCCGCGCTTGAAAAAAGTGATTTTACTAACTTCTTTAAATTGCTGAAACCTAATTTCATTATTGGCGGCGATTTTAATGCGAAACATACATTCTGGGGCTCAAGATATAGCTCGCAAAAAGGCAGAATGCTCTATGAGGCAGGTATGGAGTACACTTGTGATTTTCATTCGACGGGTAAACCGACCTACTGGCCAACTGATACTTCGAAAATACCTGACCTGATCTACTTTTTCGTCGTGAAAGAAATTTCTGCCAACTACATTAAAGTTGAAGAGAGCTTTGATCTGTCGTCTGACCATTACCCAGTTGTTTTGACATTGAGCGAAAAACTAGTCAATACCCAAGAGCCAGCGAGATTAACAGGTAGAACAACTAACTGGGAAGGCTTTAGGAACGAAATTGAAGATAATGTTGAACTGAGCGTTCCACTTGCGACACCCTACGAACTTGAGGTTAAAGTTGATCGCTTGTTTGAGATCGTACAGCTCGCCTCTTGGAATAATACTCCCAATCCAAGGAAAACTCCGTACAAATACGGTCTACGATATCCTACGGAAATAAAAGAATTGGTCAAGGAAAAAAGAAAAGCACTTAAGAAATGGCAACAGAGTCGTGCTCCGCAACATTAAGCTCACTTGAATCACCTGTGCAATTCCTTGAAGAAGATTATGAAGGATTTTAAGAATCGTGCGATAGGCTCTTATCTTGAAAGTTTAACAGCGAAAAAAGATTCCAATTATTCACTTTGGAAAGCTGTAAAAGGTACCAAAAGGCCCAAGATCCCCGCGCCGCCAATTAAATTAAATCACAATGAATAGGCAAGGGAAGATAAAGAAAAAGCGGACGTTTTTCCAGCCCAACTGGAAGACACCTTTAAACCGTACGATGGTCAAGTATCTTACGACAATGTCAATAGGCTGGATTTGCCATCTTACGATTTAGCACTTACAAGTGCAACGCTAAGGGAACTCAAACATGAGATCGGGAATCTAAAACCTAAGAAAGCTCCTGGTTATGACTTGATCACCGGAGAAATCCTCAAAGCTTTACCTAGAAAAGCATTGATTAAGCTTCTTCATATTGTCAATGCTGTGCTCAGATTAAAACACGTGCCTCACCAATGGAAAGTTGTGGAAGTTTTAATGGTTTTAAAACCAGGAAAGCCGCCAAATGAGGTAAAATCTTATAGACCAATTTCGCTACTTCCAGTTATGTCCAAAATTTTCGAGAGGATATTACTAAGGCGTCTCCAACCGGTTATGGAAGGAAATAATCTTATCCCTGACCACCAGTTTTTGTTCAGAAGTAAGCATTCGACGATTGACCAGGTGCATAGAATTACTGATGTAATCGAGAAAGCACTTGAAGAGAAAAAGATATGCTCAAACGTATTTCTTGACGTCTCGCAAGCCTTTGATAAGGTGTGGCATGATGGCTTGAATTGTAAATTACGACAAGTTCTCCCTGTATGCCTATACGACATTCTAGAATCATATCTCGGGAATAGACTCTTCCGTGTTAGACATGGAAATGAATACTCGGAGCTCAAAGAAATTTCGGCCGGTGTACCGCAAGGAAGCGTTCTTGGGCCACCCCTCTATCCGTTATATACTCGAGATATACCGAAAGAAAATGGCACTATCCTGGCTACGTTTGCCGATGACACCGCTATCCTAGCCGTAGGTAAAACAATCGAAGAAACGACAGCAAAACTGCAAAACGCACTGAATAAAGTAAATGAATGGACGAGGGACTGGCAGATCGCCCTCAACGAATCTAAATCTGTTCACGTGAATTTCACTTATAAGAAAACTAATGTCTTGCCAATTTTCATAAACTAGGCCCGAATACCTTTTGCAAACGAGGCCAAATACCTTGGAATAACACTTGACGCAAAACTGAAATGGAATTCGCACTTGAATTTGAAACGTAAATAACTCGAAATCAAATATAGAGAAATGAACTGGTTGCTCGGAAAACAGTCCCAGCTAAAGCCAGTGTGGACTTACGGTATACAACTTTGGGGCTGTACCAAGAAAACAAACGCCAATATTTTACAAACTTTTCAAACTAAAGTGCTAAGAGAAATTTTCCACGCACCGCGATATACTAGAAACGATGATATCCACAGGGACTCGGAATTCCGACAATCGAAGCTGAAATTAAAAGCTTCTCGAGAAAGCATAGAAACCGACTAATCGGACATGTCAACAATACAATCCCACAAATTCTGGATGAAAGCAATTTATTGCGCCGACTCTGAGCACGCGCTTGCTATCCTCATAGTGTCTATGGAAGATTTTTCATCAACCCTCGGGGAAAAAAAAAATAAAAATTGACAAAGACATACTCTTTCAGGCGGGAGGGTATGACGTTGTCCATAAGCCTGCATATTCTTTTTGCGGCATTATACAGTCTGAACGGCATTACCGTATACTCATATAACCGCCTCCCACTGTGAAGGCTGCATTCTCCCTTCATTTGCGCTCCAAAGGAATCTGCCAGAATGCCTCCTTCAAATCGAAACCTGAAATGAATCTCGTAACCTGTAATCCACTCAGCAGCCCTTCGATATGAGGAGGCGGGTATGCAGTCTGATTTTGCCGCGCTTTCTCACTAGCACCACTGGGGAGCGCTGTTGCTCTCATCTATAACTCCAAGAGAGATCATCCCATCCAACTAATCGTATAAAAGCTTCCGGATAGCAAGTAAAACTGGGTAGTGCCTCTGCTTGATGGGAATCTTCCCGTCATCCACCTCAATTATGTGTTCTTCGAGGCTGGTTCTACCCAGCCCCAATATCGCGCAAGAGGCTAATAGCAGCTTGATTCTCTCAAGTTCTTGGGCCTGCGCTGGTGAGAGTGCCTGGACCGGAGATCGCTCTTCCGTTAGTGATGGAATGTCGAGTTCGTTGATGATGTTTGGAGCGACCTTGAACGTTTTCCAAAAGTTAACCGCCAGATAAAGGACCTGCTGTAAGTCTGGCACAACGAATTTCTCTACCTCGTGAGAACTGCCACCCCAAGGGACTACTGTCTTGAATCGTCAAAGGTACTCATTGGTGGTTTCCGTCTGCCGTTCGTATGTCCTTGTTCATCTTAGCCATTCTGATGTTGTGTCTGTCTAGAAACTCAGTCGCTCCCTTCCCTAAGCAGCTAATCGAAACACCACTATCCAATAGGCCCATGAGCTCCTCGCCATCTATCCTAACCTTAGCATATGGCACATTGTCGTCCGATATTTTTATCACAGTTGCTATTAT
Source organism: Pocota personata (assembly GCA_963082735.1). Taxonomy (NCBI): domain Eukaryota; kingdom Metazoa; phylum Arthropoda; class Insecta; order Diptera; family Syrphidae; genus Pocota; species Pocota personata. The sequence continues at coordinate 81,080,915 of OY720429.1, forward strand.
ATCTCTCTTCCGTCTATTTGTTGCACATATATATTTCCCTTAGCTTTCTAATTTTAAAATAATTACTGCTCTTCTCCACCGGTCTGTCACTTCCTCTCCAAAGATACGCTTTCTGGCAGCTTTGTACTCTGGTAGGCGTACGTGGAGACTCTTACTTTGAGGGATTTCCTTCGTTGTTGATGTCCACTGTTCTTTAGCTTGTACTCTTGTGTCTTGTCAATCGTTCGTTCTATTAAGTACATAGGTCTTGTTCGATTGGACGGGGTCTTTGCTCCAGGCTCTGACGCAGATCGAGTTACCTTCTATATTATCGTTGCTGTATGGTTTGTCAGGTTTAGGTTTGTAGGGTAGTTCATCTCATTTTGGCCAAAGAACAGGTAGTCGTCGGTCGTTTCTTATAGTACGTAATTGCCATTAGTCCCTGTAGCAGGTGGCAAGTCGTATCCATCAGTCGCATGGTCGCTTTCCATACTTGCCCTTAAACGGGATACCCGCCTTGCTGACGGAGCGGCTTCTCTGGACCCAGTGTTTTTAGGTACTGCCCCTAAATTTTTAACATTTCCCTCCATATAAGAAAAAAAAATTCAACAATTCCAACTTCAAATGAAATGATTTATGGAAGGTGCGCAAGAAAAAAAAGAAAAGTAATAGCACAGACAACAAATATAAATAAATGTTTCATTCATATGGGAAGAAGTGATATATGAAAACGAAATTCACTAAAAAAAAACTTTTTAAAAGCTTAAACTTCTTACAAAAGGGAAAAATCAGAACCTTTGTTTTTTCTGCTCACTTTTTAGTCCATCGTGTCACTCATACATACCCTTGCTTACCTTCACTGTAAAAAAGAAACAAAAAAAATATTTCGTAAAACTGCGGTCACGGAGTTCTGATGCCGACACGTTGGTAGGATGGATATGGAGTATAGATCGTATATATATATATATATATATATATATATATATATGTGCAAATGGTTGGGCTTATGTAGAAGTGCTTGTTATTTTGTCTGTATGCATGTACCTTATTTTCAGCACTTGATTAAATAAATAAAAACTCTGTAATCTTTGTGGACACAAATTTGGTCTGAAAATGGGTATGAATACTCGTATGAATTTTGTATACTGCATTTTATATTTATGCCCTTATAATAACTGATCACTGCTCTACTTTAGTGAAGGTGACTAATGTTCGAAATTATTATAAAAAAACTAACTAACTTAACAAAATAATCATTAACTTAAATTAGGTTAGTATTAAATTGTAGTTAAATCACCTTAACTGAAGTAGTTTCCAGGGGACACGAACGAGGACGTAGCAGGATATTGACCTCCACCCTCCCAACCTCCCAATAATCACTATCAATTTATCTGTCGAGTTTACTTTTTAAGCTTTCATTACATTTTGCAATTTTTTTATTTTATTTCTGGAAATTATATTGTACTTTTATTGAAATTCTTATCAAGAACCCATTTACAAATTTTCCAGAGCAATACCATTACTAAGAAATTTATTAAATTAATTTTGTGGTCATAACATACATTGAACCAATTCGGAAAATGTATATTTGTTGCCTTTATACATTCTTTGATTATATTTTCTTTTAAGTTAGATGCAAAAGGTAGTTTTCGAAAATATTCGGAAAATATTTGTACATGAAGACGGCATACTTGAAAATATTTTTCCGACGGCCATAAGAGAACCGTATTTTCTTTTGAATTTTCATATTCTTTTAATTTTATCAATATTTCCGTTAGATCGAAAATCAGTTTGTGCTTTGACATTTCTTCAGCACAATTTTCACAGATTTAGTTCATTTTTTTTTGTTTTAAAGATACAGTATCCGGAAAAGTATCTTCTAGCAAGGTCGTTGACCTGCGATACCTTGACTGATATTGCGTCTTCATCTGGTGGATTAACTATATTGTTCGTATTCATGTTATTTTCCAAACATTCCTCATTCTTAAGAATGACGTGATTTTGTGATAGCTCTTGGGTAAGTATTATTTATTCTTCTATATCATTCTGCAAAATAGCATTCCAATCCACCTGTAGATATTCCGAATCGTTTTCTTCGCAGTTGGAACATTTCGATTTGAATAAAATTTTTATCGATATAACTTCGGCTAGCAGGGAGTTAAATACGGAAACACTTGGATTACTTTTATTAATATTCCGCGCTCTTATTTTACCAAATAAGTTTTCTAACGGATCTTGATTCAATTTATTTACATAAAAGTAATATAAATCATTATGATCCATGAATAATGTGTCTCTTATTCTTAAAACGCTTTCTATAGTTAAGGCCAAGGCTTTTAAACAAAATGATCTATTTCTTGCGTTTGTGGGTTCGATGTTTGATATATAATCCTTCATTTCTTGTATAAAATGCATATTTTGATCCGTAAAAGTTTTTCTTTCTTTGAAAAACCAGCTTCCATTTAATAGGTCGAAAAGTCGATCTGTTTTTTTTTTATAAATTCATCTGTCGATTTTGCAAACTGGGCTACATGACCTGGAAATTTGTTGAGTTTTATTAAAGCTTCAATCCCGTAGGCTACAGATCTGGTTAGAACTTGTGCAGCCATCTTCACGTTCATTTTCTGAAACTCAGTAGGATCAATATGTGCCGATGTAAGTTTTGGACATATCCACTTCTCCTCTTCGGTGTATTATTTTGTACTCTCAGATCGAATGAGTTTCGAAAATGTCTTAGTATTTTGATCAATACAAAGCAATAAATCAATTTTTTCTTGGATACTCTGCTTTTCGCGCACTTGCAGAATTTTTTTGTCCTCTTTTGAGCGATGAATTCTCTGGAGCAAATTTATTTTCGATTTGCGATTTCCTTTTATTGTTATCCTTAAGCTATTGTTCAATTTCTTAAGCCTCTGAATTCTTTTAATATAAATAGATTGCCTTTTTATATGAGTCTCACAGTTGGCGCAAATAAATTCAACGTTATCATTGAATCTTTTTCTTAACAAACTTTTTGAAGACAAGTTTAACTCTTCTACTGTAACATCATTCGAATTCAGTACTAATTTATTGCAGTTTTCATAAGTATGTAACCTTAGCTCTCGTTGGATCAAAACAAATGAACTCGTCATCAGATATAGCAACACCTAGTTTTAACAAGAGAGAAGGATAAGCATTTTTTTCTAAATATTTCTTTCCAATAAAGGCATTCTTAAAATGTTTGCTGCATATATAGGGCGTTTTAAGGCTTTTTATGTGTTCCCGAGACTCCTCTGCTAAAGCTAGCCATTCACCGTATTTAATTGTTCCTTTTTTAGGAAATTTAAATAACTTTCCATCAGGCAATTCATTTTTGGTTATAGAACAGTGTGCAATTGCGCACTTCGTTCTTTTCCAGGACATTTTTTCCTTGGAGACAATTTTCTTATGCCTTTTAATTTTTTAGTATATGTATGTAATATATATTTTAGTAATTAACCTGAAAATCTAAATGATTGATATTCGAGCAAAATCTCTCAAACCGTTATTGAAATATTAAAGTAAACCTAAAATATTTATACATACATATGTACATATGTACATAAATCGATAAAATATAATATTTGTATTAATTAATATATGAATATAATATATATGTATGAAATGTCTCTAAAGGGCCAATACCTGGACACTTGTTTTATTGCAGAAGATCGAGTTGAAAATCTGGATGCACAAATCACGCACTTTTATATTTTGTACTTTCGTCTACTTTTCATCACAAAGTGCAACGAAATGAGTGACTTTTCCCGCTCTTCAGTAACACCTTTTCATATACAACGCATACGCGTTTCCAAGATTTCCATTCATGAAAATTTATTCTTTTGCTGCTTTGGTATGGAAGACACACCGTCAAGCGTCTTCATGCCCCTTCCTGCATACCCCTTTCCACTTTCTCACCTCTTTCGTTTGCATGTCACAACACACGATGAGAAAAAGAACTTTTCCCACACGACCGAACGGAGTGAAAAGCTTTATTTGTTGTACTTATTCTGAAAGCTCTTTGTCTGCCACGACGTTGTCCGCCATGACAAAAATATGCTTAATTTTTTTATATATGCGTGCGATATCTGGGTGGTTTATTATCTGTGGTAATAGTAAATGAAAAAAAAAACACACGATGAGCAAAACAAACTTTTCCCACACGAGCGAACGGAGTGAGGAAAAAAAAAAAGCTTCACTTTTTGTATTTATTCTGAAAGCTCTTTGGCTGCCACGACAAAAATATGCTTCATTTTTTTATATGAGCGTGCGACATTTGTGTAGTTTATTATCTGTGGTTACAGTAAAATGAGAAAATAAAATAAATATTAGTAGAAGGAATATAAAGCAAAAATACTAGTAAAAAATAATGCGAAAACTTAACAAAAAAAAAAATTTAAATAATTGTAAAAAAAAAGAAATAAAAAGAATAAAAAATAATAGAAGAGGTAAAAAAACGGAATAAACGAAATTCAAAACCCTAAAAAAAATGTATATGTGTAGAGTGGTATAATGTGCCCTTTTTTTCTGGTCAGGTTTTTCAGTAACCATCCTATAGATAGTCTGTCTGTTTTCGTCCTGTCCACGTAGCCTCGTTGAGTTGCGACTCAACCAACACGGACAAGGATTTAGGGCCAATGTTCAAGCCTCAAGAAGAATCTGGCTAAGAGCCTTGATTTCTTGGTAGCAGCTAGCATTTGAAATTTCTCTCCGGTCCCGCTTTTTGCCTTCCAACTCCTCACAGGATCTACCGGCCTTGAGCTCCACAGCAGTATTTCGTCTATGCCTAAGCAACCTGTACCTCGTACCTCGTCGTGGTGTAGGGGCCGAGTAATGTCAATGACTATCGGGGTATTCCCCCAGACCAGTCCTGAAACTAAAGGGTAGTCATCCTAACCCACCCTCTATTCCCATCCATTCTTCCTCCCCCTCAGATTTTTCCCCTGGGCTGGATTAAGGTGTTGTACGTCCCGTCCCGAGAATCAACCTAGCTGAACACTATCCCAAATAGCTCGGTCGCGAACGGAGTATTCGGAAGTTAGGCACCCTCCGAATTAATCTCGCCTTGTCTGCATATAGGGTGTGAGTGCAGATGGACAGTTCTTCCCCCTTACTCGTGGGACTCTAACATGAACAACAACAACAAAAACACAACAAAAATGGCGAACGTGCAAGGATCTCCGGACAAACCAGACCCTAACGGATGAGGAAAAAAAGCGTCTCCTAAATCTCTCTGGAGCAGAAAGTAGTGCTACGATTGACGCTGACATCGGAAACCTGTTCATCGATTACAGTGACAGATATTCTGTTGCTAGCTCGACACTCCTAGGATTGTCAGCCAGCTCCAGAAGTAGGGGGATTGCCAACTATAAACTGACAATTAGGAGGCTGGGTACAAGGACATGGAACCAACTAAACGACAAAAAAACAACAAAAACACAACGCACATACATACCTAAAGGAGATTCTTGGATCAGAATACAAGCTGTTGGCTTCCCCTCCGGGCAGCGCACTTCCTGCGGCATACAGGAGTGAGGAAGATTCAATTACATTATTCGAAGCAGTACATTACTGAGACAGGAGATCTGTCTAATCCGGGCGGGAGTATACAGAACCAATCACCCGGACGGTGCATCAAGCCTTTAGCTTGTACGGGTCTGGTGAGGAATGAAGTATTATATCTGGAAGCCGAGAAGTAGGACTCTCCATCCATCATCATATGGGAGAGTGAGGGAGACTCCATCTGAGGTAGGAAAGGACAGACGGCAAGTCACAAATACGGGATGAATGCAATTAGGGGCCAAAAGACAGCCGGAGTCAACTAAGAAGATGCCAAGCTCTACCAGAAACTGCAACAAGCCTTTAACTTGTACAAGTCTTACGGAATTTGAAGCAGTTTCTCAGGTAGCTGGAAAGAAGAACTCGCACGCATCAAGCATCCTGAGCCGTAGCTCATCATGCGAAATGAGTACGGAGACTGCTTACTGGCTAGACAAAGGCAATCCAAAAAGCCAGAAGAAACTAAGAACGACGACTTGCGAGACTGAAGGACTTCCGAACCAAGTCGGAGACTCACAATGCTACCAGATGCGTTAAACGCCTAAATGGACGCGATCCTGAAACGGTGAAGGAACAGCAAGCTCTGGATAGAGCTAAAAATCTCTTGATCACTACCAATAACAGAAACGACACAGAACAAAACAACAATACAAAAAAGACAATGATGAAGACTTGGACAGTATCTCGAAGACTGCCCGTGGCAAGGAATGATGGTGATATGCTCTCCACCTCAGCCGCTAGTAGACTTAGGATTATCGGGATCAACCCGGAGCTTGACCGACAATCCAACTCCGAGCCGGTTACGGGATGTTTAGAAAGGTACAGATGCACTGACAGTACGGCATCTCCCCAGACAAGAAGGGCAGCGAAGAGAGCCAAGACCTCCTCAATCGTTGTGAATGGCCGACAGGTTGCGATAGCGGTCTTCGGTAACCCAGAGCGCAAACTGACTAATGATCAGTGGAGACTACTGGAGATAAGAATTCTTGATGGTGTGAATAATGCTATCCTGAATTGCGCAAGTTCAATCCCACATTTCGAACAGTTAATCATCGTAAGGGGATTTAAGATGATGATGACTTGTGAAGATGAGCTCACTCTTACATGGCTAAGAGACTTCATTGGCTTGACGGAAGCCCCATGGCCAAAAGCTGAACTTCCATTAGTCGAACGGCAGGAGTTAGTTAACCTAACCAGAGCCAACGGGCGTCTACTCATACCGGGTCCGTGCATCTACTCATACTCAGACGCCAAGGGGCGTCTACTCATACCGGTCCGTGCGTCTACTCATACCGGGTCCGTGCTAGAAAACAAATCAAACTTTTCTTTTTATCTGTATTCAGCGATTTTGACAATACAGTGATTAAATATGAAAGGAAAACTTTCCTCCACTGATTATCTCATCTGTCTACATGCCATATAATGCGACAGGGGGACATAACATGTTAGTAGGTAACAAAGGCAATGAACCAACGTTTGTAGTTAGAAATAGACAAGAGGTTATTGACGTTACAGTCATTAGTAATTCCAAAGTGTAGAAATTGAAGAATGCAGGGTTTTGAAGGAAGGTACTTTCTCTGACCATAAGATAGAATTCACCTATTGCCTAAACCATATAGGGATCCTAGAAAGACTAACTGGGATCTTTGTATTAGTGAGGTTAATAGAATGAAAGGGAATCTGCACCATGCTTTTAATGGACATACAGAAATTGATGAGGCAACGTCAATATTATCAAATATATTGGGTAAGGCCTATCAAAAACGTCTATCCGTTGCGGACAAAGAAGCAAAGCAATACACCTCCATGGTGATCTAAAAAATTGTCTAGCATTAGGAAAGAAACTAGGAAACTTTTCAATGCGGCTAAAAGAACAAGGTTAGACGAAGGCTGGAAAATATATAAATCCAGTCAAAAAAATTCAAAACAGGGACGCAGCGCTCTAGGCGCAACTCATGACAAACATTCTGTAGCGAAATAGAAAGTACAACTACCACTGAATCAGCAAGACTCAGAAGAGTACTTTCCGAAGAGCCTGTTGCATGCACAACACATTATACGTACCCGAAAGTTGATACGTGTGTCATCGAACCATGGAATTCTGTGTGTTCTTTCTCCCTCACACAATCTTTGTGAATCATTTTGCGGACGAGTGTGCTTTATTTTAATTTTATTTCGTTCAAACATTGGTCCTTCTTGCCTACAAGTATATATATATATAAAGTAAAAAATAAAATATCGGTGAAACAATTTGCGTTAGTAATAAAATCTATTAAGTTTATTGACATTAAAAGACTAAAAAAACATTTATTAAAATTTGAACAATTGCGGTGGAGTTTGGTAGACCGTTTAGTAAACAGTTTTTGGTAGACCGTTGGTGGAGAGTTTTGTTAGACCGCTTAGTAGACCGTAATAGTGGAAAATACAGTCAACGGTTAAAACATTAAAACGGACACTGTGAGTTTTTGTTTCTAAGTGCAAACGGTTTTTACGCGTCGTGTAATGTTTTTTATATAATCGTCAAAACGCGACGTGTAATAAAATTTTCATTTTGGGATACCATTTTTGTTTTTTTTTTTTTGTTTTTTCAATTTTCTTGGACAATTTATCATCCGCGTCGACATCAGCATCGTTGGAATTCTAGAAGAAGAAAACAAGAGATTTGTAAGTAGAAACAACTTTCGTAGAATATTAATTACCATTCCTGTTTTAATCCGACATGGCCAGCACGGACCAACTCCTTAAGAATCTTCTGGCACAAGTAAAAAAGGATGTCGAGAATTTCGGTAAGCGAGGAATGAAGAAGCGGACCAGAAATTATCTCAATGGAAGGATTTTTGTCCTTGAATTCAACTTCTGTAAGGGTACAGCATACCATGAGGAGGCGGTTGCAGCGCTGACAGAAGATAAGACCGAAAATATAGATAGCCTGTATGAAGAGCTGAAATAAATATACCTGGACTACTGCGCTGATATGCTTGATGCTCTGAACAAAGTGGACGGGGCTGCACAGGCATCGTCAACATATACGGAGAATGCGGTAAGTCCTTCAAATCTCATTAAATTACACGAGCCAAAACTAGTTTTAAGCAAGATAGATGTTCCAAAGTTTTCGGGGGATTATGAGGGATGGAGATCATTCCATGACCTTTTCGTTTCATTAGTTCACAATAGGAAGAATTTATCTAAAATACAGAAGCTCAATTATTTGAAATTGAGTGTCGTAGGTGAAGCCAATAGACTACTTCAGCACCTTAGAATAGATAATGGGAATTACGAGAAAGCTTGGTCTAATCTTAAGGACAGGTATGACCACAAGCAGGTGGTAGTGAATGCACAATTCAAGCTATTTTTTGAACAGCCAGTTCTTAAGGAAGAGACATCCACTGTTTTAAAAAAGTTATTGGATACTTCCACTGAGTGTCGGCAGTCACTGGCCAATTTGAAACTCCCAGTGGAACAATTTCAACTCACACACACTATCACACTACCCTACACAACCCCAAATACACACTCATTATAATCATAAATCACACAATACAATACAGTCCACTCAAGCACCCTACACTCCTGCTGCCGTCTCAAGATAATGCAGGTTCAACTCAGGCATACCAAATTTCAACGTTGATTCAAATGTTCCCATCTTTTCACCTAATCAGCCAGGATCATCCTCAGTTGTTAACACCCTACACACTCAAAACAACACAGCTCATCAGGTACTTTTGGCAACAGCATTAGTGAAGGTAAAGGGGTCATCAGAACAATTTTACAATCTAAGGGTACTCGTGGACTCCGGATCGGAAGCTACTTTTATAACAGGTAATGCGGCGCAATTATTAGGGTTAAATACCAACCGCAACCTGGTTGAAGTTTCTGGGCTGGGGAAGCTCAGCAGCGGAGCATGTCACAAATATGCTGATCTTGTTCTCGGTTCGCTACCCTCGAACTACGAAGGGCACACCCGCGCTTTCATTTATAAGACCCTGACTGGGCTCCTCCCGGCACAGAAAATTTATGTCAATCCATGGAGACATCTAAATGGACTTGCGTTAGCGGACACCCTGTTTCACACCCCTGTTACAGTCGACTTTCTTCTGGGGAGCGACATCTACTCCGAGATTGTTGTCCCAGATATCGTTAGAGAAGACAAGTTTGAAGCTCCGATTGCCCAAAATACACTGCCAGGTTGGATGTTTTTTTGGGAAAATCAGCATGGAAGCCCGAAAACCAATCAGTTGTTTCATACAAGTCCTCGATTTAGATTCCCAGTTGAGGAAATTTTGGGAGATTGAGGAGACCCCATATAAAATTCACGAAACTCCAGACAACAGGACCTGTGATTAACAATTTCGCACGACAACGTTAAGGAGGTCAGTTGGGTGTTGAGGTAACGCTACCCTTTAAGTAAGGAAGGCAACCTGGGTTAGGTGCCTCGAAGTCGGGTGCCTTTCGTATGTTCCTTCAACTGGAGGGACGTCTTCAGCTCAACCCAACACTACACAGTGAGTACACTAAGTGTATTATGGAGTACTTACAGCCTGATCACATGGAAGAAGTCGACGTGAATGCGGATGGAACTTTGATGACACAATACCACTATTTCGTTCCACATCATGCTGCTCGACCACTAAGCTGCGGAATTGTCCCGACATTTTGATAGGCATTCCAGTAGATCAGCAGGAATGTAATTTCTCGTTACCATTCAAGTCATCCGAACACGTGAAGGCGTTGAGTATAACATGGTTTCCTCGAGATGATGTTTTTTTCTTTTCACGACCTTGATATGAGTATCAAACAGGAGACGAAAAGGACAATTCTTTCCACGATCGCCAAACTATATGACCCTCTCGGCTGGATGTCACCTTGCGTAGTTAAGGCTAAGATGATTATTCAACAGCTTTGGCGAGATGGAAGCCAGTGGGATGATCCAATTCCTGAGGAGCTCGAAAGAATTGGAGAGAATTTCGTCAAGAACTCCCTTTCATTAAGCAACTCCGGATACCTCGTTGCATTCGAACACAAAATCTGCAAAAGGAGTTAGAAATACATTGGTTTAGTGACGCCTCCCAAGGAGCTTATGGAGCTGCAATTTATCTGCGAGTGCTAGATCAAAACGCGACATCCACATGCATCTGCTGCTTTCGAAGACCAAGGTAGCACCCCTTAGAACCATCAGTCTACCACGGCTGGAACTATGTGGAGCAGTCATACTGACAACACTTATCAGATATACATCCACGGTTCTTGGGTTCAACAAGGTAAAGCAGTACGCATGGACCGATTCGGAGATCGCTTTGGCTTGGATTGCGGCACCATCCTCCAAATGCACTTCCTTTGTCAGCAATAGAGTGGCCGAGATCCAAAGCTCACTTCAAAGGATATTTGGATGCACATCCCTACCAAATCTAATCCAGCCATTGATTTGCATGCTTGCAGTTAAGACAGTGCAGGAGGAAACATTTGTAGAAATTGCTGGAATTAAAAAAGGATCTCCATCAAAATCAATTAACTCTCTTCATCCTTTTCTAGATGCTGGTGGTATTCTACGAGTAGAAGGTAGGTTACAGCACTGAGCAGCAGCACCCAATCATCTTGGATTCCAGACACCAATTTACAAAACTTCTCGTGCAGGATGCCCATGAGAAAACATTTCATGGAGGAACCGAACAAATGGCATAATTTTTGAGGAAATATTTCTGGATTCTCAAGATGAAGAGCTGCATAAAGGGATGTATCCACAACTGCAGCATATGTTTCCAGTTTAGGGTAATGTCAGCCAGGCAATTAATGGGGAATTTGCCAGCACCTAGAGTCCGGATCTCGCGACCATTTACCAATACCGGAGTGGACTATGCCGGTCCCATCGATGTTAAGGCCTTTAAAGGTAGGGGGTCAAAACAACTTAAAGCATATTTTGCAATTTTTATATGCCTAGCAAGAAAGGCTATTCACATTGAACTGGTCAGTGACATGACAACTCAATCGTTTATAGCTGCACTTTGAAGATTCACGTCCAGGAAAGGAAGATGCATCCAAATCTTCAGCGATTGTGGCACAAATTTCATCGGTGCAGATAGGGAGCTGAAGAAACTTCTGAGAGCCGCAGAGTTTGACTGGAAGGAGATCACCGACACATTCCCGAATGAAGGTATTACGTGGAAATTTATTCCACCAGCTTCTCCCAACTTCGGAGGATTATGGGAAGCAGGGGTGAAGTCTATTAAATACCATCTCAAGCGAATAATTGGAACGGACACCTTCACTTTTGAAGAGCTCACAACACTTCTTACCCAAATCGAAGCATGTCTAAACTCGAGACAGCTTTGTCCAATGAGCAATGATCTAACCGATCTCACTGTCATAACACCAGGGCACTTCTTAATCGGTGAGCCTCTGAATACAATTCCACATCCCTACCTCACCGAAAGGATTCAGCAGCTCCGCCAAGTGTTCTGGAAACGCTGGAGTTCCGAATATCTTTTCGGTTACAACAAAGACCTAAATAGCAATATTGAGGCATAACCCCAAATTGGAGACCTCGTCCTAGTTAAGGACGAGAGACTGCCAACAACTAAATGGATTTTAGGTCGCATCATCAACAAACATGTTGGAGCCGACAATTTGACTAGTGTCGTAACGCTAAAAACAACAAACGGAGAGCTGAAACGACCCATCACAAAGATATGTCTACTTCCCAGTAACAATATCACACCAGATGCAATTTAAAATATTATTCAATAGTCATCCTTAAGAAAATTACCACTTCTCATTATAAAACTGTCACTCATCACATTCACACATTGAATTAAACATTCTACACAATTACTCCACACAGTTTTCAGCAGAAGGAAGGTAAACTGGTTAGGAACCTCGAAGTTAGGTGCCTTTCGTAGATTCCTTCACCTGGGGAGATGACTCCAGTTCAACCCCACACTAAACAACTCCAATACACATATATATCTCATTCAAATCATTCACACCACACGTCACATACGCCTTCAGTTAAATATAAATTGATTTAATTTAGCAACAAACACAATTATCATTTGCCGACGGTAAATCAAATTTGTCCGCAACATCAATTTACCGACAGCAAAATATACTGATTCCAATTCTACATAGAAAAACAGACTAAATTCGTAACAATACCCTAAAAATTTAATATACATAATTAAATTAATTAATGTATATTTAATACTCCTACAAAGTATATATAAAAAAAAAGAAAATCTTCAATTTATAATGAATTTATTGTAATATATAATAAAAATTTCATGCAATTCATCACGCAGAAAATACTTTGGCAACATTCCCTCCTAACAATTCCGATGTAGCACTCAGGGACAGACTAATTATAATAACGGTCCCACACTAATGGAGATCGACCATGTTGAACAAAACGAACAAGTAAATTTTCATTCACCTCCTCCAGGCAAGATTTAGCAATAGTACGACTCACTATAGGAAATGATACACTATTATGCTTAATAGATACAGGATCGACGACGACATTGCTAGACACAACTAAATCAAAGTCATACACAAGAACTCCTCTGAAAAACAAACTTTCATTCAATACACTTTCCGGACAAACCCATACGGATGCGGAAATCATAACCGAACTACCTAAAGAGTTTAATGAAAAGGCATACATGAGCTGGAAACTAACAACCTTTAAAGACAAAGACTTTGACTTACTTATAGGGCAAAATCTCTTAAAACCTTTACAGGCAATTATTAATTTAGACCAGGAATTTATAAAAATTAATGGAAATAAGATAAAATTTGCAAATGCCTGCCCATTCCAATATGATGACATAAATACTATAAGAGTTTCCGATAAATCACTAAGCACACTCCTAAGAGATGACTTAAGTGACGAAGAGAGGAAATAGCTAGAAAATCTTTTAAAACATAATGAAGATTTGTTCTACAAAGAAGGACAACAGTTAACGCATACCGAAAAAGTGCAACACGAAATTATAACTACTGTAGCCAAGCCAATATTTTCAAAAATATATAGGTACCCACAAATTCATGAAGCAGAAATAACAAAGCAGATTCGTTATGTGCTGAAGCAAGGGGTTATAGTAGAAAGCAACTCACCATATAACAGTCCACTCTGGATTGTCCCCAAAAAGACGGACAACTCTGGAATAAAGAAATTTCGTATAGTCATTGACTATAGGAAACTAAATGAAGTTACAACTGACGACAAATTTCCTATTCAGTATATTGGAGAAAGGTTTCCACCAGATTTTGGTTAGAAAAGAGGATAGGAAAAAAAACAGCTTTTTCTACTCCTTTAGGGCACTACGAGTACGTAAGAATGCCCTTTTGGCTTAAAAATGCCCCCGCAACATTCCAGCGGCTAATTAATTCCATTCTTAGGGAATATATAAATAAGATATGTGTCGTATATCTTGATGATATATTGATATTTAGCACAACACTAAATGAACACATATCTAACATTCAGAAAGTATTTGATAAGCTTAGGAAAAATAACCTTAAAATACAAACCGACAAGTGCAAGTTCCTAGCGAGAGAAACTGAGTACTTAGGACACACTCTTACTATAGATGGCGGTAAACCAAATATAAATAAAGTTGAGGCTATACACAAACTAAAATTACCACATACGGCCAAACAAATTAAGTCATTCCTGTGAATGACAGGTTTCTATAGGAAGTTTATAAAGGACTACGCCAAATTGGCATATCCTATTACAAAATATTTAAAGAAGAATGCTAGAATAAACTTAAATGATCCTCTCCACCTTTCGAAAAACTTAAGATAATACTAACTGACTCACCAGTTCTGAAATACCTGGACTTTTCTAAAAAGTTTAAGCTTATTACCGATGCCAGTGATGTTGAAAGGAAAACGTAACAGCGGATTTTTTAAGTCGAATAAATTCAAACACAGGTGAAATTAATGTAGTCGGGACGACCACACAAAAGGAGGGAGAGAGAGTGTTCATTCATCAGGAAGTATCTGAGATCGATAATGCTAGTATGGAAAACACTATCTATTCGCAACAAGAAGAGTCAAATGACCACTTTCCTATTTTAGATACAGTAGTAAACAGATTTTACACCCAAATAATCCTCTCAAACCACAAATCTAGAGAAATTTAGGTAGTTAAAAATAAAAAAAAGATTTACATCAATTCAAGTGACATACAACAAGATAAACTTGCTGATATATTTAGAAGACTAATAAAGAATACAATTTAGTTCAGCAGAAGCTTATAGAACTTTTTATCCGAAACAACCATATAAAATTTTCAAGTGCGCATATCACGCAAAAGACATGAAAACCGAAGACGAAACATACAAACACATTGCTAAATATCATAAGTATGAAACAGGACACTCAGGCATAAACGAAAATTACGAAGGTCTCAAAAGGCTTATTTATTTCACGAATCTTTAGGAACTAATTCAGAAATACATAAATAATTGCGACACATGTAATAGAGCCAAGTATGATAGGAATCCAGTTAAACCGAAGTTTAAAGTAACGGATACGCCAGCAGACATAAATCAGATACTTCACTTGGATATTTACACTAACAATAAAAATAATTTTATTACTTTTACCGATAAATTTTCAAAGCACCCAACAATCCTCCATCTAGAAGACAAAAGTAGCGTTACTATTAGACAAAAATTAAGGTTATATTTTTCTATTAGAGGGAGACCGATTAGAATAGTGTCGGGTAATGAATTCAATAACACTAATATAAAAGAATTTTTAAGAGAAGAAAATGTTGAGGTACACTCAACAACAAAATTCGAACCGCTAAAAGTAGAACAGGGTAGAATAGATAAAGGAATCGTTAGACAAAATATAGAAAACAAAAAGATTCATAGTATATCAAAAAAGAATGAGACAAGAGAAGACTATCGGGAAGAAGGCTTTGTAAAAAACTACAAATCATTAAGACATAAACACCAACCTAAGTATCGTAAACTAAATCTTTTAGGCGTACACCCGACTAATATAAGACGACCTTTGAAATTTTCAGATAAATTGGATATTGACGATATTTCTGCTGATATTGACGAGAACGGATGCAACTCTGAAAATCGAACAGATTGACACAAGCAACGGCTTCACTAAAATTAAAATTGGAATATTCAGATAGTTAAATCCTATGACAATATAATACATGTAATAAACCCTACAGAGTTACAAGATACAGTCCAGGGTTTAGAGGATAACATATCAAACATAGAGTTAAAAAATGGAAAAAAAACTTACTAATAGGAGAACTAGAATCTTTAAAAACCAAAATACATACAATTATTTCACATAGATACAAGAGAGGACTCATAAACATAGTAGGTACAGGACTTAAATGGGTATGTGGAACCATGGACGACGATGACAGATGAAACATTGAGGAACACCTTAGACTGACTGAGGAAAACAATCGGAATATCATTAGGCAGAGCAATAGCCAAATTCGAATTAACGACCAATTCAACAGAACTTTTTCGACTTTGAAACAAACTATAGAAGAAGATAGAATTAGAATACTAAATAAATTCAATACGACTGAAGGAAGAAGCAATTTACTTTATAATAAACTAATATACTTAGAATCACTATTAAAAATCAGAATAATTAGAGACAACATAGAGCACATGCAATCAAATACAGCATCAAGTAGAATAGGTATAATGGCGAGTAATATACTAAATAAAGAAGAAATAAAAAAATATGACATCGACTTCGATAAGTTAAGATATATTAAAATAGGAACGGCTAAGTACGGTAGTGACAAAATTGTTTTGCTATTAAAATACCTAGAGATACTATTGAAACTATTAAATACTTAATAACAGCAATAACAGCAATATAAAATTAATAATGTTGTATACACGTATAAAGAAAACACAGATTTCAAAAACCTAAAGAGATCTAATTCATATATTTACAAACAAAATTGTATTAAAATTAAAAACACTAAACAAAAACTTATGGAAATTGAAAATGGATTATTGTTACTAAAAAACTTTGCAAATGGTAATCTATCAAGTACATGTGACGAAAGAATAAAGAAACTATATGGAAACTATTTATTAAACTTTAATATCTGTAAAATTAATATTGGCAATGAAATATTTACCAAAGATATATTTGAAGAAAAATTTATTATCCCTTACGAAATTGTAATAAACTCAACAAAGAGCCAGCTTACTTTAATAGAAAATATAGAACATATTAAAGAACTTAAATTTTCAAGCAAAAACCATATAACATATACTGTGTATAGTGGAACTACAATCCTTTTCATATTTATTTTTACTATCATTTACTTGTTTATAAATTTGTATAAGTTTAAAAATATGATATCTACAACTCGGGAGAGTTCTACACCAAAAGGGGGAGAGGTTACGTCGAAGCCAACAACCAAAACAACATTCCCACGAGAAACAACCAAAAAGCCAACGTCAGCGTCTACAACAGATGTCACATTCAATTCCAAGGAAATTTCACCAGATGCTAGCAAGTCAATAACCATCGACTGGACAACATAACCAAGTCACAGGTCAACAAAATGCAAAATGCAATCTCGGCAAAATACCCGCACAAAGCGAAGCTTCGTGAAGTTCAGTCAGCAGCAATAGTTTTTAGTTTATCTCCAGTTGTTAACCTCGTTGCACATATTCATATTAAATAAAGTTTATTATCAATTTTTTTTTAAAAAACCAAAACCAAAGTGTATTTTGTTTTTAATTTTTTTTATTTTTTTTTTTTTTGTCACAACGATGTCACGTATAATCGCGAGTGCGCTTGACGGATGATCGCGTGTGCCCTCGATGGCAGGCAAAAGGCAACCGTTACCAAGGATAGATGATCTCTTGCACGCTACGAAGAAAACTTTATTTAAAAGTACCCTGGACCTGGACCCTGGACCTACAATCGGGATACTACCAAATTAAAATAGCTGAAGACGACATGGACAAAACTGCCTTTATTAGTCCATTTGGGATGTTTTATTTCAAACGTATGCCATTCGGTCTACGAAATGCACCCGCAACCTTCCAAAGGTTAATTTATATTTAGATGATATAATTAGAGGAACTGAAGTCGATCCAGAAAAAACCTCTGCTATTGTAGGTCGACCCGAGCCCAAAAATGCAAAACAAGTTTTATCCTTCTTGCATACCTGCTCATGTTACCGGCGCTTCATAAAGAACTTCGCTGATGTATCCAAACCGTTGAGCAATCTCACCAAGAAAGGTTGTACTTGGAAGTGCGGTAAAGAAGAGCAAAACTCTTTTGAAATGCTAAAGACCCTACTCACAACTGCTCCAATCGTACAACAAGCAACGGAAGGACAACCCTATTTCTTAAAAACAGATGCTAGCAACTTTGCTATTGCAGTTCTGGTCCAGGGGGAGAAGGAAAATGAACATCCAATTGAGTACGCTTCTAGGCTTCTTACGGCAGCTTAACGCAATTATTCAACCACAGAACGAGAAGCACTTGCCATAGTCTGGGCAGTAAACAAGTTAGGTGGATATATCGAGGGAGGCGAAGTGACACTTACAACTGACCTTCAACAATTAAAGTGGCTCATGAGCATCAATTCCCCAACCGGTAGACTTGCTCGATGGGCATTACAGCTCCAATCCTACAACTTCAAAATTGAGTACACACCAGGTAGAACCAACGTAGTTGCGGATACATAATCCAGACCCCTATGCTGCAGTAGAGATCACACGGAACCTTAATGTAAACTTTGTAGTTTTCAAGTGGACATACCAACAAGAAGACCAAAGGAAATCCGTGAGGCTCAGTTAAAGGATGACCAATTAAAAACAATAATCGATTCATTCGAAAATAATGATGAAAACATTACTAGATGGACATCTCGTGGTTACATGCTCAACGATGGCATACTCTACAGATATTCACCAGAATCCGATGCTGAAACTGCACAATTGGTAATACCACGCGACGAAAGGCAATCGATCCTGCACAGTTACCACGATGCCGCTTATGCAGGTCACAATGGTATTGATCGCACTATCTCTAGAATTGCTTCCAGATATTATTGGCCCGGAATGAGGAATGACATTTCGCAACACATAGGCAATTGCCTTCCATGCCAGCGATACAAGCCAAGAAATACGAAACCATTCGGACTCCTTCAAACTGAATCAAGCAATCAACGATTTGAAGTGTTAGCAGTTGATCTATTTGGACCCTTGTAGGAGACAAGGATTTCAATGGTTTCTTATAGCTGAAGACCTTGCTAGCCGATGGGTTGAATTATTCACCCTTACGGAAGCGACAGCGGAGAATTGTGCATTAACTCTTCTTAATGAGGTATTCCTTCGTTTCGGAACACCCTGGCGATTATTAAAGGACAATGGTCCCCAGTTTATTTCATCACTGATGCAGCAGCTGACTGATTGTCTTGGTATACAGCAAACTTTAACATCGGTTTACCATCCTGAAGCTAATCCGGTGGAACGAAAAAACTGGGATTCAAAGACGCAACTAGCTATACTATTAAGTACCGATCACACAACTTGGGCTTCAGATCTCCCGTCGATAAGATTTGCGATGAATACGGCTAAATGTCAGAGCACTGGCTACACTGCAGCGTATCTAACATTTGGACGTGAGCTGAAAACAATCGATGACGTTAAGCATGATCTGCGAACTATAATCCTAACTGAAAATTTCATCCTGCAGATCACTCCAAAGTTGTTGAAGCTCACCGAAATTATTCAAAACGCTAGAGAGAAAACCGAAAAGACCCAAGACCATAACAAACGCTACGTTGACAATAAACGACAACGTCGGCCTTCCCTGAATGTAAGCGAACAAGTATTAATAAAATCCCATTTTCTCAGCAAATCATCCAAAAGTCTCATTTCCAAGTTTATGCCCACAAGAGATGGACCATGCATTATTCTGAAACGTCTTGGGGCATCAACCTACCAAGTTGCCTCAAAAATGACCCTACAACACCCTTGGGAACGTACCACGTACCTTCAATAACGAAGTGCAAGAACACAGCAAACAGGCGTATAGATGAAGAACCAGTACAGCCTCTCCGTAGACGTGGCTGACCAAAGAAGACAAATATAACTCCTGCCGCATCATCGTGATGATCTCAGCGCCAGAGGAGGAGATTGTAACAACTACTTATTTATTTATTTAATTGTTTTCTTTTCTCTATCAATGAATTACTACAAAACTTGTACTTTTAATTTCTTTATAATTTTCTTTTATTCAGTAAGAAAAATATTGTAAATATTTATTTTTTTTATTTTACTCATGTACATCCCTGTAATAAAAGTGGCGGCAAGCTCTGTGCCCACATCACCTATGTAAAGCTTTTCTCCCGAAAGCCAATCTTCGAAAAGCTCGCGCTTGGAGCGTATAAAAGGACGGCGCCAGTGCAGGGAACTTAATTTTAGGTTCATAGGAATTTGTGGGTTGCCAATTAAGCGGTACTGTACTCTTCGGACAGCATACTCGCGGTTGAGAAACCAACAATTCCCTTTTTCAAGCCAAGAGATTTGTTACGAATAAAAAGATTGTAATTTAAAAAGAATTGCAACGTCTTTTTTTGAACTGAGGTTTTACATCCACTGTTCCTCCGAAAATTCGACCATCGAACTTCCCTCTACCGCCGCTAGAAAATTACAAACTTTAAAATAAAAAAAATAAATAAATATTTTTAGGTAATTTAATATATACTGTTGACACATGCGAAAAACACCGCAACGCGGTGGAACATCGACAATTTTAGTGGAAAATATTTTCCGACAGTTTTGGTAGACCATTTGGTAATAATGAAATACTACAGTCAACAGTTAAAACGTTAAAACGGTCACTGCGATTTTTTTTTAAGTGCAAACAGATTTAACGCGTCGTTTTTTTTTTTTGTTTTTATATAATCATCAAAACGCTGTGTAATAATTTTTTTAATTTCTTCAATACTCGGACAACTTATCGTCTCCATCGTTGGACTTCTAGAAGAAGAAGACAAAAAGATTTTGTAAGTAGAAACGACTTTTATAGAATGCTACTTACCAATCCTGTTTTAATCCGACATGGCCATCGCAAACAAACTCCTTAAAAATCTTCTGTCGCAAGTAAAGAAGAACGTCGACAATTTCAGTAGGCGAGTAGTGAAAGCGAAGAAAATATAGATAGCATTTATGAAGAGCTGAAGGAAATATACCTGGACTACCACGCTGACATGCTTGATGCACTGGACAAAGTGAAAGGGACTGCTCAGGAATCGTCAACACATGCGGAGAATGCGGTAAGTCCTTCAAATCTCATTAAAGTACACGAGCCAGAACTAGTCCTAAGCAAGATAGATGTTCCAAAGTTTTCGGGGAATTATGAGGGATCATTCCATGACAGTTACCACGATGCCGCTTATGCAGGTCACAATGGTATTGATCGCACTATCTCTAGAATTGCTTCCAGATATTATTGGCCCGGAATGAGGAATGACATTTCGCAACACATAGGCAATTGCCTTCCATGCCAGCGATACAAGCCAAGAAATACGAAACCATTCGGACTCCTTCAAACTGAATCAAGCAATCAACGATTTGAAGTGTTAGCAGTTGATCTATTTGGACCCTTGTAGGAGACAAGGATTTCAATGGTTTCTTATAGCTGAAGACCTTGCTAGCCGATGGGTTGAATTATTCACCCTTACGGAAGCGACAGCGGAGAATTGTGCATTAACTCTTCTTAATGAGGTATTCCTTCGTTTCGGAACACCCTGGCGATTATTAAAGGACAATGGTCCCCAGTTTATTTCATCACTGATGCAGCAGCTGACTGATTGTCTTGGTATACAGCAAACTTTAACATCGGTTTACCATCCTGAAGCTAATCCGGTGGAACGAAAAAACTGGGATTCAAAGACGCAACTAGCTATACTATTAAGTACCGATCACACAACTTGGGCTTCAGATCTCCCGTCGATAAGATTTGCGATGAATACGGCTAAATGTCAGAGCACTGGCTACACTGCAGCGTATCTAACATTTGGACGTGAGCTGAAAACAATCGATGACGTTAAGCATGATCTGCGAACTATAATCCTAACTGAAAATTTCATCCTGCAGATCACTCCAAAGTTGTTGAAGCTCACCGAAATTATTCAAAACGCTAGAGAGAAAACCGAAAAGACCCAAGACCATAACAAACGCTACGTTGACAATAAACGACAACGTCGGCCTTCCCTGAATGTAAGCGAACAAGTATTAATAAAATCCCATTTTCTCAGCAAATCATCCAAAAGTCTCATTTCCAAGTTTATGCCCACAAGAGATGGACCATGCATTATTCTGAAACGTCTTGGGGCATCAACCTACCAAGTTGCCTCAAAAATGACCCTACAACACCCTTGGGAACGTACCACGTACCTTCAATAACGAAGTGCAAGAACACAGCAAACAGGCGTATAGATGAAGAACCAGTACAGCCTCTCCGTAGACGTGGCTGACCAAAGAAGACAAATATAACTCCTGCCGCATCATCGTGATGATCTCAGCGCCAGAGGAGGAGATTGTAACAACTACTTATTTATTTATTTAATTGTTTTCTTTTCTCTATCAATGAATTACTACAAAACTTGTACTTTTAATTTCTTTATAATTTTCTTTTATTCAGTAAGAAAAATATTGTAAATATTTATTTTTTTTATTTTACTCATGTACATCCCTGTAATAAAAGTGGCGGCAAGCTCTGTGCCCACATCACCTATGTAAAGCTTTTCTCCCGAAAGCCAATCTTCAATTGGAACAATTTATCTGAAGTACAGAAGCTCCATTATTTGAAATTGAGTGTCGTGGGTGAAGCCAATCAGCATCTGAGTATAGATAATGGGAATTACGAGAAAGCCTGGTGTATTCCTAAGGACAGGCATGACCACAAGCTGTGCTAATGAATGCACAATCCAAGCGGTTTTTTTTTAGGCAGCCAGTTCTTCAGGAATATTCACTGCTTTAAAAACATTCACTGTTTTAAAAGGAAAACATTCACTGTTTCAAAAACACTATTAGACACTTCCACTGAGTGTCGGCACTCACTGGCCAATTTGGAACTTCCAGTGGAACATTGGAACGCTATTTTGATTTATATTATGATCCGCAAGCTTCCTGCGAAAACCGAACAGTTATGTTATTAGAAAAAATGGGGATAAAGAAAGATTTACCTTCGTTTAAAGAATTTTCTGAATTTTTAGAGGCCAGATTCCGAACCTTAGAGGCTGTCGACCAGCATACAGTCGATATCAATAAAAACTCCAAGACACGGACTTTCCATTTAAACGCGAAGAGGACTTCTTTCAGTTGCAAGGTTTGCAGCAAAGGTGCACATTCCCTGCGGTCGTGTAAAAAATTTATTAAAATTAATATAAGAGTAGGTGCACGTAAGATGCAGTCTCTAGAATAGGGGTATGGAGAAACTGTCTTGCATACAGCCGTTACAGTTCGCAATGCCCAGCTCTTCTCGTTGCTACTTTTGTCAACAGCCACATCACACATTGCTTCACATTAATAATTCTAATCACCCACTCACTCAAAATCACAATTTCAACTCACACACACCATCACACTATACTACACAACTCCAAACACACACTCGTTATAATCATAATTCACACAACACAATACAGTCCACTCAAACACCCTGCACTTCTGTTGCCGTCTCAAATAACTCTACACGACACATAGGTAATGCAGGTTCAACTCAGGCATACCAAATTTCAACGGTTGATCCAAATGCTCCCATCTTTTCACCTAGTTATCCAGGATCATCCCCAGTTGTTGACATACTACACTCACAACACAACACAGCCCATCAGATACTTTTAGCAACAGCCTTAGTGAAGGTCAAAGGGTCATCAGGGCAATTTTACAATCTATGGACACTCGTGGACCCCTGGTCGGAAGCTACCTTTATAACAGGTAAAGCGGCGCAATTATTACGATTACATACCAACCGCACCATTGTTGAAGGAGCATACTACAAATATGCTGAACTTGGTTTTGGTTCGCTACATTCGGACTACGAAGGGCGCACTCGTGCTTTCATTTATAAGTCCCTGACTGGGCTCCTTACGACAAAGAAAATTGATGTCAATCCATGGAGACATGTAAATGGACTTGCGTTACAGTCGACCTTCTTCTCGGGAGTGACATCTACTCCGAATTTGTTCTCCCAGATATTGTTAGCGAAGACAAGTTTGAAGCTCTGATCGCCCAAAACACACTGCTCGGTTTGGGAAAATAAGCGTGGAAGCCCGAAAACCAATCAGGAGTTTCATACAAGTCCTCGCTTTCTATTGCCAGTTGTGGAAATTTTGGGATATTGAGGAGACTCCATATATACGACAACGTTAAGGAGGTCAGATGGGCGTTATGAGGTAACGCTACCATTTAAGGAAGGAAGCAACCTGGGTTAGGTGCCTCGAAGTCAGGTGCATTTCATAGGTTCCTTGAACTGAAGAGACATCTCCAGCTAAACCCAACACTACACAGTGAGTACACTAAGTGTACTAAGGAGTACTTACAGCTTGATCACATGTAAGAAGTCGATATGTCTGCGGATGAAACCTTGAAAACACCATACTACTATTTCGTTCCGCATCATGCTGTCTTTAAGGAGTTCAGCTCGACCACCAAGCTCCGAGTCATTTTCGATGCAGGAGCGAAAATTGCCGACGGTACTACACTCAACGACCACTTGCTAGCTAGACCTAGGATACAAAGCAATATATTAGACATTCTTTTAAGGTGGAGAACTCACAGCATTACCTTTACAGCTGAAATTGAAAATATGTAAGGGGAAGCGAAAACTAATCATCGTGACTCATACTACCGGCTGATATACTGGCGTGACAGTCCACCTGAACCCACTAAAACGCACCGGTTGAAGACCGTCACATTTGGCACTACTAGTGCCCCGAGCAGAGAAGACATACCCTCTTGGTGCAAAATTGGTACGAGGAGATATGTAACTTCATGATTTGATCACTGGTGCCGATTGGGTTTCAGATGCATTATTTCGTTGAAAGGAGGTCACAAAATTGCTGCAGGATTTCATCTCAGGAAGTGGACCAGTAATTGTCCCGAAATTTTGGTAGACACTCCAGCAGATCAGCAAGAATGTGATTTCTCATTACCATTTAAGTCGTCCAAATACGTGAAGGCCTTGGGTATAACATGATGATGTTTTTTTCTTTTCAGAGCGTTGATATGAATGCCAAAGAGGAGACGAAAAGGACAATTCTTTCTACGTTTGCCAAATTCGATGACCCTCTCGGCTTGATGTCAACCTGCGTAGTTAAGGCTAAGATGATTATGCAACAGCTTTGGCGAGATGGAAGCCAGTGGGATGATCCAATTCCTGAGGAGCTCGAAAGAATTGGAGAGAATTTCGTCAAGAACTCCCTTTTATTAAGCAACTCCGGATACCTCGTTGCATTCGAACACAAAATCTGCAAAAGGAGTTAGAAATACATTGGTTTAGTGACGCCTCCCAAAGAGCTTATGGAGCTGCAATTTATCTGCGAGTGCTAGACCAAAACGCGACATCCACATGCATCTGCTGCTTTCGAAGACCAAGGTAGCTCCCCTTAAGACTATCAGTCTACCGCGGCTGGAACTATGTGGAGCAGTCATACTGACAACACTTCTCAGATATACATCCACGGTTCTTGGGTTCAACAAGGTAAAGCAGTACTCATGGACCGATTCAAATGGACTACCTTTGTCAGCAATAGAGTGGCAGAGATTCAAAGGCTCACTTCAAAGGATAAGGATGCACATCCCTACCAAATCTAATCCAGCCTATCTGCTGTCACTTGGAGTCTTGCCTTCAGTCATGAAGACAAACAATCTTTGGTGGAATGGACCGGAGTTCTTACGCAACACTTGGAGTTTTTCTCTTGCACCTCAGCCAATAGTTACATGTGGACGAAAAATGCACTGTTCATGCTCACTTCGTCAATAGAGAAGTAGGGAAAAATGCAATCAACACACTCATACTCAAATATTCAAATTTAACAAGGGTTTTAAGGATTTTAGGGATGTATCCACAATTGCAACATATGTTTCCGATTTATTCAATTCAATACAATTCAATCTCCCAGTACCTAGAGTCCAGATCCCGCGGCCATTTATTAATACCGAAGTGGACTATGCCGGTTCCATCGATGTTAAGGCCTTTAAAGGTCAAAACAACTTAAAGCATATTTTGCGATTTTTATATGCCTAGCAAGAAAAGCTATTCACATTGAGCTGGTCAGCGACATGACATGACACTTCGAAGATTCACGTCGAGGAGAGGAAGATGCATCCAAATCTTCAGCAATTGCGGCACGAATTTCATCGGTGCAGATAGGGAGCTGATGAAACTGCTGAGAGCCGCAGAGTTTAACTAGAAGGAGATCACCGACACATTCTCGAATGAAGGTATTACATGGAATGTTATTCCACCAGCTTCCCCCCCAATTATTTGAAGAAGGGGTAAAGTCTATTAAATACCATCTCAAGCGAATCATTGGAACGGACACCTTCACATTCGAACAGCTCACAACACTTCTTACCCAAATAGAAGCATGTCTGAATTCGAGACCTCTTTGTCCAATGAGCAATGATCCCATTGATCTCACCATCATAACCGCAAGGCACTTCTTAATCGTGTGAGTGATGTTTTTTTTTTGTATGCACTTAAATTTTCTCAGATAATAAACAAGAAAAATATATATTAATAATTTCTTCCATGAACTAATGAAGTATTTTAAGTTTCATTAGCAGGTTATGCACATCACAATCACATGTAACATAATGATTGAATCCGTAACAATGATGCCGCTCAATGGAATTCATTCATAACCTTCTCCATTCACACAACACCGCGATGACGTCATACACAACAAACACAAAACAAGAGATTTAAAAACAACTCCCATTTTGGTTGCATTAAATATTATCGGTTTGGTTTTATACCAATAGCACAGATAATAAACTACCCAGTTGTCTCATTCATATGGGAAGAAGTGATTTACGAACACGAAATTCACTAAAAAAAATCTTTTTAAAAAGCTTAAACTTCTTACAAAAGGGACAAAATCAGAACACAGAACATTTGTTTTTTCTGCTCACTTTAGTCCATCGTGTCACTCACCCATACCCTTGTTTACCTTCACTGCAAAAAAGAAACAAAAAAAAATATTTTGTGCGACTGCGGCCACAGAGTTCTGATGCCGACACGTTGGTAGGATGGATATGGAGTATCTGTATAGATCGTATATATATATGTGCAAATGGTTGGGCTTATGTTGTGTGCTTGTTATTTCGTCTGTATTTATGTACTTTATTTTCAGCACTTGATTAAATAAATAAAAACTCTGTAAACTTTGTGGGCACAAATTTGCTCTGAAAATGGGTATGGATATGAGTTTTGCATACTGCATTTTATATTTATGCACTTATAATAACTGATCACTGCTCTTGGCCTACTTAAGTGAAAGTGATTAATCTTTGAAATTATTATAAAAAAAAACTAACTACTTAACAAAATAATCATTAACTTAAATTAGGTTAGTATTAAATTGCAGTTAAATCACCTTAACTGAAGTAGTTTCCAGGGGACACGAAAGAAGACGTGGCAGGATATCGACCCCCACCCTCCCAACCTCGGCTATAAGAGAACCGTATTTTCTTTTGAATTTCCATATTCTTTTAATTTTATCAATACTTCTGTTAGATCGAAATTCTGTTTGTCCTTTGACATTTCTTCAGCACAATTTTCACAGATTTTGTTCATTTTTTTTTTATTGTTTTGAAGATGCAGTATCGTAGCAAGGGCGTTGACCTGCGGTACCTTGACTGATATTGCGTCTTCATCTCGTGGATTAACTATATTGTTCGTATTCATGTTATTTTCAAAACATTCCTCATTTTTAAGAATGTCGTGATTTTGTGATAGCTCTTGGGTAAGTAGTATTTGTTCTTCTATATCTCTCTGCAAAATAGCATTCCAATCCACCTGTAGATATTCCGAATCGTCTTCTTCGCTATTGGAACATTTCGATTTGAATAAAATTTTTATCGATATAACTTTGGCTAGCAGGGAGTTAAATTCGGAAACATTTGGATTACTTTTATTAATATTCCGCGCTCTTATTTTACCAAATAATTTCTCTAACGGATCTTGATTAAATATATTTACATAAATGTAATTTAAATCATTATGATCTCTTATTCTTAAAACGCTTCCTATAGTTAAGGCCAAGCCTTTGAAACAAAATGATCTATTTCTTGCGTTTGTGGGTTCGATGTTTAATATATAATCCTTCATTTCTTGTACAAAATGCATATTTTGATCATTCCGTATAAGTGCTGGTTTTCCATTTAATAGGTCGAAAAGTAGGAATATTTTTTTTATAAATTCAGCTGTAGATTTTGCAAACTGGACTGCATGACTTGGAATTTTGTTTAGTTTTATTAAAGCTTCAATGCCGCAGGCTTCGGATCTGCTTAGAACATGTGCAGCCAACTTCACGTTCATTTTCTGAAACTCAGTAGGATCAATGTGTGCCGATGTAAGTATTGGACCTATTTTGGTAGTATTACTTTTTCTGTTATGAAAGTATTCAATTACCTTCCAATTAACAATTCCATCAGAAGTGGTCAAATTGTATTTAAATAAGTTGTTCCGAATACTCTTTATAAGATGAGGAATATCATACATTCCATATATGGATTTATTTTTGTAAGTGAAGTTCAAGTTTGTTTCATTGATATAAACGACATGATATAAAACTTGCTTAAATTTCTGCATACACCCCGAATCATAAAAACGCACACAGACTTAGCGCATATATTAGATCTTTGATTCCTTTCGTGATCAACAAAACCTTCAATTTCATCTTTGAATTAATTGTAGGTCAGATTCGTCTGAAGGCTCATCTCATCAAATATAATCACAACATCTTTTTCTTTTGGTGATAATGTCGAAGTTATTTTCTAAATCCACCTTTTAATCTTAATCCACCTATGTAATGAAGACGGGTGCGGCAAACGTAGTCCAAGCTGATCCCGTAGAAAGTTGTATCCGGAAGACGAACGGAAAAAAATGCACTGCGAAATCCACTTCTCCTCTTCGGTGTATTTTTTTACTCTCAGATAGAATGAGGTTCGAAAATGTCTTAGTATTTTGATATTTGAAGCAATAAATCAATTTTCTCTTGGATACTATGCTTTTCACGCACTTGCAGCCTTTTTTGTCCTCTTTTAAACGATGAATTCTCTGCAGCAAATTTATTTTCGATTTGCGATTTCCTTTTATTGTTATCCTTAAGCTATTGTTAAATTTCTTAAGCCTCTCAATTCTTTTAATATAAATAGATTTCCTTTTTATATGAGTCTCACAGTCGGCGCAAGTAAATTCAACGTCATCATTGAATCTTTTTCTTGATAACCTTTTTGAAGACAAGTTTAATTCTACTACTGTAACATCATTCGAATCCAGTACTAATTTATTGCAGTTTTCATATGTAACCTTAGCTCTCGTTGGATCAAAACAAATGAACACGTCGTCAGACATAGCAACACTTCGTTTTAACAAGAGAGAGGGGTAAGCATTTTTTTTAATATTTCTTTCCAATAAAGGCATTCTTAAAATGTTTGCTTCATATATAGGGTGTTTTACGGCTTTTTATGTGTTCCCGAGACTCCTCTGCTAAAGCTAACCATTCATGGTATTTAACTATTCCTTTTTTAGAAAATTTAAATAATTTTCCATCAGGCAAATCATTTTTTGGTTGTAGAACAGTGTGCAATTGCGCACTTCGTTATTTTCCAGGACATTTTTTCCTTGGGGACAATTTTCTTATGCCTTTTAATTTTTTAGTATATGTACGTAATATATATATGTATGTTAGTAATTAACTTGAAAATCTAAATGATTGATATTCGAGCAAAATCTCTCAAACATTCTCTTCATATACAACGCCTACGCGTTTGCAAAACTTCCATTCATGAAAATTTATTCTTTTTCTGCGGTGGTATGGAAATCACACCATCATGCATCTTCATTCCCCTTCCCGCATACCCCTTTCCACTTCCTCACCTAGTTCGTTTGCATGTCAGAACACACGATGAGCAAAAGAACTTTTCCCACATGAGCGAACGGAGAGAGGAAAAAGAAAAAGCTTTATTTGTTGTACTTATTCTGAAAGCTCTTTGTCTGCTAACGTCTGCCACGATAAAAATATGCTTAATTTTTTATATGGGCGTGCGACATCTGGGTAGTTTATTATCTGTGCTGTTAGTGAATAAGTGGAAAGTTTCAAGAGAAGAATCCTAGCCTGGCCACAAAATTATTGAATTTTTCTTGGAAAATAGAAATCCCAGGAAAGGCAACTGCTACAATTAGCTTTGAGGTGGTGAAAAGTAACAGGTTCCTACAAGAATATAAGTGGCAAAGCCCAATGGACATTGACTGAAATGCGGAGGATGTAACATCTATCTTAAGAGAGGTGTTTGGCAGGTTTTGCCTAGTAACGAAAAAAAGAAGAATCAGATGGTCCATGGTGGATTAAGAAACTAGCTAACAGCAGGAAAATGACTAAGAAACTAATAAAGCCAATTAAATTTCAACAATGAGGCATAGAGAACGGAACGACACTTGTAGCAACACTTCTGTGATGACACCCGGGGTACGACTGAATCTGCGAGACTAAGGAATCTCTTCAGGGAATCGAAAACTCTAAAATATCTCAAAGAATCTGACGGAAACACTAAGATTGCTGTTAAGAACACACCTTCCGGAGTGCACCACCCAGTTTGACTACAACACTGAAATAAATAGTAACATGATAGCGAAACCAGGGACGGAACGTTCTCTCCCTTTAAATCCCCCGGGATATATGGCATTCTTTCGATCATGTTGCAGAAAACTGCAACTATAATTATTCCAGTATTAAGTGCTCTTCATACCTAAGGCCGGTAAGGCAAGTCGCACTACTGTAAAAGACTTCAGGCCAATTAGTCTTACTTCCTTTGTCTTGACAACTTTCGAAATACTACCAGACATATACTTTCGTAGTAAAATAAACCCTGGAGACTTATCTCCTGCTCAACACGCTCATACGAAAAGTAAAAGTGTAGAGACAGCCCTGCACTGTGTTGTCGCCTCAATATAAGGGATGCGGTGCCCTGAACCTTAACAAACCTCAATATTCATAGCACCTTAATTAATTGGATAGTTAGTACTCGTATACTAGAGGAAAGTCATAATATAGTTGAACTTAGTAGAACAGGGTTAGAAGCATACGCCTCTAGAAGTATACCTCAAGGCGGAGCCATATCCCCACTTCTGTAGGTAATCGTTTTAAGTGAAGTACTTCTACAACTCGGAAATAGTGGTGTCAAAGCAACTACTTTTGCAGACGACGTAGTGCTGCTGGCAACAGGAAAATTGAACCCTTAGCGAGCAATTAGAAGGGACATTAAAGACCTAAAATACCTGCCGCAGATAAGTGTGTTCTGGCGGTTCATCCCCAAAAACCAAGTTGGTACTACTTAAAAAAAAAAAAAAAAAAAAATACCACAATTTGTAGCAACTGCAGCTCATCTCATTAATGAAAGAAACAAAATAGCTTTTTGGGGAAAACCTGGGCACCTAAACCCTATTGATTACACCACACCATGACTAAACTTTATAAGATGTTGCTCAAACGCCTATCTGAATAGGGATGAAAGGAAAAGCAGTATATTACTCAATACACAATCTGCAGCGATATGCGCCGATGGATCCAAAAGGGAAACAGGCGTAGGTGCGGGTATCTACTCCGAACCACTTGGTTTATCAAAGTCAGTTCGACTTCCGAACCGCAGCAGTGTTTTCGAGGTGGAGATCCTAGCAGTGACAATAGCCACCCATGGGACTGCGATGAGGGCAATACCACAAGACGATATCACCTTTTTCATCGACAGCCAGGCAGCAATAAAAGCGATTACTGCTACAAAAATAAAATCGAAGCTTGTGAAGTGCTGTGGAGGAATGTTTAAGGATCTTGGAACAAAACAGAAGTTAAAACCTTTCATGTTCCTAGACACGAAGGCATATCAGGGAATGAGAAAGAGGACGAACTGGCAAGAAGATAAACATTCCGCCTTACACACTAAAGCTCGAAGCAAAGAATAAAGCTCTAATAGAGGCAAGCACTTGTGTTACCACTAGAAAGCTGTGACCCATATACGACTAAGCCAGTACCAACAGACTTATGCAAATGAATAGAAAATCCCTATCTACCCCCTTAAGAGTGATTGCGTATACGTATAACGGAAGAAGACCTATGTAGGGATTGCGGTGACGAGGAAGATAACGAGGATTCAACCCACTTTCTTTGCCACTGCCCAGGTCTCTATCATCAAAGAAATAAATTCCTCGGTCGACGCATCTTCCAGCATCTAGAAGAACTATCTGGAAAACCGGTGAATGACATCTTGAACTCCATCAAACCCACAGCATGGTTTGTACCATAAGAACAGTAAGTAAGATTAAATATTCTTTTATAGGAATCTCACGGCAAGGTAGTTTATTCTCTCCCCCAGTGGGTATCACAATAGGTCTGTAGTGACCTGTGTCTGGCAAGGAGGATTGTCCACACCCTCGCCTACCCACTTACCAAACCTAACCTAATATAAGGAAATCCTTTGAAAATTAGTCCTCCCATTTGATAACCCTATATTATCTTACAACTTCAGCAGAATCGAAGTAAGGCAGGAAAATAAGTTTTAATTTTAATAGATTGTTTTCACAAAAAAAAAAATAAATTTTGACGGATTATAACTTTAATGTATGTTTATACCCTATCCCACAGGGCATAATTATTTTGATAGTTTGTTTGTTTTTTTTTTTTTTTATTTCTTTTTTTAGAGGAAGGGGAGATCTTCAAAAGATACTGATGATCCGAGTAATCAGCATGCCGGATTCTTACCGACTAAAACCACCTCCCACATAATTGCGATCTAGTCACTTGGACTAATAAGCAATTTTTTTCTGACATCTTAGTCTTTGTATGAGTTACACCCCCTGGTGACCCTTTATTACGAGTGTGTATGTATTTATAAGCAAGTATACTCATTTTTATTTTTCTTATATTAAGTTAAATCGAGAGGTTTTGTTCTTTTAAGCCTTCGTAATTGATTTTCATTATGCATTAGTTTTCTTGCATCTATGTTTATATGCTCTTCTAGCTTTTCTTTGTGTTTTTTTGCATGTTTTAGAATTTCTGCAGATACACTTTCTACCTTCAGGTCTCGATGAAGGTCAGTATTTCTCATGTACCAAGGTGCATTTACTATATTTCTAAGCACCTATGTTTGTCTTTTTGGCACAACCCCATAGTTGGATTCCATATGTCCATGTTGGTTTCAGAATTTGATTATATAAAAGCACTTTATTTCCAATTGATACGGATGAGTTTCTTCCTATCAGCCAGTGCAGTTCTCTATATTTGATTTCTAACTCTTCTTTTTTCTTTTTTACGTGCTCTTTCCATCTCAACTTTGCATCTAGAGTCATACCTAAATATTTCCCTGTATTAGCGCATGGAACTATTTTTTGGTTTATAATAATTGGTATATATTCAATTTTTTTATTAGTAAAGTCAACATGGACTGACTTAGACTCGTTTAATTTGATTCTCCACTTATTAGTCCATTCACAGATTTTGTTTATTCCAATTTGTAGTTTTTCTGTGGATTCTTTATTGGTTCTTCCTACTGCTAGTATTGCAGTATCACCTGCGAATGTTGCCATAGTGTGGTTTTCTAATTTAGGAATATCACTAGTATATAATAAGTATAATATTGGGCCCAGTACACTACTTTGCGGTACGCCGGCCTTTATTTCTCTTAGATTTGAATAAGTACTCTGTTGTTTTATTCTGAAATGTCTTCCTTCTAGATAGGATTTCAGAATAGAAGCATATTGATTTGGCAACATATATCTCAGTTTATAGATAAGTCCTTCGTGTCATACTTTATCAAAGGCCTGCGCCACATTTAAGAATACAGCCGAGCAAACTTTCCTTTTTTCTAGTGCTTCTACTGCTTCTACCTGTTGTATCGTAGAGTGCTGCCTTCGAAAACCAAATTGATGGTTCGGAATCAGCTTTTTCCTTTCAATTATTTTATTTAAACGCTTTGCGAGTACTTTCTCAAACACTTTTGATATCATTGGCAATAACGAGATAGGTCTGTAAGATGACACTTCATTTGGCGGTTTACCAGGTTTGGGAATCATTAGGACGTCAGCAACCTTCCACAAACTAGGCACATATTTAAGCTTAAATGTGGCATTTATTAAATTTGTTATTTTTATTATTGCCTTCCTTGGTAAGTTCTTTAGTACGACACCAGATATAAGATCATATCCAGGACTTTTCTTTGCATTTAATTCATGCTTAATTAAGTTGTAAATTTCATTAGGAGTTGTGAGCAGAATTTCTTCGCTTTCTTCTTCTGAAGGACCTATTAACGTAGGTTGTATACTTCCATTTTCAACTGGTGGTTTAAATATGTTTTCTAGATAGTCTGCGAAGAGAATGGTTTTGTCCTCATCGCTTCTTGCCCAGTTTCCATCAGTTGCTTTGATTGGAGGTATTTGCACAGTAGGCTGTTTTAATCCTTTTGTTGCTTTCCATAGAGAGTAATTAGTTACGTATTCAGCTGTTAACCCTCTGAGGTACCTTTTCATTGAATCTTCCTTAAATTTTTTAATTTCTCTTCTTAGTTGTTGACAAAGGTTGTTTAGCTTGGCTTTATGTTGTGGAGCTCTTGTTTTCTGCCACGTTCTTCTTGCTCGTCTTTTATCTGCTACTAAATCTTTTATTTCTTTCGTGTAGTTTCTTTTTGTGTTCTTTCTCTTTAGGGCGGGGGTGCTTTCCCAGGCCGATCGCTGAATATCGCTGACCAACTTATGCAGTTCTTTTTCTACATCATTTTGGGTTATAAGGGGTATCATTAAATCTATTTTACTCGTTAAGTTCAGCTTGAAGGCTTGCCAATCTGTTCTGTTATTTGTTAAAGTTTTAATATTTGTATTTTTAATTATATGTTCACTCATTTGGAGAATTATAGGTGAATGGTCAGAGCTTAGATACTCGATCTCATCTATGTGTATATAACTGCTTGACAAATTTTTGATTATGAAAAAATCAATTAGATCTGGTATCTTATTTTTGTCTGTAGGCCAGAACGTGGGCCTTCCTGTCGAGAGAATTTCGCATTGATGTTTTTGAATAGCAGCATAAAGTTCTTTTCCTCTCGTTGTTGTCAATCTGGATCCCCAGTTAAGGTTTTTGGCATTAAATCTCCACCTATTATGTATCTGTTTCCTAGTTTTTCAAAAAAATCGGAATATTCTTCTTTTTTAATTGAATGTTTTGGAGGACAGTAAATAGCAACGATATTAATTTTTTTATGCTTAGCTTTTATACACACTGCTGTAGCTTGTATTTTCTCTGTTATATACTTTAATTCCTCATATTGTTGTATATTATTTTTTACAATTACTGCACTTCCACCCTTAGCTGTGTTTTCAGGGTGAGCGGTGTGGTAGATTTTGTAGTTTTTAAATTTTGTTTGCGTGTGTTTTGTAAAATGGGTTTCTGAGATAAGACAAATGTCTATGTTATTTGTTTCAAGAATCACCTGCAATTCCTGTTGATGTTGCAGGAGACCATTTGCATTCCAACATATCACTTTAAGATTTTGATCCATGATTATGCTTAGGTACTTTGTCCTTGGTATTTTCTAACTTTTTAAGTCGCATATCTAGTGCATTAAGTTTGGTTAGGATCAGTTGTAGTGTTTGATTCATGTCATTGCTTGGTTGAGTCTTTTGTTGGTTACACTCAGGTTGGTCCTTTTTCTGCATAGCATGCTGTTTTTTATGTGCAACCACTTGAGCATATGACATTATACCCGCGCTGGTTTCTTTAGCGTTCGGTTTTGTGTTTTCTTTTGCAATGGGTTTTTTGTTTTCTTTTGCAATGGGTTTTTTAATCTCTAGTTTTGATAGTTCCACATCTACTTTAATATTATCTGGTGTTTCTTGTTTTATATCAAGAATTTCGTTTTTGGTGCTTAGTTTTTTATTTAAGATATTCTGCAGTTCTATGGCAACCGTGCACCCCCGATAGATTGCCGGGTGGGGTTCCCCGCAGTGCACGCACTTAGGCTGCACATTTTGGGGCTTTGTGCATTTTGTTGTGTGGTGTTTTCCAGCGCATTTCACACATCTTGCCTGTCTATTGCAATATTTTGCGAATATATGCCTGGCATTGCTTGCATTGGGGTACTAATTTTGATTTTTTAAGAGGTTCAATTTCAACTCTGCATCCCAGGATGTTTTTGATTTGATAAACCTTTTCTATCTCTTCTTCTGCACTGAATGTTAACATAAACATGTTTAGAGGTTCCTTGTTTTCCCGCTTGAGTTTAATTGTAGCATCAATAATCTTGAAACCTTTAGATTTAAGATTTGTAGTTATATTTTCAGGCTTGCATGAGTGGTGCAGATTTTTAGCCATTACTCTAATGGGCCTAGTTTGCTTATTTTCGTAGGAGTGTCAAGCATGGTTTTCTTCATTTAGTAAGGCCGTGACACTTCTGTAGATTTCTCCGTCTTCGAGATTTAGTCGTATATTGTTTTTGTTGATGATTTTTAGATCGAAATTTTCTACCAGCGTGACTGATTTTATCTTTTCATACAGATTGTCATAGCTAATTACCTCATCAATTATTATTGGAGGTGGTGGTGGAGTCTTTTTCAATTTCTTTTGGGTGTTTAATTCTGCCGATTCTGTATCTTTAGGGGGAGGAATTGAATTGTTAAGTTTCCTCTTTTTTACTCTCTGAGTATCTCTAATCCACTCTGTTTGTTTTGCCAATTCTTCTTCATCTGTTGCATATATTAGTTTTTCCACATTTTGCCGAGGAGTGCTGTAGATATCTTGAATATTCTCCGGCTGTTTGTTTTGTAATTCGTTTTCTTTCGATTTTAATTTATTTTCTAGATTTGTTATATATAATTGCAAGTTTTTAATTGTTTCGTTTAAATTTCTATTCAAATTATTTGATTCTATTTACGCATTGTTTACTTGCGTTAATTCTCTTTGTAGCCTTTGCTCATTTTGAGAAATACTTTTTTCTTGACTTAATTTTCTCTTGGCATTTTCATTTTCTATTGTTTTTGCTGATGTTACTGCTGACACCTTTGGTTCAGAAGTTGGTGTGGTGCACTCCGCTGGCGGAGTGCGTAAAACTTTTGGCATATTTATTAATGGCCCGCACTGCAGTCTTACTTATTCTAAAAGCAAGTTGCATACTCACGGGCTGTATGCGATTTTGTATTATTATTTTAATTAAGCTTCTAGCAATGGGTTCGTGTAGTAACTATAGGGGCTTTTAAAAGCTCAACTTATACACACGAACCCGATTTTATTTGATTATTATTATTTGTAAAGTTCAAATATCACTATCGGTCCACAGAAGCACCTACCTTTTGGTTACAATACAAACCAATCTGAAAACTAAAATACTTGGCAGGAACCAATGTATTTCAGTGATCAATGATGTAGGAGCAGCTGATGATTTGATTTGTATGGAACACGAAAGTATTACCGCACTTTACACTTTGAATTTAATTGTTTTGACACAGATCACTTGTAATTACAATTTCTCTTAAGCAGTGTTGCCACTACAGTGTTGTTTGTAACGTAGAAATAATAATGATAGATTCGCAAATATCCGAACGTCTGTCCGTCTGTATGTCACCAATTTTTGGGCATTCAATTTTGAGCTAGGAACATGAAATTTTACATACTATAAGCCTTTTAGAACTAGTACGCAAACACTCTCACTTTGAAAATAATGGCAGTTTTTCAATATTCTTACTAGAAACTGAATAATGTTTACTTTATGTTAAATACTTAATATAATTTTCTTAATACCATACATTGGCAACACCACTATATTTCATTGTTATCGAAGGATCAGGAAGTAATGTTATCGATGTTTGGCATATGACAGGAACCAATTGAAATTATTTGGAAGGTTAGGATCGGTGTTAGGTTTCTTCTAGAATCAACCACCACCGAGGCAAGTCGTAAAATAAAGAACATTTATTATAAAGGAACCGTAATTGTCTTGCGTTTACATTACCACCTAACTATAACAATTGGGGACAGGGGTGGGATTTATCTCAAAAGTGCTTAATTTTTTTTATCTGACTGGGGAGTGTGCTTGCTGCAAATTGTTGCTGCAAAAAAAAAAAATTACGCTGCTTGCTGTGTTGCATTTGCTTGCTGCTAAATCGACAATACAAAAAGGATTGCTGCTGTTAAATAAAATGACGCTGCTTGCTGTTGGGTTGCATTTGCTTGCTGTGGATTGCTGCTGTGAAAAAAAAAATTAATTACGTTGCTTGCTGTTGTGTGTATTTGTTCGCTACTAAATCGACAGTACAAAAAAAAAAAAAAAAAGGTTGCTGCTGTGAAAATACTGTATTGCATTCGCTGCTGTTGTGAATTCTGTTGCCGCTAGAATGACTGGAGGCATAACTATGCACCTGGGGGTGGTGTTGCTAGAGTCCTTAATACATATGGTGGCGGAGTTCCATCAAATTTCTCGATAGAATTTTTCGATGAGACGAAAAGTAAATTGGAACGATGGCTCCAGCATCTAGAAGGAGCATTTGCTATATTCAACATAAAGGACGCGGAAATTAAGATTAATTACCTACTGCATTACATAGGTCCCGATACATTTGACCTACTCTGTGATGGACTTTCCCCAGCTACACCGGATAGTCAACCGTAGGATAATTTGGTTAAAGTGCTCAAAGAGCAATACAACCAATTCCACAATCGTGAACAAGTAGAAGGTGAATCAATTCGAGATTACGTGGCTGCATTACGAAAAATGGAAATTCACTCTAATTTCGGGACATATCTAATGACTGCCCTACGAAACCAGCTTGTCTGTGGTATAAGAGACAAGCGAATTAAGGATTGGTTGCTGGAGATGAAGGGTCTTACGTTTGGGAAGGCCGTGGAGACTGCCACAAGCTTAGAGATGTCGCAACACAATTCGTTTCAACTCAACGAGACGTCGATTCATAAAACTTCAATACATGCGGTGAATCCACATAGAAGGGAATGGTACAACCGAAGTTTTACGACAAAAAACCAGAATATGCAGAGCAACACCAAGAACTACAGGTCGCAGAAACCACATGTCCAGAATCAGGAGAGCAACTTTATCAAAAATCAACCACAAGTAAAATGTTTTCCATGCAATGGCTCCCATCTCGCTAATGCGTGCTTTCACATAAATACGGTGTGTAATTTTTGTAATGTGCGTAGTCTTGCCAAAGTATGCTTAAGAAAGCGCACGAAAAATAAAAATCAACATATAAACCAATTGGAAGATGACTACGAACAGTGCAAAGAAGAACCTATCGTTTATATGAACACCTTAAGCGCTAAAAATGAATTTCCAAAACAATTATCGATAGATGTACGTATAGAGAATAAATAAATTAAGATGGAAATTGATTGCGGGGCCGGCGTATCAGTAATGAGCTATATTGAATTTGTTAAACATTTTAAACGTTTGCCAATTAAAAGTTGTAAAATAAAATTAAGTACCTTCAATAATTCCCTTTAAAATGTTTTAGGTGTTACAGGGGTGGTTGTTGGTCCTCAGAACAGAAAACCGGTGGAGAAAAAAATTAGAAAGAAATTACAGTTGTACATCGTGGATTCCGCTAAACATGCACTTTTCGGAAGAGTTTGGCTATTTGCATTCTATTGATTGCCGATAATTGAGATGTTTGACAAAACATGCGGTATAAGTGAAAGTTGTAATCAGGTAAATGTTAGTCTTAATTCTAAATTGCAAACTCTTTCCAATGTTCCAAAGGTTCTACCTCAATTGCCAGTGCTTTTAAAGCAGTATTGTATATTATTTAGTGGTATAAGTGAAAGTTGTAATCAGGTAAATGGTAATCTTAATTCTAAATTGCAAACTCTTTCCAATGTTCCAAATGTTCTAACTGAATTGCCAGTGCTTTTAAAGCAGTGTTGTATATTATTTAGTGATTATGTAGGGGAAATAAAAGGGGAACTGGTTTCGATAGAATTGATGCCTAATGCAAACCCAATTTTCATTAAGCACCGACCGGTACTCTTCGCACTTCGGGATAGTATTGTAATATGCGAGCTACGGCTCGAGTAGATAAAACAATATTCTGTGAAATTTATTTCTTTATTTTTTTTAGTCTATAGAACAATTCAGGTTCACACTATATTATTCTTCGCAATTCTTTTCTTACAATGGTCTCTGTCCTCTCAAATCACTTTATCTCCTTTCGATTACTTAATTCACAAATCCAAACTAATTACTTCTTCTTGTTAAATCTCAAATTTCAATTTATCACAAAATTACAACTTCGCCCATTATCACTTTTCTAATCTCTTCGCCACAGTTTAAAAACTACTGCTGCTTTCTCAATCGCCATCTGTCCTTATATAGCAGAAGTTTCTGATAGCAAATTCTTCGACCACTGGAACAAGAGAAATAATTCTTGCAGTTATAATTCCCTTTTATCCCTGATATTATTCGTCTCTTTCGTTGACATGAGCTGTGGAGACTTCGTCCCAGACACGAACCTCGAATGAAAGGACAGTTCGAACCAAAATTCTGCCAGAATGAAAAGTCACTTCGGAATTTGTTGCGTCATATTTTTAGGGGGCGTAGTTATTATTATGCTACACTGCCCCCCTCTTAGACGTGTTCGTCCCGAACAAGTGCATCCTCATTTCGGCCATTGTATCGACTCAGTCGGTCCACATGAACCACTTTCATTTTGGCCCTCGGTCCTCGCTGGATGCGGTAGACAACATCGTTGATGCGGGTTACTATTCTGTAGGGACCTTCCCAGTTCCGCTGTAATTTAGGTGATTTCCCCTTTTGGCGATGGGGATTATACAGCCACACCAGATCTCCTTCCTGGAATCCTGACGTTGTTGCCTTGGCATCATACCTGGTCTTCATGCGGTCGCTCGTTATCTTAATCTGGCTTCTGGTCCTTTGGTGTATGTCCCTAAGCCTTTCCCTAAGGTCCGCCACGTACTCTTCTTCATTTCTGGGCTCATTGGTAGGAGATCCAAATTTCACCTCACTGGGTAAACGAGCTATTCCACCAAATAAGATTACGAACGGCGTATGTCGAGTAGTGCTATGCACGGCACTTCTATAGGCCATCAAAAACAAGGGGATCTGCCGGTCCCAATCCCGTTGGTAGTCACCTACGACCTTCGAGAGATGTTCGGCCAAAGTCCTATTGAAACGCTCCACCATACCGTCCGACTGTGGATGAAGCGGGGTTGTCCTTGTCTTTTTGATTCCGAGTAGTTGACACATCTCTTGGAAGATTCTTGACTCGAAATTCCGCCCTTGGTCAGAATGCAATTCCAAGGGCACACCGAATCTGCTAACCCAATTGTAGACGATCTGCTCCGCCACGGTTCTGGCTTCCTGGTTAGGGATCGGAAACGCTTCCGGCCACTTACTGAAGTAGTCCATTACTACGAGTATATACCGATTACCATTGTCGGTTTCCGGAAAGGGCCCTGCGATGTCAATGGCGATTCGTTCGAAAGGTGCTCCCACGTTGTATTGGTGCATCTTACCTCGAGTTTTGATTCTCGGACCCTTGCTAGCTGCACACACGTCACATTTTCTGCACCAGTCTTCGATATCTTCCTTCACTTTTAACCAATAAAAACGTTCTCGTACCTTTTCTAGCGTCTTATTCACTCCCAAGTGGCCTCCGGTCGCCCCGCCATGCATTTCCTGTAACACCTCCTTGACCCTCGTCCGCGGTACGACAAGCTGCATTACAAACGACTTTCCGTCGGAGGATTCCCATTTTCTTCTCAGAACACCTTCTTGGACATGGAGGGAGTCCCACTGCGCAAAATATGCCTTTAAGGTCGGGCTTCTGTGAGAGATGTCCTGATGATACGGTTTCTCCATGTTCTCCTTCCAAGCCAGAATCGGCTCGATATCCGGGTCTTCCTTCTGAGCGTTCCGGATCTCATCTACGCTCCAGCCGGCGATAGGTTCGGCTCTCATTCTTTGGATGGAAACCAGCTCCCGTTCTTCCTGACGCGCACAATGTTTACAATCCGTTCTGCATGGTCTCCGGGACAGTGCATCCGCATTAGAGTGGAGCCTTCCTTTGCGATGCTGTATTTCGTAGTCGTAGATTTGCAGCCTTTCGATCCATCTTGCGACCTGACCCTCAGGACTCTTGAACTGTAATAGCCATTTTAAGGCTGCATGGTCTGTGCGAAGAACGAACTTCCTCCCGTAGAGGTATTTGTGAAAATGCTTCGTAGCCAAGATCAAAGCTAGAAGTTCCCGCCTTGTCACGCAGTAGTTCCTTTCTGGCTTAGAGAGCACCTTGCTGAAGTACGCAACCACCTTCTCTTGGCCGTCATGCACCTGGGAGAGTACGGCTCCTACCCCGACATTACTAGCATCTGCATCCACAACGAACGTTTCCCCGGGAGTGGGGTAAGCCAGTATCGGGGCATCGCATAGCCGTTGTTTAAGTGCCTTGAAGCTCTTCTCGCACTCAATTGACCATTTGAATTGTTTTCCCTTTTCCGTCAACTGGTGCAGGTTCTTTGCGATCCCGGCAAAATCCTTCACGAACCGTCTGTAGTAGGTGGCTAGGCCCAGGAAGCTCCTTAGTTGGTGTTTGTCTTTGGGGACTGGCCAGTTTTTCACCGCTTCGACCTTCTCCGGATCGGTTCTCACTCCTTTCGCTGAAATTATGTGTCCCAGGTACTTGACTTCCGCTCTAAACAGGGCGCACTTCTTGGGGTTGAGCTTCAGGTGGGCACTTCGAAGCCTTTGAAACACATCCCTTAGATTGTCTCGGTGTTGCGCAAACGTTTTTCCTACGACGATGACATCATCCAAGTATACCAAACAGGTTTTCCATGTTAACCCTTGCAGGACACATTCCATCAATCGCTCGAAAGTCGCCGGAGCATTGCACAGCCCGAATGGCATTACCGTGAATTGCCATAGCCCATTTCCTGTGGTGAAGGCGGTTTTCTCCCGGTCTTCTGGATGGATCTGTACCTGCCAGTAGCCACTCTTCAAGTCGAGAGTGGAAAACCATCGGGCTCCTGATAGTGTGTCTAGCGTGTCGTCAATCCGTGGCAGAGGATAGCTGTCTTTCTTGGTGACGTAATTGAGCTGCCGATAGTCCACGCAGAACCGCGTGCTGCCATCTTTCTTCTTTACCAGTACAACCGGTGATGCCCACGGACTTTTGGAACTTTCAATCAGACCTTCTTTCTCCATTGCCGACACCATCTCTGCAACTTCTGTCTGCTTTGCCAATGGAAGGCGCCTAGCAGGCTGACGAATTGGTCTAGTATCACCAGTGTCTATTCGATGTTGTACCAGGTGTGTTCGGCCGTATTCTCCGTCCTGTGAGGCAAATACATCAGCGTACTCATTGATAAGATTCTCTGCCATAGTTCGCTGCTCCTGATTCAGCTCACTGGACTGAAGAATCGTCTCTCTCGTTTCCGCTGTCCAAGGTGATGGGAGAGGTTTTGGAGCATCACGTTCAGATATTGTTGCGACGGCGGTAATCGGCGTGCATTTTCCAGTCACCTCCCCTCGCCTTAGTTTGACAGTGTGTGGTCTTGCGTTCAAAACCCTCACTGGAACCATGGTGTTCTTTGGTTCGACTAACGTCTTTCCCACGATGTAGTTTTGAGAATTCTTCTCTGGGTCTGGTTCTACTATGTAGAATCGGTGGCTCCCAAGATCACCTTCCAGCTTCGTCCAAATGATTGTCTCTGAAGACGGCGGCAAAACTTCATCTTTGCTGATGACTGTCCTGAGAGTTACGGCATTCTCGTTTCCGTACACCATCGGAATCTCCACATTTCGATACCTCAGTACTTGCATCCCGATGTCCAAGATTACTTCATTTGCTTTCATGAAGTCTATTCCGATGATGCACCAGAAACGCATGGGAGAACGTCAGTCCTGCCAGAGTAATCGTAAGACGAACTTCTCCAACTGAGTTTCATGTTTCTCAAAATTTTCATCGAATCTAGTTTCGACTTTTTCGAGTTGCGTCTCGACCTTCTCGATTTTCTCTTCGATCACTTCGAATTTGGATTCCAAGTTCTTGTTTTGCTCATCAAGTTTACTTTCCAGAGCATCTAGAGAATTCTTTTGTTCGTCCATGACTAACTTAAGTTGCAGGAGCAGACTTGTTATACCCGGGTCGGCTGCTGTACTTGCTGGTTCCTCTTCCACGTCAAACTCTACGTCGTGCGGATTTTCACCTTCCTGCGTTACTGCTTCTTCCAGACGAATCAGTAGGGCATCTTTTCCCCCAGTTGTGTGTCGAGGTTCCGCTTACTGAGTTCTGCCTTTAGTTGAGTTATAGTTAGTTTTCCCAATTTGCGACCCATTTTGCGCAACTAATTAACTCAACACAGAAATCGTTTTTTTTTTTTTTTTTTGCTTGTGCAATTTCACAACACGGAAATAGTTATTCACAGAATAAGTTTTATCCCGCTTCTGACACCAATGTAAGAAGAGATACCTTCGCCATTTCCCCTGTTGCAGTCTTCAGGCAGT
Organism: Pocota personata; assembly: GCA_963082735.1. NCBI lineage: Eukaryota > Metazoa > Arthropoda > Insecta > Diptera > Syrphidae > Pocota > Pocota personata. The sequence goes on from OY720429.1 coordinate 81,125,251, forward strand.
AGCTGTTGGTGTTGTGCAGCAAGGAGCTTTTGACGATATCTCTTCTTACAATGGAGGCAGTGGCGCCTGTGTCGATGGTGGCTACGCACTTCTTCTTGTTGATTAGTGCCTCCACTGTCAGGCTCTTGTTACCCCGTTTGGTTTGCGAAACTTGAATGGTGGTCCTGGGGGCCTCGATTCCAGTAACCAACTTCTGCCCCGCAAAGTTGGTCCTTACGCATTTCCCGACTGCTGGTTTTGGGAACTCTGACTGACAGCCAGATGCTTCCTCTCTGCTTCTCCTACTTCCGCAATGTGGACAATTTCCTCGTCTAGGTGCACTTCTGCACTGCCGTTGTAGGTGTCCGGTTTGGTTGCAATTCCAGCAACGGATTTGACTTCCGCGAGCTCTGTCTTCATCCATGACGGCTGTTCCCTGGCGTGAGCATTCCACGACGGACATTTCCCTGACACGGTGTATTCCCTGGTATGCTTGGTCCGCAGCCTTCATTGACAAAACGAATGCCAATGCCTCGGGGAGTGTTCGCTTTTCAGCCATCCTTACAGCCATTTGCAGTTGTCTATCCTCTATGGCCTGAATAAAAGCTTCCACCGCCATTTCGTTGATAAGCTCCTCACCGGCTTTAGGGTATGAAAGATGGGCTAGTCGCTCTATATCCGCTTGCAACTGTTGGAGCGTTTCCCCCCTTTTCTGGACTCGACTACGCAGCTGAACCCTGTACACCTGCTGCATGTGTTCATCCCCAAACCGTATCTCGATAGCCTGAACCAGAGAATCGTAGTTCTGCTGTTTATCTTCCGGGATGGTCTGCAAGAGCTCCGCAGCTGGACCCCTCAGTGCAAGTGTGAGTGCAATGGAATTCTCTTCATCGTCCCAGCTATTGGTCATTGCGGCCGCTTCGAATTGCCTTTTATAAATTGGCCATGATGTTTGACCATCGAAGATAGGAGGCTGCATCTCCTTTCTTCTCAGACCGTCAGTGGAATATTCCCGTGCTTTCTGTCTCTTCACGTTGCTGAGTTCCTTAGTAAGATTTTCGACTTGTTTTTCTACTTTTTCGAACTGAGTCTCTATTTTCCCGAACTGAGTTTCATGCTTCTCAAAGTTTTCATCGAATCTAGTTTCGACTTTTTCGAGTTGCGTCTCGACCTTCTCGATTTTTTCTTCGATCGCTTCGAATTTAGATTCCAAGTTCCTGTTTTGCTCATCAAGTTTGCTTTCCAGAGCATCTAGAGAATTCTTTTGTTCGTCCAGCTTAAGTTCTAGAGAATTCCTTTGGTCGCCCATTGCTTTCTTTTGTTCGTCCATCGCTTTCTTTTGTTCGTCCAGCTTAAGTTCTAGAGAGTTCTTTTGATCGTCTATTGCTTTCTTTTGGTCATCGAGCTTAAGTTCCAGAGACTTCTTTTGGTCTTCCATTGTTTTCCTTTGTTCGTCCATGACTGACTTAAGTTGCAGGAGCAGACTTGTTATATCCGGGTCGGCTACTGTACTTGCTGGTTCCTCTCCCACGTCAAACTCTACGTCATGCGGATTTTCACCTTCCTGCGTTACTGCTTCTTCCAGACGAATCAGTAGGGCATCTTTTCACCCAGTTGTGTCGAGGTTCCGCTTACTGAGTTCTGCCTTTAGTTGAGTTATAGTTAGTTTTCCCAATTTGCGACCCATTTTGCGCAACTAATTAACTCAACACGGAAATCGTTTTTTTTTTTTTTTTTTTTTCAATTTCACACCACGGAAATAGTTATTCACAGAATAAGTTTTATCCCGCTTCTGACACCAATGTAATATGCCAGCTACGGCTCGAGTAGATAAAACAATATTCTGTGAAATTTATTTCTTTATTTTTTTTTAGTCTATAGAACAATTCAGGTTCACACTATATTATTCTTCGCAATTCTTTTCTTACAATGGTCTCTGTCCTCTCAAATCACTTTATCTCCTTTCGATTACTTAATTCACAAATCCAAACTAATTACTTCTTCTTGTTAAATCTCAACTTTCAATTTATCACAAAAGTACAACTTCGCCCATTATCACTTTTCTAATCTCTTCTCCACAGTTTAAAAACTACTGCTGCTTTCTCAATCGCCATCTGTCCTTATATAGCAGAAGTTTCTGATAGCCAGAAACTTCTAGCAAATTCTTCGACCACTGGAACAAGAGAAATAATTCTTGCAGTTATAATTCCCTTTTATCCCTGATATTATTCGTCTCTTTCGTTGACATGAGCTGTGGAGACTTCGTCCCAGACACGAACCTCGAATGAAAGGACAGTTCGAACCAAAATTCTGCCAGAATGAAAAGTCACTTCGGAATTTGCTGCATAGTCGTAGGAGCGTAGTTATTATTATGCTACAGTATTAAAAAATAAATTGAAAATTTAGTAGTAGATCACAGTGACTGGGCAACCCCAATCGTGCCTATTGTGAAAGCAAATGGCGAAATATGCCTTTGCGGAGATTTTAATATAACCTTAAACAAATTCATGGTTGTTATTGAGCATCCGTTCCCCTCTATAGATGAACTTTTTCACGCGATGAATGGAGGTGAACAATTTTCGAAGGTTAACCTTCGTCGTGCTTATCTGCAATGGAGAATGAGGGAGGAGGATCAGGAGAAATTAACGTTATCCACATTTTGGGTCCTTTCAAATGCACTCGCTTTGGTACGAGTATGATCTCAGCTGTGCACCTGCAAAATGGCAGAAAATTATTTAACAGATTTTAGCCGGCATCGAAGGTGTAGGAGTTTTTATTGATAACATATGTGTCACAGGTCCTGATTATAAAACTAATCTCTCTGGATTGGAAGCAGTGTTTTCAAGATTAAGCTCATTTGGGCTGCGGATAAATTGCGAAAAGTCAGAATATTTTAAGGGCTCAATTAAATACTGCGGTTTTAGGATCGATAGAAAAGGGATCCATAAGACAGCAAGCAAGACAGAGGCAGTTCTGAAGGCTCCTCGCCCCACAAATGTCTCTGAGGTGCGTTCTTTGTTAGGTTTAGTAAATTACTACTGTAGATTTTTCCGAAATCTTTCTCAGGTACTCGAGCTATTACATTTGTTATTAAGGAAAAGTAATCATTTTAATTGATCTACGGAACACGGGGACGATTTCTCGACTATAAAAAACGAAATAGTTTCGGATAGGTTTCTGGTTCACTATGAGAAAGATAAGCCTTTGTGCTTATCAACAGATGCTTCGCCAGTGGGAGTTGGAGCAGTCTTGTCCCATATTTACCCAGATGGCAGTGATGGACCTATCCAGTTTGCTTCACAGACACTTATAGAATCACAGCGTAAGTGGTCTCAGATAGATAAGCCTCCTTACGCAATAATTTACGGTGTAAAAATGTTTATCAATTTTTGTATGGACGCCATTTCATTCTTTACACAGATCATAAACCGCTGATTCAAATATTTTCCCAGGATAAGAGTTTACCGCATATGTCTGCAACACTTATGCAACATTAAGTTATATACCTGCAAGGTTTTATTTATACGATAAGGTGCAAACGTTTCGAACAAAATGGAAATGCTGACGCAATGTCTCGACTACCTATTCTGATTTGTTTGAAATCAACCAAATAGAAACAATGCCGATCACTGCAAAACACATTGAGGAGGAAACTTCAAGGGATCCGGCTCTTAGTAAGTTACTGAAAGGTATCCAGAAAGGCAGAAATTTACAGGCTAGTTTTCGATTTGGGGGTGAATCAGGAGGAATTTTTGATTCAAAGTGGTTCTATAATGAGGGGTGTTGAATTGTCTTCCTAGGCGGGAGGGTCAAATAAAAACGCTTTCTGCTTCCGAGGGGTTTTATTTCCTATTTTCAATTAAATATAACAATTAAATTTAATATATATACATATGGATAGTTATACTCACGCGTTTGTGCATCCTCCCGCTGCTAGGTTTTGTGGCCAATTAAACAAAATGGAGAATCGAGAAAAGGCGCGTCCGATTTAAGTCGGAACAAACCAGGACGGCTAGAGGGCAACATAGGCAGCAGGAGGACGCACTCAAGGGTGAGTTTACATTGCGTTCACGATAAGGAATGTTCTACAACAAGGGGTTTACATGTGGTTTCGAAAAATTGTTCTTGGGGATCTACACTCATCTCATTTTGGCGTTACCAAAATTAAATAGCTAGCTTGTAGTTTTTGCTGGTGGCCAAAAGTACAAGTTGTACAAGTTGCTGTAAAATTCGGAATAACCCTCAAAAAGTTGAGGCCCATCATTGATGTTATCCATTTAACCCTTGGGAACGAGTCCATCTGCATATTGCAGGCCCGTTTATGAGGGTATATTTCTTAGTGTTAGTGGATGCGTTTTCCAAGTGGCCGAAAATATATATTTTGAAAAGCATAACGACGGATACAACCCTGCCAATACTAAGAAAAATATTTTTTACGTTTGGGGTGCCAAAAGTTATTTGTTCTGACAATGGTACCCAGTTTAGCAACATAAAATTTAAACAGTTTTGTGACGCGAATAATATTATGCATAAACGTATATCACCTTATCACCCTGCCACAAATGGTCGGGGAGAGCGTTATGTGCAAACGCTGAAATACAAATTACAATGTTTAAAAAACAAAAATTAAGATTTAGAAATAAAGCTAAATAATACTCTCTTACAATACAATACCGAATCACACCTCACCCGTTTACAAAAAAGTCATCATCGGAAATTTTATTTAACTATCCTATGCGTACAAAATTTTCAATGTTATTACCAGACAACGCGACTGAAGAGAAAACCTTTTATAATAACAGCAAAGCTAGGGAGTTTTCAAAGGGGGGACGAGTTGCTGTTAGAAATTACATTGGCAAGGACTAATGTAACCTTGGAGAAGTTTGTGGAAAACCACTATTATTGCAGTATTACATTAAGCTCGAAAATGGGAAAACTGCGCATAGACACGTCGACCAAATGTTGCATGCAGGTAGCCATGTTTGGAACTATCAGTTTCCGAGTGAAGTTCCAGAAGAGCAGCAACAATTTACTGTAACGACAAATCCATCAAATCTTGTAATATTATCAGAAACAAACAAGGTATTGTACAAATTTAATTGTTTTCGAAAATCAGACGAATGATATTCGTAGAAGTAATAGAGTACGAATACCTGTGGATAGGTGGACATATAAGTAAAAAACAATGTATTTTCAACTTAGGTAAAAGTTGGAACTAATCAACAATTCTTGATTTAATATTATTTTATTATTGTAAAATTTATTTTCTTCGAGGGAGAAAATTGTTAAATAAATTTATATAATTTTCTTAATACCATACATTGGGAACACTACTATATTACATTGTTATCGAAGGATCAGGAAGTAATGTTATCGATCCAATTGAAATTATTTGGAAGGTTAGGATCGATGTCTGGTTTCTTCTAGAATCAACCACCACCGAGGCAAGTCATAAAATAAAGAACATTTATTACAAAGGAACCGTAATTGTCTTGTGTTTTCATTCCTACCCAACCACAACACTTTAGAAAATATATAGACACTACCATTCTCTACAATTCTTCTACACCCCAGGCCTAGATTTTGAATATTTCACCAGAATCCGCAATCTTTGAGTATAAATGGCGGCAAAAAATTATCTCGTAAAATCTCTTAAATATCCTGGGAATATTCTCTAAGTAGGAAGATATCATTGCATTTGAATTAAAAATTTATTATGGATGGGTTAGAAGAAGGCGTATGGGGTATCATATCTACATGGATCGTAACTTTCCTGTGTGTTTATACCTTATATACTAATTTTTACACAGTTCATAACACAAAGAAATAATAATGGAAAACTCCCAAAAAAATATATAAATTTGCGATCGCCAACAAAAGTTATGTCGATCTAGCCGTGTCCGTCCGTCTATATATCACCACTTTTTGGGCCTTAAATTTTAGGCTAGGAACATGATATTTGTTAAGTTAAGTTACAATCCACCCAAAACCTTTGATACCCTATCCCCCATCTTCTAACTCACCCCGAATAAAGTGAGCGTAGCGGTATTTAGATCGGACATTGACCTTTCCCCACCGGTTTCCCCACACCTATCTTTATAAAACATATTCTACTATGATCACGAGCATCTCACATGTTCCGTTATGAACACGCACAGCTCACATGTCCCGTTATACACTCGTGCAGGCATTTTTGCGCACATAAGCATTCTATCGCAACACGCGCAGACATAGTCTGAACACTCGATACCTGCATCGTTTGACAGATTCCTATTGGACGGTGGGTAGAGCGAGTTCGAGAAGAGTGCTCTTGTCAAAACTCTGGAGAAGCGAGTCCAACGCCTATTACTATAATTGTATAACTGTAGGAGTACGTTTGGACAAACTCCGCAATTTCATTGGGAATCGTTATTACGGCACTGAGCCCGCAATGGTCACTGTCATACACAATTGTGTGTAACCGTACGTCGAACAGCATAAGATCCAGATAGGAGCCGCTTCTAGGAATCGACGGACTATCTGTAGCTTTCAAATCGAGTTTATACTCGACACTGTGCCGACCCCACCAATTAAATAGTAAGTTTCCTCTAGGATTAGGTGTGTTATTTCCCCAATCTCTTCTTTTTGGCGTTTAGATCTCCGGCTGTGAGGGAATAATTTTCCTCTGACTCCACCCTTAGGCGTCGAAAAAGTGGTTCGAGCTTTGAAATATATAAAGTAGGTTGAGTAGCTTCAGGTGCGACCAAGTACATCCTCTTTCCACTATGGAGAGAGATATACACCATACACGCTTCCAGCACCTGGAACCTTCGCACTTCACCGCTGTACACTACCTTGTGCGGAGTTGGGTCGGTCTCTTCTGACAATATTACTTTTACTGTGCCCCAATTTGTGCTTCTGGGATAGCTTTATTTCGCTAACCATAAGCACATCAAGGGTTTGGTCTTTGTTTTGGCATGAAAAACTACAGTGTAGGAACTGTTTGACAAAGAACAGAAAACCTGAAAATTTCTGTGTCCGTTAAAAAGAAAAAGAAAAAAGAACCTCTTGGAGCCGGTTAAATAAAAACACCCGTATTCATCCACGTTATAAACCAGTAAGTTTCTTTATTCATTTCAAATCGTATTTAGATGTAATGAAATTCATGTTAACCTTTATGTACTTTATTGGTATAGAATTTGACATCTTCTCTTGGGTCGTTGTTGTCACCGGGGTATGTTCAATTTGTTATTTCATCGTACATGGCTTGAACATTCTCCCCCCCCCAGTGAACGAAGTTCGCACATCATCATCCACTCTTGTTGCTTATTTTGGGGTAGATGGCAACCCTGTTACGCACGCCGATTCATGTGGTCGATGACGATTCGATATACACAACCGATCGAAACTTCTTCTGGCCCGCTAAGTCTCTCCGATCAATGTCCTATTGCTGCTCAAACCTCTTGTCAATTATGTATATTTATGGATGTATGTACATAAAAAGAGAAACAGATTATTGAATTTGTTTACAATAGACATGCAGGTACAAAAAAAAAAAGAACGCATAAAAAAAGAGAACCAAAGAAGAATAGAAACAAATCTTCGCTAGTCAAGTTGCCAAATTTACGCAACCTCCCGTTCTTGTACTGATTCATTAAGTACTTGCTTTCTTGTTTACCGTTGCTGATAGTAGATGATGTATTTTGTTTAATTTCCATTCATTCTTGTTACGAAACCAAAGCGCTGCTACATAATTAGTTGCATCTCGGTCGGTCGGAGCCGCGCGTTTTACATCGAGTGCTGTGTTGTGCAGTATTTTTTTGTTTGAGCACTTCCGAATGGGTGACGTGATGCTGGAAGAAAGCAGCAGCCTACAAATCCAGGTTTCAGTCTCTGGAGTGGAATACCATGGATCCTGGGACTGAAATTTAGGTGAGTGATATTTAGGCTTCTAATTTCATTGGTAATATAATATGTATGTATATGTATATAGGTACATATGCAGTCGATTTTATAGTTTTGTTTTAATTCATTTGTTCAAATTGGTATTACGGTCAACTCGATAACGCGTTCGGGTAAATCCATTCATTGAATTTTATCGGGTCGTTTTACTACGCGCGAGTGAGTGTTAGTAAACAGTGTTGCGAAAAGTTTTCGGCTAGATTTATTTTAGTATTTGATATTTGTTTTCTGGGTTTGATATGTGAGGGACTGTATCATGTAGATAAGTGTTGTTTTAATGGTTTTTAAATTTGGTTGTATATTATGATTATGTATAGAGAATGTGTTGTAAAATTAATAAATTGTTGATTAATTTTAAGGTTTTTTATTTTCATTTTCATTGGGTGTTTGTGACGTGTTGATAAGGTGTTTGCCGAAGGCATTATGCAATTTTGTCGAAATGCCGACGGCAATATTGCTGATGATGAATGATTCAATGGTGTAATTTTTGAAGTGTTGTATGATTGAATTAGTGTGGTGTTGAAAGGAATGACTGTTTTATTCTAGGTTAATTAATTGGCTAAATATTTGTTGTGTCGTTATATTATGGCGCTGTTTTCTCTTGTCTTATTAGATGGTAGTTGGCATATTTTGGTGTGACTACTCGCGTTAAGTTATCCTTGCCCGGATGAATCTCCGTGATTCTTGCGAGCATCCATTGTGACGGAGGTAACCGAACATCCTTTATTAAGACCAATTCACCTACGTTGGGTACAGCCTCTGCCTTTGTCCACTTAGGACGTTGTTGGAGGTGCGACAGGTACTTCTGACTCCATCAGCGCCAGAATAGTTCGACTAAACTTTGGGTTCTATTCCACCAGTGTAAATAGTTTACAGTTTCCGCCGATAAATCGCTTTGAGGGATAATTTTTAGTGACTCGCCTATTAGAAAGTGTGCCAGTCTTAGAATGTTTAGCTCGTCTGGGTTATTGGAGAGAGGACATAACGGCCTGGAATTCAAACAAGCTTCTACCTCGAAGGTTAATTTCTCGTTTCCTACGGTTATTGTTAGATGGCGTTTTACTGACTTGACACCTGCTTCCCAAAGTCCCCCGAAGTGAGGATAAGCAGCAGGAATAAAATTCCACTTTGTGCATTGACTGGCTAAAATGTCAGCAACTTTGTTCCAATCATGCTGAGCTTGCTTAGCATTCGATTTAATTCAGAGTTTGCTCCAAAAAAGTTTGTTCCATTATCGCTGTACTTCTGGGCACATAAACCTCGACGTGTTGTGAAACGGCGGAATAAACGCCTGGGTTGTTAGATCCGACACTAGTTCCAAGTGTATGGCTTTTGTGGCTAAACAAATAAAAATTGCAAAGTAGCCTTTAAAGGTTTTTGCTCATCTGCCCTTCCATGTCTTTATGTCAACCGGTCCTGCATAGTCGACCCCAGTGTTAGAAAAGGGTCTTGCCATACTTACTCGGGGGGCGGGTAGACTTACCATTAATTGCTGCATAGTTTTACCCCTCTGGCGAAAACACACATTGCAGTTTGGATGTATTTTTTGACGCTCCGTTTAAGCTGCAGCACCCAATAAGCTGTGCGAATGTACGCGAGCATCTGTTGAATGCTGCCATGGTGTGTCTGCTTGTATGCGTCTGCTATTATTAGCTGGGTAAAATGGTGACTAGACTTTAAAATAATTGGGTGTTGCTGTATGTAGGGCAGGTTAGAATGTTGCAATCTGCCCACAATTCATAGAATACCCTTCCCGTCGATGAAAGCATCGAGCGATCGTAGCGTTTTAGGAATTGCGGATTTGTTTTTAAACTGCTTTACCTTGGTAAGGAACATATCACTTTGCACCGCCTTGATCGCCGTTTGTGTCGCTGCTTGGAGTTCATCAGGGTCCAGGATATCTAATTTCCTGGAACTCGCATCGACCTTGCAGTTCCTTAAGAATCGTTGACAAAAAGCTAAAACCCGAATTACCTTAGAGAGTTCCGAAAATTTGTTAATCGTGCTGCTAACTAACATATCTTGACGACTAGTTGTGCAGAATGTTTTGATTGTACGTCGTTCCTCTTCTGGCCCCTGTAGTTTTGCTCTGGTACAACGAAGTTCCATTCCGTCCTCAGAAATGAGGAACCTTCCCACCACAAGACTTGGGACGCTATCGTTGCTGGCGAAACCCCCCGGGAAGCCAGATCAGCTGGATTGTGTTGAGTCCGTACGTGTCTCCATATGTTAGGATTCATGAGCCGTTGGATCTCTGCGACGCGGTTACTTACAAACGTTGTCCATCTGGTGGGAGGCGCACGGAACCACGCTAGAGTGATGGTGGAGTCAGTCAGACCAGGCAAATAGCCTTGCCTCTGGTATTTGCAGTATGTGAGTTGTGTAGTCTATGAGTGAAGCTAGGATGACAGCACCGTAGAGCTCAAGACGTGGTAGACTGACTTGCTTTAGTGGGGCCACCTTGGTTTCGGATATTAGAAGATGCATGTGGGTTTCGTCGTTATTATCTAAAACCCTTATGTAAATACTAGCTCCGTATGCCTTAGTGGAAGCATCACAGAACCCATGGATTTCTATCGCCTTGCACTCTTTGTGCGTGTGTATCCACCTTGGGATTTTCACATTCTGGATACATGGTAGCTCCTGGTAGAATCTTTCCCATTCATCTGTTAACTCTGGTGGGATTGGTTGGTCCCATTCCGTACCCTTGCACCACAGCTTCTGCATCATCACTTTTGCCAAGATGTTGCACGGTGATATCCAGCCTAGTGGATCGTACATCTTGGCTATGGTTGAAAGCATGGTCCTCTTGGTAGCCTAGTTGTTATTGTGTTGCATGTTCTGAAATGAAAACAAATCTTGTATTGGGTCCCATTGGATCCCTAAAATCAAAGAAGATCAAACTTAATTTCGCATTCTTCTTCGGGAACGTTGTGTAGAAGTGCTCTTTCATTTGACGTCCATTTTCGGAGGTTGAAACCGACAGATAGCAGAAGCTTACGCACCTCATCCTGCTTCTGCAGTGCTTCGCGGAGTGCATCAGCCCCGCTTATGAGGTCATCAACATACATTTCGTTTTCGACCACGCTTGCCACTACTGGATACTTCAGAGTTGGCCGCCTTTTTTATAGTTTTTATCGCCAAATGTGGTGCACACGCAGTACCAAATGTGACTGTGTTGAGTCTGTACACCCTTAAGGGCTGTTGTTGAAGTTTTCGCCAAAAGATTAATTGGTAGTACCGGTCGATAGGCCTTATCAGAACCTGACGGTACATCTTCTCAATGTCGGCGGTGAACGTGTAGGGATACCGCCTCCATTTCATGATCATGTCGATGATGTCTGTCTGGACTTTAGGTCCTACCATTAGATGTTCATCTAATGATGAGCCATCTGCATTTTTAGCTGCAGCATCAAAGAAGAACTAGTCTCTTTGAATACAGCATAGTGTGGCAAGAAACAATGAAATTGGGTGTGTAGAATGACGTCTCTTACATCAATTTCTTCAATGTGTTGTAGAGTCACATCTTCGCTGATACATCGACTGTATTCCGCTTGAAGCCTTGGGTTGCTTGCGAATCGATGTTCCAGCTGAGCAAACCTTCTGCGAGCGCGCTCGATGCTGGATCCCATGGCAGGTTGTTCTCCCTTTTCGAATGGAAGAGCGATTTCATATCGTCCGTTCGGCAGTCGCTTTGTGTTCTTCTCAAAATGCTCCTCACGTGCAGCATCTTCTTTCGACGGTGGAACATTAAAAGGCGACTCTTCCATTTCCCAGAATCTTCGCAACTCATCATCAAGATCGACGCATTGAATGTGGTTTCGAAGAGTACAATGATCTCCGTCGGATATCTTTCCCAGAATGATCCAACCTAGCTGGGTCCTTTGAGCAATGAGTGAATTGGTTTCTGGGAATCTAACCACCTCTGGGAGGATGATGTCGGAATAGACGCTACATCCGAAGAGCAAATCGATGGTAGCGGGAACATGGAAAGTTGGATCTGCTAATTCCAAATTTGTTATCTGGTTATTCCGGCTGAGTATCATTGGTTGGGCCGGAAGAAGCCCACTCAGCGATTTGGAAATGTGTGCTTCTGTAGCACTCTCATACGTCGAATGTCGTGATGCAAACTTAAGTTTGACGTAATGTTTGCTTGTGCCGCTGGTGACCAACCCTAGCCCAGATACTCTGACCAGACCACGCTGTCTTTTCAGCTTCAGCAGCAGTACCGCTGACTCGGTGATGAAAGTTGCCTCTGGTCCAGGATCGATCAAGGCTATCAGCTCGTGGTACCTTCCATCAGCTGCCCTCACTTTCACTAGAGCTGTGGCTAACAGCACTTGGGTACCGTGCTGAGCTGCAAAAAATGCGTGCTTCGCATTGTGAGCCCAATGGTTCACCTCCTGGATGAAATGCTGGGGCGTAGTAATTAATTTGCCCTTGTCCCACTGGAACGTTTGTGTTGTGTTGTGTGAATTGTGTTGAATTGACTGGCTGTGAATGCATTTGAGGGTGTGTGTTGAGAGGGTTTGGCGTTGGATGCAATAGTGTGTTATGCCGTTGCTGGCAGAAGTAGCAATTTTTAGTGCTGGGGCAGTCACGCTTTGTGTGGCTATATGCGAGACAATTTTCACACACCTTGATTTGCCGCACTAAATTCAACTTTTGCACCATATTCGAATTCAGAAAACGCCTACACTTACGCAAAAAGTGTCATTCAAAAAACCCCTTGGGTTACGTCTTCGCATGCAATGCCTTAGCTGTGTTAGTCGGCTTTAATCCAAACCTCATATTTGCGCGGTTTGATGGTTGTATATCTACCACTTCAAGCGTTCGGAAACGAGTCTCCAAAAAATCTTCAAACTGCTTCAATGTTGGCAAGTTTTTACTTTTGCCCAATCTCTCCTCCCACAGTTGTTGCGTAGTAGTTGGCATTTTCTGAAAGAGAATATAAATTAAGATGACATCCTAATGTCTTACAGGGACACCCAAGTTCTCCAAACTGTGAATGCATTCCTGCGAGATGTCCAGCATGGATTTAATGCCACTGACGGACTCCTGAGTCAACGTCGCTTGGCCAAAGAATAATTTCAATTGGTCATTTACTAATATGCGTTTATGGTCGTAGCGCCCTTTTAGTAAATCCCACGCCTTTTCATAATTGTCTTCCTCGAGACCAAAATGTTGGATGAGCCGTTCCGCCTCACCGGTAAGGCTTGATTTTAAATGATGTAATTTTTGGACGCTACTGAGAGAATCGTTGAAATCGACGAGGGACACGAAAACATCGTGAAAAGCTCGCCATTTTGTGTAAGAACCAGAAAAGTAAGGAATATTGACCGTTGGAAGACGCAAATCTCTTCCACCAGCGGACTCTTGTGGCTTCGGTGCCTGAGACTCAGGTGCCTTTGACGTTGGTGCACATTTCTGCGTGGCATCTAGCAATTCACATCTGTACTCCACGTAAATCTCCACAATTTGGTCATATGTGGCAGCCAATTCATCCTTTTCTTCCTTTTCCAGCTTCCCACATATAACTTGTTCGTGATAACGCCTAGAGCGCACTAAATTTTCCTCGAGCAAGGAAAGCCGTGTCGACAGATAATTTGCTGTGCGGCGCAATTCACCTGTCTTTTTGAAATTGCTAAAATCTCACTGTAATTGAGACATTTTCTGCAAGCCTACTTACGACATGTTTATATGTATGTATGTTTTTTTTCCTGCCTTGAACTGATCAAATCTTTGATGCACCTCTATGAACTGCTTCGGATCTGTGATGCGCCTGTGATGATGTTCGATGAACTGCTTCGGATCTGTGATATGCTAGTGATTATCTTCGACGAACTGCTGCAACAATTTTGTTTCACGACGCGGGAACCCGATTTCGACTTAAGTTGCACATGCACAAACCACACAAAAATGTGAAATAATTTTTATTGTCTATTGTCATTAATTTACACAAATGCACTGTCTTTTGTATTTTAGATATACAAATTATCCGGTTTGAAAGGACCAAATGTTTTCGCATGAAAAACTACAGTGTAGGAACTGTTTGACAAAGAACAGAAAACCTGAAAATTTCTGTGTCCGTTAAAAAGAAAAAGAAAAAAGAACCACTTGGAGCCGGTTAAATAAAAACACCCGTATTCATTCACGTTATAAACCAGCAAGTTTCTTTATTCATTTCAAATCGTATTTATATGTAATGAAATTCATGTTAACGTTTATGTACTTTATTGGTATAGAATTTGACATCTTCTCTTGGGTCGTTGTTGTCACCGGGGTATGTTCAATTTGTTATTTCTTTCGTACATGGCTTGAACAGTCTTCTAGCAACTTAAACAATAAGGCTCTTCGCTCGATCCAAATCAATGAATTCACATTCAGCACAAGGATTTACAAAGATCGCTATTCCTAGTTCGTACCCATTACGGCTGGAGTTGCGTTAGGCCCGGCAGAAGTGCGTAGACCTGGCCCACCCGCTTCGCCTGCTCCTGCCCCTGACGCTGAAGCTGACCCATCTGCCCTTCGATAGAGAGCAAGATGGCCAGTAAGACAGTTTGAGCCTCAGGTGCTCTAGGCGCTGGGGCCTGAGAAGCAACCTTCGGTCTTTTCTGTTCCGTGTTTCCCTTGCCCACCGCCATTTGGGAAGTCACGGATGGTGATTGAATTGGAGCAGGTGGACGTTTCACTACGACCTTCTCCTGACCAACCAGATTTACTTTCTTAATATACTGGAACTTAGGACAACCCCGATGTTTTGCGGTGTGTCCCAAGATCCTGCATAAAGCACACGAGAGCTGGCTCTTATCTGCCACTCCATCTTTACCCAGAGTGCATTCCTCTGCTTTGTAGTTCTTTTCACACTTGACACATCGAGACTGCATTTCGCAATTGGACGCGGCGTGCTCGAACCTTTGGCAGCGAACACATTGAAAATGTTTTCGCATTGAAAATATTTTCGCTCCTTCTTACTTTTTTCCATGCGACAACCTGGTAGTCTAGGACTTTTATACTCATTAGACCAACCAGTTTGCTGTTGGGTGAGAGTCGAACCAGGAAGAACTGTAGTTTCCGTTTGTTCCTTTTGGCCCTTGCTGTGGTGAATGGCTTAACCCCTACGAATTGGAGATCATTGCACTCCTTCTGTTTAAGCAGTTTAAAGAGCATCTCCGGATCGGTAGACGGTTCTACCCCCTCAGCAGCATAGTTTTCAGCTTTTCCCCTTCGGGATGAAGGAGAAGAACTCCGTCGTCGAGTCCCTCAAAAGTTTTTTAATTTTTTTGTACTGTTCCACTGTATTGCAGTGAATAGCATGTCTATCTACATTTAATCGCTTAATGAAAAAAATATTACCTATGGCTTATCCTTCAGCTCCATCTTATAAGTGCTAATTGGTGGCACCCTCGTCTTTATAGTCTTCATTTGCTGTTGTTGTTGTTGTTGTTGTTGCTATTGCTGCTGTTTTGCTGCGATTTTTGCTGCTGCTGTTGTTGCAACTGGCCTTCTGATGGCTGCTGCTGCGGTTGTTGCTGTTTCTTCAGCTTTCTTGGCATTGATAGGTTCGTTCATTCAGCTACCTGATTCTGCTGTTCAGACTCTCTACTTCATCATCTTCGTCTTCTGACTCAGAAGCTGCAAGAACGGCGAAGATGTTGCTATCCCCCATATAGTGGCCTTCCCCACCATCGGAGACGTATGCGTATTGGTCATTTTCATCTGACCTTTGCCGCTTTTTTTTTCTGCTGCTGCTGTTGCTGTACTAGGGCTCCACTTCCATCAATCCACCCGGCAGCTGTTCAGATGAAGCTGTTATGGAGGGGCGCTTTACCACGTTGGGAGTCGGTATTGTCTTCCTTCTCCTCTTCCCTGTACCATCGGCGACTACCGTTGCTAGGTGGTCTGTATTTATATTAAATGCCTTCTCGCCTGATGGCATCGTTTCATCTGCCGGCCCCGCCAATAGGAGCACGGACCGCTCGATTTCCATCGCCTTGTTTACACTTTTTTTTAAAAAAAAAAGAAGTCCCCAAATTGGATTGGGAATTGAACCCGCCTGCTACCACATTTTTTTTGTTTTTTTAATATTTAGTGCATTTTTATTCATGAATTCATGAAACTTATATGTTAGACAAAAAACACTTAAAACTAGCTTAACTAACTTAACTATGTTAATCTAACTTACTGGCCCTATGCGGGCGCTCTAAACTAAACCTAATACTTAAAACTATGTCTTTCGATGTAACGTACTTAAATTTTTCATTTATTTCATTATTTTCATTATTAATTGGTACTAAGAAAATAATATTTTTGTTGTACTTATTTATAATAAAACTTAAAAAACTACCATAGAATAAATCTTAAACTACCTTATTCTTCCTTAATTTATTTAAATCTACCTTACGTAAAAAATAATTTTTTTTTTTTATCAAGCGCTGTTTTTCTTATTGTTTTGTTTTATTATTATCTACCTACATCTACCTACAATACCTAAACCTTAAACTATGTAAGTCGGCCATGGACAACAAACAGTCAACTTCAAACATCAAAAGGCCTCCCTTGATTAGGGGGAAACGACGAGGGAGTTTCCTCTCTTTCGGCTAGCCACCAGAAATGTCCGTACTGACGTTGTAAGTCATCACTATCGCGACCCGATAAAGCCCTACTGAACTGGAGATGCTCCACACTGCCGTGTGCAACGTCTCTATCGTAGTTGAGTCGCCTATCCACAGCTGTCGGAGCAACGTGGAAGACTAGCTGCACTGCCAATCTGTCCTGGATCAGACCCTTCTCATCAAGATAGAGGAACGAATCTGGGGGAACAAAGCCGTTAAGGCGCACTCTCTCATGATACTCATAATTGGCGAAATAAGCCCCGGAGATCAGGTTGTTCATTGAGCTCATTGCTCTTTCAACGTGCCTTCGAATCAGCTTGATAACGAAATTATCCACTCTTATTAGGTTAGCCCTGTTGTACAGGACCTCATTGGGATATCATTTTATGTGCTGGGACTCTGGTGTTCTGTATAAATTAAAGCAAGTCCAAAGGCAAGCCTTCTCAAACACCCCAATCTTTTCCAACCAGCTTGCTCCCACGTTGAAAAACACGGGGCATCCATATACAAGTCTGGGCCGAATGAGGGCCTTATAGCAGATTACCTTTACATTCGCATCGAGTTGCTTGCTATAAAAAGGTCTCTGTAAGGGCAAAAGCACCTCTGGCTCCAGCCAGAGCAGCATCTACATGTTTGTTAAAATATAGGTATTGGTCTAACCAAAGCCCTAGGTATCTGACTACACTTCGACTCGCAAGTGACTGTCCGTGCGGTCCAAAGATTGGGAACTTTCGAGAATGCTTTCTGATATCCCTAAAAGCCCCAGACAACGGCGTCCTAAAAAGAATGGTTTCCGATTTCTGGAAGATGATCTTCAAGTTCCAGTCATCGCAATATCGTTGAATTTTATCGAAGTCAAGTTGCAGGACCAGTGTAATGACCTCGATTTTTGGTCCTGATCTGCACGCGATCAAGTCGTCTGCGTACGCTATGGCATGGTGAAGTGATCCTATGAGATCGCTTAAATGTTGGAAAGTACCGGCGAATTCACCGCACCTTGTTGCAGACCGTTTTTGATTTGAAATGTTCTAGCAGAAGTCACATTGCCATTTTTTGGCAATGAACTGTCTACTTGTGAGCATGTTATAAAGTATGTACAGCAGTGGTTTGCTTATGCCCAGCCTGCTCAGCTTGTAGAAGAGTCCCTCTAACCATTCGGTGTCGAAGGCCTTTTCCAAGTCAATCAGGCAGGCACCAGTGCACTGTTTCTTGCTTTTGTTCCATTGGATATCCGATACCAGTTTAGACGCGGCATGTATTGTATCACGTCCCGCCTTAAAAGCGAATTGGTTATCAGGAATTATTTTATTGTCCTCAGTCCACTTAATCAGGGCTCTATTGATCACGAATGCCTTTCTGATGTTCGGAAGGAGACTTATCGACCGGATATTTGCCGGATTGGAGCTGTCCTTACCCCTTTGGGTGATGGGTTGTATCACTGCTGTTTTCCAATGCGCTGGATAATGCGCATTATTCAGTGCATTGTTAAACAGAGTGGTGTAAATGTCCACCGTTTCTAGAGGGAGATGTCGAAGCACAATGTTCGACACTCCGTCTATTCCTACAGATTTCTTCCTTCTCGATGATTCGAAGATCACTTGCAGCTCCAACTTCGATATGTACGGGGGATGGACCCTTTCATCGGCGATGACATTATTTGCCATAATATTTTCATTGAACTCGGTAAATCCTATGTTCTCGGATCGCCAGTGCTCCATATCTTTTCGAAGGTAGAAGTTGTGCACAAGGACGCGATTTTTCAGGTCGTGGTTCGGGCAAATGGTATCATTCACCTTGTACACTTCCTGGAAAGTCGCACTAATAGAAGTTTTCGTTATCTACTGCGTTATCTGGATCTGTACCTGCTGTTATAAGTATTCGTCCATTGTTCGTCGTTTGGGAGATCTTAAGACACGGAAGGTCATTTTGATTGTTCGTCCGAAATATTTTATTTATTTGCGGGAACATAGTCGGTTTATTGGCTTTTACAGCCCGAATTTTGTTGTTCCAATGCAAATTTACAGAAAGTCTGTAGTTATCCCTAATTAATTTCTGGTGGTTTTTAATCAACGACTTCAGCGTCCTAATCTCCGAGTTGTGTCTGTCAGTAAACTGTATGTATAAGATCTTTAGGCTCGACCGCAGTCTACTTTTGTGTTGGTGCAGTGCGTCAATTGTCACATTGCGGAATATGTCTGCGTTGTCAGTATGTTGATACCGATGTATCGTACTGTCCATAGTTCGTTTAATTGCCTCGTCCATTCGTTTTAGGTACCAGTCAATCTCCTCGTATAACAGATTCCTATTGGATGGTGGGTAGAGCGAGTTCGAGGAGAGTGCTCTTGTCAATACTCGTCCTGCTATAATTGTATTAGTATGTTTAGACAAATTCCTCTAACTCCGCAATTTATTTGAGAATAGTTATTACGGCACTGAGCCCGCAATGGTCACTGTCATACACAAATCTGTACAGGCAGTTTAAAGTTTGTCGGCCCGTGTCAGTCAGTTGTAACCGTACGTCGAACAGCATAAGATCCAGATAGGAGCCGCTTCTAGGAAACGACGGACTATCTGTAGCTTTCAAATCGAGTTTATACCCGACACTGTGGGAACCCCACCAATTGAATAGTAAATTTCCTTTAGGATTAGGTGTGTTATTTCCCCAATCTCTTCTTTTTGGCGTTTAGATCTCCGACATTCACATTCACTGCATGGATCTTCAAGGGTTGCTCCACCATGTTTGTACCCATTACGACTGGAGGTGCGGTTGAGTGCCAAAAGACACGTTATAATGTGTGAAAATTTAGAGGAGTACCAATAAGTACGCGCCGCCTTGGGAAAGGCACAAACTGAGTACTTTACGTACACCCCGAGGGGGGAAACATTTAAAACCGTTGTTGTTAAGGGAATTGATCCCTCAGTTAAGATGGAGGAGCTCGAAAGGGAGCTCAAGAATTTCGAAAGCGGCTGATCTCAAGTTCGTGGGGGTCAAGCCGTTTTCTTCGGCTGTGGCAAGGGGTGGTAACCGTAACTTACCATTCTTCTTGGTACAGCTCACTCCCAAAAACAAAATTGATAGGCTGCGGAATATTCGTTACCTGCACCATCATGCTGTAAAATAGGAGAAAATAAAGCGGTCAGGTCGCATACTTCAGTGTATGCGCTGCCAAAGGTTCGGGCACGCCACAGCTAGCTGCAACATGCAGTTTAGATGTGCAACAAGGACCACAAATATGGAGAATGTCAAGAGTTGAATACAGGAGTGTCCTCTCTTGTGTGCTCTGCAATAACTCTGGATATCCCGCCAACTTCAGGGGTTGTCCAAGGTACCATAAGCTGAAGAAGGGAGTTCAGGCCAACAAACAGCATACCGAAGAAGAGAAGCGCCAAAACAGTCGGGCGTTCTCTAGTTTTGTGGCACCCAACGTGTCCTTTGCCCAAATGGTAGCTGGACCGGGTAAAGCCACAATAACAGCAAATACACCAAAGGTAGCCTGAAAGGCACCGGAGGCGGATCTGGACTTGAAAGCGATTCTTCTGTCTTTGCACGGAAAGGTCGACAATTTCCAGAAACAACTTAATGAACAAACAGCTCGAATAGATGACATTCGAAGCTGTTTGGATGGTCTGGCCTGCCATAAATCATAAATCATCAAGTTGAGAAGATACAACTGGGTAGTAGTTTATGTAGTGAGTGGTACAGAAAGTTGGAATTTCAACAACATGACGAGTAGTCCTACGTAAGTTACGAGTATTAAATATTGGACTCTGCATATAGTGACATATAATACCACCCATGCTCCGTACAGTCTATTTGTACCAACGAGTATTTGCTGAGACATCAGTAACAAGATCAGCACACGATGCACCGGAATGCGAAGCCGTTCAGTTCCTAAACTTACTTCGACTGTCTCCTGATGTTAGTTCGACTTCGGCAGCCTACTAGTAATAATAAAGTTCAGCACCAAATAAACCGATTGTTTTCATTTTCGTATTTTAAAGACGTGTAAAGATAGTATTTAACTGGCGACGAGGAAAAGTAAATAGCAAAAATGCAACGACCAAGCGGAAAACGACAAAAGTGCAACGAAGGAGAAACTGGTATCTATTTTTTTAAATTGTTTATTTATATTTTAAGAAGTTTTAAACATATTACAGAATTGTGAAAAAGTGATAAGCATAACATTTTTTTTTTAATGATATTAAGTTGTGAATATTTTTCAAAGTTAGGAGAAAATAGAGAAACATACATATAAACACACAGAAAAACTGCAATGCCCAAGAGGAAAACGATAAAACTGCAACGAAGGAGCATCTAGTATCTATTTTTTAAGCTGTTTATTTATATTTCAAGTAGTTTTAAACATACTTGTATTACAAAATTGTGAAAAAGTGTTAAGCATAACATTTATTTATTTTTTTAATGATATTAAATTGTGAAAACTATGATAGGAGAAAATAGAGAAACATACACAGCAAAGTTATATGCAAATACTGGAATAAGTGCTAGGAGAATGGAAAATGCAGTTTTCGTATATTTTTTTAAAATGGATCATGCAAGAATCGAGGCTTTTAATTTCGTGCTTAATTGCATACAAAAATAATGGCTTTCGACGGTGACCCAAACCTTTTACCAGCCTTTATTAACGAAATGGAAAATGTTAGTCCACAGTTAAATTATTTTGATGATAATTACAAAAGGATGCTTTTGATTATATGATAAACTAGCTTAAACTCCACCCGCTTCGCCAGGCAAAAAAAAAAATATTTTTTTGTTCTACTCAGCTGTATGTACCACAACGGTATCGCACACAAAAATGTCTTAGTTTTTTTTCAATGTTTTTGAATGTTTTTATAATTTTTTTTTGCCTATCAACTTTGTACCGTAATTATCTATATTTAAAAAAAAAGCAACTAAATTGGCTCGAAATTACGGGCGGTAGAGGGACACATAAGCCACTTAAGTTTTTATATATGATAAATATGTTGGGCAAACAAGGTCAGTTTTACATAACCATGGAATATTAACGAATTGGGCTCAGAGAAGTACTAATAAAAAATTATGGGGAAAGTGAAAATAGTACAGAATTGATGGATTGGTTATAAATGTATAGGATATCTTCAACAATAGAAAAGTATTATTCAGAGATAAAGAAACTAACGGCTAGAATATAAAATAGAATAATAACGAGTGGGGAGAGAACATTCACAAATGAAGAAGTTAACAGAAAGCCTTACAAATTTTTAGGGAAAATTTGCCTTACCTACCGAAACAATGATTTTTAGCAGAAATCCAGATAAGCTGGAAGATACTATTGTTATTATTTGAAAAGCTAGACATCAGAATTATACCTTATATGGCCCGACTACTAAAAGCTATACTGGGCAAAATAAAAATCAGAACTGATTCAAAGCTTTGAAAGGGAAAGACAAAATAACTGGAATGTTTATGTTCACCACTACTCGGCAATTAATCCTAAAACCAAAAAGCATCCAGTGAATATTCCATTAAATATGTTGAGCACCTTCATACGACTTCGGTTGCGACACACAAACATCTCTCACATCATTACAAAAAATCAACCACCATTATGTATCTTTTGTCAGAAAAGCGCACATTTAATAATAAAACACCTAACATCTGAATGCGACACAATAAATTCAACTGCCATGCAACTATTTGCCAAAAAACAATTAGATGATCTTTTAAAAGTTCCCTCAGAACAAAACATAACAAATGTATTTAAACTTCTAACAACTATTAAAATTTAAAAAAACTTGTAGTAATATATTCATTTTATACTTTCTCTTTAATCTGTATTTATATATATATAACCAGCTGAAAACCCTGGTAGCTAGTGCTATAGTACTAAGATTAATATTGTAATTAATAAAATTATAATAATAATAATAATAATAAAAAATCAGAATCAATACTTAAAGTACTGAGAGGAATTGGGTCCAGATGTAGAAATTGGAATTTAGTTTTTAAGTCAAGTTCAGTCGTCACTCTGAAGAGTCAATGTACGTCAGTAGATCCCCAACTCGCAACGCGAACGGACGACTATGTTAGTGGTGGAGCAATTCCGAGCGATTAATATAAGAAACAATTTAGATAGATAGATAGATAGATAGATATTTATTTCGTATTATAATTTACATTAGGTTTGGTACCGCACATTTTACAATACAGAGTTATGATATGTTTATATCTTTCTACTGAAACATTATTTTAACAATTTTTGAAAACAATCATATTTAAAAATAAAGATTTCTTGAAGGAAAGTACGAGAAAAACCTTCAATCAAAGCAAAAAAAAAAAAATAAAAAAATTACTTAATAAGTAAATAAATAAATAATAATGTATATAAATAAATAGATATGTGCACGAATAAATAAATGCACGAATAAAGCTTAAACAGTAAATAATAGGAATCATTTAATAACAAATAAAGTATCACAGTAAAATAAATATTAAATTAAATAAATAGGTAAATATACAATATAAATATTAAGTGAATAAATAAACAAATAAATAAATAAATAGGTAAATAAATAAATAAATAAGTAAATAAATAAATAAATAAATAAATAAGTAAATAAATAAATAAGTAAATAAATAAATAAATAAATAATTAGGTGAATAAATAAATAAGTAAATAAATAAATAAATAAATAAACAAATAACTCAAAGCATGAACAATAAATAATAGTAACAGTTATAATGAATAGAAAAACAAATTAAATATATAAATAAATTAACAGAAATAAATGAGAAAATAAATAAATATGTAAATAAATAAATAAGATAACAAATTGGTACATAAATAAAGAAATAATAGAATCAGACATGGCAACAATAATGCATTAGTTTAAACACTTAATTGGTTTACTAGGCGGTTGTCTGAAAAACTGCAGCTACTAAGCAACTTACTTGTGAGTTTTAAGATTCTTAGCGATATCATTTCAACATTCGCTTTTTTGTGTAGCTCTGAGGTGGAATAATGCTGGGGAAGATTTAAAATCATTTTTAGTAATTTATTTTGTGCTATATTTTGGAACAATATATCAACGCCAGGAATTGTATGTTCTTGCACAAAATTATTAAAACTCAAAGTCCGTCTTACTTGTATAACAGACTCAATTTTACTCGCTCCTCAAGAACCATCAACCTCATTCCCTATCGTTACAATAACCTAAACTCATCACGCTTATTTTTTATCCATACTGTAAGGCTTTGGAACTCTTTGCCCTCTCGATTGAAGAATATTTCAAATCCAATCAATTTTAAAAGTGCAATCTTTCAACATTTCTCCAACTTATCCATTTAAATTCTTTCCCATAATCCACTCCCTTTCTTTATTTACTCTATCTCTCTATCCCATTTCAAACTTAGATTAAGATAAATATTGTTATTAGATTTAAGTATTTTGAATTAGTATAACTCATGTGTAAATTGCTAAGTACTAAAAAAGATCATATCTTAATGTACAAACCATTTAATAAATGAATTAAATTGAATTGAATTGAATATTTGTAGCTTGTTAATGTGACATTTTGCACAATTTCCCCATACCTGACATCCATAAAGAAGAATAGCTTGAAATATGACCTTATGAATTATTAACTTGTTGTCATTAGACAATAAAGGTAGCCTATTTATGAACGGGTATAAGAGTTTTATGGCAATATTAACTTTTTTCAGAGTTTTACTAGTGTGCTCTTGGAATGTCAACCTAGTGTCAAGATGCACTCCTAAGTATTTTACGGAGGGGGCCCAGATTATATCAGACCCGTTAAACCTCAACGAATTGCTAGGAAGATTGCAGGCTTTCTTTTTCGAGAGAAAAAGATGGCTTGCAATTTATCAGCATTCAACTTAATTTTCCATCTGCTGTAATACCTTTCTAATATTTCCATCGCATCTTTTAGATTCGTCTCAATATTGAGAGCGAATTCATGTGATGAAAAAATGGCAGTATCATCCGCATAAATGGCTACTTCACATTCGGGCAAATTCGGGAAATCTGATGTGTAAAGGTTATATAATATGGGTCCAAGTACAGAACCCTGGGGCACACCTGATTGAAAAAAACACTAAGTCTGACGCGCTACGATTAACATAAACACTGAAACAACGGCCCGACAAGAAACTTTGCACAATTTTACACAGATACGGGGGAAAATCAAAAGTTATTAATTTGTGTAGAAAGCCTTTGTGCCAAACAGTGTCAAATGTTTTTCAATATCTAGTAATAGCATTCCTGTTGACTTTCCTAACTCACGAATTCTTTTAATACTATTGATAATTCTAAGCACTTGATGGGACGTGCTATGGTAACGCCTAAAACCAAATTGCTCATCCGGATATATATTTTTATCACAAACAACCTTTAGGATTTTATCCTTTAGGACTTTTTCATAAACCTTACTCATGCTGCTCAACAAGCTAATTGGCCTGTAGCTATCAGGGCTTTCAGGATTTTTACCTGCTTTTAAAATAGGCACAACTTTGGCTTTTTTGCATGCATGAGGAAAATACTGAAGTTTAAGGCATGAGTTTATAATAACAGTTAACATTTTTACTCCAGATCTGGGCAGTTGTAAGAGATATAAATTTCTAATATTGTCAAGACCTCCTGTTTTCTTAACTTTTAAACTGCGAATGATGTCTCTAACATCCACGTCCCGCACAAATGCATTTGGAGGTGAATCGGTATAGACCGAATTGAAAAGGCGAACAGTGTCATTCACTAGGGTACTTGTAGCAGTGTTACCTAGATTTTGAGATACCTCGTGATTTCTTGAGAAGTTTAGCGCAAGCTCCTTGGCTTTATCAACATCAGTAAAGAAGGTGTTGTTGGAAGATTTAAGACAAGGCATTTGCTTGCTTTTATTTTTCACCACTCTCACAATGTTCCAAAAGGGCTTTGCACATTTATCTAAAGAACTGAGTTTTCTATTCCACTCTTCATTACGATTTTGTTGAATATGTTTGGAAATCAGCTTATTCAGATATGCAACTTGATTTCGGAAAATATCCTGGCGATACCTCTGCCAATTTCTTCTTTGGGTGTTTCTCATTCTGATGAGATCTAAGACGTGAGAGGGAATTCTTGTACCGAACTTCTTTCTTTCAACCACGGAACTTAGTATACTTCTTGAAAACTGTTCAAGAATGAAGTCAATGTCTTCTTTACTTGATATGCTTTCCAGATTTGTGGGAATATCGCGAATCTTATTGCTTACTTCCGATCGGAAACGAGCCCAATTTGCATTTTTTAAGTCTAAGATATATTGCACTTTTTTCTCCCCTGACCAAAAAAGCCTGCAAAATACAGGGTTGTGATCAGAGCTGAGTTCATTCAATGATATTGGCTGAGTTATATGACTAGAAGAGTTCGTAAAGAATAGATCAAGGACAGAAGGAGTTCTACGAGGGCAAGGTGGAACATAGGTAGGACTCGGAGGAAACAAAACAGATATTGGTAACATGACACAAAGGTTTGCAAGTAAATTACCACACGTATTTGCCCTATTGCAACCCCAATCCCTGTGTCTGCAATTAAGATCCCCTCCAATTAAAAAGTTATCTCTAATAGTTAGTAATTTTCTAAGGTCATTTTTCAAGTCTAATCTCCTTTCTACTGATGAAGCTTTACCATTGAAATAAACACAATAAATCTTAATTATCGTGTGGTTTCTTAGTTTCACCTCAATCCCTATATTTTCCACATAACGTGTTTGCACAACAGATAAAAGCGAATGCTGAATTGATCTTCTTATGAAAATCGCTACACCTCCACCTCTTCTATCTTTTCTATCAACTCGATAGCACTTAAAGTCGGAGGTGGATAGCTTGATATCACATTTAAGCCAAGTTTCCGTAACTAAAGCAACATCAATGCTGTTACGATTTAAAAAGTCTATAAATTCTATATATTTGTTTCGAATACCTCTTGCATTCCAAGTTATTATATTCATATATCTGTCTATCATATTATTTAACATGGAATATAAAAATTTTTTAGCTAAATGTGCGATAGCGTTAAATTGTTCAATTTTTGTTTTACAAGAGCTTAATTTAGTAATCATTTCCATAGCTAAGCTGTTTAATTCTTCAATAGAGAACAAAGTACTAGTGTTGTTGCTCGAAGTATTGCAATTCGTTGCATTGGAACTTGTTGGAGAGAAGTTCTCCCATACATTCGGTGGTGGCATCGGCGTGTTGCTACCTAAATTGCTCTTTGTTGTGGTAGTGACGGAAAATCTGTCATTGAAGCAAAAGAGACCTGCTTCTGCGTAGAGTAACTGGGAGTGTAGGAGTTAACCGGTTTTGATTGAGCGCGGGAGAATCTCTTGAACGACCTCTCTCGCATTTGCAAATATTGTGTTCGACTAATGCAAGTGATGTCAGTGGCTTTATGACTACCGCTGCAGTTTGCACATTTATTAACAGTAGCGTTAAGGCACTCGGTAGTCTTGTGTGGACCAGCACAGATAGCACAGTATGTTTTTATGTGGCACTTCTTCTCACCGTGTCCAAACATCTGACAATTGTGACATTGTGTCAGTTTACCTTTGAGCTTTCTTTGGAAACTCCAATTCACTTGTGTGTGCATTATCGAACGATAACGTTTTCGCAGCTCTTGTAATTTTATTGAGCCGCTTTCCAGAAAAACTAAATACAAATAATCAGTGTACTGATCGTATTTTTTTACAATTTTTTTAATATCAATGCACTTAAGCCCAAGATTTTTCAGATTGTCTTTTAAAATATTTACGTCTAATTCACTCATACCATGAAGTATCACTTTAAAAGCTTTTTCGCTCTTCAGATCGTGTGTGAAAAATTGGCAATTTTGTTCTTTTAATTTGGTAATCACCGATTTGTACGAGTCCATAGCTTCACAAACAAGTTTAATCCCAATGGATAGTTTTTTAATAGAATAATCTTCTACACTTAAGGAGCTCATGAAATTGTGGATATATTCACTTGATTTTTGTAGAATTTTTATTGGCGGAACGAATATTTTTTTAACAGATTCACTTGCCGATATTATTTCATCCATTTCTTCATTGTCACTATCCGGTAAACATTGTAATTAGCCCTGGAGTCCTTCTTACGAGCACTCATTTTAGGGTAACTGCGGAACTTCTTCCCCGAGGACAACCCTCTGTCCTCAGTGTCAGGTGATCTTTCGCGTTTGGTAATTGTTAATAATTTGAACTACGAGTTATAGAATGTTAAATAACTGAGACGTCATATACTGACAAAAGCTCCGGGAGAACTGAAGAAACAATTTAGTAAATCAATTTTTATAAGTTCGAGTGGCTCAGTGGAGCAAGTCGTGGGCTCTGGTTCTGGAAGACCTAAGTTCAATTCCCAGCCAGGGCCATCATTTTTTGTAAATTTAATTTAACTCAATAAAGTTAAAAAGAGTGAGAAAGTGGAAAGAGAAGTGCCGATAAACAATAAGGCGATGGACCCCGGCCAATCGGCGGTCCCGCAAATGGGTGTACCGTTGCCCAAACGTGTGGTTAAAACACGCGCGCAGAAACAACAACAGCAATAATAACGGCTACGTCAGCAGCTACAGACGAAGCAGCTAAAAAAGAATTAGAAAAAAGTGAGAAGAGGCGACGGAAGTTAAAACCGACGCAAAATCTGTCAGCCAAGAGGAGGGCAAATACAGAGGGGGACAGCATAAATCTAAGTGCAACATCGTCGGCAGCTGAGACCGAAGATGAAAATGAAAACCTTAGCTTCTCCTATGAGTCTGAGGGGGGCGAAGGCCGGTACATCGGCGAGGGAAATTCCTTCAAAGACCTACCGGCAGAAGACGGTGTTGACGTCGAAGAGGACGAGGTAGATGAGGAGGCAGCTCTTAGCAAGCTGATTAAAGAGCTCCTCGAAAAGCGCGAGAAGGTTCGCCAGTTAAAAATAGTAAATAAGGAGCAACAACAAAAGGAGCTGCTAAAGCAAAAGCAGCTCGCCAAGTAGCAAGAGCTGCAGACAAATAAGCAGCAGCAGAAGCAGAAGAAGCAGCAACAACAAACAAATAAACAACAACCGAAAGAGCAGCAAAAACAACAACAAAAACTACAGCAGCAGACGCAAAAGCAGCCAAAAAGGGAAAAAGTACCTTCAATTAACGTAAGTGACCTAGAGATAAGTGATAGTATTAAATTCTGTAAGCTAGTCTCTAGGAATTTTTATGTCAAAAGGCTGAGTGCCAAAATACAAATTATAATGTGTGAAAATTTAGAGGAGTACCAAAAAGTACGCGCCGCCTTGGGAAATTCACTAATTGGGTACTTTACGTACCGTTGTTGTTAAGGGAATTGATCACTCAGTTAAGACGGAGGAGATCGAAAGGGAGCTCAAGAATTGCAAGTTCGTGGGGGTCAAGCCGTTTTCTTCGGCTGTGGCAAAGGGTGGTAATCGTAACTTACCATTCTTCTTGGTACAGCTCACTCCCTACAGCAAAATTGATAGGTTGTGGGATATTCGTTACCTGCACCATCATGCTGTAAAATGGGAGAATATAAAGCGGTGAAACATGCCAAACGTGCGGCAGGGGAAATATTTCTGCAAACACTAGGGGCAACCCATTGCACGACTGGTGGCGCCTCAATATGATTGAGTAAAAACTTGAGTTGTACGCGACGGATATCCCTTCTTTTCCGAGAAGTGGCTCTTTTCTGGACTTGGCTCTAACGGACGCAAACTAAAACTGACGAACACAGATCGACTCAAGCGGAACTGTTTGCGTGCGTTCGAGTATGATAGTGTCCACTACGGACTCACCACCACAATAAGGATCCCGTATGAGCAAACGCTGCTGGAGGACTTCGATGCGGTGTGTTCCTTCGATTACCGAAGGGCACACTGGTCGCGCTTCTCCAGATTGTAAAAGCGGAATGTATTTTCGAGTGGGATCGATCCCCCAACAAACAGGAACATGACAAATGATGACATCGACAAGTATTTGTTGCAAATGAACGATTCCATCAAACGAACAATGGAACAAACTATTCCTCGGGTGGGACGTTCCTATGACGACCAGATAGAAAAGTACAGAAACCCTACAATCGACGCACTGTACTGATAGAATAGTAACTGCTCTCGAGGCTTAAACAGCTGCACTGACAATTTACTGACCGAAACGAACCTGAGATAAGGACGCTGAATTCAGAGATCCGAAATCTGAAGCAGCTTATTAAAGAAAATTACAGGAAATCTATAAATCAGTATTGTTGCAAC
Organism: Pocota personata; assembly: GCA_963082735.1. Classification (NCBI taxonomy): domain Eukaryota; kingdom Metazoa; phylum Arthropoda; class Insecta; order Diptera; family Syrphidae; genus Pocota; species Pocota personata. The sequence goes on from OY720429.1 coordinate 81,155,053, forward strand.
AAAATTCGGGCTATCAAAGCCTGTAGTCCGAATATGTTCCCACAGGTAAATAAGTTGTTCAGGAGGAAGGATTACAATGATATTGCATGTGTCCGAATCTCCCAGACAACAGAGAACAGGCAGACATTACTGACTGCTGTAATAAGTCCGGAAAGAGTCACATCAAACGACGGTTTTTTCGTGGTCGAGGACCCAAAGGAGAGAGTGGATTTGCTGGGCGCTTGTTTCGAGGCCGTGTATATGATGAATAAACCTGTTCACCATAACCACGACATTGAGAATAGAGTGCTGGTGAATCACATTTATCAACGCATCGAACTTGAGAATTGGCGATCTGAGAATAACGGTTTCACTCCTGTATTCAATGATGAAAACCATGCGAACGTCGTCATCGCCGATAGACGAAACACATCTCACTTGTTCGTGTCGAAAGATGATCTTCTCTGCATCCCCGATTCACTTAAAAATAAAAAGTCGGCGGGAGTGGATGGTATCCCAAACGTCGTATTGCGACATCTACCTCTAGAGACTGTAGATATTATAATGCATATTATCCGGCGCATTGGAAAATAGCGGCGGTACACCCTATCCCAAAAAGGGGTGAAGATAGGGAGTCGTTCACAGACTTTAAGAGAGTACGCACGTGTTTCGGCTTCTTATTTAAAACCGGTGTTATTTGAAGTACAAAGTTAGACAGTGGTTTTTCAAATGCCGAGTTAGCCTATAGGTAGTGGTGGTGTTCTACAAAACCAGTGACCAGCAGAGGTCGGATGACTCTGTTGAAGTAACATATATGTCCGACGGTGGTGAAGGCTGCTACGTAGGGGATGACAATAACAGTTTCGCAGTTCTCGCAGCTTCCGAGTCCGACGCTGAAGACGAGGAAGTTGAAAATATATACAGCGGCATTAATAAACTGCAACAGAGGGTGCGCGAAATAAAGGCCAAGCAAATGGTCAGGAGGGAAACGGAGCGGCAGCACATTCAAAAACAACAACAACTACAGCAGCAGCCGCCAGAAAGCCAGCGGCAACTATAGCAGCAGAAGCAGCAGCAGCAATAACAGCTGAAGAATAAGCAGCAACAACAACAGCACCAGAAAACGCCGCCGCAGCAGAAAGAGCAGCAGCAGAAAATGCAGCAAATACAGCAGAAAGAGCAGCAGCAGCAGCAGAAACAACAGCAAAAACAACCACAGCAGAAGCAACAGCAAAAGATGACGATTACAAAAACGAAGGTGCCACCAATTAATACAAATTAAATTGAGCTGAAGAATACCATAGGCAATCATTTTATTATTAAAAAATTAAATGAAAATAGGCATGCTATCCACTGTAATACAGTGGAAGAATATAAAAAAATTAAAGAATTACATAAGGACACGAAGACGGAGTTCTTCTAATTCACCCCGAAGGGGGGAAAGCTGCAAACAATGCTGCTGAGGGGGATAGATCCGTCTACTGAAAAATTAAGAAGGAGCGAAAACATTTTACTATGTGTTCGCTGCCAAAGATTCGGTTACGCCGCGTCGAACTGCGAAATGCAGCCTGGATGTGTCATGTGTGGAAAGGACCACAAAGCAGAGGAATGCACTCTGGGTGAGGATGGAGTGGCAGATAAGAGCCAGCACTCGTGTGCTTTATGCAGCAACTCCGGACGCACCGCAAACTATCGGGGTTGTCCTAAGTTCCAGTATATTAAGAAAGTAAATCTGGTTCGTCAGGAGAAGGTCGTAGTTAAACGTCCGCCCACTCCAATTCAAACACAATCCGTGACTCCCCAAGTGACCTACGCCGAAATGATGGAGCAGCTTCAACGTCAGGTACAGGAGCAGGCGAAGCGGGTGGACCAGATCTACGCACTTCCGCCGAGCCTAACGCACCTCCAGTCATAATGGGTACGAACATGGCGGAACAACCCTTGAAGATCCTTGCGGTGAATATGAATTCACTGATTAGAATCGAGCGAAGAGCCGTATTGTTTAAGTTCCTAGAAGACCAAACCACTGATGTGCTTATGGTTGGCGAAACAAAGCTATCCCAGAAGCACAAATTGGGGCACAATAAATACAATATTGTCAGAAGAGACCGACCCAACTCGACACAAGGAGGAGGTGTTGCGATCTTCATACGCAAATAACTGCAATTTAAGCTAGTGTACAGCGGTGAAGTGCAATGGTTCCATTTGCTGGAAGCGTGTATTGTGTACATCCCTCTTCATAGTGGAAAGAAGATGTGCATAATAGCACTCTATGCAATTGAAGCTACTCAATCTACGTTATTCATTTCAGAACTCGAGAAACTTTTTCGATGTCTAAGGCTGGAGTCGGAGGAGAATTATTTCATCATAGCCGGAGATCTAAACGCCAAACATAGAGGTTGGGGAAATAACACACCTAATCCTAGAGAGAACCTGCTATTCAATTGGTGGGGTCGGCACAGTGTCGGGTATAAACTCGATTTGAAAGCTACAGATAGTCCGTCATTTCTTAGAAGCGGCTCTTTTCTGGATCTTATGCTGTTCGACGTACGGTTACAACCGACTGACCCGAACCGATAAGCCCTGAAGTGATTTCACACATTTGTTTATGACAGTGACCATTGCGGTCTCAGTGCTGTAACAACGAATCCCAACGAAATTGCAGAGTTGGAGGAGTTTGTCCAAACGTACTCCTACAATTATAGTAGGACGCGTTGGACTCGCTTCTCCAGAACTTTGACGAGAGCACTCTCCTCGAACTCGCACTATCCATCGTCCAATAGGAATCTGTCAAACGTGGAGATTGACTGGTACCTAAAACAATTGGACGAGACAATTAAACGAACTATGGACAATACGATACCTCGGTATCAACATACCGATAACGCAGACATATTCCGCAATGAAAAAATTGATGCACTACACCAACACAAAAGCGGACTGCTGTCGAGACTAAAAACCTTGTACAGATAGTTTACTGACAGACAAAATTCGGAGGTTAGGACGCTGAAGACGTTGATTAAAAACCTCCAGAAATTAATTAGAGAAAATTACTGACTTCCTTTAAATCTGCATTGGAACAACAAAATTCGGGCTGTAAAATCCAACGACCCGAGGATGACTACTTCTTTGTGATCGAAGATCCGCAAGAGACTATAGGAGCGACTTTCCAGGAAGTGTACAAGGTGAATGATACCATTTGCCCTAACCACGACCTGGAAAATCGCATCCTTGTGCACAACTTCTACCTTCGAAAGGATATAGAGCACTGGCGATCTGAGAACATAGGTTTTACCGAGTTCAATGACGATAACATGGCAAATAATGTATAAAAATAAATAAATATTCGGCGCGACAGCTCTTTAAGTACCAGTATTTTTAGTATTTTAGTATTTATTGACTAATTTAACAAACATTTACAAAGATTACAAAGAAGTATCTATAATGACGTAAATGTGATCATGATAATTATTTTAATATAAGTTTATATGATTAAAGGTTTATTGAAAATAAATTTTAAAAGATATATAATATTTGAAGAAAGAAAAAAGGAAATAAAAAATTTGTGAACAATTTGAATGATAACATTTAACAATTAAGTAAAAAATACAAATTTAACTAAGTGATCAAACGTTTAAAAGCCCTAACGCCTATAGTTGCCAGCCAAGTAGTTGAATAGAGAAACACTAAAACAATCAACAAAACAGAGTCTTCTTATGTCCAGAGGAAGAGAGTTCCATAAGCGAATTGCATGAACACAAAATTGTCGTTCGGTTGTAATACATGTAGCACGAGGAGAAATTATCGAGAGAGTACGAGATGAATTTGAAAAAGTTAATTTTTCATATAAGTATTCTGGATGACGTGAAACAACAATTTTATGTAAATATTTTATAGTACAAAAATCAAGGTATTTATCCAATGGTAATCCCAGGATACTACTTTTGTATGCCGAAATATGATCGTGGCGCTTTAACCCTTTCGCACCTATTGGGACATATGTGTCCCACTGAATGTTCATAAAGCCTTAAGATCTACAATTTTCACTTTAAATGGGTTAAATATGTCCCATTCGGTTTCCTATAAGTTTTATAACGGTTCTTGGAAATTTTATTACACATTTTTCTCATGCTTGACATTTAGTCTTGTGTAAAATGTTTTACATTCAGGTCGCTTGACGTGTTTTTTCCAGAAAATTTAAAATTTATTTATAAAAGTGCTATCAAGTATATAAAATACATTTGTGAAGTAATCGAATATTGTTCTGTGGTGTTTTCGTCTAGTTTTTATAGAGGTAAGTATAAGATTTTAGTTCTTTTTCTTGTTTTTATTTTAGTGGGACGTATATGTCCCATTCGGCTTTTGCAGTGGGACATATGTATCCCAATAGGGCTACAGCGTTACTAAAGTGAAAATATTATTTCAGCCAAAATGTCGAAACGATTTTCAAATTAGTCTATAGAAAAAACTTTGAGAGAGTTATCTGATGATGATGACTTTTCATCTGGAAGCGGAGGTGATTGCGAGACATCAGACTCCGAAAGTAGTATTGATGGACAAGAAAATGAAGATGTAAATTCAGAATCTAATTCAGAACGTGATTCGTCAGATGAAGTTAAAGATCAGGAAGTTGATGTCTCTGTATTGGCACCCGTAGCTGAAACATCAAATTTTGAAGCTAATATATGGTCAACACCGGAAGAATGCTTTACACCTAGAAAAGTACCTAGCAGCCATCGAAAACCCGCTTTAGGACTAAACTATAACAGAACTGATACACCATTACAGGTTTTCAAAAAAACGTTTCCTCCGAGCCTTATAATGTATATCTCGCAATGTACAAATGAAAGAATTGAAATTCTTCGTACTTTCAAGAAAAAGCATCAACATATACAACGTACAGATGTTGGAGAGATAAAAATTATTCTAGGTTGCATGATTATCATGAGCTATAACCACGTTCCTTCCACTAAACACTATTGGCCAAATCATCAGTCATTAGGCAATGAAGCAATCAAATCTGCTATAGCACGTGATCGCTACTTATTTCTTTCTTCTAAGTTGTATTGTGCTCCCTCAGACAAGCCTGCAAACGCTTCGAAGATGTATTATTTGGATGATATTATCGAGTGCTTGAAGGCCCGTTTTCAGGATTCTCGTGAAGATAGCCCATTTCAGTCAATAGATGAGTCTATGACTAAGTTCAAAGGTCGTTCTTCACTAAAGCAATACATGCCACTAAAACCTACGAAACGTGGCATAAAGATGTGGATGCGTTGTGATTCCTTGAGTGGCTACGTTTACGATTTTTGTATATACTGTGGTAAAGAAGATGGACCTACCATCGGCACCCTTGGAGAACGTGTAGTACATAACCTAGCCAAGACCATCAGGCATCCAAACGTTACGCTTTGCGTCGACCGTTTTTTTACCAGTGTTCATTTACTTGAAACTTTGGAATATCCGGCATTGGGAACAGTGATGATGAATCGAAAGAACTTGCCAAAGTTAACTGCAAAACTACACAAGGGTGAAGCTATTTTCAAATCGAGTAGTTTTGGGATTATGTATACAAAATGGCATGATACCAGGGAAGTAGCAACTATAAGCAATTGTCATAAATCTTCAATGTCAACTATAGAAAAAAAGCTAAAGAATGGTAAAAAAGTAGTTGTACCATGTCCTGAAACAATAAAATTCTACAGGTCAATAATGGAAGGCGTAGATCGAGCCGATCAGTTATCCGGAATGTATGAACTAGACCGTAAATCACAGAAGTGGTGGAAGAAAGTATTATATAGGTTGCTGATGATGCCAGCTGTGAATTCGTGGATCATATATATGAATTTGCATCGTAAAAAGGAACCATTCCTTGATTTTTTAGTTCAGCTAGCAGAAGGTCTCATTGCGGAAGGACAGCAAACTGCGGTCGTAAGGAGAAGCCTAAAACATGGTGGCTACCATTCTAAAAAGAAGAGAATCTATGGACAATCTGCTAGTCACTTGCCAATCGAGAGAACTTCGAGGCGTCGTTGCACGGGTTGCCAGAAAAAGAAAATCGAAAAGCGCACTAAAACTATATGCCAAGAATGTCAACTTCCGTCGTGCAAGGACTGTTTTGCACCATTTCATCAATAATTTTAATTTATAATTGTTGCTCTTTATTTTCTTTTTGTTTTTTAAATGATTAAAATGAATTTCTATAATAATAAAAATACATAAAATATATAATAAAATAAATACTATTTTTTTATACCTGCATGCTAAGGACTGATGGGACTTATATGTCCCACGCCCCCAATCTGTTCCCTGGCAAGGGGCAAGCCAAAAGAGGCTATAGTATTAGTTAACATGCATGTCTCTATTAGATTAACTCATTACAAACATTTTAAACTTATTATTCGTCTCCCGTACCGAAAGGGTTAAACCATAAACATAACGAGTAATATTATTAAAGGCGACATTAAGTTTTCTTTTTGATTCGGCATTCCAGTACATTGACACTTCAGACCCAAATGATAAAATTGGAACAATAAGAGTTTTAGCTAACATTAATCTTGTTTTAACAGGGGTATAATACTGTGACGTAGCCAGATTACGTAAACATCCATATATTTTTCCTACAATACTACGAACATGGAGATCCCATCTTAGGTATTTATCAAACCAAATGCCGAGATTTTTAGCCTTGTCAACTAGTTCTGTTTGTTCATTCCCTAAATATATATTTGAGAAGCCACTCACATCTATACCATTTTTGGATATTAAAACACACTTAGATTTTTTTGGATTAAGGCAGAGATTGTTACTAACTGACCATTGAGAGATGCTTTCAAGGTCATTATTGAACTTGAATATAGCATCCTCGATAAGTCCTAATTTACAGCTAAAATACATCTGAACATCATCGGCATACATATGGACAGAAGAATAAGTAATGCTGTCGGGAAGGTCATTTATGAATAAAGAGAATAAAAGGGGACCCAAAATAGATCCCTGTGGGACGCCCATATATGTATCTATAAAATTCGACATAGAATTACTTGTCATAACTGCTTGTTTTCTGCCAGAGAGGTAGGAGTATATCAATGAGGCTGCCGAAGATGAGAAATTAAATAGCGTTACAAGTTTTGATACAAGTTTTGAATGGTCTACTATGTCAAAGGCTTTAGAAAAATCCAGAAGTACTAACAGCGAGATATAGTCTTTTTCCATTGCTAGCGCAGACGTACAGCTATGCTGCTTTCGAAAACCAGATTGGTGTCTACAAAGTAAAGCATTGTACCAGGGCCTAGCTTCTCGCAACCACTCCTGTTATGTGCGTTATATTTTTCACACGAATGGAAGGAACCTACAGTTTAGTGCCGTATCCGAACGGCAATCTGTTTTGAGAAGCTTTCTCATAACAACAATACTCTCGGATGTTTGCCAGACATTCGCGAGAGGTGGGATCGTGAAAAAACTTTTTTGTGTTTTCTGGGATTAGAACTTAGAACCTCTTGCGTAGTGATTCGGCACACTAACCACTACGCCACGACGCCCACTGAATGACGATAACATGGCAAATAATGTCATCGCCGATGGAAGGCTACATCCCCCGTACATATCGAAGGTGGAGCTTCAAGAGATCTTCGACTCATTAAGGAAGAAGAAATCGGTGGTAATCGATGGAGTATCGAATATTGTGCTTCGACATCTCCCTCTAGAAACGGTGGACATTTACAGCACTCTGTTTAACAATGCCCTGAATAATGCACATTATCCAGCGCATTGGAAAACACCAGTGATACAACCCATCCCCGAAAGGGGTAAGGACACCTCGAATCCGGCAAATCTTCGGTCGATAAGTCTCCTTCCGAACATCAGCAAGGTATTCGAGAAAGTGATCAATAGAGCCCTGCTTAAGTGGACTGAGAACAATAATATAATTCCGGATACCCAATTGGGTTTTAAGGCGGGACGTGATTCAATACATGCCGCGTCTAACAAGCAAGAACCCATGCACGGGTGCCTGCCTGATTGACTTGGAGAAGGCCTTCGATACCGTATGGTTATAGGGACTCTTCTACAAGCTGAACAGGCTGGGCATAAGCAAACCACTGCTGTACATACTTTATAACATGCTTACCAGTAGACAGTTCATCGCCAAAAATGGCAATGTGACTTCTGCTGGAACATTTCTAATAAAAAATGGTCTGAAACAAGGTGCGGTTAATTCACCAATACTTTTCAGCATTTGCACGACCGATCTCATGGGATCACTTCACCATGCCGTAGCGTACGCAGACTACTTGATCGCGTGCAGATCAGGGCCAAAAGTCGAGGTCATTGCAATTCTCTTGCAACGTGACTTCGATAAGATTCAGCGATATTGCGATAACTGGAAGTTGAAGATGAACTTCCAGAAATCGGAAACCATTCTTTTTAGGATGCCGTTGTCTGGGGCCTCTATTGATACCGGAAAGAATTGGCGAAAGTTCTCAATAGTTGGACCGCACGGACAGTCACTTGCGAATCGAAGTATAGTCAGATACTTGAGGCTTTGGTTAGACCAATATCTATATTTTAACAAACATATACATAGATGCTGCTCTGGCCAGAGCCAAAGGTGCTTTGCCCTTACAAAAAGACTTTTTTATAGCAAGCAACTCGATGCAAGGGTAAAGGTAATCTGCTACCCGGCCTCATTCGGCCCATGCTCGTATATGGATGCTCCTCCATACACTCCTTCGTCGTTTCCCCATAATCCAGGTTAGTCTGTTTTAATATTTAAGGTTTTTCTGTTCAATATCCATGGCCGACTTACATAGTAGTTTAGGTTTAGGTATTTTAGTTGTATTGTATAAAAAAAAAAAAAAAATATATAAATTTTCATCAAAGCACTTTGATAGAAAAAAAAAATGTATATATATATATAAATAAACAGCACTTGATAGAATAAAAAAAAATAAAAAATAGCCAAAAACATAGGTATAGAATTACGTAAGGTGGAGTAAGATAGATTTAGATAAATTAAGATAGATTATGATTTAGATTAAGGTAGAATAAGGTAGTATAAGATTTGTTTTAAGGTAGTTTGTTAAGTAATATATATAAGAATAAAAAATAAAAAAAGGTCATTCACTAAGTTTTTATCTAATTTTCGTAGTTACAATTAAAATTAAATGAATGAAATAAATAAAAAATTTTCAAGTACGTTACGTCGAAAGACAAAGTAAGCGCCCGCATAGGGCCAGTAAGTTAGAACAGGAATAGTTAAGTTAGTTAAGCTAGTTTCAGGCGTTTTATCTAGCATGTAAGTTATAATGAATTGATTAATAAAAATGCAGTAAATATGAATGAAAAAGGGGTAAAGATAGGACGAACCCTATTAATCTTCGGTCAATTAGTTTGCTTCCGAATTTTAGCAAGGCCTTTGAGATAGTTGTCAATAGAGCCCCGTTGAAGTGTTTGGTTTCATGCCGCGTCGAAACTGGTATCCGACATACAGTGGAACAAATGCACGGGTGCTTGCCTAGTTGACGTTGACAAGGCCTTCGACACTGTATGGTTAGAGGGTCTTTTCTATAAGTTGACTATGCTGGGTATGCACAAACCCTTGCTATATGTAAATCATAATATGCTTATGGGAAAAAAGTTCGTTGTTAAATGTGGCAGAGTAGCAGAGTCTTCGACATTAAAAATGGTTTACAGCAGGAGCGGTGAATTCGCCGATACTGTTTAACATCTACACGAGTGATCCGGTGAGTTCACTCACACATGCTATAGCGTATGCTGACGATTTAGTGGCATACAGATCAGGTCCTAAAATCGAGGTCATCAACATCCTTTTGCAGCATGACTTCGATCAAATTAGGGATATTGCGACGACTGGAAGCTGAAAATCAACTTTCAGAAGTCGGAAACAATCCTGTTCAGAACTCCATTGTCTGGTGCCTCTAGGGATACCAGAAAAAACTGGAAAAAATTGGCAATTATTGAACAAAACGGATAGGCATTGCCGGTGAGAAGCGTAGTTAGATATCTTGGTATCTGGCTCGACCAGTATCTATATTTTGACAAACATGTGGATGCTTGTCTTGCCGGGGCCAAGAGGGCTTTTGCTCTGACAAGGAGACTGTTTCACAATGGTCAACTTGCTTCCAGGGTGAAGGTCATATGCTACGTGGCCCTGATAAGGCCAATCGCTTATGTTTGTCCATTGTGGTTCAATATAGCCCCTAGTTATGTGGAAAAAATTCAGGTTTTGGAGAGACGATTTCTTAGGACTTGTCTCCCGTTGTTCCGAACACCTGAATCCATCTATATAAAATACTATGCCAACAAGGCCCTATACGATGGGGTTCAATTGAACATGATTGACAATTTTCTTATTAATGTGATTCGAAGGTACGTTGCAAGGGCGATAGCCAGCGACAATAGCCTGATCTTTGGGGCTTATCCCGGTATTGTGCCACCGCCACCGCAGCGCGAGAGATAAACGGCTTAACCACGGCGGGAACGTCGCCGATGCTCCTAAGCTCCTTCGTTTTAGTTCCGCAATTGCGGAGAGTCACAAAATGGATACTGTAAAACAGTACACCACGTTCTGGTGACTGTCCGAAGGGGAAAGGGTCAACACGCCTTCCCAGGATGGTGCGTTACTTTCGGTAACATCCTATTAGTTTTAAGTTAGTTTAAGTTAGCGAGGTTAGTTAGGGGGTTTCTGGGAGAGGCCGGGGTCATCAACATGAATTGGTGCTTCCGAGAGTTGACTGACACCTCTTGGGGTCGGTTAGCTCCTGGCAGCGCATGTGCACCATGTTGGTGACAGCCAGGCGCCCCGATAGCAATTGGGATAGTGACCACTCGGTGCGTGAGGCAACGAGTGCTCACCACCCTGATTATAGTTATTGTAGGTTAAGTAGCTAAGGTAGGTTAAGTAGCGTAGGTAGCTTGTAAGAGTTTTATTTAAAACAAAATAAAGATACCAAGTCTTTTTTTCTATTTTATAATTTATATTTTCTTGGTAAATAATAATATGTAAGATTAGTTCGTAAAATAGTTTTTAGGCCGAAAGGCAATATGTTATATGGATCTAGTTTAGAGCACCCGCATAAGGGCCAGTAAGCTAGAATAAGAAACCTGTTAATTTTTAAGTTAGATTTAGTCATTTTGTCTAGTATGTAAGTTTAATAAAGATTAAAAAAAAAAAAATTAAATTTAAAAAAAAAGAGTCGACGTACAATAAATAAAGAAAAATATTTTTTTAAGTCTCCGAAGAGATCATGGTTTTTATTTTTCTTTATCGGACTTACGAATAAATAAGTGGCGCAGTCGGTCTTACGAACAACGGTGATATTGCTAAAAAAAAAAAGGGATTGTGAAGAGAGTGCTAGTTTTTTTTCTCTACTTCAACCAACCAACGCCGACAATAAAAAATATTAATTTCATATGCGCCGAAAGCTTAACAAAGTGTTTGGTTCGCAAAGCAAGTTAAAAGAATCCAATGTGGAAGACATACAAAATGGAGTGCAAGAACTTCAGTAAGTGGTTATTGAACAAGAACAACAATTGGCTCAGTGTCTACAATAGCTCAGTTGTTCACAGACTTCCTGAGTGTACACGCGTGTTTCGGCATCTCCTTTAAAATCGTTGTGTTTTTAAATAGAAAATTAGACAGCACAATTCCAAGTGGCGAGTTAGCCTAGTGATAGTGGCATTAGTCTATCAAACCAGGGACCCTGCTTCAATTCCCGACGGGAGAAAAATTAAATTCTTGACTTTTTTTTCACATAAAAAAAAGTAAGTGAAATTAAAGCATTAAATAAGAATACCAGGTGATGGAAAGCGAGCGGTCTGCGTTCCCATTAGCGGGCACAGCTGGTTGAGTAACTGTATCAGCCGATGCAGTGCAATTAGGCCACCCAGCAACAGTGGCTAGCGATGGTAAGGGGAAAAGGAGGAGGAGGAAGTTAAAACCTTCTCCCAACTTAGTAAAGCGACCCTCCACATCAACTTCAGCTGAACAGCTGCCAGGTGGAGTGAAGGAAGGAGCGCCAAGTGCAGTAACAGAAGTAGCAGCGGAAAAAAAGCGGGAAAGGTCGGATGACTCGATCGAGTACTCGTATGTCTCCGACGGTGGTGAAGGCCACTTCATTGGAGATGATAATAACAGCTTCGCCGTTCTAGCGTTCTCTGAATCTGATGACGAAGACGAAGAGGTACAAAGTCTGACTAGCAGCATCAGACAGCTAGAGCAAAGAGTGCGTGCCATTAAGGCCAAATAAATGGCAAGAAGAGAGAGGGAGCGGCAGCAGGAGCCCCTGCGCGCTTCGCAACAAAAACAAAAGCTGCCAACAGAAGGCCAACTGCAACAACTAAAGCAGCCTCAAGCACAACAGCAGAAGCAGCAGCAACAATAGCAACAGCTGAAGAATCAGCAGCAAAAACAACAGAAGCAGATTAGTAAGCAGCAACAACAACAGCAGCAGGAACCACAGCAAAATGTGCAACAACAACAGCAGCGGAAACAACAGCAACAGCAGCACTAAATGAAGTCGACTTCAAAGACGAGGGTGCCGCCAATCAACACCTAGAAGATTGACCTTAAGGATACCTTTAATCTATGTAAGTCGGTCATAGGCGATAACTTTTATGTAAAGCGTTTGAATGTAGATAGACATAAGATCCACTGCAACACTGTGGAACAATATTACAAACAAATTAAAGATTTATTGAGGGACACTACGACGGAGTTCTTCTCCTTCAATCCGAAGGGGAAAAGCTTCAAACAATGCGGGCGAGCAGAATTGATCCGTCTACTGATAAGGAGGAGCTCCTTGCGCTGCTTAAAGAGAAAGAGTGCAACGAGCTCGAATTCGTGGGGGTCAAGCCATTCACCATAGCTAGGGCCAAAAGGGAGAAGCGGAAACTGCCGTCCTTCCTAGTTCAGCTTTCACCCAATAGCAAGCTGGATGGTCTAAGGAGCATTAAAGTCCTAGACTACCAAGTTGTCGTATGGGAAAAATTAAGAAGGAGCGAAAACATTTTACTATGTGTTCGCTGCTAAAGTTTCGGTTACGCCGCGTCGAAGTGCGAAATGCAGCCTTGATGTGTCATGTGTGGAAAGGACTACAAAGCAGAGGAATGTACTCTGGGTGAGGATGGAGTGGCAAATAAGAGCCAGCACTCGTGTGCTTTATGCAGGAACTCCGGACACACCGCAAACTATCGGGGTTGTCCTAAGTTCCAGTATATTAAGAAAGTAAATCTGGTTCATCAGGAGAAGGTCCTAGTGAAACGTCCGCCCACTCCAATTCAAACACAATCCGTGACTCCCCATGTGACCTACGCCCAAATGGTGGCAGGTCGAGGAAACGCGGAATAGAAAAGACCGAAAGTTCTCAGGCCCCAGCGCCAAGAGCACCGGAGGCTCAAACTGACTTGCTGGCCATCTTACTCTCTATCCAAGGGCAGATGGAGCAGCTTCAGCGTCAGGGGCAGGAGCAGGCGAAGCGGGTGGTTCCGTTTAAAGTTTTCTGTTTGGTCTTGGGCGACTTACATAGTTTAAGGTATTTGTAGGTATTTTTAGGTAGAAAAAAAAAATATATAAACAGCACTTCGAAAAAAAAAAATTAAAAAAAAAAGATATGTATTGTATTTAACACATAATTAGAGTAAGATAGAATAAGGTAGAATAAGGTAGATTTAGATTTATTTTAAGGTAGTTTTTAAGTTTTATTATAAAAACAAAAGGAAAAGGTACATTCACTAAGTTTTTTGTAATTTTATCAAAACATTTTTCTTGGTATTTAATAATAATTAAACAATAAGACAAATAAAACAATTAAGTACGGTACGTCGAAAGGCATAGTTTTAAGTATTAGGTTTAGCTTAGAGCGCCTGCAAAGGGCCAGTAAGTTAGAATAACATAGTTAAGTTAATTAAGCTAGTTTTAAGCGTTTTTTGTCTAACATTTAAGTTGTAATCGAATTGAGTTAATAAAAATGCATTTAAAATGAAAAATGAATGTCTAGAACAGCTGCAACAGCAGCAAAGCCAACTGCAGCTGCAATAGCAGCAAAATCAACAACAGCTGCAACAGTAGCAAAATCAACAACAGGAAAATCAACAATAGCAAAGACAACAGCCGCCAATTTATCCCCCACGTCTAAAATTAAGTGCAGAAAGTGTGCTAAACCAGTTTAGACAAATTAAACCGTTTAATGGAAGGAATGATTATCCACTTTCATCCTTCTTAAAGTCGGTGGAGGTGACATCAAGATTGTGCGATTCTGATAGGGAACTGGTTTACTTCGGACTTCAAATCATCATAAATGAAAAACTGCTAGGAGAAGCTGGAAAATGAATTCGGCAACTGGGAGACAATCCTAACTGAAGCGTCATCACCACAAGGCTAAAGCAATAATTCCAACCGGATCGCAGTTACGCTGAATTATTCAATTATGGTCGTGCTTTAAAGGTTAGTAGTCTTAGAGAATTATTTGATGAATTTAGAAATCTAGGCTACCAATTAAGCGAATTATATGAGTTCGATGCTAGCAAGAAATCTATAATCCTGAAAATGTATACAGGGACCTTACAGAAATTTTGATTGAAAAAATAGACGGTAATATTAGAGCTCACATCGAGGAAAATTCCAGTATGATAGATATTTATAACAAATACGCTAGGTTAAGGTTGTTAGACGATTTATATGTGTAGACATTCATCATAGAAAAAACAAATCCCCGAAAATCCAAAACCAATATTTTCGATCAAATTCAGTCTGAAATGGCAATAATAACGGTTCTCGCTTTTATAACTCTGCTTATAGTTCAAACTTCCAAAGAAATACGAACTTTACTAACCCGAATATTAACCAAGATAAAACACTCGCCAAATACCTCTTACAAACTCTGGTTACAGTTCAAACTTCCAAAGAAATACGAACTAACCCTAATATTAACCAAAGCTAAAACAATGGGCAAATGTCTTTCAGAAACAATGGTGGTTTTAGCAATCGTCGTAGAACTCAGGGAAATTTCAAAAAATCCTAGAATTTCACGAAATACATATAACACCGCGGCAGAGGAGATGATGTTATTCGACAACATCCAGGAAACCGCTGCAAATTTTCAAAACGAGCCTCAGAGCATAAACTTCAACTGATTTCCTTAACAATAAAGAATACAAAAATAAACTGCCTCATCGAGGACCGACAAAGAGCTTAATACGACCCAACATTTTAAGTTATTTTAAAGAGACCCCTCTGGAAAAACCAAAATTGTTTGCGACAATAACTGGTACTGGAAAACTAGATAATAAAATAGTTACTCCTATCCCAACAAAATTTGGTGTTAAGGGAGCTATAACTTGGAAGGTAGTAAATTTAGCTCAAAGTCTCTTTGACGCAATATTAGGACAAAATGTATTAGAACCCCTAGGCGCAAAATTAAATTTCGAACAACAGTATTTAGATATTAGAGGAAATAACTTGTTTCTTCTTAATTAGAACTTTCCATTCGTTTCTGAATACATATGTTCCTTAGACTCAATTTATTCTTCAATAAATAGTCGCATGTGAGCTTAGCGTACGGTTGACTCTTAATAGTGCTCTGTGAGATTCAATCATTTCGTTCGAAAATATTTGGTTTAAATTTGTTTCAATTAATATTATATAACTACAACCAACTTATATAATTTGCTTTTGTTAACTTTCCTAACATCATAAACCTACAATATTTCTAATTTATATTTAACACAAAACATATGTATGTATATATATTACAATATGCTATACATGCTTGTTTGCCATTCTCTTGTTCTCTTAATTCATAAACCTGTTTTTGCTGCACTTGTACTCTCTAATGTATTGTATAACAGTTTAGTCCACGATCGCTTTGTAAATTTGTATTCTCGTCCACTTGGATTTCAGCAGCTAACGAGATAAGTACCTGAAATAAACATCATTTTGTTTAATCATTTTCGTCGCTTATTTCTTTGGGCTGTCTAGTTTTTTGGTTTTTCGTTTCAATAATCTGAGTGCTGGTCCTTCATTTTGTTCGTTTATTCCCATTCATATTTTTGGTCCAAATCGAGCCGGTTTCGTACTTATCGAGCAAATAGTCTTTACTTTGGGATTAACGGAGATCGCGTTGGTCAAAGGTTCATCTGCAGTTACACTTAGGGACAAAAGTCTACATACACACCAGTAGCTAAATGCATTTATTTCTGCTTCGTTAATAAAACGCAGTAGAATTAAAAAAAAAATTATATGAAACATTTTATTAGACAATATAAAAAAAAAAAAAAAAAAACTTCAAATTATTTCATTAACATAAATAAAAATTAATAAATTACTGATTATCTTGAAAAAAGAGGGACAAAAGTGAACGTACAGTATGTAAGTTAACGAAAAAACTTATTTAATATCCAAACTCAAATATCCAGCGCATTCCATTCCATCACGCTAGCGGGTCATGTTGCCGACACATGCCATAATGCCATCATAGACATCATAACGACAACGAAATGCGATGCGACATGCTGCAGGCGAATGATGCTTACTCAACGTCTGGAGTGCAAGCCTGGAATCCATTCGTAATCATCTTTCCCAAATTCATTTTTCCTTTTGCCGCATTAGACTTAAGCTTCTTTTAAAATTGTAATTAGATTTAAGTTCAGATGTAATTTTGTACTCGTAGAATAAAGAGGCTTCACCTCCAGTAAAAAAAATAAATATTTTTATTTTTTAGAAAATAAAATTAACATATTATTAATTGGCGCCCGAGCAGGGACCACAAGAGTCGGTTCGCGTAAAATCTAAAAAGTCCCTTAAGTAGCGACATAGTGCGTGCAAAGTTGAATCCGAAAAAAAAATCCCTAAAGTAGTGATATTTCGGTTATAGACAGTACGTTGCGCGAACGAAGATTCTCTGTGGTTAAACAGTGCGTGATCTAGTTTGTTGGTGAAAGAACAGTAAAGGGCCCCCTAGTAGCCGCTGCAGCTAAAAACTCGGAGCGGAGGAACGGGAAGCCAAGACCGCTAGCCGCATCAGCCAGATCACAACCAGGACCAGGACATCAATGTATTTCCCGTGGTGTATAGTGTAAGCATAGAATTAATTTAGTTTAAGAAGTGAAATCATATAGCTATTGAAAAGAAAACTAGTTAAGCAATCCAATTAATTTTAAATTTTTTATATTAAGTGTTAATCTCAATTTTGCGAACTTTAAAAACAAAACAAAAATGCCTCTATTAAGATCGGGTAATGACCCTAACGTAATTACTAATAATCCTCAAGAGGAAGTGCCTATTCAAATAAGCGATAGTGGCAACAATTCATTCCAATCCAGTGCGTCCAATAGCAATCCTCAACGGAATAATGCTAATCCATCTACTAGTCGCCAAGTTGGTCCAAGCATTCAGACCACACCAGATTTTGACTCCCTAATCTCTTCCATCGTCCAACGCGTCCTAGAAAATCAAGGACGAGAAATAATTCAGAATATAGTTAACCCAAATCCAAACCAATTCGCTGGTACAGACCAAGTTATTGCCCCAGAACATCGAGATAGATTAAATGAACTAGACAACATTCCGGACGTAGTCCGATGTCTAAAAGATTTTGCAAGAGACCCAGGAGAATTCAGCTCCTGGAAGAAAAGTGTAGATAGAATATTGCAAATATACGAACCTCTCAAAGGGACTCCCAAGTATTTTGGGATTTTAAGTGTTATTCGTAACAAAATAATCGGAAATGCCGACGTTGCCCTAGAGTCTTACAATACGCCTCTAGATTGGACATGTATGTCCAAGTGCCTTGTCATGCACTATGCTGACAAACGCGATCTGAGTACGCTAGAGTACCAGATGCAATCGATTGTTCAAGGCAACAACACCATTCAAGGTTTTTATCATATCGTATATTCCCATTTATCTTTAATCCTCAACAAACTTTCTTGCATGGACATAAGTTCTGAGTCCATGCATTTATTAACGCAGACATACAGAGACAAGGCTCTTGACACATTCGTCAGAGGCCATAAAGATGATCTACCCCGACTACTGGGTATGAGAGAACCAGTAGATTTGCCTCAGGCACTACACTTATGTCTAAAATTAGAAAACCAAAATGTTCGCTCTCACCAGACTCAAAGTACTACTCACCAATCATTCCACAAACCGATTCGAAATCCGATGCCACCGATTCAACAAAGACCCCCATACAATCCAAGACCCTTGTATCAAACAAATTACCTACCGCCAGCACAGGCAAGGCCCCCGTACAACCATAGGCCCATGCCAAATAATTATCCAAACCACCAGTATATAGGAAATAATAATAGAGGTCCGTACCAATATCCCAATCAGTTCCAAAATCAATATCCCCAAAGACCCCAAATAAAATTAGAACCTTTTACTCAAGGACCTTCTGCACAATTAAGGCAAATACACCAGCAGAATAGAAACCAGTTTCGGCCAGATACTAATATGACAAGAACAAACCCACGAAACTTTAATCAACAAAATTTTCATGTTGAACCTAATGTTCAACCATTCGATGATCTAAATCAAAACTGCAATTTAAACTCGGAAACTTCAGATCTTCCTCAACAAAATGTTGATGTTGAGACTGCTCAAAACGAATTGAGCGTATATAACGAAATGGCATCGTCATTTGATAATACCTGTGAACAAACAACAGACTTTATGGATACAAATTTTTTAGATTAACAGGCTCTTCGTTGCCATACTTTGAATCTCGCACGAAGAGCGGAAGAATTCTTAGATTCCTTATTGACACGGGATCTAATAAAAATTATATACAACCATCCCTTATAGAAACTCCAATAGAAAACGAACAATGCTTCCACGCTAGGTCAGTAGCAGGAAACATTAAAGTAACACATCATACATATATTAGCCTTTTCGGTCTTCGCGACACAAGAATAAAATTCTTTGTGTTACCTTCTCTTACATAATTCCACGGTATTCTTGAACATGATAGTTTGAAAGAACTATCAGCGGTAATTCATACTAACCAGGAATACATGACAATTCGAGATCAAATTAATATCTGCATCAAATATCAAATATCACAGGACGTTAACTCCATCAGCATTAGAACGAACCATATGACACCGGATCAAAGTAAAGCAATAGAATCCCTAGTAAAAAACCACCGCTCACTTTTTGATGAGCCAAATGAAAAACTAACTTTTACAACTACTGTTATAGGGGAAATTCGCACTACTAACGAAAACCCCATCTATTCCAAGTATTATCCATACCCGATGTCTCTTAAAGACGAGGTGGATAAACAAATTCAAGATCTTCTTAACAACGGGATAATAAGACCATCGCGGTCCCCGTATAACTCACCCGTTTGGATCGTTCCAAAAAAATTGGACGCATCCGGCGAGGAGAAATACCGCCTAGTTATTGATTACAGGAAACTCAATACGGCAACGATATCAGACCGATACCCCATACCGGAAATCAACGGAGTCCTGTCTCAGCTTGGAAGCAATAACTTCTTCACAGTCTTAGACTTAAAAAGTGGCTTCCACCAAATTCTTCTAAAACAGTCAGACATAGAAAAAACCGCTTTTTCAGTAAACAATGGTAAATATGAATTTACTAGACTCCCGTTTGGGCTGAAAAATGCCCCCGCCATCTTTCAACGAGCCCTCGATGACATCCTTCGGGAACACATCGGAAAAATATGTTACGTCTATATAGACGATATTATAATATTCAGTCGAGACCAAGAAACTCAAGTAGAAAACATTCAAAAAATCTTCAAAACATTGGAAGAAGCCAATATGAAGGTCGAGCTCGATAAATGCGAGTTCTTCAAGCGTGAAGTCGAGTTCTTGGGGTTCATCATATCTTCGAATGGCATAAAAACAAATCCAGTCAAAGTTGAGGCTATTGTTAATTTCCCAAGCCCTAAAACTTTGAAAGATCTTCGATCCTTTTTGGGATTATCTGGCTATTACCGCCGTTTTATAAAAGACTATGCAAAAATAGCAAAACCCCTTACGACTCTTCTAAGAGGAGAAAAGGGAAGAATATCCAAAAACGCTTCTAGCAAGCAACTAATAACTCTTAACGAGGAAACAGTAGAATCACTAAACAAAATAGAAAATGCTCTCGTTTCAAAGGAAATAATTCTTACATACCCTGATTTCACCAAAGATTTCCAATTAACTACAGACGCGTCTAATCATGCGATTGGCGCAGTACTCTCACAAGATGACAGATCCATAACATTCATATCCAGAACATTAAATAAATCTCAAGAGCATTATGCCACCAATGAGAACGAAATGCTGGCGATAATATGGTCCCTACAATCACTACGAAATTATCTATACGGCAGAGCCGAAGTTAAAATATACACCGATCATCAGCCCCTGACCTACGCCTTAAGCAATAAGAACAATAACTCCAAAATGAAACGTTGGAAGGCGATATTGGAAGAGTACAATTGTGAACTCCATTATAAGCCTGGTAAATCAAACGTGGTTGCAGACGCACTTTCCAGACCCCCGCAAGATAGTTTCCTGAACTCCCTGACCCCTACGATACACAGCGACGAAAGTTCCCCCGACGAACTTATCACGAGCGTCGAAGTACCAATTAATGCTTTTAAAAACCAAATTTTACTCAACTTAGGTGAAATACCAAACAAAGAATTTAAAATAATTTTCCCCAGATATCATCGACACATTATTACCGAAAGAGAATATAATAGCATAAACCTATTACAAATTCTTAAAAAAATTTTAAACCCGTCAGTAATTAACTGCATTAAAACCCAAGAAAGAGTAATGGGTATGATACAGGAACTGTATCCACTACATTTCAAATCCTTTAGAATCAGATTCACTCAAATCCAAGTTGAAGACATCTTCAACCAAGATGATCAAGAAGCAATCATTATAGAAACACATAATCGCGCTCACCGGAACGCACAAGAGAATCGCTCACAGATATTGGAAAAGTACTATTTCCCCTCCATGTCTCAAAAAATAAAAAGAATTACCCAAATTTGTTCCACCTGTAAGCGTAGTAAATATGAGAGACATCCAAATCAGCCAAAACTCGGAGAAACACCCATCCCAACTTATCCAGGACACACCGTCCACTTCGACATATTCTTGACCGAGAAAAAAATTATATTAACTTCCTTGGACAAATTTACTAAATATGCACAAATTAAAATACTAAAAACCAGGTCTATTGAGGACATAAGACGACCCTTACGAGAGTTAATATTTTTCTATGGAGTACCAAAATCGATCGTTATCGATAATGAACCTTCACTGAATTCAGCCTCCATACTATTTATGATGAGAGACGAACTCGGTATTAATGTCTTTACGACACCCCCGTACAAGAGCGAAGTAAACGGGCAAATCGAGCGCTTCCATTCAACCTTAACGGAAATAATGAGGTGCATTAAAGAAAACGGATCCGAACGTAATTTTGAGGAGTTAATCGAACGTGCCGTTAATGAGTACAATCATAGCATCCACTCCACTACAAATAAAAGGCCAGTTGACCTCTTCTTCGGACGAAATGTCCATTTCACCCCGGATGACTATGAGAAAACCAGGAAAAACAACTTCGAAAAATTGATTCAGAAACAAAAAAAAGATATCAATTACCATAACAAAAAGAAACACGATATAAAACAGTATTTACCGGGACAAATTATATATGTTAAGGTCAATAAAAGATTAGGAACCAAACTCTCAAATAGATTTAAGGAAGAAAGAGTAATAGAAAACAGACAAACGACTATAGTAACAGAATCCGGTAGAGTCGTGCATAAATCCCATATTAAAAATTAACCCCTTTATTTTAGGTCCATTTTCACCATTTGTACGGCTAACGTACAAATCATGGATTATTCAAACGCGCAAATACTTACAATAAAAACAGGAACAGCTAAAATACAAGATGGAACCTTTAAGATCATCCACGAAATAGATTTAGACATCTTCCAGAGATGCGTCGACAAAATACAACAACTTGTAACAAGAAACATAAGCACACAAGAACCATTATACCCTTTCCTCATTCATGATCTAAACATAATACAGACTCATATTAACCGTCTTAAGCCAATGGACAAAAAAAAGCGTTCCCTTGACTTCATTGGTAGTGCCTGGAAGTGGATAGCTGGCACTCCAGATCACAGCGATTTCGAAATTATTTAAAAAAAAAAAAAAAAAAAGCACTAAAAAACAACAATAAACAATTGATAATTAATAGAGCAGTAATTGAATGTAACAAATGTTACCAATACAATTATAAAATTAGTAAAAACAAAAGAAAACTATAGAGATAAGGAAATATTAGTTATTAAGAATCAAATAAATATTATAAAGGAGGAAATATTAAATATAGATAATGCAATACAGTGGGCAAAAGCTAACATTATTAACTCATTCATTTTGTCAAACCTAGAAATAAATATCGTAGAAAAAATTTTAAAACAAGATAATGTGCCTTTTTGAGCATAGAAGAATTATTAGAATTTAGTGAAGTAAAGATAGCAACTAACAGAACAAATATAATATACATAATTAACATTCCACTTACTAGTATGGAAAAATGTACTAGCTTATTGATAAAACCCATAAAGATAGGTATTTTCTCTAACGAAATTGATTTTAAATCAGTACTAGACTGTAAGAGTAATATATTTGGAATTAAAAACAATTGTAAAACTTTTAATAAACTGTCAATTTGTTTACAAAAAAATTTAGTAGATATAAGTAGTTCATCTTGCATACCGATGCTGCTAAAGAGCCAACCGTCAACATGTAAAAGAATCAACAATCAACACATACCATCCATAGAAGAAATATCAAGCGGAATGTTGCTCCTCAACCAATTCAATGGCACCATAAGTATTAATAATAAAGAAGTAAATCTCACCGGTTCATTCATAATACAATACCATAATGTCACAATACAAGCTGAGGGAAAGAACTACACATCCAGAGAAGCCCCAAGAGAAAAAACACTACAGCGGACATATCAGCGGATACGGCCTATCAATCATAATCATTATAGTTCTTATCGCATCAAGCTTAAAGTTTTGTCGAAAAATTAATCAGCAATCACCAAAAGTAACCATTGTAAACAACCCCGCAAACGAAGCTATAGACATGCCAGAAATCTCTATCCAGAAGGAAAACCCAAAGCCAGCAATATCACAAAGGATTTCATCCATAAATCAAATTCCATTATTTAAAACAAACGCGGACGTTTGTATTTAAGGAGGGAGGAGTTAACGAAAAACTTATTTAATATCCAAACTCAAATATCCAGCGCATTCCATTCCATCACGCTAGCGGGTCATGTTGCCGACACATGCTATAATGCCATCATAGACATCATAACGACAACGAAATGCGATGCGACATGCTGCAGGCGAATGATGCTGATTCAACGTCTGGAGTGCAAGCGTGGAATCCATTCGTAATAATCTTTCCCAAGTTCATTTTTCCTTTTGCCGCATTAGACTTAAGCTTCTTTTAAAATTGTAATTAGATTTAAGTTCAGATGTAATTTTGTACTCGTAGAATAAAGAGGCTTCACCTCCAGTAAAAAAAATAAATATTTTTATTTTTTAGAAAATAAAATTAACATATTATTAATTTGTATAAACAGAGACAGAAGCGACATACGTTCAATACAAATACAATTTTAGTACGACGTTGCATTACCTTTTGCATCTATAACGGCTTTCATTCTTCTTTGCATTGAATTGACTAATTTTTTAGTTGTTTATGGGTCAATCATCGCCCATTCTTCAGTTATGGCTGTTTTCAATTCTGTTTTATTTTTTATACTTATTATTTATTTAATTTTTATACTTGTACTATTTTTATACTTCTTTTACTAAGTAGATGTTCTATGGGATTCATGTCCGGAGATTGAGGTGGGGTCCTCAGTTGTTTGGGCGTGTTATAAAGTAGCCATTCCTGCACAATACGTGAAGTGTGCTTTGTGTCATTATCCTGCTGAAAGATGAATGACCCATTAAGCCCTAATTTTTTAACGCTACCATGAAGATTAAATTTTTAGATGTTTAAGAATATAAATTTGTCCATTATAGACTCTATAAAAACTAAGTTTCCCACCCCGCTCTCCGACATGCATCCCCAAACTAGCACGTTTCCACCGCCGTGTTTTATTGTACCTACCAAATTTCGTTTTTCTAATGCCGTATTATGTTTTCGCCAAACTCTTTGCTTGCCATCATTAGCGTACAAGTTGAATTTACTTTCGTCGCTAAAAACAACTTTGGACCAATAATCATTTCCATATTTTACATGATCTTTTGCGAATTCAAGTCTTTTTTTACGATCCCTTTCATTAATAAATGGTTTCTTTCTTGCGATCCTACTGTTAAATCCATGTTTTTTTAATATTCTTCGGATTGTTTTTGGATTACATGATTTACTAGTCTCTTCTTTTATTTCAGCTGTAATTTTTGTAGCGCTTAACTTTGGGTTTACCTTAACTTTCCGTGTTATCAAAGTCTCTTCTCTGGTGTTAAATATTCTTAGCCGTCCTGTGCGAGGTTTTGAGGTTACTGTGCCTGCATTTTTATAGTTTTTAATAACGGTTTGCACTGTCGCGTGGCACATATCAAACAGAGCTCCAATATTCCTTAAAGATTTTCCTTCTAAGCTACACCCCGCGCAACAATAAAAAGCCGCATACGGGTTTTACACTTTTTTGCGCTAATTACCTTTAAGCGATTCGCTGAATTATTTTTTATTGCATCCGGGTTAGGTAATGCACATTTTGGAATGTGTCGGAATTCATTCTGGCAGTATTTAACAGTGCGTGCAGTTGTATTTCTTAAATAAAAGTGAAAAGAGTATATCGCAATGTCTAAAAGGGTACAATTGAGTAAAGAAAATAAGGCAGTTATTGTCGCCTTATCCAAACAGAATCAGTCATTTCGTGAAATTGCTCGACAAATTGGATGCAATGAGAGTTCTGTAAGAAGATTCTGTAACAAATATCGTCGGGATCACAATCTGGACAGAAAAATTGGCACAGGATTGAAGAGATGTACCACTTTTCGGGAGGACCGGGAACTGAAGAGGCTAAGCTTGAGAAACAGGTTTAAAAATGCATCGGAGTTAAGAGCTGATCTGCGAGAAGCTACTGGGGCTGAAGTTAGCGTCAGAACTATCTAGAATCGTCTCAACGAGATGGGTTTGCTAGCAAGGAGACCAGCGAAAAAGCCACTTCTGACCAGCAAAATGAAGAAAACGCGCCTTAGCTGGGCTAAGGAAAGGCAAAACTGGAGTGTTCAAGATTGGTCAAATGTGGTGTTCTCTGATGAGTCCAAGTTTAACCTAATCGGACCGGATGGGAAGCAGATAGTTCGTCGTAGAAAAGGGGAACGCTACAGCGACAAATGCATAGCTCACACCGTAAAACATTCTCCTTATGTTATGGTGTAGGGATGCATCACCGCAATCGGAGTTGGATCCCTAATTATGCTCGAGGGCACTGTTAACGCCATGCAGTACAAACAAATTATCTTAGATGGTGTTGTACCGAGAATGGAAATGATAACAGCAGAAACATCAAAACCAATTTTTCAAGATCATTCAGCACCTTGCCACCGAGCAAAATCTGTGAGTAATTCGAGGTTTTTTTTCATATTTATGGGTGTTTTGAAAATCTTATGATTTTAATTTTTAAATTTCCTACACAGATTAAAACTTTGAAAGAAGAATTAGGAATAGAATCCCTAATTTGGCCGGGAAACTGTCCAGATCTCAACCCCATCGAAAATGTCTGGGCTCTTATGGGAAAGAAGATCCAAGATAAAAAACCAAAAACCATGCAGCATCTAAAAAGCATCATTGAAGAAGTGTGGTTCAATGAAATTAATAACACTTACCTCGGTAATCTCTATGTCTCCATGCCAAACAGGGTTCATGACGTTTTTAGAGCGAAGGGTGGTGCTACAAAATACTAGAATCATTTTTTAGTATTATGAAAGTCTTAAATTATGTAAAAAGGTTTCTTAGTTAATAAAAATATGAAAAAAGAAATTTGCTTTTCAAATTGTCGCTCTTTTTTTAATTTATGTATATTGATAGTACTTGGGTAATATTTGATATTTTGTAGTCTGATCTTCACGATCATTACTTTTTTTTTCAATTAGGTTACGAAATGTATTGTCAAATTGGGGAATGTGTTAACTTAAATGTTAAACATCAAAAATACAAAGTGACTACGCAGTGATTAGTCATCATTTATTAAATTTCTTCCATTTTGTTAAAAATTACCATGTGCGGCTTTTTTTGTTGCGCGGGGTGCATGTTTTATGATTAGTTGTCTTATTTCTGTCGGAACTTCCTTTCTTTTAGAACTCATTTTAACTTCTTTTGCTTCAAATTACTTAAAACACAAAATAGACTTAACTTTGTACGGACTGAAAAGGGACTGAACATATTTCATCAAGTATTCATTTCATCCTCGGCAGATAACGGTGAATTTGTAATGCTACTTTATAGTGTATGTACACTTTTGTCCCTCCTTTTTCAAGATAATCAGTAATTTATTAATTTTTATTTATGTTAATGAAATAATTTGAAGTTTTTGTTTCCTAGTGTTTTTTTTAAATAATGTCTTAAAAATGTTTTATACATTTTTTTTTAAATTTTACTGCGTTTTATTAACCAAGCAGAAGTAAATTCATTCAGCTACTTGTGTGTATGTAGACTTTTGTCCCTAAGTGTATATATGTCGATTACTCGTTTGTACCAATCGCTGAGGAATTACAGATTTCACAAATTCCATCGTTTGATTAACGGACATCGCGTTAATCATATTTATCACATCATCAAAATTCTGTCCGCTCATAACTGTTTCCCGATTAATTCAGAAAGTGTCGATATTCGTGTGCTTGGTATATATAGACAATTTTCAGACGTGTTTGATAGAACTTCAGTACAGTTCCTCCCGTGTTCGAATATACATACGGTAATCGATTTCGTTTGTCTGCGGTAAAATATTTCTACAAAGATTTGCATGAACTTATAGCAATACAAATTGCATGAAAGGTGAATTGCTCTTGGGTCATTCCACGAAGGATCGACCGACGTTTTGAACGACCCCCTTCCGATTTGGTTGAAAAGTGGTAGAAATATTCGTTGGAGTGGTTGGAAACATAAGGCAAAAAAGTTTTGCAGAATTCGATATAGTTTGCGTGTAACGCAACTTCAAAAATTGGCAAAAATCGAAATTTAAACGTTCTTCTACATTTAAAAAAATCATAACTTTGGTTCTACTCATCAGAATTCGATAAAATATACCTTGTTGCATTCAGGAAAATGTGAATTTTCAAAGATTATGAATAATTTTTATTTTCAAGGAAGAAGGATATTCCAGAATATCTAATTTTTATTTTCAAGGACGAAGGATATTCCAGAATATCCTTTTTACATATATCCTTGAATAACTCAAAAAATTGTATTTTTTTTTGTTTTTTTTTTATATATCATAGATATAATCGTCCTCTATCTTTATGTCAAATTTCAAGTTGGGATCTCTATGGGTTCGGCCAAAATAATGTTTTATAGAAAGGTTAAATATTCTGAAAATAAATATTTCCATATTAAAAAAAGTCACACTGGGGCCTTTGTATCCCAAGGCCTTAAGAACTAAAAAAATCATTATTTATTTTCTTCTAAGAGCATATACATATTCTTCCGATGAAAAGGAAAAATATTTTCCTTTAATAACTCCTGGTGAAACGGATGAAATATGATGGAGTTTTCTTGTTTCCGGCACAGTTCTTAAATTAGAAAAATCTTGATTCCATCAATAATTTTTCTTCATTATACTCCTGTGTGGATACGTAGGAGAAATCCATATTTCTTATATTTTCAGTTGCCCAGTTATATAACTGTAAGGGAGTTGTTAAATGTTCCCTATACGGTCTTTGAAGGCTAGCTCTGGCAGCCAGTCTTTTTACTGTGCCACCAAATCCATCGCATGCACTCTTACCATGTGAGGTGGCAAAGAAGTTCCATTCGGCATTCAATCCAAAATCCTGTTCATGCAATGTTAAATTAAAAAAATTCTTTTTGTTTTTGTACTGCGCAGCAGATTTATCGGAAAAATAGATAATTTTTTTAAAATGTTGGCATTTTTTGTACAGGAACTCTAAGAGACGGCGCTGAAATAAGTGTACTGCGATAGTGTCATGCTTTAAGCAGTCACTGATTACAACAAAACTTTCGTTTTTAATTTCATGCATCTCGTTCCGATAATATATTGCGAAAGGG
The DNA here is from genome assembly GCA_963082735.1 of Pocota personata. Classification (NCBI taxonomy): domain Eukaryota; kingdom Metazoa; phylum Arthropoda; class Insecta; order Diptera; family Syrphidae; genus Pocota; species Pocota personata. The sequence goes on from OY720429.1 coordinate 81,183,367, forward strand.
TGAATTGTCGCCTGTTCGTTAGTCCAGTGGTATCCCTGCACTGCATCTTGCACAACAAAACCACAATTTTCAGAAAAGTCCATTAAAACAAGTATGTCCGTTTTCGTTAAGAGAGTTTTAACTTCTTTTATGTACATGTTTTGTTGGTCAGTTATAAAAACGTGACGAATGAAAACACTAAGCCGTTTCAAAAAGCTCTGAATGAAATCCTCAGAGTTTTCAATTCTGACTTCCAATTTTGATCGGTCTGTGTGGGTCCACTGATAGTATGTTACGTCTTCTATGAAGTGATTACTAAATGCAGTGTCAAAGATTCTTCTTAATTTAGAATAGTTTGGGCAATGAAGGCACTTGCCCAAGTAACAATTTATATGAGGAGGGTTACATATTATCAAAGCTAAATAGGCTCTGCTGCCATTGAGATGCTTATCTTCGTTTTCTGTCAGCCTCGATATGTTGCTACCCTCAAACATGAGTTTGATATTTTGATGGATGGTGCAAACACATACTGAATGAGTTCCTGATGCCCCAGCTAAAACGCAGTTCTTTGGTCTTAACGACGCGAATTTTGAAAAACCAATCTTAATATTATTATGAACTTCCTTGAACTTACAAAATATCTCTCTAAGGTTAGCCAAAACCAGGCGTTTTTGAATATGTTGTTTCGGATTTTCAATCTAACAAAAAAGCAAAAGGTCTTATTATTGAACCTGAGAAAATAAATTTTTGTTACCTTTATAGATACGTAGTTTTTTTTTTCCTGACATTAAACGGCTGATATCGTCTTCACAGTAAAAAGTTTCTACCAATTGCTTAATATCAGCATTTAAGCTTCTCCCATAAGTTGATGGAACGCTTTGATCTTCTTGAAGTTTTCTAGATTTTTTATTCATATAACTCGTCGATCCTGGAAACTCTTCTATAATTTTCTCGACGCTCCATTCTCTTGAAAGTAAGGACAACAAAACAAGTTTGCTTGTTGTTTTTTGGAAATTTTCTTTTATTTTCCCAACAAAATATTCTTCCCCTCTGGAATAATCTTCATCGAATTCAATAGTAACAGAGAAAACTTTCTCTGCAATTTTTAACATAGACTTTTTCAATTTTGACTGCACATATTTTAAGTCACTAAGTTTTCTCTTGTCTTCTGCAATATACTGTATGCATTCATTAATCAAATTGAATGCAATGTCTTTAACAAAATACATTTCGTCAACTTCAATTTGATCTTCAACATCCAGCAATGATGGCGTTGTATCAGAATTTCGGATCTGACTCAATTTTTTTCTGCACGAAGAGCAAATTACAACTTTGTGTCCAATTTTGACTGAACCGTAACCATCCATGGTCGTACAGGCCGCAAATCACGAGCACTGGGTTGGTGAGGTGGTAAATACAGAGGATTACAGGACGTTTTCCACACAAAAGCACTCATTATCAATTTATTAAACTCACAATTTAATCAACTCTTTTTACGATATAATTCTGGAAAAATTCCCGAGCTCACGACTGATTGACATCAAGTGAGTGCAAATAAACTACTTAGTCTAACTTCTTAAATATTTAAAAACGGGAAATGTGCAGTTACAAACACTAGTCATTGAAGAAATAAAACAAAAACAAGCAGAGTGAGGCTTTTTTTTCTAAAAAAAAAAAAACAGCTATGTAACATATGTGCACTCGGGTTATATGTTATGTGACGATGATAAGAGGAGTAACCTAATAAACTTTTAGTTTTTTTTTGACTTAGCCGTCTATAAAATATTGTTTTGGCCAAACCCATAGAGATCCCAACTTGAAATTTGACATAGAGATAGAGGACGATTATATCTATGATATATAAAAGAAAGAAAAAACAAAATGCCATTTTTTGAGTTATTCAAGGATATATGTAAAAAGGATATTCTGGAATATCCTTCGTCCTTGAAAATAAAAATTATTCATAATCTTTGAAAATTCACATTTTCCTGAATGCAACAGGGTATATTTTATCGAATTCTGATGAGTAGAACTAAAGTTATGATTTTTTTAAATATAGAAGAACGTTTAAATTTCGATTTTTGCCAATTTTTGAAGTTCCGTTACACGCAAACTATATCGAATTCTGCAAAACTTTTTTGCCTTATGATTCCTACCACTCCAACGAATATTTCTACCACTTTTCAGCCAAATCGGAGGGGGGTCGTTCAGAGTTCGGCGATTTATCGTGGAATGACCCTCTTGCAAAATTAAACAAACATTTTCGCGCGTGTTTACATAAAAGCATAAAGCAATTTGTGATATTTCAATCGGTAAATATACCCGCTAACAATCTTCCTGTGTTGCGTGCATCTCGTGGTAACCTGAAAGGCTCGCTAACTAAATTAGCCACTTTCTCGGAAAAATTACTGAACTTATTACGATCGATGCGCTTGAAGTTCGTTTGGAAAAATTAGAGGACCTTTGGGAAAAGTTTTATTTTTCGCAACAAGAAATGTATACCTTTGTTGAGGAAGAGGGGTACGTTGACCCTGAACCAGAATTCGAGGAGTTTGAATCGAAGTATCTGGGGCCTAACTCTGTAATTCGATTCGAAAGTTAAATCGTTCGAATTCGGAAAATTTGTACTGTGTTATTCGAAAATCGGGAATTGAAATCCGAATTTCATTTGTTTAGATACATTTGCTCGAAAAATCGGAAATTTCGTACCTAGCAACTCTATTTTCGTTGCTAAATACATTCGAATTTCGGAAATGTCATTCGACATCTATTTGCAATTCGGAAAAGTTTTGCTGAGAGCTAAAATGTAAGTATTTATTTAAAAAAAAATTCATAAAAATATATTTTGATAAAATGTTATAAATTAAAGGGAAACCACAAGCAAAAATATAAATACAAGCCAAAATCAGTTTGAAATTATGGTTGATTTTATGTGTTCCCATCCGGACTTATCAAAGGGCTATTTAAAAACTGCGGACGCACGGAGAACTTCAAATAATCTGTGGAAGCGTTTAGCAACCGATTTAAACGCAGCTGGTCCACCAATGCGTGAAGATTATGCGTGGAAAAAGTAAGCTTTTAAACGTGATTGTATAAATTCAAAAATATTTATTTTTAAAATTAATATTCATAAGGTTTGGGCCGATTATAAAAACAGCATAAAGTCCAAAGCACGAAAAAATAGAAATTGCATTTCGGGAACAGGAGGTGGCCCGTCTAAGTATTGCAGTTTCAATGCTTTGGAAGAAAAGGTTATAGCGTTGCTGCAGATAGATGAGGCTGTAAATGGAATGGTGGGAACAAAAGACTTTGGATCAGGAAATGAAAAAGGAAAAGAATTCAGTTATTTTTCTTTCTTTATTTTTGTTATATTAATAAAATGAATTCAATTGTTTATGTACTTATTCTTATTGCATTAAGTTATTTTTTATGTTGTCTCTTATCGTTTTAGCAATATTCAAGTAGTTCTGGCCGCTTGGTCCTGGGCCGTCATGGTAAGAAGCACATTGTTTATATTAAATTCGTCCTCCCTTTCTTGAGGGGATAGTTCAGGAGGATCTTCAACATTGTACATTAAACAAATGTTATGAAGAACACAACAAACATTTAAGATTTGAGCTACTTTCTCTGGGGCATAATGAAGTTCCCTCGCTGCAAGTAGGCAGCGAAATCTTGCTTTCAAAACACCAAATACCCGTTCTATGGTGGATCTAGCCTTAGAAAATTTGTCTTTTTTTTTTTTTTTTTTTATAATTTGCACGTGTTATGGATATGAATACCCTTATACTAATTTTTAGAACACGTGTGTTTTGTGAATAGGGAAAGAGACAGAGAGAAAGACAGAGTGGTGTAGTTTGAAACTCAGGTGGTATTAAGTTTCTGTAAACTCCAAGGGTGGCTGTCCAGATAACTGGGGAGTATTTTGTTTGTTTTCGCTATTATTGTAGTTGCTTATGATTCACAGTATTTTTTTCCGATCTCCTGATGTCATCATCACGATCAAGTTGCATTTTAGCTATATGGCCACCCTACTGCCAGTGTTATGCCTTCACAGTAGAGGTGACTTAGCTTTCACAAGTGATCGACTTTTTTATTTATTTCATGCGAAATAAATAGATGATTCTTGACATCAGGATTCGAACCGTGAATCAACAGCGTGACAAGCGATGATGTTACCACTACACCACGGCCTCCCTCAATTGAACAATGATTCCATTGAATTTTCCGGGGCATTCCGATATGGTACTAACATACATGGTTCGAGTGGATACCCGGATTCTCCTATGAAATACAACGCTAATAATTTTGTTTATTTTTGTAAATAAATATGGTTACCAATTATCCAAGTTAATTTGTCTCCGCTTTTGAAATTGTTTTCAAGGTATTGCCGTTGATTCGAAAGATTCCAAACATGTGAGTCGTGAGATGCTCCATCGTATCGTCCATTAACAGCTCGGATAATCATCCGGTGATCACATATCTTCAAGAAACAAAGCTCCATAAATTAATTAAAATAAATCAAGAACTGGATTTCAAAGTGAACTTACCACCATTGCATTTATACTGTGCTTCAATTTCCATCAATTTCAATTTCAAAGGATGGAGTGGCAGATAAGAGCCAGCTCTCGTGTGCTTTATGCAGGAACTCGGGACACACCGCAAACTATCGGGGTTGTCCTAAGTTCCAGTACATTAAGAAAGTAAATCTAGTTCGCCAGGAGAAGGTCGTAGTGAAACGTCCACCTGCTCCAATTCAAACACCATCCGTGACTCCCCAAGTGACCTACGCCCAAATGGCGGCAGGTCGGGGAAACGCGGAACAGAAAAGACCGAAGGTTGCTTCTCAGGCCCCAGCGCCTAGAGCACCGGAGGCTCAAACTGACTTGCTTACCATCTTGCTCTCTATCCAAGGGCAGATGGAGCAGCTTCAACGTCAGGTACAGGAGCAGGCGAAGCGGGTGGACCAGATCTACGCACTTCTGCCGGGCTTAACGCACCTTCAGTCGTAATGGGTACGAACATGGAGGAGCAATCCTTGAAAATCCTTGCGGTGAATGTGAATTCACTGATTAGGATCGAGCGAAGAGCCGTATTGTTTAAGTTGCTTGAAGACCAAACCCCTGATGTGCTTATGGTTAGCGAAACAAAGCTATCCCAGAAGCACAAATTGGGGCACAATAAATACAGTATTGTCAGAAGAGACCGACCCAACTCTACACAAGGAGGAGGTGTTGCGATCTTCATACGCAAACAACTGTAATTTAAAGTTATGTACAGCGGTGAAGTGCGAAGGTTCCAGGAGCTGGAAGCGTGTATCGTGTGCATCCCTCTCCGTAGTGGAAAGAAGATGTACTTGGTCGCACTCTATGCACCTGAAGCTACTCAATCTACTTTATTTATTTCAGAGCTCGAGACACTTTTTCGATTCCTAAGACTGGAGTCGGAAGAGAATTATTTCATCATGGCCGGAGATCTTAATGCCAAACATAGAGATTGGGGAAATAACACACCAAATCCTAGAGGGAACCTACTATTCAATTGGTGGGGTCGGCACAGTGTCGAGTGTAAACTCGATTTGAAAGCTACAGATAGTCCGTCGTTTCCTAGAAGCGGCTCTTTTCTGGATCTTATGCTGTTCGACATACGGTTACAACTGACCGACATGGACCGACAAACTATAAACTGCCTGCACACATTTGTGTATGACAGCGACCATTGCGGACTCAGTGCCGTAATAACGATTCCCAACGAAATTGCGGAGTTGGAGGAGTTTGTCCAAATGTACTCCTACAATTATAGTAGGACGCGTTGGACTCGCTTCTCAAGAACTTTAACAAGAGCACTCTCCTCGAATTCGCTCTACCCACCGTCCAGTAGGAATCTGTCAAACGAGGAGATTGACTGGTACCTAAAACAAATGGACGAGACTGTTAAACGAACTATGGACAATACGATACCTCGGTATCAACATACTGACAACGCAGACATATTCCGTAATACAACAATTGACGCACTACACCAACACAAAAGTAGACTGCTGTCGAGACTAAAAACCTTGTACAGACAGTTTACTGACAGACAGAACTCGGAGGTTAGGACACTGAAGTCGTTGATTAAAAACCTCCAGAAGTTAATTAGAGAAAATTACAGACTTTCGGCAAATTTGCATTGGAACAACAAAATTCGGGCTGTAAAATCCAACAACCCGAGTATGTTCCCGCAAATAAATAAAATATTTCGGAGGAATAATCAAAACGACCTTCCGTGTCTTAAGATCCCCCGAACGATGAACAATGGACGAATACTTATAACAGCAGGTATAGATCCAGATAACGCAGTAGAGGATGACAACTTCTTTGTGATCGAAGATCCGCAGGAGAAGGTAGAGGCTATAGGAGCGACTTTCCAGGAAGTGTACAAGGTGAATGATACCATTTCCCCGAACCACGACCTGGAAAATCGCGTCCTTGTGCACAACTTCTACCTTCGAAATGATATAGAGCACTGGCGATCCGAGAACATAGGTTTTACCGAGTTCAATGACGATAACATGGCAAATAATGTCATCGCCGATGAAAGGGTACATCCCCCGTACATATCGAAGGTGGAGCTCCAAGCGATCTTCGACTCATTGAGGAGGAAGAAATCTGCGGGAATCGATGGAGTGTCGAACATTGTGCTTCGACATCTCCCTCTAGAAGCGGTGGACATTTACACCACTCTGTTTAACAATGCGCTGAATAATGCACATTATCCAGCGCATTGGAAAACAGCAGTGATACAACCCATCCCCAAACGAGGTAAGGACACCTCCAATCCGGCAAATCTCCGGTCGATAAGTCTCCTTCCGAACATCAGCAAGGTATTCGAGAAAGTGATCAATAGAGCCCTGCTTAAGTGGACTGAGAACAATAATATAATTCCGGATAACCAATTCGGTTTTAAGGCGGGGCATGATACAATACATGCCGCGTCTAAACTGGTATCGGATATCCAATGGAACAAAAGCAAGAACCAATGCACGGGTGCCTGCCTGATTGACTTGGAGAAGGCCTTCGATACCGTATGGTTAGAGGGACTCTTCTACAAGCTAAGCAGGCTAGGCATAAGCAAACCACTGCTGTATATACTTCATAACATGCTCACCAGTAGACAGTTCATCGTCAAAAATGGCAATGTGACTTCTGCTGGAACATTTCTAATTAAAAACGGTCTGCAACAAGGTGCGGTTAATTCACCGATCCTTTTCAATATTTACACGAGCGATCTCATAGGATCACTTCACCATGCCATAGCGTACGCAGACGACTTGATCGCGTACAGATCAGGACCAAAAATCGAGGTCATTGCAATTCTCTTGCAACGTGACTTCGATAAGATTCAGCGATATTGCGATGACTGGAAGTTAAAGATCAACTTCCAGAAATCGGAAACCATTCTTTTTAGGACGCCGTTGTCTGGGGCCTCTAGGGATACCAGAAAGAATTGGCGAAAGTTCTCAATCGTGGGACCGCACGGACAGCCACTTGCGAGTCGAAGTGTAGTCAGATACCTGGGGCTCTGGTTAGACCAATATCTATATTTTAACAAACATATAGATGCTGCTCTGGCCAGAGCCAAAGGTGCTTTTGCCCTTACAAAGAGACTTTTTTATAGCAAGCAACTCGATGCAAGGGTAAAGGTAATCTGCTACATGGCCCTCATCCGGCCCATGCTCGTATATGGATGTCCCGTGTGGTTCAACGTGGGAGCAAGCTTGTTGGAAAAGATTCGGGTGTTTGAGAGGGCTTGCCTTCGGGCTTGCCTTCATTTATTCAGAACACCGGAGTCCCAGTACATAAAATTCTATCCCAATGAGGTCCTATACAACAGGGCTAATCTAATAAGAGTGGATAATTTCGTTATCAAGCTGATTCGAAGGCACATTGCAAGAGCAATGAGCTCGACGAACAACCTGATCTTCGGGGCTTATTACCCCAATTCCGAGTATCATGAGAGAGTGCGCCTTAACGGCTTTGTTCCCCCAGAGGCGTTCCTCTATTTTGATAAGAAAGGTCTGATCCAGGACAGATTGGCAGTGCCGCTAATCTTCTACGTTGCTCGGACAGCTGTGGATAGGCGACTCAACTACGACAGAGACGTTGCACACGGCAGTGTGGAGCGTCTCCGGTTTAGTAGGGCGGTATCGGGTCGGGATGTTGATGACGTACAACGTCAGTACGGTCATTTCTGGTGGCTGGCCGAAAGAGAGGAAACTCCTTCGTCGTTTCCTCCTAATCCAGAGTAGCCTGTTTGATGTTGAAAGTTGGCTGTTCTTGCCCATGGCCGACTTACATAGTTTAGGTTTAGGTAGTTTTTTAGGTTTAGGTAGGTGTTGGTAATAATTTAAAAAAAAAAAAAAAAAAAAAAAAAAAAAAAAAAATCCACAGCACTTGGATGAAAAAAATACAAAAAAAGCACAAAAAACACAAAAAACATAAAAAAAAAAATTAGAAAAAACAGCACTCGATAAAAAAAAAAAAAAAAATGAAAAAAAAAAAAAAAAAAATTTACGTATAGAATACGTAAGGTAGAATAAGATAGGCTAATTTAGAATAAGATAGTTTTAAGATTTATTTTAAGGTAGTTTATAAGTTTTATTTATAAGAATACAAAAAATGTTCATTCACTAAGTTTTTTGACTAATTTTCTTAGTTTAAATTTAAGACAATGAAATAAATATACAATTTTCATATTCGTTACGTCGAAAGACATAGTTTTAAGTGTTAGGTTTAGCTTAGAGCGCCCGCATAGGGCCAGTAAGTTAGAATAAGAATAGTTAAGTTAGTTAAGCTAGTTTTAAGCGTTTTGTCTAGCAAGTAAGTTAATAAATGAATTAATAAAAATGCACTTAAAATGAAAAAAAAAATGTTACGCCTTCACAGTAGAGGTGACTTAGCTTTCGCAAGTGATCGACTTTTTTATTTATTTCATGCGAAATAAATAGATGATTCTTGACATCAGGATTCGAACCGTGAATCAACAGCGTGACAAGCGATGATGTTACCACTACACCACGGCCACCCTCAATTGAACAATGATTCCATTGAATTTTCCGGGGCATTCCGATATGGTACTAACATCCATGGTTCGAGTGGATACCCGGAATCTAATATGAAATACAACGCTAATAATTTTGTTTATTTTTGTAAATAAATATGGTTACCAATTATCCAAGTTGATTTGCCTCCGTTTTTGAAGTTGTTTTCAAGGTATAGCCGTTGATTCGAAAGATTCCAAACATGTGAGTCGTGAGATGCTACTTTCTCTGGGGCATAATGAAGTTTCCTCGCTGCAAGTAGGCAGCGAAATCTTGCTTTCAAAACACCAAATACCCGTTCTATGGTGGATCTAGCCTTAGAAAATTTGTCTTTTTTTTTTTATAATTTGCAGGTGTTAAAGGGGATATGAATACCCTTATACTAATTTTTAGAACACGTGCGTTTTGTGGATAGGGAAAGAGACGGAGAGAAAGACAGAGTGGTGTAGTTTGAAACTCAGGTGGTATTAAGTTTCTGTAAACTCCAAGGGTGGCTGTCCAGATAACTGGGGACTATTTTGTTTGTTTTCGCTATTACTGTCGTTGCTTATGATTACAGTATTTTTTTCCGATCTCCTGATGCCATCATCACGATCAAGTTGCATTTTAGCTATATGGCCACCCTACTGCCAGTGTTATGCCTTCACAGTAGAGGTGACTTAGCTTTCGCAAGTGATCGACTTTTTTATTTATTTCATGCGAAATAAATAGATGATTCTTGACATCAGGATTCGAACCGTGAATCAACAGCGTGACAAGCGATGATGTTACCGCTACACCACGGCCACCCCCAATTGAACAATGATTCCATTGTTTTTTCCGGGGCATTCCGATATGGTACTGACATCCATGGTTCGAGTGGATACCCGGAATCTCCTATGAAATACAACGCTAATAATTTTGTTTATTTTTGTAAATTAATATGGTTACCAATTATCCAAGTTAATTTGTCTCTGTTTTTGAAGTTGTTTTCAAGGTATTGCCGTTGATTCGAAAGATTCCAAACATGTGAGTCGTGAGATGCTCCACCGTATCGTCCATTAACAGCTCGGATAATCATCCGGTGATCACATATCTTCAAGAAACAAAGCTCCATAAATTAATTAAAATAAATCAAGAACTGGATTTCAAAGTGAACTTACCACCATTGCATTTATACTGTGCTTCAATTTCCGATTGAAAAATAAATGTTCATTGTTCCTCGGTCTAATTATTTGAATGTGTGTCCTATCCACGACTGCAACTATTCCCGGTATGCCAGATTTCGAATGGAAATATTTTTTTGATTCCATCTTTCCCTCATTCGTCATATTAAAATTGATATGTTTTAGATACAGCTGTTTTTCAATAGCTTCGCAGACTTCCGAAATAACTGTTGAAACCGTCTGCTGCGCCAGCCCAGTGAATCGATCTTGACCTATTTGGTGCTGATATCCACCTTGTGCAAGAAATTTTAGCGTTGCACCTAGTTTAATAATTGTAGGTATTGAAGATGACCTTTTCCTTTCTCTCAGAACATCACTTATGCTGTTCAAAACATACATAAATGCAAGAGCTAAAATGTAAGTATTTATTTAAAAAAAAATTCTTAAAAAATATATTTTGATAAAATGTTATAAATTAAAGGGAAACCACAAGCAAAAATATAAATACAAGCCAAAATCAGTTTGAAATTATGGTTGATTTTATATGTTCCCATCCGGACTTATCAAAGGGCTATTTAAAAACTGCGGACGCACGGAGAACTTCAAATAATCTGTGGAAGCGTTTAGCAACCGATTTAAACGCAGCTGGTCCACCAATGCGTGAAGATTATGCGTGGAAAAAGTAAGATTTTAAACGTGATTGTATAAATTCAAAAATATTTATTTTTAAAATTAATATTCATAAGGTTTGGGCCGATTATAAAAACAACATAAAGTCCAAAGCACGAAAAAATAGAAATTGCATTTCGGGAACAGGAGGTGGCCCGTCTAAGTATTGCAGTTTCAATGTTTTGGAAGAAAAGGTTATAGCGTTGCTGCAGATAGATGAGGCTGTAAATGGAATGGTGGGAACAAAAGACTTTGGATCAGGAAATGAAAAAGGAAAAGAATTCAGTTATTTTTTTTTCTTTATTTTTGTTATATTAATAAAATGAATTCAATTGTTTATGTATTAAATTCAATTGTTTATTGCATTAAGTTATTTTTTATGTTGTCTCTTATCGTTTAGTAGTTCTGGCCGCTTGGTCCTGGGCCACATGGTAAGAAGCAACATTGTTTATATTAAATTCGTCCTCCCTTTCTTGAGGGGATAGTTCAGGAGGATCTTCAACATTGTACATTAAACAAATGTTATGAAGAACACAACAAACATTTAAGATTTGAGCTACTTTCTCTGGGGCATAATGAAGTTCCCCAGCTGCAAGTAGGCAGCGAAATCTTGCTTTCAAAACACCAAATACCCGTTCTATGGTGGATCTAGCCTTAGAAAATTTGTCTTTTTTTTTTTTTTTTTATAATTTGCAGGTGTTAAAGGGGATATGAATACCCTTATACTAATTTTTAGAACACGTGCATTTTGTGGATAGGGATAGAGACAGAGAGAAAGACAGAGTGGTGTAGTTTGAAACTCAGGTGGTATTAAGTTTCTGTAAACTCCAAGGGTGACTGTCCAGATAACTGGGGAGTATTTTGTTTGTTTTCGCTATTACTGTCGTTGCTTATGATTCACAGTATTTTTTTTCCGATCTCCTGATGTCATCATCACGATCAAGTTGCATTTTAACTATATGGCCACAATACTGCCAGTGTTATGCCTTCACACAGTCGTTCACAGACTTTCACAGTGTGCAAACGTGTTTCGGCTTCTCCTTTAAATCAGTAGTGCTTTGAAGTAGAATAATAGACAGTGTAATTTCAAGTGGCGAGTTAGCCTAGAGGTAGTGGTGGTGAACCGTCAACCCAGGGACCTGGGTTCAATTCCCAACCAGGGATAATTTCAATATTAGATTTTTTTTATAAATTAAACAAAAATAGTGAATATTAAATTATTAAGAAGTAAGAAAGGTGATGGAAAGTGAGCGGTCCGCGCTCCCATTAGCGGGACCAGCTGATAAGAAAACATCAGCCGATGAGGCAGTAATATCAGGCCACCCAGCAACAGTGGCTACAGACAGTACATCAAAGCGGAGAAGGAAACTTAAACCATCTCCCAACTTGGTAAAGCGTCCCTCCAAATCAACTCCAGCTGAACAGCTGCCAAGTGGAGCGAGGGAAGGGGCGCTGAGTACAGCAACAGCAGCAGCAGCAGATAAAAAGCGGCAGAGATCGGATGACTCTGTTACCTTAGCGTACATCTCCGACGGTGGGGAAGGCCGCTACATTGGAGAAGACGATAACTGCTTCGCGGTTCTGGCATCCTCTGAATCGGATGACAAAGAGAAGGAAGTCCAATGTCTAACCAGCAGCATCAGGCAGTTAGAAGAAAGGGTGTTTGCCATTAAAGCCAAACAAATGGCAAGAAGAGAAAAGGAGCGGCAGTTAGAGCTCCAGCGCGCTCAACAACTACAGAAGCAGCCAGAAGGCCAGCTGCAACAACAAAAAAAGCAGCCGCAAATGCAGCAGCAGAAGCAGCAGCATGAACAACAGCAGCAGAATAAGCTGCAACAACAACAGCAGCAGAAACCGCTGCAACAAACACAGCAGCAGAAAAAGCAGCAACAACCGCAGCAGCAGCAGCAGAAACAACAGCAACAACAACCGCAGCAGAACCAACAGCAACCGAAGATGACGGCAAAAGCGAGGGTACCGCCAATAAATACCTACAAGGTGGAGTTGAAGGATACCATCGAACTATGTAAGTCGGCCATAGGAAATAATTTTTCCATTAAAAGATTAAATGAAAATAGACATGCTATCCATTGTAATACAGTGGAAGATTATAAAAAAATTAAGCAGTTACTTAGGGACACGACGACGGAGTTCTTCTCCTTCACCCCGAAGGGGGAAAAGCGGCAAACAATGCTGCTGAGGGGGATAGACCCGTCTACTGATCCGGAGACGCTCCTTGCGCTGCTTAAAGAGAAAGAGTGCAACGAGCTCGAATTCGTAGGGGTCAAGCCATTCACCACAGCTAAGGCAAAAAGGGAGAAGCGGAAATTGCCGTTTTTCCTAGTTCAGCTTTCACCCAATAACAAGCTGGATGGTCTAAGGAGTATTAAATTACAATGTGTTCGCTGCCAAAGGTTCGGTCACGCAGCGTCGAACTGCGAAATGCAGCCTCGATGTGTTAAGTGTGGAAAGAACCACAAAGCAGAGGAATGCACTCTGGGTAAGGATGAAGTTGCAGATAAGAGCCAGCTCTCGTGTGCTTTATGCAGGAACTCGGGACACACCGCAAACTATCGGGGTTGTCCTAAGTTCCAGTATATTAAGAAAGTAAATCTAGTTCGCACCGGAGGCTCAATCTGACTTGCTTACCATCTTGCACTCTATCCAAGGGAATATGGAGCAGCTTCAACGTCAGGTACAGGAGCAGGCGAAGCGGGTGGACCAGATGTACGCACTTCTGCCGGGCTTAACGCACCTTCAGTCGTAATGGGTACGAACATGGAGGAGCAATCCTTGAAGATCCTTGCGGTGAATGTGAATTCACTGATTAGGATCGAGCGAAGAGCCGTATTGTTTAAGTTGCTTGAAGACCAAACCCCTGATTTGCTTATGGTTAGCGAAACAAAGCTATCCCAGAAGCACAAATTGGGGCACAATAAATACAGTATTGTCAGAAGAGACCGACCCAACTCTACACAAGGAGGAGGTGTTGCGATTTTCATACGCAAACAATTGCAATTTAAAGTAATGTACAGCGGTGAAGTGCGAAGGTTCCAGGAGCTGGAAGCGTGTATCGTGTGCATCCCTCTCCGTAGTGGAAAGAGGATGTACTTGGTCGCACTCTATGCACCTGAAGCTACTCAATCTACTTTATTTATTTCAGAGCTCGAGACACTTTCTCGATTCCTAAGGCTGGGGTCGGAGGAGAATTATTTCATCATGGCCGGAGATCTCAATGCCAAACATAGAGATTGGGGAAATAACACACCAAATCCTAGAGGGAACCTACTATTCAATTGGTGGGGTCGGCACAGTGTCGAGTATAAACTCGATTTGAAAGCAACAGATAGTCCGTCGTTTCCTAGAAGTGGCTCTTATCTGGATCTTATGCTGTTCGACGTACGGTTACAACTGACCGACATGGACCGACAAACTATAAACTGCCTGCACACATTTGTGTATGACAGTGACCATTGCGGACTCAGTGCCGTAATAACGATTCCCAACGAAATTGCGGAGTTGGAGGAGTTTGTCCAAACGTACCCCTACAATTATAGTAGGACGCGTTGGACTCGCTTCTCCAGAACTTTAACAAGAGCACTCTCCTCGAACTCGCTCTACCCACCGTCCAATAGGAATCTGTCAAACGAGGAGATTGACTGGTACCTAAAACAAATGGACGAGACAATTAAACGAACTATGGATAATACGATACCTCGGTATCAACATACTGACAACGCAGACATATTCCGCAATGCAACAATTGACGCACTACACCAACACAAAAGTAGACTGCTGTCGAGACTAAAAACCTTGTACAGACAGTTTACTGACAGACAGAACTCGGAGGTTAGGACACTGAAGTCGTTGATTAAAAACCTCCAGAAGTTAATTAGAGAAAATTACAGACTTTCGGCAAATTTGCATTGGAACAACAAAATTCGGGCTGTAAAATCCAACAACCCGAGTATGTTCCCGCAAATAAATAAAATATTTCGGAGGAATAATCAAAACGACCTTCCGTGTCTTAAGATCCCCCGAACGATGAACAATGGACGAATACTTATAACAGCAGGTATAGATCCAGATAACGCAGTAGAGGATGACAACTTCTTTGTGATCGAAGATCCGCAGGAGAAGGTAGAGGCTATAGGAGCGACTTTCCAGGAAGTGTACAAGGTGAATGATACCATTTCCCCGAACCACGACCTGGAAAATCGCGTCCTTGTGCACAACTTCTACCTTCGAAATGATATAGAGCACTGGCGATCCGAGAACATAGGTTTTACCGAGTTCAATGACGATAACATGGCAAATAATGTCATCGCCGATGAAAGGGTACATCCCCCGTACATATCGAAGGTGGAGCTCCAAGCGATCTTCGACTCATTGAGGAGGAAGAAATCTGCGGGAATCGATGGAGTGTCGAACATTGTGCTTCGACATCTCCCTCTAGAAGCGGTGGACATTTACACCACTCTGTTTAACAATGCGCTGAATAATGCACATTATCCAGCGCATTGGAAAACAGCAGTGATACAACCCATCCCCAAACGAGGTAAGGACACCTCCAATCCGGCAAATCTCCGGTCGATAAGTCTCCTTCCGAACATCAGCAAGGTATTCGAGAAAGTGATCAATAGAGCCCTGCTTAAGTGGACTGAGAACAATAATATAATTCCGGATAACCAATTCGGTTTTAAGGCGGGGCATGATACAATACATGCCGCGTCTAAACTGGTATCGGATATCCAATGGAACAAAAGCAAGAACCAATGCACGGGTGCCTGCCTGATTGACTTGGAGAAGGCCTTCGATACCGTATGGTTAGAGGGACTCTTCTACAAGCTAAGCAGGCTGGGCATAAGCAAACCACTGCTGTACATACTTTATAACATGCTCACCAGTAGGCAGTTCATCGTCAAAAATGGCAATGTGACTTCTACTGGAACATTTCTAATTAAAAATGGTCTGCAACAAGGTGGGGTTAATTCACCGATCCTTTTCAACATTTACACGAGCGATCTGATAGGATCACTACACCATGCCATAGCGTATGCAGACGACTTGATCGCGTACAGATCAGGACCAAAAATCGAGGTCATTGCAATTCTCTTGCAACGTGACTTCGATAAGATTCAGCGATATTGCGATGACTGGAAGTTGAAGATCAACTTCCAGAAATCGGAAACCATTCTTTTTAGGACGCCGTTGTCTGGGGCCTCTAGGGATACCAGAAAGAATTGGCGAAAGTTCTCAATCGTGGGACCGCACGGACAGCCACTTGCGAGTCGAAGTGTAGTCAGATACCTGGGGCTCTGGTTAGACCAATATCTATATTTTAACAAACATATAGATGCTGCTCTGACCAGAGCCAAAGGTGCTTTTGCCCTTACAAAGAGACTTTTTTATAGCAAGCAACTCGATGCAAGGGTAAAGGTAATCTGCTACATGGCCCTCATCCGGCCCATGCTCGTATATGGATGTCCCGTGTGGTTCAACGTGGGAGCAAGCTTGTTGGAAAAGATTCGGGTGTTTGAGAGGGCTTGCCTTCGGGCTTGCCTTCATTTATTCAGAACACCGGAGTCCCAGTACATAAAATTCTATCCCAATGAGGTCCTATACAACAGGGCTAATCTAATAAGAGTGGATAATTTCGTTATCAAGCTGATTCGAAGGCACATTGCAAGAGCAATGAGCTCGACGAACAACCTGATCTTCGGGGCTTATTACCCCAATTCCGAGTATCATGAGAGAGTGCGCCTTAACGGCTTTGTTCCCCCAGAGGCGTTCCTCTATTTTGATAAGAAAGGTCTGATCCAGGACAGATTGGCAGTGCCGCTAATCTTCCACGTTGCTCGGACAGCTGTGGATAGGCGACTCAACTACGACAGAGACGTTGCACACGGCAGTGTGGAGCGTCTCCGGTTTAGTAGGGCGGTATCGGGTCGGGATGTTGATGACGTACAACGTCAGTACGGTCATTTCTGGTGGCTGGCCGAAAGAGAGGAAACTCCTTCGTCGTTTCCTCCTAATCCAGAGTAGCCTGTTTGATGTTGAAAGTTGGCTGTTCTTGCCCATGGCCGACTTACATAGTTTAGGTTTAGGTAGTTTTTTAGGTTTAGGTAGGTGTTGGTGATAATTTAAAAAAAAAAAAAAAAATAAAAAAATAAAATCCACAGCACTTGGATGAAAAAAATACAAAAAAAGCACAAAAAACACAAAAAACATAAAAAACAAATTAGAAAAAACAGCACTCGATAAAAAAAAAAAAAAAAAATTACGTATAGAATACGTAAGGTAGAATAAGATTTAGAATAAGATAGTTTTAAGATTTATTTTAAGGTAGTTTATAAGTTTTATTTATAAGAATACAAAAAATGTTCATTCACTAAGTTTTTTGACTAATTTTCTTAGTTTAAATTTAAGACAATGAAATAAATATACAATTTTCATATTCGTTACGTCGAAAGACATAGTTTTAAGTGTTAGGTTTAGCTTAGAGCGCCCGCATAGGGCCAGTAAGTTAGAATAAGAATAGTTAAGTTAGTTAAGCTAGTTTTAAGCGTTTTGTCTAGCAAGTAAGTTAATAAATGAATTAATAAAAATGCACTTAAAATGAAAAAAAAAATGTTACGCCTTCACAGTAGAGGTGACTTAGCTTTCGCAAGTGATCGACTTTTTTATTTATTTCATGCGAAATAAATAGATGATTCTTGACATCAGGATTCGAACCGTGAATCAACAGCGTGACAAGCGATGATGTTACCACTACACCACGGCCACCCTCAATTGAACAATGATTCCATTGAATTTTCCGGGGCATTCCGATATGGTACTAACATCCATGGTTCGAGTGGATACCCGGAATCTCCTATGAAATACAACGCTAATAATTTTGTTTATTTTTGTAAATAAATATGGTTACCAATTATCCAAGTTGATTTGTCTCTGGTTTTAAAGTTGTTTTCAAGGTATTGCCGTTGATTCGAAAAATTCCAAACATGTGAGTCGTGAGATGCTCCACCGTATCGTCCATTAACAGCTCGGATAATCATCCGGTGATCACATATCTTCAAGAAACAAAGCTCCATAAATTAATTAAAATAAATCAAGAACTGGATTTCAAAGTGAACTTACCACCATTGCATTTATACTGTGCTTCAATTTCCGATTGAAAAATAAATGTTCATTGTTCCTCGGTCTAATTATTTGAATGTGTGTCCCATCCACGACTGCAACTATTCCCAGTATGCCAGATTTCGAATGGAAATATTTTTTTGATTCCATCTTTTCCTCATTCGTCATATTAAAATTGATATGTTTTG
The DNA here is from genome assembly GCA_963082735.1 of Pocota personata. Taxonomy (NCBI): domain Eukaryota; kingdom Metazoa; phylum Arthropoda; class Insecta; order Diptera; family Syrphidae; genus Pocota; species Pocota personata. The sequence goes on from OY720429.1 coordinate 81,201,567, forward strand.
GATACAGCTGTTTTTCAATAGCTTCGCAGACTTCCGAAATAACTGTTGAAACCGTCTGCTGCGCCAGCCCAGTGAATCGATCTTGACCTATTTGGTGCTGATATCCACCTTGTGCAAGAAATTTTAGCGTTGTACCTAGTTTAATAATTGTAGGTATTGAAGACGACGTTTTCCTTTCTCTCAGATCATCACTTATGCTGTTCAAAACATACATAAATGCATCTTTTGAAAGACTATAATTTTTTACAAAACTAGAAAAAAAAATATTTAGTATATTGTAATATGCTGGCTACGGCTCGAGTAGATAAAACGATATTCTGTGAAATTTATTTCTTTATTTTCTAGTCTATAGAACAATTCAAGTTCACACTATACTATTCTTTGCAAATTCTTTTCTTACAAGGTCTCTTTCCTCTCAAATCACTTTATCTCCTTTCAATTACTTAATTCACAAATCCAAACTAATTACTTTTTCTTGTTTACTCTCAACTTTCAATTTATCACCAAATTACAACTTCGCCCATTATCACTTTTCCAATCTCTTCGCCACGGTTCTAAACCAACTGTCTTTTTTGTGATCGCCATCTGTCCTTATATAGCAGAAGTTTCTGATAGCCAGAAACTTCTAGCAAATTCTTCGACCACTGGAACAAGAGAAATAATTCTTGCAGTTATAATTCCCTTTTATCCCTAATATTATTCGTCTCTTTCGTTGACATGAGCTGTGGAGACTTTGTCCCCGACACGAACCTCGAATGAAGGACAGTTTGAACCAAAATTCTGCCAGAATGGAAAGTCACTTCGGAATTTGCTGCATAGACATAGGCGCGTAGTTATTATTATGCTACACTGCCCCCCTCTTAGACGTGTTCGTCCCGAACAAGTGCATCCTCATTTCGGCCATTGTATCGACTCAGTCGGTCCACATGAACCACTTTCATTTTGGCCCTTGGTCCTCGCTGGATGCGGTAGACAACATCGTTGATGCGGGTTACTATTCTGTAGGGACCTTCCCAGTTCCGCTGTAACTTAGGTGATTTCCCCTTTTGGCGATGGGGATTATACAGCCACACCAGATCTCCTTCCTGGAATCCTGACGTTGTTGCCTTGGCATCATACCTGGTCTTCATACGGTCGCTCGTCATCTTAATCTGGCTTCTGGTCCTTTGGTGTATGTCCCTAAGCCTTTCCCTAAGGTCCGCCACGTACTCTTCTTCATTTCTGGGCTCATTGGTAGGAGATCCAAATTTCACCTCACTGGGTAAACGAGCTATTCCACCAAATAAGATTTCGAACGGTGTATGTCGAGTAGTGCTATGCACGGCACTTCTATAGGCCATCAAAAACAAGGGAATCTGCCGGTCCCAATCCCGTTGGTAGTCACCTACGACCTTCGAGAGATGTTCGTTCAAAGTCCTATTGAAACGCTCCACCATACCGTCCGACTGTGGATGAAGCGGGGTTGTCCTTGTCTTTTTGATTCCGAGTAGTTGACACATCTCTTGGAAGATTCTTGACTCGAAGTTCCGCCCTTGGTCAGAATGCAATTCCAAGGGCACACCGAATCTGCTAACCCAATTGTAGACGATCTGCTCCGCCACGGTTCTGCTTTCCTGGTTAGGGATCGGAAACGCTTCCGGCCACTTACTGAAGTAGTCCATCACTACGAGTATATACCGATTACCATTGTCGGTTTCCGGAAAGGGCCCTGCGATGTCAATGGCGATTCGTTCGAAAGGTGCTCCCACGTTGTATTGGTGCATCTTACCTCGAGTTTTGATTCTCGGACCCTTGCTAGCTGCACACACGTCGCATTTTCTGCACCAGTCTTCGATATCTTCCTTCGCTTTTAACCAATAAAAACGTTCTCGTACCTTTTCTAGCGTCTTATTCACTCCCAAGTGGCCTCCGGTCGCCCCGCCATGCATTTCCTGTAACACCTCCTTGACCCTCGTCCGCGGTACGACAAGCTGCATTACAAACGACTTTCCGTCGGAGGATTCCCATTTTCTTCTCAGAACACCTTCTTGGACATGGAGGGAGTCCCACTGCGCAAAATATGCCTTTAAGGTCGGGCTTCTGTGAGAGATGTCCTGATGATCCGGTTTCTCCATGTTCTCCTTCCAGGCCAGAATCGGCTCGATATCCGGGTCTTCCTTCTGAGCGTTCCGGATCTCATCTACGCTCCAGCCGGCGATAGGTTCGGCTCTCATTCTTTGGATGGAAACCAGCTCCCGTTCTTCCTGATGCGCACAATGTTTACAATCCGTTCTGCATGGTCTCCGGGACAGTGCATCCGCATTAGAGTGGAGTTTTCCTTTACGATGCTGTATTTCGTAGTCGTAGATTTGCAGCCTTTCGATCCATCTTGCGACCTGACCCTCAGGACTCTTGAACTGTAATAGCCATTTTAAGGCTGCATGGTCTGTGCGAAGAACGAACTTCCTCCCGTAGAGGTATTTGTGAAAATGCTTCGTAGCCAAGATCAAAGCTAGAAGTTCCCGCCTTGTCACGCAGTAGTTCCTTTCTGGCTTAGAGAGCACCTTGCTGAATTACGCAACCACCTTCTCTTGGCCGTCATGCACCTGGGAGAGTACGGCTCCTACCCCGACATTACTAGCATCTGCATCCACAACGAACGTTTCCCCGGGAGTGGGGTAAGCCAGTATCGGGGCATCGCATAGCCGTTGTTTAAGTGCCTTGAAGCTCTTCTCGCACTCAATTGACCATTTGAATTGTTTTCCCTTTTCCGTCAACTGGTGCAGGTTCTTTGCGATCCCGGCAAAATCCTTCACGAACCGTCTGTAGTAGGTGGCTAGGCCCAGGAAGCTCCTTAGTTGGTGTTTGTCTTTGGTGACTGGCCAGTTTTTCACCGCTTCGACCTTCTCCGGATCGGTTCTCACTCCTTTCGCTGAAATTATGTGTCCCAGGTACTTGACTTCCGCTCTAAACAGGGCGCACTTCTTGGGGTTGAGCTTCAGGTGGGCACTTCGAAGCCTTTGAAACACATCCCTTAGATTGTCTCGGTGTTGCGCAAACGTTTTTCCTACGACGATGACATCATCCAAGTATACCAAACAGGTTTTCCATGTTAACCCTTGCAGGACACATTCCATCAATCGCTCGAAAGTCGCCGGAGCATTGCACAGCCCGAATGGCATTACCGTGAATTGCCATAGCCCATTTCCTGTGGTGAAGGCGGTTTTCTCCCGGTCTTCTGGATGGATCTGTACCTGCCAGTAGCCACTCTTCAAGTCGAGAGTGGAAAACCATCGGGCTCCTGATAGTGTGTCTAGCGTGTCGTCAATCCGTGGCAGAGGATAGCTGTCTTTCTTGGTGACGTAATTGAGCTGCCGATAGTCCACGCAGAACCGCGTGCTGCCATCTTTCTTCTTTACCAGTACAACCGGTGATGCCCACGGACTTTTGGAACTTTCAATCAGACCTTCTTTCTCCATTGCCGACACCATCTCTGCAACTTCTGTCTGCTTTGCCAATGGAAGGCGCCTAGCAGGCTGACGAATTGGTCTAGTATCACCAGTGTCTATTCGATGTTGTACCAGGTGTGTTCGGCCGTATTCTCCGTCCTGTGAGGCAAATACATCAGCGTACTCATTGATAAGATTCTCTGCCATAGTTCGCTGCTCCTGATTCAGCTCACTGGACTGGAGAATCGTCTCTCTCGTTTCCGCTGTCCAAGGTGATGGGAGAGGTTTTGGAGCATCACGTTCAGATATTGTTGCGACGGCGGTAATCGGCGTGCATTTTCCAGTCACCTCCCCTCGCCTTAGTCTGACAGTGTGTGGTCTTGCGTTCAAAACCCTCACTGGAACCATGGTGTTCTTTGGTTCGACTAACGTCTTTCCCACGATGTAGTCTTGAGAATTCTTCTCTGGGTCTGGTTCTACTATGTAGAATCGGTGGCTCCCAAGATCACCTTCCAGCTTTGTCCAAATGATTGTCTCTGAAGACGGCGGCAAAACTTCGTCTTTGCTGATGACTGTCCTGAGAGTTACGGCATTCTCATTTCCGTACACCATCGGAATCTCCACATTTCGATACCTCAGTACTTGCATCCCGATGTCCAAGATTACTTCATTTGCTTTCATGAAGTCTACTCCGATGATGCACTCGTCGCATATATCTGCCACCAGAAACGCATGGGAGAACGTCAGTCCTGCCAGAGTAATCGTAAGACGAACTTCTCCAAATACCTTCGCCATTTCCCCTGTTGCAGTCTTCAGGCAGTAGCTGTTGGTGTTGTGCAGCCAGGAGCTTTTGACGATATCTCTTCTTACAATGGAGGCAGTGGCACCTGTGTCGATGGTGGCTACGCACTTCTTCTCGTTGATTAGTGCCTCCACTGTCAGGCTCTTGTTACCCCGTTTGGTTTGCGAAACTTGAATGGTGGTCCTGGGGGCCTCGATTCCAGTAACCAACTTCTGCCCCGCGAAGTTGGTCCTTACGCATCTCCCGACTGCTGGTTTTGGGAAGTCTGACCGACAGGATGCTTCCTCTCTGCTTCTCCTACTTCCGCAATGTGGACAATTTCCTCGTCTAGGTGCACTTCTGCACTGCCGTTGTAGGTGTCCGGTTTGGTTGCAATTCCAGCAACGGATTTGACTTCCGCGAGCTTTGACGGCTGTTCTCTGGCATGAGCATTCCACGACGGACATTTCCCTGACACGGTGTATTCCCTGGTATGCTTGGTCCGCAGCCTTCATTGACAAAGCGAATGCCAATGCCTCGGGGAGTGTTCGCTTTTCAGCCATCCTTACAGCCATTTGCAGTTGTCTGTCCTCTATGGCCTGAATAAAAGCTTCCACCGCCATTTCGTTGATAAGCTCCTCACCGGCTTTAGGGTATGAAAGATGGGCTAGTCGCTCTATATCCGCTTGCAACTGTTGGAGCGTTTCCCCCCTTTTCTGGACTCGACTACGCAGCTGAACCCTGTACACCTGCTGCATGTGTTCATCCCCAAACCGCATCTCGATAGCCTGAACCAGAGAGTCGTAGTTCTGCTGTTTATCTTCCGGGATGGTCTGCAAGAGCTCCGCAGCTGGACCCCTCAGTGCAAGCGTGAGTGCAATAGACTTCTCTTCATCGTCCCAGCTATTGGTCATTGCGGCCGCTTCGAATTGCCTCTTATAAATTGGCCATGATGTTTGACCATCGAAGATAGGAGGCTGCATCTCCTTTCTTCTCAGACCGTCAGTGGAATATTCCCGTGCTTTCTGTCTCTTCACGTTGCTGAGCTCCTTAGCAAGATTTTCGACTTGCTTTTCTACTTTTTCAAACTGAGTCTCTATCTTCCCGAACTGAGTTTCATGTTTCTCAAAATTTTCATCGAATGTAGTTTCGACTTTTTCGAGTTGCGTCTCGACCTTCTCGATTTTCTCTTCGATCACTTCGAATTTGGATTCCAAGTTCTTGTTTTGCTCATCAAGTTTACTTTCCAGAGCATCTAGAGAATTCTTTTGTTCGTCTATAGCTTTCTTTTGTTCGTCCATTGCTTTCTTTTGTTCGTCCAGCTTAAGTTCTAGAGAATTCCTCTGGTCGTCCATTGCTTTCTTTTGTTCGTCCATCTTAAGTTCTAGAGAGTTCTTTTGGTCGTCCATTGCTTTCTTTTGGTCGTCCATTGCTTTCTTTTGGTCGTCCATTGCTTTCTTTTGTTCGTCCAGCTTAAGTTCTATAGAATTCCTTTGGTCTTCTATTGCTTTCTTTTGTTCGTCCATGACTAACTTAAGTTGCAGGAGCAGACTTGTTATACCCGGGTCGGCTGCTGTACTTGCTGGTTCCTCTTCCACGTCAAACTCTACGTCGTGCGGATTTTCACCTTCCTGCGTTACTGCTTCTTCCAGACGAATCAGCAGGGCATCTTTTCCCCCAGTTGTGTCGAGGTTCCGCTTACTGAGTTCTGCCTTTAGTTGAGTTATAGTTAGTTTTCCCAATTTGCGACCCATTTTGCGCAACTAATTAACTCAACACAGAAATGGTTTTTTTTTTTTTTTAATGTACAATTTCACACCACGGAAATAGTTATTCACAGAATAAGTTTTATCCCGCTTCTGACACCAATGTAATATGCTGGCTACGGCTCGAGTAGATAAAACGATATTCTGTGAAATTTATTTCTTTATTTTCTAGTCTATAGAACAATTCAAGTTCACACTATACTATTCTTTGCAAATTCTTTTCTTACAAGGTCTCTTTCCTCTCAAATCACTTTATCTCCTTTCAATTACTTAATTCACAAATCCAAACTAATTACTTTTTCTTGTTTACTCTCAACTTTCAATTTATCACCAAATTACAACTTCGCCCATTATCACTTTTCCAATCTCTTCGCCACGGTTCTAAACCAACTGTCTTTTTTTTGATCGCCATCTGTCCTTATATAGCAGAAGTTTCTGATAGCCAGAAACTTCTAGCAAATTCTTCGACCACTGGAACAAGAGAAATAATTCTTGCAGTTATAATTCCCTTTTATCCCTAATATTATTCGTCTCTTTCGTTGACATGAGCTGTGGAGACTTTGTCCCCGACACGAACCTCGAATGAAGGACAGTTTGAACCAAAATTCTGCCAGAATGGAAAGTCACTTCGGAATTTGCTGCATAGACATAGGCGCGTAGTTATTATTATGCTACAATATGTACATTATTTCGTCATTAAATGTTCACATTACCTTTTACTTGATAAACCCATTATGTTAGAATGGTCTCTTATCATCTTCCTTCGAATTCTTTCTTCAGCACAAATTTCTTCATCAAGCCACAATGAAACTGAATCCATATCCATATTGAAATTCAATTATCGACGAATAAATTCAAATAATCAGAAACGAATTATTTGACTTTTTGTTGAATTTAAAATGTCATTTTTGACAATAAACAGCTCGAGTCTCGGAACATTTATTCGAAAGTTGCAAAGGTTTCTTTGCAACATTTCCTTTCGATTCGAAAGTTATACAGAGCAACATTTGAAATTAGAATCGGAAACAACTTTCGAACAGTTTTTACTTTCGAATCGAATTATAGAGTTAGGCCCCTGCTCATCAAATCGGTTTTCGTTTCTTCGATTCGGGAAAAGAAGAAGCCGGAATTAATTACAGCTCAGGCTACTCACCCAAATAATGCTCAAGCTCCAGTCGTGCAGCAATTGAGTACACCAAATGCCATTTATCCACGTTAATGACCATCTTCCAAAGTTTCATATAGAACCTTTCACGGGTAGTTATCGTGACTGGCCAGCGTTTCTGGATATGTATGAGAGTTTGGTGCATAATAAGGCAAACCTTTCGCCAACTCAAAAGTTTCATTTCCTCCGTTTTTCTCTTCGGGGTGAGGCATTAAACTTGCTGTCTCATATCCCACTGTTTGATGCTACCTACGAGCAGGCCTGGGAAGGGTTGGAAAAGCTATATGACCGACCACGTTACATTGTAAACAGTCTTTTGGATACACTCATGCAATTATCATCGCTTCACATCTCAAACGTTCGAAGTCTTCGTAAAATA